>OZ012707.1:13105567-14305567 GCA_963942595.1 Cylloceria caligata | reverse complement strand
AACGCCAGTACAGCAGTTACGCCCATTTGTCTGTTACAATTTACACAATAATTGAAACATCTGTTCGGATTTTATAAGACTTAATATTTTTCAAAAAAATCTGTGTGAGCTTTAGCTGCCCCAAATTTTTAGTTATTAAGCTAAATAGTTTGTTGCAAATATAGCATTGTTAAAGGATGATCGGTTTTGAATTTGAGCCGAATGCATAAAGAGTTTCGGATTTTATAATCTCTTTAATTTTCCGAAAAATTGTTTTTGTCGCTTTTAACACGCGTGTTAACACGCGTTTGCACATTTGACTATTTGAACTCAAATCTTCTACAACGTCGAACTAATATTCAACGGTGCTACGCACTCAATTTGGTAAAGATCGGTAGAAGGATTAGGATTTTATAACATAGCAATTTGAGTTTTTTAAGTTTCAACATCTACTACTATCGAAACGTTTGACACAAGGAGCTAAAACTTCAGACACGTATGTGATAACATTCGGGGATATTTGATACCAAATTCGGTGAAAATTGACAAAGGTGTTCTAAAATAATACTAATTGCTTTATTTTTTGCCGCCCGAACCCCCAACTTTTGAAAAATTGAACATTGTTGATTGTGTCACATTGTTCCAGAGGAACAATACCGCCAAATAAAGTATACGCGAGTGAAAACGAAAAATAGTTTTCTAAAGATGTGAAACTAAAATTAAGTTTGTTGTTCTGATGAAATTAACTGTTGTTCTAGGTTCTTCTCGATGCATTGATCATTGTTCCAGATTGGCATAACGGTCAGATAGTAGCAACTGAGTTGAAAGTAAAAACAAAAATACTTTTTCACTTTGGTATTCCAAAAGCATACTTTGGTATTTCAATAGAATGAATGATATTCTGTCTATACAATGAATGGTAAACTCATAAGACCATTTGTTGCGTCGAAGACAGCGTCAAATTGTCGCTATCCCGTAATTGATTGTTTTTCTTCGGTGGTGGTTGGGTTCACTTACAAATGATACACTCAGTTGGGGGAAACAATAATTCAGAACGTTTATTGCCCTAGAGGAGGAAAAATCCAGTTGTACTGGATAAAAAAACCTCCTCGAAGAACGACGATACAAGGAATGTGTGGATCGAGACCGGTATGTGTGTGTCTGTAACCACGCGGTGACCAGTACCACGAGTTAATATTTGCCGTTGTAGGCTGTTGAATAGTTTGCTATTCTTGTGTATAAATCGCCTGGCCGCGAATAGTTGGTGCGTGTGATAGCACCGAGCTCGTATTGTTAATTAATATGTAGCCGAGAGGCGTCCGTGTAATTGTGCGTAGCCGAGAGGCGTCCGCGTCCTTTTGCGTAGTCGAGATGCGTCGGTGTCACTATGCAACTTCTGCAAGACTGACGCCGAGATGCCCCGCCCGCCTGCATAGCCCGGTAATTTTTTGGCGGGTGTCAGACTGCGCGTGCGCAGCACCTCGATCGCCGTCGATTGTTTTTGACTCCCCCGATCGACCGTTTCACTCACGGTCTCGAAACTTCTAGTTGCTACTAGACGTCGAGATAGATCTACACAAAGAAGTGGTGGCTCGTTCCCGCGCTCTCCTCACGACCACACCACGTGAATCAACTCAACACCATTCATTGTAATGGCAAAGACAGATTTTGTGGGGTGACTGGGATGACGTTACTCAAAAAAACTACACAAGAAAGAATACATGTGAATTTAGAACCACTTTTTCATACAATAAAGAAAAAAGTAATATTGTCAACATTTCAAACAATATCCTAGAGTTCCCAACAGTTATTTGGAATAGTTCTGCAATTGCAGTATAAAAAACACCATTTTCAATGTATAGATGATAACTTCACAATAAGGACATTTAGTAAAACATATCATTTTAATTGTAGATAATTTTCTACAAACATACAATGTGTGAAAAAACATGAGACGAGTAAATTTACGTGAGGGGTTTTATATATTCACAAAAAGTTGTTGACTAAATTGAAAAGATCGAAACACGTATTGTCAAGTACATTTTGCTTATTTATTGCACTTAGTAGATTTATGTAACTAAAATAACAATACCTATATCTTTGAAATATTAAATCTTTATGTCTTCAATATAATAAAATTAAAAAACAATACTTATATCTTTAAAAAATGTCTATTAAACGATCATTTTCAAACATAACGCACAATTGACGCCTAATCGATGTAAAACAATTAACTGTTACTATAGCAGCATGACAAATTCGCTATATGTCAGTAAGTTATAAAAATATCAAAGAGGGTATCACATATAATATTTTGCTACACATTTTTTACGTCCTGTTATTATGATTTGTTAACTGAAGACAACTACACGGTATGTAAGACGAGCCTCGATAAATTTTATCACTCTGATAAAATGATAGGTAATGTTTTTGTTGTAAAGGGTGATTTTTTAAGAGCTTGAGAACTTTTTTTAAAAAAAAAACGCATAAAATTTGCAAAATCTCATCGGTTCTTTATTTGAAACGTTAGATTGGTCCATGACATTTACTTTTTGAAGATAATTTCATTTAAATGTTGACCGCGGCTGCGTCTTAGGTGGTCCATTCGGAAAGTCCAATTTTGGGCAACTTTTTCGAGCATTTCGGCCGGAATAGCCCGAATTTCTTCGGAAATGTTGTCTTCCAAAACTGGAATAGTTGCTGGCTTATTTCTGTAGACTTTAGACTTGACGTAGCCCCACAAAAAATAGTCTAAAGGCGTCAAATCGCATGATCTTGGTGGCCAACTTACCGGGCCATTTCTTGAGATGAATTGTTCTCCGAAGTTTTCGCTCAAAATGGCCATAGAATCGCGAGCTGTGTGGCATGTAGCGCCATCTTGTTGAAACCACATGTCAACTAAGTTCAGTTCTTCCATTTTTGGCAACAAAAAGTTTGTTAGCATCGAACGATAGCGATCGCCATTCACCGTAACGTTGCGTCCAACAGCATCTTTGAAAAAATACGGTCCAATGATTCCACCAGCGTACAAACCACACCAAACAGTGCATTTTTCGGGATGCATGGGCAGTTCTTGAACGGCTTCTGGTTGCTCTTCACTCCAAATGCGGCAATTTTGCCTATTTACGTAGCCATTCAACCAGAAATGAGCCTCATCGCTGAACAAAATTTGTCGATAAAAAAGCGGATTTTCTGCCAACTTTTCTAGGGCCCATTCGCGGTCAACATTTAAATGAAATTATCTTCAAAAAGTAAATGTCATGGACCAATCTAACGTTTCAAATAAAGAACCGATGAGATTTTGCAAATTTTATGCGTTTTTTTTTAAAAAAAAGTTCTCAAGCTCTTAAAAAATCACCCTTTAGTTATTAAACTTGTAGCAGGATTGTAGGGTTAAATAATAAATGGGGGGGGGGGGTCAAAGTTCCGAACGCTGAAAGATCCGACGGTCTAAAATTTCTAACTGTAATATCATACCCGAAAGATTTTACGATGAATATATTAACAAACGTTTATAGAAACGATGAAGACATACAGAGAGTGGTGTTAATTCCAAAAGGATAATGACACAAACGTTAATTTATATAGTGAACAGTTAGCGATTGTGCACGTAAACGACATGTTTATTACCTGAACAGCTAGGATTACTATATTCAAAGCTCAGAAAATTTAAAGTTCAGTAAGTTTTATGGATTAGAAATTTATTTAGAGAAAAACGAACATTTCGAAAGCCTCAATGTCTGAAGTTCTACTTAACAGCAATGTCATATTTGCGAAGATTGAGGATTCCGAAAATCACAGTTCGCAACGTTCATGTTCCGAAAATAGATTCCACGACAGGAAAAATATCCGAATATCGCACTTTGGATGGCTTGAAGTCCCAAAGATTAATTCTCTTAAAGGGCAAAGCTCTGAACATCACAGTTTGGAAGATTCAAAGTTCCGAAAATATCTTTTCCGACTTGTCATAATTCCGAAAATGAAAGTGTACTCAGATCGCGTAGTTTGTTCTTCTTCGGTAAGATGGCACCATGAGATTTTGACCCTTCGAAATGTTTACCATTCGGAAAATTGGTCCTTCGGAATTTTGTCTTCTCGCTTTTTAAACTGTCGGGACTTGAAAATAGCGGTTATCGACCTGTTCATTTCTTAATCATCTGAACTTGGAACTATCGACTTTTGATTTGTTTGCATTTTGACTTGCCGATGTTTTGACCATTCGTACCATTAAATTTCGATATATTTAGCTCTCAATGTTTTTGTTTTCTAAGTTTTCTCTGTAGAAAGCGCAATCCTTAAAGAACTTGTTTTTCTGATACTAAAATTTTGAAGCTATAACCTTTATTAATAATGGCAATAGAATTCCTGTTATGTACATTAAATTCATTGTTGGTACATTTACCGGTCTGACTAGATTTTCTTGAGAATTGATCTTTTCTAAATTTTACGATTCTGGATCATGAATGATTACTTTTTTTAAATTTCGGGACTTACCATTCGTATCTACTTTAGTTAGACTAAAAAAAAAACGATATTTCAACCTGTCGAAGTTTTTATTATTCGGAACTTCAAGCCCCCCCCCCCCGTGATCGGTTTGCGCGCTCTGTCGGCGTGTCATCCCAACTAGGTCCCTTAAGGCTTGCTTTCAACAGTTTTTAGCTCCATGTTATTTTTTAAGTACGATATCACTATACCTGTACGTCAGTTTCCCCCAAATCACATTCAACCAGTCTAATACCAACTCCTCTGTCATCCAACCTTTTTCTTGGACCCGAAAAACAGTTCCTGGACACAGCTTTTCTTCGGGCATTGTTTTACGTTTCAATATAACGTAAGGTCGAAGCTTTTGTCCGTCAGCAGTAACAGCAAGCATAACAGTAATTCTGGACTTTTCATAACCAGCTGACTTCAATGAGATCGTTTTTTCACCTTTCTTATTTACCGTAAGGTTGGAAGGCATGTCAAAATAGACTGGTGTTTGGTCTGCATTTCCCATATTTCCAAGACTGTAGTTGTGCTTTTTGCGTAATGATATTACATTCCATTACTTAAACCCCGAATTTAGCGCGAGTCGATTTTTTAACGGAAAATAAATGGTCGAAAAATATTGCGTTATATTCGGGCTAATACGGTACCACTTTTGTGTCTCTACGGAATCAGAATCGAGCAACACCTCAACCGATTAAATTGTCTTTTACATTGTTATCTTACATGATAACAATGAAAAGGCTGACATAGTTGAAATCATTTTTGATAGCTAAAAATTTACAAATTAATAAAAATAAGGATTTTTTTGTATTGCAATTTCTTTAAAGTGCGTGATGGAAAGTTGTTTACAATTACACATTTTCTTCTTTTCAATGTGACAAAACGATTTCTAAAGTTAATCACTACACACAAGTTTAAGTGTTGTATTTGACAAAAAAATTCTTTCATTAAAAAATGCTACTAAGACAAAAGAATCATGATACGACAAATATATTAAATTTAACCCTTTGCCCTCGAGAGGTGACTCTCGTTCACCATTTATTGGGTACGAGACACCTCCCGAGTGCAAAGGGTTAAAAATAAATTAATACTCACTCACAAGACATGTGTTCTGTTAAACGGTTCCATTAGAACGAAATAAACAAACACCAGTTCACAACACGATATTGATAAAATACCATTTCCACGATTTCACTGTCAAAAAGTAACTATCAAATGAAACAAACATTACCACGTCGGTAGCTAAGACATGAAACTCATACTAATTATATAGGTCTAAATTCCCTGAATGATGTAAATAGCGCATCCATGCGAGAAAAAGAGGTATGACATATTTTTAATGCCCATTTCTTTATCAAAATCTTCGAGGTTTGAATAAAAACTGCAATCTAATAAAATTCTATATAAGTTTGACGAGTTATCATATATTAAGTTTTGTAGAAACTTGGATTCTGTTAACTGATAATTTTAGTATACCTGATTATATCATATTGAAACGACAAGATTGTCCAGGAAATTTAAGAAAGGCTTATGGAATTATTGTATATATAAAATCAACATTAATACATCCGATAAATTTATTTTATAATTGCGTAAGTAAAGAGGAGAATAATTATATGATTACAAATCGTTTAATAATCAACCATTTTTGTATGATTACAATTCATAAGTCTCAAAAATGTACACTTACAGATTTATAAAATAATGTAAACAAAGTATATGAAGCTATCGAAAAAGAAAATATCCTACAGATTATTATAATTGGAGATTTTTATATAAATATTCTCAATAAAACATTCAATTTGAGTATGTTTTTATTAATGTTTATGGAATCTAAAAATCTTCCAACTATTAATCAATCATTGGTCCTGCATATGTTATTATTAAATTCTGAATTTCTGAAATTTGGTAAATCGCAACTCGGGGTCTGAGTCAGCGTTACCTAGATTCCTGCGTTATCGATCTTTTTTGGTCGAAAGATCTCAAACAATCGAATCCCTAATTTTTGTCAACTCTGATTGCCTCACTCATTCGTTAAGAATTAATGAAGCAACCACAATTGACGGTTTTTAATTTCTAAAGAAATCGTGGAACTCCAGAATTCTAGCCTGGTACGTTACCAATTACGCCACCGTGGCTCTGGTGACATCAATTCACGATCTCTATTTTAATGTCAGTAATCAAGCAACTATTAATCAATCATTGGTCTAAAAATCTTCACCCGATAATTCAATAAGTACAGATCATAATACATTGATAGATCTATGTTTCAGCAATAATCCAAATATTGTGATTAATATTTTTGAAAGTACGAGTATGTATAGTGATCATAAACCATTATGGTTTTAAATTCAATGCCGAATATTTCTGATATAATTGTAATGATTCAATGTTAACAGTTCAATTCGTGAAATAAATTATTAATCGTTTATAAATTTGCGGTATAAATAACGTTTTTTCGTACATTTTGTTTCTTTATTACTTTCCAGATAATTTCGAATCCTATTCGTATGTCATTAATTCTGCTATACCATCCATATATTTTATTTTATAGTCGATGCTTGTTTGTAGTGTGAATGAAGACTGACGATGGAGATTGATCAAATTGAGAGGTTATACGCAGTTGGAAATTAAAAAAAAAATCGATTTTTTATTGCATTTTCGGAATGTACATATATTTGAGTATATTCTCTGAAAATTTCAAATCGATCCGGCAAATATTCTTGGAGATACATGCATATTTGTAAGGACGCTCGAAGCGTTACAAAGTACGCGCTGAAACTTTGAACGCGTTTTTCTCCAAACGGTGTTTTCAAAGTCGGTGAGCCCGATTTCTCAAAAACGGGTCAGCCGGTCGGTCTGCAATTTTAACACAACTCTCTCAGATATTGAGACGTACGAACTATCCAAGAACGCGCGGTGCACACACCAAGGCATCGCTACCGCGCGTTATACACACCAGATAAGACCGGCCTATACTCGGCAACTCACGACGCTCGGTACGCACACAACAAAGCACTGCTACCGAGCGTCACTCACACAAGGTAGGCCGGCACATCGGTGACCAAGTCCCGTTACTCCTTCGAAAAGCACCGGTGGAGAATTAAAAACCAACGACTAATTTCAAAAAGTACCAAGGCTACCAGTGGGTTACAGGAAGATGGGCTACAGAACCGCCACCAACTATAGTTATACCGAAAGCATGGGCCAACTGGAGGGGATTCTAGTATAAAAAGACCAGAATTTCGGCATTCGGGGAACAGTTTTGTTCACAGGTCCCGCCGACGCAGAAGTCCAGGAAGGAAGAGCAGCCAACCCTCGCTAAGTGCAGCCGCACTGGTACCAAGAGAGCCCAGCTGTGGTACCTGACATACATCTTTGACGGGAAGCAGCTGAGCCGGTGCTGCGTTCGAGGCCAACGCACCGCAGACCCAAACAACAACAGAGCGGTCTATTTCTGTCTCTCTTTCTCTCACTCTGGCAGCCGAGGGCAGCCAAATACACGGGCTAGGCTCTCGAGAACTAAAGATAATGATCGCGACTCATTAAAATACGGGATATAACTATCAATATGGCAAAGACCTATAAATAATATTAGCGTAGGAAATTCAGTAGGGATATAAACGTAGATTAAAAGAAAAATATAAAAAGGCGATAAATACACAGGGTACGGCCCTGGGATATCAAGTAGCTGCGCATGCACCCAGAGTGCATCCCACTGACGCCCGATCGTAGCGGCGGTCAGGTGGACGCGTGAGTCGACCTTTAAAAAGTACCAGCCTCCCACCAACGGACCTGTAGCGTTAGAAATTGAACAACTCAGCGGTAAAATCAAGCAACGGCCGGTTAGTTACCGACGGTGCGCATGCTAAGCCTTTTACCTAGAGAACGCAACGAATAGATAAAAATTATCAAGCAGCGTTGATCTTTCTGTCGTAAATTCAATTCTAAAGAATAGCTTCACATTAGGAACATATTATTTATCAACTTCTCTTTTCGAACCATAGTGCATATTGTTGAATGTTACATCTCTATTCTCATAAATTCTTTAAATATACCCACGGACACGATTATAATTGCACTCGAGTGCCCGGGAATAATTGAATGTAAGGCGCGAGGTAGTCAAAATACCGAGAGAAAAGGGTTAGATAATTGAATTTTCTATTTATTTTTCTGATGTATCACACAATTTTTATCTGTTTCTTTGAATAAACCCTACTTTTACCTACTACAAAAACCTAAAATTACTTTCCTTCCTGCTCGAGTCCAAACAAGCCCTTTTAGGGTAATGTTAACGCTTAATACCGTTACAATATATTCTTTAGGTATTGATAGAAGGAATAAATATTCCGATAATTATTTATAATTTTTTTAAACAATTCAACGAAAAAATGTTGGTCGAAAATTGGAATTTTTTCTTTTTGGAGCCACCATTTTGTCAAAAATCAAAATTTCGCCTTTTTCTTTGATCAATACCTAGATTTATCTATCCACTAATAGAATCTTTTTGGTTTCTTTATTTTAAATAATCCAAACCGTGATATCGTGCTCACCGTCAGACACATTTTTTGGAGGACCTCCAGGAGATCGTCTACAGGAGCAGTATAAATCAATATTTTCGAAAATGAAAAATGCGGATATAAAGTTAAAAGCTACCACTACATTTATTAATACTTCTTGTATTTGTCAAATAAAATTCCTTTTAAGAAAAAATTCGTAAAAAACGACTTTTTTTGGCCTTGCAACTGCGTATAACAACTTAACGAAGAAAGCATGGATAGTAGAGAAGGCGGGCGTTAAGGTGGGCCGTGAAGCGTTGACGGATGTTGACGGGACGCGAAGCTAGCGGCTTGCAGTATTGCAGGAAAGTGGAAGAGGAGAGCCGGTCACTCGCAACAATTACTGCAAGTGGATATGAATTGGCGGAAATCGGATCTTCAGCATCCGGTGCAGCAAAATAACTGGTGTATCAGGCGACGCCTTGGCGTTAAAGATGTAATATGCGCAATATGGAATAGATGCTAGAATATTTTGAATTTCCTTTAATAGGCAGTTGAAATTTGAGTATGGTAGAAGAAAGAGACTTTCTTATGGTACTTTTTTATAGTAGAAGAAAGAGATGTAATATGCGCAATATGGAATAGATGTTAGAATATTTTGAATTTCCTTTAATAGGCAGTTGAAATTTGAGTATGGTAGAAAAAAGAGACTTTGAGGATAAAAGTGATAATTAATTGTGGAATGGCGGAAAGGGAAGGTTTTTATGGGTTAACTATGTGTAGCAGTAGTAGAGGGTGATAATAAGAAATATAGGTAGGGAAAAATGGCCAGAACGTATCACGTAGCTTATTTAGATTGCAAAAAGTAGTGAAATCCGATAAAAATACAATATGTAAAAAAACTTCCGACAAGTACGTTTACGTGAGCGGTCTCCAAAATGTTTTCAAAAAGTTGTGAGCTAAATTGAAAACATTCGAAGCATGTATTGTCAGGTGCACGCGGCTTATCAATTACATTTGGTGGGAATGAATGTATAATAATTAACTAAACATTTTTTAAATGACTAAAATAAAAAATCATCAGTCATACGAGAGTTGGATATAAAAAAACGTACTTAAAACCACATAATTTAGACCCACAGACATGAAGATGTGTGATTACGCCCATTAAGACTTTAAAAAATACTTGAAATCATTGAAACGAGTGATAGTTCTTCACTTTATAATGGTCGACAGTGTAGTACATGCAAGGGCAGTACGTTTGACGGACCATAAGTAGGATTCAGCGCCACCACTGGCTTCGAAGGATCATATTGAAGAAGAAATGCAATTGTAAGATGAAACAGCAAAATGTGACGTGATCGAAAAGCTGAATGAAGAGTTTCGTACAATAAATGAGTTAAATAAAAAAATTCAAGTTTCAACCGTATGATTGTCGTAGCTAAAAAAATGGCAGTAGAATACGGTATCTAATGCACCCTTAATACGAAGACTGTTATGAAGTTAGACCAACTTACAGAGAATTAGGTTGCAGACTTTTATATGTCTGACCTTACAAGTTGTGTAATGGTGGTTAAACAAAATTATGTTGCGGTTATAGAAAACGAACAGAAAATACATAAACAATAAAAATTGTTACTCAGTAACTTCAAGGAAACGTAATACATCTTCAAAATATATTCAGATTTAAAGGCCCGTTATTCGAAGTTTTGTAAGCTGAAACCAAAACACTGCTTACTTTCTGGAACTGGTGCGATTCATTCAGTTCGTATTTGAGCAATTCACAGGAATGTGAAATTGTTGCTAGATAGTGCAGGGTTAGCACAACTGACAGCCAACACAATGCAGCTACTGAATAATTACAAAAATTGTTTGATACGAATGAAGTGCGACTCGTAATCAACCTATTGCCATTTGAAGCAGTGCATGAAAGTTGCCAAGGTTAAAAGAATGTAGTGAAAAATCTGAAAGAGTTATTCGAAAAGGAATTAATCGACAGCGTAATGTACAGACAGTGGGTATCCGTAGAGAATACAAATCTGTAGAAACAGTTCAAGCATCTGTGAAAGAATTTTTGGAAACACTTGGAGTACAACTGAAATCGCTGGTCATGCATGCCCTTATTATTCTGCAACAGTCTGCTCATTTTTCAGAACAATAAGAGCAATTTAAATAAGGAGAATGCTTGGTAGTGTGTGATTTTTCGGAAATGTATGCATTCGTAATTCAAAACGCGATTCACGGTGTACATTAGAAGAATGATCAAGTGACCTCACATCCGTCCGTTGCCTATACTATAATACAATGAAAATAAACAATTAAACTCTGATTGCCTCACTCATTCATTAAGAATCAATGAGTCAACCAGACCTGACAGTTTTTAATTTCCAAAGAAATCAGAAAAAAATATCGCCACAGCCCGGGATCGAGCCGCGAAATCCAGAATTCTAGCCCGATACGTCACCAATTATGCTACCGTGGCTCCGGCGACATTAATTCACGATTTCTGTTTTAATGACAGTTTTTGCACGATTTCTTTAGAAATTGAAAATCGTCAGATCTAGTTGTTTTATTTATTCTTAACGAATGAGTGAGGCAATCAGAACTGACAAAAAATTAATGATTCAATTGGTAGAGATCTGACTCACACCCCGAATTGCGATACGCTAAAACCACCAGCTTAGAAAAACAATTGGTTGGGATTAACGAAACGTATGTTAATAATATGTCTATTAATATACACGGCCGCTCATTAAATATTAATTCTTTAGAGATTTAATATGTATGTTTTTATACTGTAATTGCGGAACGATTCTTAAAAAAAAAGACGCAATAGTGTTTTCGAACCTTATAACTTTCTTATCAGATTTGTTACTGGCACGAAGTTACAAGTGAATTTTGAATATAATAGTTTTCTGTTGCCATGTAACTGGACGGTCCTGCTCTTCTACGATGACGCGTGGTACTTTGTCCAATTGAATAGATCATGGACTTAGTAGGTATAGACTAACCTTCGGCTGCAGCACGTGATATATTGATAGAAAATGTTGATACCATGCTTCGCTACCTTTATATTGGAGTAAAATAGAGGGCAACAGGGAACCAAGCGAGAGGTCCACTTTTGAGAGCTACAGACAAAGCTTTACTTAATATCCTCATCTCTGCTAAATAATTTATTATTATTGTCCTATATGAGTGGATGCATAATTCGAATGAGTACATTTCTGATCGATTACTCATTTTTAATGATCTGTATGAAGGTAAAAAGTTTGCGGATCGAAATTTTCTTTTACTAATTTTCTAAGGGAATTTAAACGAAACTATTTCAGGTAAAGTAGGAGTTATGCAATTGTACTACAATGCGAAACCGAATCTACGGTTTGTTAGTAGAATACACATGCAAAAAATGTTCATGATCCTTATACTTACTGTTGGAGTGGTTCGGAAAATAAATGAACACTGTGAGGTTAATTATATGTATAAAATATATTTAGTTCGTAAGGTGTCAAAATGCCCGTCGGCAGTGCTTCCGTCTATATCGGAAGTCTCCACAGTAGTAGCCCGCTTTCGGAGCACGAGCTCAGTACCCCCCGCCGTCACCGACTTTTGGAACAGAGAGAGAGGCAGAGTCCTCGTTACACTTGTACTCTCCTCGCTGTACACACTCGCTGTTAACTCACAGGTGTCGCTATGAGTACCATAGCAGATATCAATCACGAGTATACGATTTACATATTCCAACACGCCTCCTAAATCTTATAATCGTGATCCTATAAATTGCCTTTATTTGGTAGACAATATTTTTCTTATATTGTTTTAAATCAATCTCAATGCTTTTCTATTTCTCAAAAATTTAGTCTTATCTAGACTTTTAGTTAACATGTCTGCTAAATTTGATTGTGAATCAATTTTTACAACGTCTATTATTCCCTTCTCATAGTTTTCATTTATATAATGATATTGCACTTCAATATGCTTCGAATTTTTCGTAAAGTTGCCGAATTTTGCAATCGCAATGGCACCTGAATTATCTTCATATATATTTATTGGTTTATCTAATTTTACGTCAAATGACTCACTTAGCAAACTTCTAGTAAATAATACTTCTGTTACAGCTTCTGACAAAGCGATATACTCTGCAAATGTAGAACATTTTGTTACCGTACTCTGCTTATGAGTTTTCCAATAAATCAAGTTTCCAAATAATCTTATTACAAAGCCTGTTGTAGACTTTCTATCTACATTATCTCCTGCATAATCAGAATCTACCATACAATCTAAAGTTTCACTCTTTACATTATCGTAGTATGTTAATTTTAAATCTTTTGTCTTGTATAAATACTTCAGAATTCTCATTGCATATTTATAATGCGTTTGGTTATAACAACTTTGGTATCGACTTAAGTAGTTTCCGCTATATGCTATATCTGGCCTTGTGCCTGTTGTTATATATAATAATTCGCCGATCAGATTTCTATATTTTATATTTTCATCTATTTCACTCGCTTGTTCTAGCTTTAGGTTAGACTCCATTGGAGTATCATACAATTTTGCATTTTCTAGATTATATTTTGCAGCTAATGATTCAATATACTTTGTCTGACTTAGAGTCATTTTATTTCTGTTATCATTATACTCAACATCAATTCCAATATACTGACTAATTTTGCCTAAATCTTTCATTGCAAATCTTTCCATTAGACTAGTTTTTACTGTATTTATTTTATTTTTATCTTTGCAGCAAATTAAGAGATCGTCTACGAAAACTAGTATGTATATTGAATCTTTGCTTGCATTATTTGTATATAAGCAGTAATCATAATTACTTCTAACGAAGTTTAAACTTTCTAAGAATTTATTAAAACAATCATACCAAGCTCTTGGGCTTTCTCTGAGACCATACAGTGCTTTTCGTAATTTGCAAACTCTATTGTCTCCAGTTTCATAACCTTTCGGTTCATTGATGTATACTTCGGTTTTTATGTTACCGTTTAGGAAAGCTGTTTCAACATCCATTTGCTCAATAAATAAATTATTCTTGCAACTGTATGACAATAAAATTTTCAAGGTTTGCATTCTACCTACTGGTGAATAAATATTTTCAATATATTCTCTTTGTTGAAATCCTCTTACAACTAATCTAGCCTTATAAACATTATTACTTTTCTTTGTATATATCCACTTGACATCAATGACCTTTTTGTCTTTTGGCCTATCAACTATTTGCCATGTATTATTTTTCTTCAAACTATCAATCTCTGAGTCCATCGCAATTTTCCATTGTGTACATTCGTTGGAGTTTATCGCCTCCTCGAATGTATTCGGTGTAGTCGCATCAATGTAATTTACATAGATAAAATGTGATACGGGATTTCCAAATCTATCTACAGGACTTTTCTTTCTAGTTGATGTTCTTTTCGTCGCTAAATTGACTCCACTTTTATTTTGTGTAATATTCGAATCATAGTCACTCTCGTGATTGTTTACAGTATTTTCAGAAGCAATTTCTTTATCTCTACTTGACTCGAAGGTCGAAGTAGACGGTAACTGATCATTTTTATTTGCAACCGTTCCGGATTCGATTTCGTTATTTATAGATTCGCTATTTTCCAAATCTCTATCCTTTTGATCATCGATTTTTTCTAAACAAATTAATTGAGTATTTTCTTCGACTACTTGAACATGTCTGGCATTTATGACTCTGCCATTGACTAAGACTCTATAACCATTTTCGACGTAGCCAACTAATACTCCTAACTGTGCTTTATTGTCCCATTTACTTTTTCTTAAGGCTTCTGGAGTCCTGACAAAGACCCTACTTCCATAAATTTTTTAATTATTTACATTGGGTTTTTTACCCAAAAATATCTCATAAGGAGTTTTATTCTCAGCTGTATTCGCAATTGTACGATTCTTTAAGTATGCTACCGTTTTCATAATTTCGGGCCAATAACGCCTGTGAATTTTGGCTTCTCGCATTAAACATCTACCTATGTCCATAGCAGACCTATTATATCTCTCCGCTACTCCATTTAATTCATGGACGTAGGGTGGACATGGCAATAATTAAATTCCTTTTGTTTTTATAAAATCATAAATTTCGTGATTCAAATATTCTTTGCCATTATCACATCGTACTTTCTTCACTCTTTTGTTGAATTTATTTTCGACTAAATTCACAAACTCAATGAAACAGCTCGATGTTTCTGCTTTACTTTTAATACAAAAAATTCTAGTGCATTTACTGTAATCATCAACAAATGTCAAAAAATATTTTTCTCCACCATAACCAGTTGTATTATGTGGGCCATTTAAATCCGTGTGGATTAACTCTAAAATTTCGGTAGTCTTTGATCTATTATTTCCGAAAGGTACATTAGCCATCTTACTTTCTATGCAATTTGCACATTTCATTTCAGTGCTTTCAATTTTATCTGGCAATCCTTCAACTAACCTATTTTTGACTAATTTGTTCAAATATTGAAAATTTACATGTCCAAGTGCCCTATGCCATTTTTCTTTTTCAGTCAATTTCAACGTATTAACATACATTTGTTTACTAACTTTTCCCGATACTAAACTTTTCATGTAATACAAATTATCTTCTTTATTTGCAACAGCTATTAACTCTCCAGATCTATTATAGATTTTTGCATTTTCATTTCTTGCTACTACCGTACAATTCTCTGTGATTTTAGAAAGACTCAATATATTTTGTCTGATGCCTTTGACATAATAAACATTTTTTACATCTACTTGTCTATGACTGTAATCATTTTTAAACCACATTTTTACATTTCCGATTTTCGTAGCTTTTAAATTTCTACCATCTGGCAATTTAACATCAACAGGATTTTCCAAATCTACATACTTATCGTAAAATTTATCATTTTTTATAATATGATCTGTACAACCACTGTCTAACAACCAATTTATCTGATTACAACTTTCGCTATTCTTGTTCACCTCCGAATCGCACACCTGTGTTGTCCATGACTCGGATGGGTAGTTGCTTTGCTGGTTGCCTGAAAATTCACCTCTGGGTTGACCTTGTCCTCGACCTCGTCCTCTGTAGTTTCCACCTCTGTTTTAACCTCTGTTGTAGCCTCTTTGATTACCTCGTTGACCTTGATTGAATTGAGCACCTCTTCCTCGGTTGCTCGGTTGATGTGGCCTCGTACATTCGTTTTTGTGGTGTCCGTTTCTTCCATAATTGTAACATTTTCCTTTCACCAGCGACGCAAAAGTACTGACATTTCTTTTATTCTCTGACTCCGATTTAGTCATATTTTTCTCCTTGATTTTCCACCAGCTGCTTTAAATTCGTTTGTCGTTCTTTCGAATTCAATGAAAAAATCCTCTACTGTATTGTAATTTTGTAATTTAATTTCTTCTATTTTTCCTCTACAAATTATCTGTAGAGCTGTAGACTGAGTCGTATACATTTTGTCGAACTTTTTCATCATCTCGAACGCTGTTTTACAGTCACCAATGTATTCTAATTGTTTGTCAGATATTGCGCTCATTATTATAGTTCTTGCTTTCAGATCCATTTTCTTCCACACTTCCTTTTTATCCTTATACGTATTAGTTACTGTACTTACAGCTGGCTCGTTACATTCTTTGTATTCCAATAAAGTAATTAGTCTTAGTTTCCAGCTAGAGTAATTTGCACCATCAAAAATGGGTATCATTATGTCTTCTACCCTTGCTTGCTTTGCCATCTGGACTTCTTTATCACCTTTATGTTCGTAATCACTTAATTCAGTTTCTTCTAGAATTTCATCTGATTCCGTTTCTTCTAATTTAAACATGTGGTTAACCACGCACTTGCCACGTGCTCTGTGCCAGCACTTTCTCACTTGTTCTGACTACAAAATTTAATCCACTTGCATCACTATTCATTTACGCCTTTTTCTTAAAGCGCCTTCTACTGTCCCATAGTCCTTTTGTTTTTGTTTTAAATTTAGCTTATATTTTTCACTTAGAAACTTTGCCACACCGCATGGCTATTAACCTCACTCGATTTTTATTTTTTACTTCCGTACTTTTCCGAAGGTCGGTACGGGAATATTTTGCGTACAAACCGAAGAACCACGCTCTGCTACCATGTTGGAGTGGTTCGGAAAATAAATGAACACTGTGAGGTTAATTATATGTATAAAATATATTTAGTTCGTAAGGTGTCAAAATGCCCGTCGGCAGTGCTTCCGTCTATATCGGAAGTCTCCACAGTAGTAGCCCGCTTTCGGACCGCGAGCTCAGTACCCCCCGCCGTCACCGACTTTTGGAACAGAGAGAGGCAGAGTCCTCGTTACACTTGTACTCTCCTCGCTGTACACACTCGCTGTTAACTCACAGGTGTCGCTATGAGTACCATAGCAGATATCAATCACGAGTATACGATTTACATATAACACGATAACACTTACTATCAAAATCTATTGTGATTTTGGATGGTTCAGACAGACAGACGGACGGACGGACAAAAATGAATGGATACGCTCTCTAGGACACTCAAAACATGTATTTACATGATCATCTGAAAGTCGAATATTATTTGGATTGCAATACGCTCTTTCTTCACATACGTAGTATGTGATGAGAAAGTAAAAACGATCTAGAACTGTGGAATACTATTCGAATCGCTAAAAACTCTACTTTTTGCTGTTTTTTTTTTCGAAAAAGCGGCGCTAACGTTACATGTCCATAATGGAAGCCTTCGGAAATGTATTATGGCCATAAGTAGTCCAAGACGAAATAAAACCCATTCATATGTGAATTCATACTATCTTGCCTTCGACGTACTCATCAATCCAGAGACATACAATAGAAATGAAGAATAAACGAATACACTACACAGTATGGACATACACTAGATGCTGTTTGTCAAGAGAATCAATATACTAGTTTGTAGGTACTCCACGAGGAAATTATTAGCCATTCTACGTGCGCGAGGTTGCCATTAAATGGAGAATTGACACTGGTAATGCAATTGCTATTCACGAATGTTCATGTGCGAAGTAAAGTTCACACCATAGCTGTCGGTGGTAGTCTATACTCTCAATTCGTCGATTCGTAACTCTAGGACTGACACACTATGGGAAATATTTACCCGGGGAGTGTTGATCTGAACCATGAATTATTCACGGACTTGGTATGAAGGAAGCATTAAGCTTTATAGAATATTCAATACTGGTATCCAGATCAAACTTATTGCAATCAAACTTCCACAAATTTTTAGTGTACATGCTTTATCGGATATTAGTTTGATCATTGTTGCGACGCTTTCCGAATAAATTGAGACTAACGTTCAGCACGGACCACCTCTTGACCATAACCGAGTGAACCTATACGGGCAATAAGGAGCCACCAGTTCGTGGTCATTCAAGTGAGTTTGGCATAATAGAGAGGGTTCAAAAGCAAGGAGAATAGAAAGCAAGAGAGAGTGAGAGGACAAGAGAGTAGAGAATACGGAAAGACATCATGCGGGGCGACTTACTTGTCCCCACGATCAAGTTGCTTCCAACGAGAGAATCAAAGCTTTGCACGCTGGCACAGCAATTTCTAGAGTACACGGGCAATACCATGTGAGTTACATTACCGAGCATCACGAATTCTTCTCACAATCACTTGACTTTCATATCGAGCAGGAGCCAATTACCAATGAGCCCCTTAGTGAATCGGGTGGAGTGCCTCGAATCATTCTTTCTCGGAATTGCAATCCAATGTGCGAAGCTAACCAGTCGCTGGCTTGGCAGGTGGTTCACACAAGGAAACGTGCAGAAGAATATCATACAGCAACACTGATAGCGATAGTGAGTCACCACAAGCTATCCCCAACAATAACAGATTCACCGTGCTCAGTGACAAACGAGATCAGCCAACGATCATTAAGAATCATAATGATAACAATCTCGCAAATCAAAAGACAACAGAGAACAATAGAGAACCAAAGCCACCGCCGATTTTCATACCTAGAGTCACTTTGATCGCTGACTTAACGTTAAAACTAGGAGAAGTAATAGAACACGACGAATACATCTACAAAACTATAAACAGTAGCGGTCAACTGAAGATAATGGCTAAAAATTCTGATTCATACAGAAAGATTGTCCGCAAGCTCGACGATGAAGTCGTCGCCTATCATACATATCAATTAAAACAACAACGCGCTTACAGAGTCGTGATTAGACACCTCCACCCATCTCTTCCTCCCAGCGAAGTCAAAGATGCGATCGACGGACTCGGGCACCAAGTACGTAACGTAACAAATATACGACACTGGCAAACTAAAGAACCTCTGCCATTATTCTTTGTTGATCTCGAACCAAATTTAAACAACAAAGACATTTACAAACTCGACTTACTACTAAACACCAGAATCCAAATCGAACCACCAAAAAAAACAAAAACAATAGCACAGTGCACTAGGTGCCAGAGATACAGGCACACCAAAGCGTACTGTCGCAGACCATACAGGTGCGTGAAATGTGGAAGCGAACACAATACGGTAAATTGTACGAAAACGCGAGACACTCCTGCCAAATGCGTCCTATGCACCGGTATCACCTAGCCAACTACAAAGATTGCAAAATATACCAAGAAATCATACAAAAAAGAGACTCAACCGTACAAAAACCTCACTGGCCAAGGACGACGGAACAAAATCCAGCCGAAGAACAACACCATAATACGAGTACATCTCCGATAACCAGCCCGCCATTTGGAAGAAGCAATGTAAGTTATCCTCAAGCAACAAGTGCCAATCTCAGCACACGTCCAGATGACCATTCCAATAGCAACTCTGAAATAATAATAGTTCTTGAAGAATCGTTTAACGAATTTAAAACAGTGCTAATGCAACAGAATAAACTGTTAAACACAATTGTTATGCCGGTACCGAGTAATTGGATTATTCGGTAGTCGGTATAATATTAAAAGTTATTATTTTTTGGGATCGTTTGCCGATAAGGAGATGGATCTCGAGTAAAAGATGGAAACGCGAATTTATATAAAAGGAAGTATTTATTATAAGCAACGGTAACTTTCCGTTGCCTATTTATATATCAAAGTAAGAAGTATGATACAATAATGCGTTGTTTCGAGTATTAAACGAGGAACCAACCGTTCTCTTTTCAATCTAATTTAATACTGTCTTTTCGTAAAGCAGTTGCTAACTGTCTTCACGAAAATCCCTTAATTCGCAATTTTAGCGTTAGCCTATCGCCGAACGCCAAGCGAGTCGCTCATGCTGCGTCGGCGTTCTTGGGGTCGTTCATACGATCGGGCATTGGACTTCGTTTCTTGTCTTGAACGAATTCCAATGTTTCTTTACTATGGAATATTCCCGAATATACTAAATACGGAGTGGAATATTCCGCGGCACAACATCCCTCCCCCCTTAGAAGGAAAAATTTTTTCTTTAAAAAATTTTTTCTTCGATTGGTTTCTCGTTTGAAGTTATATAACAATACAATAAAATTTTTCATTTTTTCATTTGTAACGATGAAGTTTTTCCTTTTGCTTCTTATCGTTTTTCGTGCCGAGCGAGTCCTTCACGGTTGTGGGGACGGGTGCATAACCTGGCCAGCTCGGATCGCGGTTGCTCTTCTGGCTGTTGTCGTCCGATCGGCTCGAGGTTGATGTTTACCTCGGCTGTTGCCGGGGTCGTTGCCTCGCTTCTCCTTGTTGGTGTTCGGTTTCGTTGATACCTATAACATTTAAACAGAACATAGCCAACCAAGGCTATTGGTGCTACTGCACCCAGTGAGTAGAAACTCATATTGTGGATTTGGTCGGCTCGAGCTCCGAGCTTTTGAAGCTCTTCTGGGTCTCGCAGCACGCTCTGTAATGGAATTGTCCTCTCGGTCTGCGTAGGGGGTGCCTGAACTTCAATTCCCGTTAATTTTAAATTGAACGACGGGAGGTAGTTTTTTCGGATGATCTGCGATGTTCGCCCGATGGTTTTGATGCTGAAATCTCGGGCGGTTACTATACATACGCCTACCAAAGCCAGTATTCCCGTATTATTTAACATTTTAAGCCGAGTGGGATTCTTCCCACAATTTCTCTAGGGTTGGCGCGACGTATAGCTATCACCCTTGCTCTTGCATTAGGACGATGAGGGGATGGGTTAGTTAGATAACCCTTTTCGCGCATTTCTCGCCGTTATCTGTGTCCATTTTCGCTGTAGGCCTTTCTGTGCTCTATTCAGCGTTGGGACTAGATTGTCTACGCGTGCCTTCTTCCTCACTCTGAGGCTCATTAACATGTGTATATCAACCGAATAGAGTGTGCGCGGTATTCTTTTTACACTCTACGCCGAACACTATCCTGTGTCAGTATTAATACGCTATACATTTTTCGTGGTGCTTTTCTGGCACGGTCACAGTATTCCGTCCCCTCCGGATTGCGCAATGAAATTGTTTTGTTCAATATATTTTTCCGATATGTATACGCTCTTTTTCCAGTTGATAAAATTAGGTCTCCTAAGACCTCTTCTATTTTATTGGAGCTCCCTACCCTGCAGCCTGAGGGGCTCCTTCCCACATTTATTTTCTAGCTAATATTTAGTTTTAACTAGCTATAAGTATTCGAATTCCTCAATTCCTGAGCTATTAGTGCTCGATAAAGAGCTTCAGGCGTTTTGCGTGCATCGCCTGGATTTTACGTCCCTTCCGGACTACGTAGTTGACGGGGGGCCTCTTCTCTATTATTTCGTGAGGACCCATCCACTTCGGGGTCTTGGCGACCGCCCCCTTCGCACCGTCTCGTCACGGAAGAGTACGCGTTCGCCGACGCAGTACTCCTGCATCTGTGCGCCATGGTCGTATGTAGTCTTCGACCGTCTTTTCGCGCCTTCCAGGTTGTCTCGTGCTACAGTCCATGCGGCGCGTAATCGCTCGCGTAACTCGTGGACGTAGTCATCGTAAGCATAAGTGCTGCGTAGTTCTTATTTCACGGCGGTCGGCAATTCGGCCTCGCGTCCGTACACCAACACGTGGGGCGACAGTCCGGTCCCCGTATGTGGAGTGGTGTTGTACGTGAACTTCGCATACGGCAGCCACTCGTCCCAATTTCCTTGATCCTCATTTATGACATTTTTCAGATATTCGCGAGGGTGCGATGCGATCTTTCTAGCGCGCCATTTGATTCCGGATGGTAGGCCGTCGTTTGTATCTTCTTGATTCGGAGCAGTCGACATATCTCTTTGAAGGTCGAGCTGAGGAAGTTCGTGCCTTGATCCGATAATATTTTTCCGGTGTCCCGTGCCGGCAAATCAATTCTTCTACGAGCGCCTTTGCTACTGTCGAAGCCTCTTGGTTCGGCAGTGGAATCGCTGCGCTGTACTTGGTAAGTGCGTCTTGAATCGTAAGTATATATTTTTTCCCGTTGACGCTTTCCGGTAGCGGTCCTACGATGTCGACCGCAACTTTTTCAAATGACCTCGATGGGTTGTCCGTTACCACCATCGGCACTCGTTCCCTTTTCCTGATTTTATTCTTTTGACAGGATTCGCAAGACGATATATAATTCTCTAGATCTCTTCTCAGGCCGGGCCAGTTGTATTTGGTCCGAATTCGATGTAACGTGCGCCGTATACCTTGATGCCCTCCTATGGGGGTGTCGTGGTATTCTCTAATTATTTTCTGGCGGTCATCGGCAGAAGGAGTGGCTACGCCACTGCGGCAGTCGCTATACTCTTTTATCGCGCTGTCTTCATCCGCGCTGCAGGAAGTTCGTGGGCTACGGGCCCCGCCGTGCCTCGCTTCCTCAGGAGGCCTTTGCGGTGCTCTGTCCGCAGTTTCTTCGCTCGGTGTGCCCACCGGTAGCTCCGCCGTTGGGTCGCTCTCTGTCTCGAGCGGCCTTGCAACGTTTGCCTTTCGCGGCCTTCCGCGCTTCGCGGGTCCGCCATGCTGTGCTGGGCCCGCTCCATCCTTGTTAGCGGTGCTCGCAGTCTTACCAGTGGCTTGCGTTGCTTGCTTGCGTGGTCTGCCCCTTCCCCGACCGCACGGCTTTTTGGCGGGGCTGTGGGGTTCAGTAGAGCGTTCTGCAGGCACGCTGCGAATCTCTCTATCCTCTTCTGGCGCATTGGCCAGCGCGGCCTCTCTCTCTGCCGCGTTGCTAGGCTGGCCGGGGGTATTCTCGGCTCTCCGCTTTGTGCGGCTGTCCGTACCCGGGCGCTTGCTGTCCTCGTCTCGCTCGCGGGCGAACTTGACCTCTCGCTCCAGCGAGCTACCATGGCTATACGGGGTATCTTCGGCTGTCCGCTTTGTGCGGTCTTTCGTTGTGCCTACTTGCCCCGTCGTGCTGTCCTCTTTCGACACACGGACTTCGTTCTTCGCTCTCGCTTGAGCCCTCGTAGTAAGGCATATTCGACTTAGCGCATCTCCATTCGTATTGCGCTTTCCTGCCTTGTACTCTACGTTAAACTCATGTTCCGCCAATTCAATTTTCCAACGCATCAATCTCGAACCTGGGTCCTTTACTCCGAACAGCCAGGTGAGCGGTTGGTGGTCCGTCACTACTGTGAAACGGGTACCTTAAATATATGGCCGGAATTGAGCTAGGGCCCATACTATCGCGAGTAGCTCTTACTCCGTGTGTTACCATGTCGACGAGTTATACTGGTTGCCTTGGGTATCCTCGACTCTCCGCTTTGTGCGGCTGTTCGTATACCCGATTGCGCTATCATTCTCTTTTTTGTGGGACTTTCTGTCCTGTCCCACTTGGGCTCGTGTGGTCGCATATATGCGACTAAGAGCATCTGCATCAGTATTTCTTTTTCCGGCTTTATGCATTTTACCGGACCCATGCCCCGATTTTACGGTCTTCCCAGGCAAGGGTTGCGATCCTAGGTCCTTCGATCCGACCTTAAAGGGTGCGCGATCTTGCACCTCATGCGTGCGCTGTCGCTTGTTCCCTCGTAGTTGGAATACACCGTTGTATTCGCACACTATTCCTGCGCGAGCTGCTTGCTTTTCACTGCTGGGGGGCACCAAGTCGGGCTTCCGTTGGCGCTGCGCAAACCGTTTGGCCTTCTTCCCCGTGCTCTCTGAGCTAACGCGCAGTGCCTTGACCTGGCGGCTACGTACGGTCTTCGCTATCTCCGATGGCTCGCATGTCACCGTCGGCTGTTGCACTTCCCCGTCGTGTTTAGGAACATTTAAACTCACTCTTTTGGTTCTTGACGGTGTGACACGGGGTCTCTCTATGATGCCTCGGCCGATCCTACTCCTTGTAGGTAGTCTGACAAATTTATTTTTCTTGGCGGCATCCATGTTAGGCCCGTTTCCGGAAGGAAGATTTATCTCTGTAAGCAGGCCTATGTATTTGCACGTGGCGGCAGTTCTACTGCGTGATGACGAATATATCCTCGTCGCGCCGTCCCTTAGCGGCATGCAGTGCCCATACAACTTGAGCATCTCGCCATGCAGGATGTCCGCTTTATGCTGCTTGATAAAGTCCATGCCGAGTAATCCGTTGACCTTCAACGGCACATTGTTCGAAACGATGTAGAACCAATGCTCTACATTTAGAGCCGGTGTCTCGAGTACAATTTTAGCTATCCCGAGGGGGGTGAATTTTTCGCCCGCTACCCCCTGTAATTCCACGGAGCACCTGCTCACCATGGTCTCGGGCTTGAGACAGCCTTCCTTTATTATGCTGCACTGCGCTCCGGTGTCCGCTTTGAGGGTGAGTACCCCGGTCGTGGCCAACGGTGCATCGATATCGAAGTCGCTGGCGGTGGCGCTGGACGCCGGCAGCGTTACTTGCAGTAACTGCAGCGTGGTTCTCCTTTTTCTGCACACAGGTTTCTGCTGGGCCGCGAGCGTGTTTATCCTCATGGTTCCCAGCGGGCTGGCATCGGTCTCTGGTCGACTCGTTCCGGAATTGACCGTAGACTTTTCACTCTGACCTCCGGAGTTCCTTGGACGTCGATTATGCTGTGGCGTCTGTGCTGGCTCGTTCTTATTTTGCGACAGTCTTTTCCGGCAGTCCTTCCACATGTGGCCTTTCTTCTGGCAGTAACTGCAGGTTATTTCCACATTGTGGATTGACTTGTTTTCACTGGGTACTGGTAGGCTTACTCGTTCCGATCTGCGGGTGCAGTCTCGAGCCATATGTCCAGTGTTTCCACAGGTGAAACAATTTTCGCTCTGCCGGGATGATGCGCCTTGGGACCTTCTGGGGTGGCTTAATACTCCACCTACCCCTCCCTTTGGCTACACCATATTCGTGATCTCGATGGCTCCTGTAACGGACTCGTGGAGGGTGGCGTAATTACGAGATCTCACCAGAATTTGGACCTGCCCATGCAGTCCATTTTCGAAGTTGGCCTGGGCGCTCTTCCGTGTTATTTTTTCGACGATGCGCATCTCCAACATCGAGGTGGCTTCCTCGCAGAGTTTTTCTATTATATCGACGGTGATACGCTCAGTCCTGGCGGCGTATACCGCGATGTCCTCACCCTGGCCCTGCCGGAGGGAGTTGAACTCTACTTGTAACGCAGGCAACGACTTCCGCTTTCCGTACAGGGCCTCCAGCTCGGTTTTAAGCTGCGCTACCGAGAGGATGACTTTATGCTTCATCTCTCTGGACGCCCTTCCCTCAAGCTTGCTGCTGAGCACCAGTTCCAACAGGATGTCTTGATCCTGGGGCGCTACTCTCTTGAAAACTGTCTCGCACGATCGCAAGAAGGCATCTAGTTCGTCAGCGTTGCTGCCGTCGAAGCGCTTTATATTTTTCAAGGCCAGCCCCAGGTCGAGTGTCCGACTCGGTGTTTCCGACACCCTCCGTTGTTCCCTCTGGAACACGGGTTTCGCAGGGGGATAATCCGATTCCTCAAATCGGGTTTGCCTCGACCGCGGACGTGGTATTGGACGTTCTTCCAACCCTGTATTTCCCAGCCTCCGCGATAGTTCGGCGTTTTGCTCTCGTAGGGACCGGATGAGTTCGTACTCGTCCGCACCTACCTCGTTGAGCATGTCCGCCAAGTTCCGTCTCGCCGACGGTGTTTCGGCCTCCCTGAGTTCGCGATCGAGTTCGCGTTGGCCTCTATCGTGCTCGCGCTGCAGCCTCTCGCACTGGCGTCGCGCTCTTTCCAGTTCGCGTTGGCTTCGGTCGACCGCTTCCAACCGATCGCGTACTCTCGCTGGTACCGACCGGGCTGTCGTACCGGTAGCTGCTGAAAAACATACACGATCTATGGTTCGCATGTTTTCTATTTCCCGCTCAACCATTTCCTCGGTGATGTGCTCGGGAGTTCGCTCGCCAGTAGCCATATTAAACACGTCGTCGCTACCGTCGCTGTCGAAATCCCCGAACGACGCACCCCTACGTGGGTTTACGCCGAACTGAGCCGTCAGTCGGTCTGCAAGGGCCTCTTGTCTCGTCGAAGGGATTCGCCCCGACGGCGAGAGCTCGAATAGCGCCCTGCGCGCCTCGTAAACGATGTCTCCTACTGCCGCAGCTAAACCGGCTGTAGGGGCTACCCCTGCGCCAGGCAACGTTGTCTCTAGCGAGTTGCCCCTATGCCTTGATCGGGCTCCTCTCGATTCTGACATGTTTGCTAATTTCTCGGCGAAGTCTACTTTAGAATATTTCCACAAAATCTCACGAGAAATATATATCTAGTGGAATATTTTCCCAAATATCGGTTCTACGCTGGCTTTGGCAAAATTATTAATTTTGTTTTCAAAATTTCAAAATATTTGTCCTATCTGGCTTCAGTTTATCGGCTATATGTATAAGTATAATGTAACCGCCACTTACAGATAGATGATCTGGTAGACGGTCCTTTCCATCCTGTTGTTCTCGGGTGCCGTTCCTCCGGTGCTGTAGACTTGTTGTCTCGTAGCTTCCCTCGAAGGCTGGTCCAGTTATCCTCCCTGGTACCGTTGACCCGTATCTTCGTTGGTTCCTGGGTTCGTCCTTGGTGCGTCGCCAACGGTTGCGCGACGGCTTCTTTTCGAGTAGCTGCTTTGCGTACTCGGCTGCACACTTTGTGCGGTTTTCCGCGACTTGACGTGACACCGTCAATCGGGACTTTAAACGGTTGACCAATACGTCACCCCGCACCGACGTTCACTTTGCGTCTTCGCGTTAGATTAGTCGGGTTTTCACGAACTACACTGGTGTCCTTGCACGCGTCGTAGTCGTCACTTCAGAGTATTCTCAACTTTGTCCAAAACACTTTTGTCCTAATAAATCACGAATCACTTAACTTCGGCAGATCCCAACGCTGCCACCAAATGTTATGCCGGTACCGAGTAATTGGATTATTCGGTAGTCAGTATAATATTAAAAGTTATTATTTTTTGGGATCGTTTGCCGATAAGGAGATGGATCTCGAGTAAAAGATGGAAACGCGAATTTATATAAAAGGAAGTATTTATTATAAGCAACGGTAACTTTCCGTTGCCTATTTATATATCAAAGTAAGAAGTACAATAATGCGTTGTTTCGAGTATTAAACGAGGAACCAACCGTTCTCCTTTCAATCTAATTTAATACTGTCTTTTCGTAAAGCAGTTGCTAACTGTCTTCACGAAAATCCCTTAATTCGCAATTTTAGCGTTAGCCTATCGCCGAACGCCAAGCGAGTCGCTCATGCTGCGTCGGCGTTCTTGGGGTCGTTCATACGATCGGGCATTGGACTTCGTTTCTTGTCTTGAACGAATTCCAATGTTTCTTTACTATGGAATATTCCCGAATATACCAAATACGGAGTGGAATATTCCGCGGCACAACACAATGTTAAAACAAACTAAAACTGACTAAAGTACTAACCAAGTTCTCCGAAAAATGAATCAGTTTTATCGAGTAGCGCTCTGGAATGCCAACGGTCTGCTGCAACACCGGCAAGAATTAATTACATTTCTACACATAAACAAACTAGATATTATGCTCATCTCGGAAACGCATTTCACTAACAAGAGCTACCTTAACATCCGTGGCTACAATATATGCAACACAAAACACCCTGATGGTACTGCACACGGAAGCACGGCGATCATCATAAAAAATACAATAAAACACCACGAGCTAACAAAGTTTAAACAAGACCATCTCCAAGCTTCAAATGTCGCCATACAAGATTGGAAATACGGCACTATAGTCCTATCTGCATCGTATTGCCCCCCAAAGTACAAAATCTCCAAAGAAAAGTTCATAGGATATTTTAAAACGCTAGGTCCTCGGTTCCTTACTGGATGCGATTACAACGCGAAACATCCGCATTGGGGATCTAGACTAACTACCGCTAGAGGAAGGGAACTCCAAAAAGCAATGTCTCAAGAGAACTACAAACAGTTGTCATCGGGCTAACCGACCTACTGGCCTACAGATAGGAATAAAATTCCTGATTTGCTGGATTTTTTTGTAGTCAAGGGCATTTCGAAAGCTTACACAAACCTCAAATCTAGCCTAGATCTATCGTCGGACCACACTCCAGTATTACTTACATTCAGCACTGGTATTATTTACAAACAAAGAACGGCATTTCTTCACAATAATAAGACCGACTGGAATGCATTCAGACAAAAAATTGATGCAGACATTAATCTGAAAACATCACTAAAAACCGAATACGAGATAGAGGATGGTACAGAATAAATAACTAAACTGATACAGGACACGACATGGGCAGTGACTCCAGAAGCCGAGGACAAAGGGATAACTAATAACTACCTAATAGGTATAACCAGAAAATAACTGAGAAAAGAAGACTGAGAAGAGTATGGCAACAAAGCAGGAACCCCATTGATAAAACCAACGTTAATAGAGTCAAACGTCAATTTAAAAAAATGAGCGCGTCTGCTAGTACTCGAGATATTGATGTGTAAACATCTTGCGGCGAGAAAACGCGGTACGAAAGTGTGTTGAGGATTTGTGCACAAGGCGGATTTTATTCAAAAAAATAATTCCAATTGAATTCAATTTTAATGCGTTTGCAAATTTTTTATTCATTTTAAATCGCTGTACTTGAGACGATCGGCTTATGATAACTAAAATACGATACATATACACTCGATTCTAAAGAATCGAGAAATCTTTGAAAAACGGCATCAATTACAGTTCCAGATTGTGTTGTCGCTACGTTTCTATTACTATTTAACTCTAGCTGAAACGTATCTTTTAAAAACATTATCAAAGGGTCGGCTTCCGGAGTATTAAAATTATCATTAAAATCACCACTCAGAATCATGGGCATTAGGTAATAGTCCTTGTTCAAAAGTGCTGCACAACCCACACTGAACGGCAGTAGTACAAAATGAATCAAATCAATTATACTCTGAACTGATTGATTTGGTGAGATGTAGACAACGACTGAAAGAATCGTTTGTCCACTTGTGAGACGACATTTAGCTGCACAAATATCGTCAGTATCTCGTACTGCTACTCCTATTCCTGTTATTTGGCGATAGTTAATGTCCATGTTTGGTGTGACAACGTGCAAACTGTTTTCATTTTTATAAATCGCTACCCCAGCGGAACGTCTCTCCTGTCATTTGAATTTAACGCAGCAGTCAAAGTTTGGAAAGTCAACGTCTTCTTCTTCGCCAAGCCACGTTTCCGAGAGCATGAGCACAGTGCAGTTTTGAGGTACTTCTTCATGAAGATCGTTAGAATGTGCTCGTAAACTCTGGCAATTGAAATTGTAGAATGATATTTTATCTTTGATGAAATTCACTATTATTTCTTGACCCGTACGTAATGGATTTAAATTGAGGCGCTCAAATTCTATTCGTAGAGCAGCCATTGAATTGGCATCTCGAACTCCACGATAGAATATCGGATCATTAGTCGGTGACACTATGAACAATCCATCTACACTGGTGACTCGTGATAAGGCTACGTATACAAGTGATTGGCCATGCCCTTTCTCGTATGAATATACAATTTTATCAAATGTGCCACCCTGCGATTTATGAAGTGTCATGGCACAGGCAGGGGTGAGAGGAAAATGATTCCGTTTTGCAGTGATAGTTTTGTTATTGTTCAGGTGAATTGTTGAAGTTCGTCGAGCAATTGGTACAAGTCTTGCGGGTATGTTCTTATCTTGCATATATTTTGCTGCGATTTGTCTAGCGTGTTGTCCTATCCTTGGATTACCCGCAAATTTCATCCAGAGTCTTTTTACATCTCCTTCTTTAAATATTTCGTCTTCAGTCGCATTTTCGATTCGCTCATTTGACAATCCATCAGCTACGTTGATATTAGTCGTGATTAAATACGGCTGGCCGACGACAAGTGTGAGCTCATAGGGCAAGCCTCCTGTATCAATCAGCGACATTTTATGCAACTTTTGTCGTACAAATGCAAGTGGTTCAGCATCATGACCTCCAGAAAAAACGTCATGAGAAATGGAAACGATTTTTTCCAGCGCCAAACCAAGTACAGTGTTATTGTATTCATCGACGTCTCGATTTCTTAGAAACAGTCTAACTCCATCGGGGCATCGCTCGTTTGCTTCTGCTCTGCTGAAAAATCGAGACTCGATTAGTCTCTGTTCGTTCTCCTGTAATTTTTCTCCGTTGCCGATTTTCGTAAGTACGCTCGAGAATTCCTCATTTGATTGACGCATAACTTGATTAAGTTGGTAGAATTGTAACCCTCGCCAGAGTGTCGCGCCAGCAATACTTGCTTTGATCTGTTGAAAAATAGGCGTTGCACGAACAGGCGGCAGCTGTCTCAAGTCTCCTATCAAAAATATGTCTATTCCACCAAAGTTTTTCTCGAACTCTCTTGTTATTTGCTTTAAGCGAGCATCGACTTGTTGTAATAGTTCTGCTGACATCATGCTTATTTCGTCGATAATAATGCAGCGAACATACTTGAAGAGTGTTCGAAACTGTTGAACAACTTCATTTGAAAGTGGCAATTTTTTTTCAATAAAAATTTTCAGAGCAGTGTGAATAGTCAAGCCGTCAATGGCTACTGCGGCTTTGCCGGTCGATGCACATGTGAGATATGCGTTGGTGTAACCATCCGTGTCCGAGAAGCGATTGTAAATTTCCATTAGTAACTTAATTACAAACGTTTTCCCACAACCTGCAGGTCCCGTAAGGAATATCTGAAGTGGCTCACCACTATCTCGATCGAGAAGGGTACTGATGACATGCATCATAAGGCTTTTTTGTCGACTGTTAGCCATGCGCATAAGATTATTACATTCTGCCTTTGGCATGAGGTTCTCTCGTTTCTTAACAACAGGACCAAGCCGACTGAGTAAAGCTAACCTCATATCTTCATTCATTTCGGCATTTGCATAAGCATAGAATTCAGCAAATGGATCAGCTTCCGCAACGCGTGTGGTAAGCAAATCAGCCATAGCATTGTCAATATCAGGTTCTTCCAGAGCAATACACATTTGTTTACAAATTTCAATCGTCTTGGCTATATCTAATTCTGACTCGAACTCTTTCCTCCGTTGTAAAATGATCACCTCCATTTCATCATATAGCTGCACAAATTTTCTCTCCGCTAGAATCTCCGTTTCTGCATGACGGAAAGGCAGATGCAGAGTTACCATTTCGCGCTTGTACTTGTCAGCCTCGGCGACCATATCGTATTTACGATAGCGAAGTATTCGGGGACCTGTTTTGCGTCGTTTCCATTGGTTATTATCACTAATCGTGTAATATGCGGCAGCCTGTGCCAAAGTAAGTTGTTCAAGATTGGGTGGCCGCTTTTCGTATCTTTCAAACCAATTTGTCTTCCAGACATCGGTTGAATTACTGTCAATCTCTTCATTATCCAATTGTTCCGTTGTTTTCCTTACCCGTTGTCGTTCGATTGGCCAAACTTTTGGTAGATAAAGGACTACGGTCGAACTGTATGACATTGGCAGTCGTAACAAATACCAAGCGGCTTCTTGACTCGTCATTTCAACAGCGTTAAGTATGTCAATACTGAGCTTTCGTGTGATCTCCATGAAATCAAACGCTGGAAGTTCATCCATCGTTTTGATAATCTCACGTTGAAGATTACTTATACCACGATTAGTCTTATTTACGTACTAAACAACGTATGCGGCACACGAGTATTCCTCAGTTATATATTGAAAATCAGTGTTCGACCCAAGGACGTTTAAAATGAATGCATTAAACGGATTGATCCATTTCTCTGTAGTTTGCCGTTTGATAAAAACCTTAGGTCTGTTAATTCCCGCTCGCAATACATCCAAGTAAAAATCATCCGAAGTAATGTTGTGCTCTTCGAAGAAATGTTCAATATCTCTATAGTCTTTCTCTTCAAGTGACTTCCACATCCGTTTGTATAATTTTGCAAGCGCATTTCTTCGAGAATCATCGGCACTCATTGGGATAAGAATTACAGTTGTTCGGCTAGACATGAATGGTGCTTCGAAACGACATTGTTGTGCTCGAGCGCTACGTATTTTTTTGTAACAAGTAAACGTATGTTTGTGGGTTTGAAGTTTCGTAGGTCCGGAAGTGTTTTCTGGTGAGACGGATATTAAGCAATCTATTAAATTTACAGCTGCTGACATATCTGAACCAACGGCATTTACAGGTGCATTATTTAACCATATCAGTAGATGAGCATGAGGGCTGCCACGATATTGAAACTCGATACGCTTGAAGTAATGAACAACATAATTGTCACCGAATGGGCTTCATCGTTTCGATTGAACAATCCCCATTATAGTATCGACGAGTTTGTTAAAATGGATGGCACAGATCACGGGGTCTTCGTTGATTAATGTAGCTTTAACATTATAATGAAGTCTTCGAATTGCCTCATCATCAATTTCAGCACCATTATTTCGAATTTTATACAGCAATTTGAGTAGTTTTGGCCATCCAATTTCATTAGCACTCATTGTAAGAAAGAATGTTCGCTTACCAAATTGTCGAATCATCGCGGACAGGTCTTTCTTACGTGAAGCCCAGTAATACGCTGAGTTGGGGATATGGCGTAAAAATGCGAGATTCTCTTCAATACATCCGTATACTTATTCTTCTGATTCTATCTGTGCTCTTGACAGTATTATTTTTGCCAATGAACTTAAAAGACATTTGAAGTGAATCACGAGTGCGGATTCGCATAATTTTCATGGCCATATATAGCAAATGAGTAGGATATACGCCTCGACGATCAGCCCTGCGTAACTCGCTTGTTGCCATCATGAATGGAGTCACTCGAAGTTCTTCTTTGAAAGTTCTGAATAGGCCGAGATAGATGGACGGAAACGATAATTCTTCACAATGTTCATCAAAGAGAATGCATTTTGGTATGGTGTTTACTCCGGGAGCAATACGAAGATACTTTTCTTCATTCCAAAGCAAGGACTGCTGTTGAGCTGTTAAACTTTCTTCGATGCGGATCTCTTCGCTCACCTCATCATGACTCGGTTGGTCTGCGGCTGCTGTTTGCTGTTCGTCAGTTGAAAAGAACGCGTTATTAACTGTGATATTATAAAATTTGTACAGTTCTTGTTGCATTAAATACTCAAGCCAAATTTTGACGACACGCTTCTTTACATATCCGATAAGATAATTGGTTTTGTGAATTTTTTTTCGTGCTATATGGACATTAATAGCATAATCATCATCAAGTTCTCGTGGAAGCAATTGAACCATATTATCTACTGATACTGGTACGGTTATAACTTGTCCAAGGATTCCGTAATGACCATTGCTATGTCGAAGCCTTCTGATCGTCATGAAGGGTAGTCTTGGTGAGATCAAGCGCTCCGTGATTATATCAAGCTCTGGTAAGTGAGCCGGCTTTGGTGGATAAGTAAAACCGTTCGATTTCGATAACGTTGGTATTTTATTCTTATGTAGTGAGACGTAACAAATACTACAGACGAGCGAAGTTTCGAAATTCATGTCAGGAAAATCAGCTGCAAGAATATCCTTTGAACACGGTGGCGGCGCTCTTAGGTCCGTTTCAGTCCATAACCGATCGCATACGCTGCATATTGCACCGAAGTTGTTATCGAGGAATTTTTTTCTGAATTCAGCGTGGGCCTTGGCATGCTTTGTATATTCAAAATAATCAACTGTTTGTTGTTCTTCTTCTTCATCACATTCAGCATCCTGTGCTTCACCTATATCCGATGTTGCTTCTCTTTCCATAGGTTGCCGTCTGCTGCTGTTGAAGTCGATGGGCCCACATGAAATGCCGATGTCGCTGGTCTTAAAGTTGCATGATCAACGATACTTCTGATGTTATCCAATCTACTCGTTGATGGTGCAGAATTAAGAATTGAATTGGCAACACGTGCTCTAAAATCTCGCGTACGTTGAGTGTTAGTGCGAGCGATATTTCGCCGCTCCACTCTTCCTGCTGCCAACTTCTCTTCACGTTTTCGTTTCCTGTACATTCTCATGTATTCTGCTGAATTTTCACCCATTTCTGAAATTAACAAATGATTCACTTAGAAAATTATAACGACATCATTATGATTATTTTTCAATTTTATTTTATTGCAAATTAAATATTTAATTAAATTTTTTTTTTCATTTTTTCACCATTTTTATTTATATATGAAGCCAAGATGTCATTTTTTGAATTATTTCAATCAAATTATTTTTCAATTTGTTAATATCATTATTCCCATTGTAAAATAAATAACCTTGAGAAATCATTCATTTATTTGGAAAAGTTGATTTTTTTGTATAAAGATAGTCAATAATCAGTTAAAATGTTTATTTTTCAGTTTCAAAAATCAGTTAAAAATATTAAATTTCAGTTTTTTGTAATGAATGTGTATATCATTAATGAACTTTCAATGAATCTGTTTGAAATTGTTATCTTTCATAGAAGTGGTTTACAACACAAAAACGCCATACTAAGCGTATAGCTGAACAATGTGTTTTAAACAATTACATTTTTCAGTTATATAAATTGATTTTAATGAGAAAGTTTTTTAATTAAATATTTAAAAATTAATTGAAAATAAGTATTTTTAGTTTTTTATTTGAGAGATATTTTTCATGAAAACGGTTCACAACCTCAAAATATTTTAATAGTATAACTAATCGACGTGGTATATATTTTTAGTAAAAATATTTTCAGTTTACTTACTGGCAGTATGTTATTTCACTTCAAAGAATTAAATTCACTATATAAACTTATATTTGAATATGTATGCGATATATATTATATATGTAATATATAATATATTATATATGTAATATATAATATATATATATATATATATATGTCAAACAATCTTATATAATTATTCACACGTTCTCAATACGTTTAACGACGCTAAAACTAACAGCTGATTCTCAGTCCGCTAGGGGAAGCAGTGGCCAATACGTGGCTAGGCTTTGTACACGTCACAAATCTACTATGTGGGTCACTGATTTCTCTGGCGATCTATTCTACCGACGCCTAATCGCATTCTAATTCTATGCCGTACCGCGAGCGCTTAAGTAGCTGCGCACTAGGGTATTGCGCATAGATAGATAGGGCACTTCCCCTTACATACTTCCGTTTCATTTGCTCCAATTTAGACCCATACCGCCGCTAAAGATGTTTACACATCAAAACTCATCGAGGACTACACAACGACACCATCCAACATACATTATTAAATCGAACCAATACGGCCAATACAGATTACTCTCTTTGGAAGGTAACGAAACGACTGAATCAACCTGAGCAACAAAGTTCTCCAATCAAAAAAACAAACGGTAGTTGGGCTAAAGATGATACCGAAAAAGCAGAGACATTTGCCAAACATCTAGCCGAAGTGTTTACACCCTTCGAGAGCCAATTAAACAACATGGACGTCTTAGAATATCTTGAATGTCCTCTGCCTACGTGTTCACCAATAACCCACTTCTCCCCAACAGAAGTAAAAAAAAAATCAGAGAACTTAATCCCAGGAAATCTCCTGGTTATGACTGAATCACAGGCAAGATTCTCAAAGAACTATCCAGAAAAGCAGTATTGTATATAACTACTCTGTTCAATGCTATTTTCCGTGTGGCACATATCCCAAGTCAATGGAAAGTTTCGCAAGTCGTTATGATACCCAAACCAGGAAAACCGCCCAATGAAGTCACCTCTTATCGACCAATAAGCTTATTGCCCATTATGTCGAAGTTATTCGAAAAATTACTACTTACAAGGCTAAAGACACCAATAAACGAACGAAAACTCATTCCTGACCACCAATTTGGGTTTAGAAATAATCATTCAACAATCGAACAGGTAAACAGAGTATTTAATACAATCCCAAACTCGCTGGAAGAAAAGAAATACTGCTCAGCAGTCTTCTTAGACATTCAACAAGCTTTCGACAAGGTATGGCACCACGAACTGCTCTACAAAATAAAAAAGAACCTGCCACAGTACTGCCTACTACTCAAATCGTACTTGAGCAATAGACGATTCCCTATGGGAACGACCTGTCGAAATCCTATCCTATCAAGTCTGGTGTACCGAAGGGAAGCGTTCTTGGACCAGTCCTGTACACGCTATACACCGCGGATCTACCCACGAGAAGAGGCACTACTATAGCAACGTTCGCTGATGACACGGCTATACTAGCAGCGCACGAAAATCCTGGAGAAGCATCTAGAATTCTCCAAAGGGAAATCACGGATATACAGGAATGGCTGGAAAAATGGCGCATAAAAGCGAGCAAAACAAAATCAGTACACATCACACTCGCCACAAGAAAAGGAAACTGCCCTATAGTCAAGCTGTATGAACAACCGTTACCGACCGTCAACGAAGTAAAATACCTCGAAATGCACCTGAATCGGAGATTAACGTGGACAAAGCATATCAAAACCAAACGGCAAGAGCTGGATCTTAAATTCCGAAGAATGTATTGGCTGGTCGGCAGGAAATCCCAACTTTCTCTGTACAACAAAATAATCATCTACAAAGTCATTCTGAGGCCAGTGTGGACCTATGCAATACAGTTGTGGGGAACCGCCTGCAAGTTCAACCTTGAAATTATTCAAAGATTTCAATCCAAAACGCTCAGACTCATCCTCGACGCTTCATGGTATGTGACAGATAGGGCAATCCACCGAGATCTCCAGGTAGAGACAGTATACGAAGTGATCAAAAGATTTAGTGAAAATTATGAAACAAGACTCGAAACCCATCCCAATGAGCTCGCGACAAACTTATTTAATAGAAACTTAGTGGTAAAAAGACTGAAAAGGTTCAAGCCTGTGGACCTACGAAATCGTTTCGAATAAACCACACCAAGTCACGAGAACGAAAACCAAAGAATAGGGCATCACTGGATGAGTACTTTGATTTATATAGAATCGACGGTCCACACAATTATTTATTGTTATTGAAAATAACAGATGATAATGAATCACTCATGTCTATAAAAAAAAATATACATATATATTGACATACAGAATTTATTTGATCGAATTGCTACTCATATGATTATATAGACGATAATTGTCAATAAGTAAAACGAGAGCTTACACCACACTTATGAGTACAAAAAAATGTGAGAAATAATGAACAAAATATTGATAAAGATGGTCTGATAATATAAATAGAGAATAAGAGTAAGACTGCAATATGATAGAAACGGTTAGACAGCTTAAAAAGGAAGGCTTAATAGCCCGATCGAATTTCCGATGAGAACGTGCAAAAAATTATAATAATCGTATATTGCTAACCCTGCAGAAATTCATTATAGCCGCTCGAACTGTCAACAGCATCTGTTTTGTACGATATCTGCTTGCTCAAAAAGAAGTAGCGAATAAGTGAGATGCTCATCGATAGGCCGAAGAAGAACGTTTGGTAAGACTTCAGACGCTCTGTAAAAAATGATTTGACTTACAATCCTCAGAAGCTTATCACAATTATGAGTGTGTTGTGAAAGATAATGGGAAATTCACGATTGTGCAATCGAAATGTCCTCATAATTTCTTACATATTTATGAAAAAATTCAACTGCCGATGGAAGACTGGATTGAACTTTGTATAAGCTCAGAGGGATAATCGGCATGCTATCGTCGGCATTCTGATCGATATCGGAGAATCACATGCTCTAAAAGAGCTCATAGAATCAAGAGTCGAAGGGAAAAATTTGATGTTCTCGCTCTCCGGTTAAAAAATGAAAAATTCGATGGCAGAATGACGCCTGCGATGTTCTTTGGGATTGAAATGGAACCAGTGGCAAGAGAACTATTTTCTATAATCACTGGTATACAAGTTTGTACTGTTGGTCTTATAGTTACGAGGTCTATAAATATGAAACCGGAATTTTTGTATAAAAAATACACGTTTATTGTATGAAAATGATAAAAAATATTTTATTCGAAGTATTGCCCATCGCTAGCTATACATTTTTCCCACCTGTCTCACAATTTGTGGATGCCACGCCAAAAAAACTGTTGCTCTTTTGAGGCAAACCAGTCATCGAGCCATTTTCGTACATTTTCGTAAGAAGTAAAGCGCTGCTCAGCAAGTGCGTGTCCCATCGATGCAAATAAGTAGTAATCGGACGGAGCCAAGTCTGGTGAGTAAGCCGCATGCGAAAGTATTTCCCAACTAAACGCCTCAATCGTTTCCTTGACCAGTTTTGCTGTGTGTGGTGGTGCATTATCATGAAGCAAAATCACTTTGTGTTACGCCTTTTTTGATATTCTGGTCGTTTTTCACACAAAGCTTGATTCAAATCGATCATTTGTTGTCGGTAGCGTTCAGTATTAAAAGTTTCGCCAGGTTTTAACAGCTCATAATAGATCACACCCTTCTGATCCCACCAAACACAGATCATTGTCTTCCGTCCATAGCGATTTGGCCTTGCAGTCGATTTCAATGGTTCGCCTGGAGTCACCCATGATCTTTTACGCTTAGGATTCTCAAAATATATCCACTTTTCATCGCCAGTCACAATTCGATGGAGAAATGACTTTCTTTTGTACCTGGCGAGCAGCATTTCGCAAGTGGTTTTTCGGTTTTCCTGCCGTCTTTCATTCAGTTCATGTGGAACCCATTTTCCCATCTTCTGGATCTTTCCCATGGCTTTCAAACGTATGGAGACGGCTTTTTGTGTCATATTTAATTGATCCGCGAGTTGTTGTTGCGTTTGAGCGTCATCCTCATCCAACAATGCTTGCAATTCGCTGTCTGCAAACTTTTTCGGTTGTCTTCCACGTTCTTCGTTTCGCACGTCAAAATCGCCACTTTTGAATTTTTAAAACCACTCAAAGCACTGTGATTTACCAAGAGCATGCTCACCGTATGCTTCGACAAGCATTCGATGCGATTCTGCAGCAGTTTTCTTCAATTGGTAACAGAAAATCAATGCTGTCTGCAAATCGTAGTTTCCAGGCACAAAATTCGACATGTTCAACGCTATTACAAACTATGCTGTTGTATGAAACTTGTATTGTTGTGAGTTGAAAATCTTTGTCAGGGATGTCAACAAGGAAATGGCGCCAATGATGCGGTTTGACGGTAACTACATTGACAGCTAGGGCCATCTATGGGCAAATTCCGGTTTCATATTTATAGACCTGGTAAATACAATCAGCTATTCCTTGGAGAAAGTCCTGATGTAATTCTTTTTGGTAGTGAAGACCCAGCTTTACTCGAGATCAAATGCCCACATTCATGTAGAGACGGTGAAATAGTGAACCGCGAAGATAGGAGATACGATGTATCATATCTCGCATTTGACAAGGATAGAGTAATATTCCTGAAAACTACACATCAATATTATACACAAATTTAAGTGTCAATGTATATAATTAATGTGAAAAAATGTCATTTTGTCGTATATACGAGTCACGATTACGTTTACTTGGAAATCGACAGGAATGAAGAATTTCTCAAGGAAGTTATTCCGAAAATTGAAATGTTTGTTTTTCAAATACTGTATTTTATGCCAGTATTTAAAAACGTTTAAGTTATTTTTACATTGTTGTGGTTGGTATGTTTTTATTGACTTCATTCATACAGGGTAAATACAGATATTTTTGACCTTCCATTGATTCGTTAGATTTTATTAAAGGGGGTTCCGCATTGGCAAGAACATAACACATATGCATAATTGCATCAACATAAGGAATCAACGTGGCTGGAATGTGATTAAAAATATTGAATATTTCTGTGCAGTAGATAATATTGGGTCTGTGAAAAAGTTCGTGGCGTTTTTTTTAGTAAAATTTAACTGGTTTTCTTATAGTGTGAAAATGAATTTATTTAAACCAAATATGCTGTGGTTTCTAGTTGAAAAACTGAATAAAGTGGTTTTCACAGGCTTCTTTTGAAAGCAGTTTAATTCCATTGAGAAAGTTCTGCAGAGATCCGAATAAGTGATAGTCAGAGGGTGCTATGTCTGGACTATACGGTGGATGCATCAAAACTTCTCAACCAAGCTCTCGCAATTTTTGGCGGGTCATCAAAGAAGTGTGTGGTCGGGCGTTGTCATGACGGAAGACAACACCTTTCCTATTAATCAATTCCGGCCGTTTTCTTTGAATTGCTTGGCGTAATCTCTCTAGTTGTCCACAGTAGAGTTGAGAATCAATCGTCTGACCAACTGGAAGTTCCTACGAAGTTTGAGCTACGATTGTAGCTCATGGTGGACGATTCCCTTCCAGTCCCACCACACCCACAGCATCACCTTTTTCGCCGTCAATCCTGGCTTCGCGAACGCTTGTGACGGCTCACCATCCCTTGTCCATGATCTGTGATGCTTCTGATTGTCGTACGTGATCTATTTTTCATCACCGGTTATGACACATTTCAGAAATGGCTCGATTTCATTGCGTTTCAGCAGCGCATCGCAGATGTTAATTCGGTCTATCATGTTTTTCGCGCTCAACTTATGAAGAACCCATACATCGAGCTTCTTTTTGTAGCCAGCTTTGTGTAAATGGTTCAAAACAGTTTTGTGGTCAATGCCTAGCTCCATACCAATATCGACACTGCTGATATGCTTATCTTGCTGGACTTTTTCAAGAATTTCGTCAGCTTTTTCAGTGATTGGACGACCAGAACGTGACTTATCTTTCACATAAAAATTACCAGAACGAAAGCGGGCGAACCATTTCCGCGCAGCAGATTTTGATAAAGTACCTTCATCGTATACAGCACAAATTTTTTCACAAGCCTGCGCAGCATTCTTCCCTTTGTCGTAATAATATTGCAAAATATAGCGCAGTTTTTCATTATTTTTCTCCATTTTCAAACGCAAACAACTTTCCAACCACTGCACCAATTTCGATGTTTATACACTCAAAGTAATGCTCGAAGTGTCACCTTTCCAACGAGTGTTTAGTGGTGTCGCTGCGATCTGTGTTTCCTATTTGCAATTGATGCCATCTATCGGGAAAAACGCCACGAACTTTTTCCCAGATCCAATGAATCGAAATTTCGGGAAATTTTGCAATGCTGTTGGTAGGTATTTTGCACACTTTCTTTCGAAGGCCAGAAAATCCAAGACATTGTCTTCAGCGTTAATGTTCCCAACATTTGAAAAAAAAATTTTTGATACAGTAAAACCGTGTACAATGAAAAGATATCCCAAAGCACTAAAGGTGTTCTATTATAAGTTCTTCGTAACTTTATTGTAATATTGTGGTTATCCATCTATTCCGATATTTATTAGGCGGAGCAAAATAGTAAACACAGAAAGCGATACTCCAGCGAGTTGAGGCATTGACTGATCCTTCTTAATATCTGGATAACCAACAAATACTCGAATCATTTCCGCATCAGTGCTATAATCTTTCGTGCGCCACATGTCCTTGAATTTTCTACTGTTATTGATGTCTCAGTATTGTCATTGTCAGTGGCATCATTGTCTCTATTCCAACAGAATAAAATCTTCTCACTTCCTTCGTAATTATCGTTTACGTATGGATCACTTTGACAAGTGATGAACATTATCTTAGTAGTAAATTCTACAACATTTAAATATAAAAAAATTAAATGAATATTTGTTGAGAGAAAAGCTGGAATGCGTAGACTATAGTCGCTGCGCGGTAGCTCGTCACTGCCACTGCCTTGCTGCGCGGCAGCCGTGCATGTAGCCGTGGGGCAGCACTTTACGGACACACTATTCATGCGAAAGGTGACGATTGCACTCTAGGTTGGCAGTAGCGTCGCTTATTAAAGTTTTTGAATGCGCAGCCATTTTGCTTTTATTGACAAGTGTCTCCTACAACGCCAAGTGTGCAACAGCTAGCTACTCGTTTCGGATGTCAAACCTTCTCATATCGGATATTCTCATTATCATTTTGGGCTCTACCGGACTCAATCTCATCCGATAAGGTGACGCATTGATAATTATAGCGAATTTCCTCAGTACATGTACTGGAAAACTCAACAGGTGTAATCGTGTTGCATATCGTCAACTCGTCTGCGTAGCACTCACTCTCTCAGGTCAACTCGTCACCTGGTTCATCAGTACCGGTAACATATAACTCTGCGGAGCTATCTTCATTTTACTCTTACCGATAATGTGTTTCACCGACTCCTTCGCGCACCATGTCTGAGCGCAACCTGCCTGACAACGGGACTGCATCAGGCGACCCTGATGATATGCGGTCATAGCAAGTGCCAGACCCGAAGGCATAGGGCGATCTCACCAAGAGGACTCGATCACCAGCTACCTACCGAGCTGGTGCTCAAGATCCAGTCGCAACGCTGCAGGGTAGAGTATATCGGAGGCATTCAGCAGACGCTCTCGGGGTATTCTCTGGTTGCTATGACAACCATTGATGCCTTGTCGGAGCAGTTAGATGATCTCCACAAGGACTTCTGCAACGAGCATGAATATTTTGAGCGTACGTGGCTTATCAACTTCATCGATCATGAATACTTTGCAGAGAACCTGCAGATGGAAGGAGCCAAGCTCACCCTTAATACAAAGATTGCTTTGAAAAACTGGCGAGAGAAGTTGGAGGCAGATCAACCTTCTGGAGCCGTTTAGCACTCAACGCCGCGCTCTCAGTCTAAGCTGCCAGACATCAAGCTTCCGAGTTTCAAGGGAGAATATGCCAATTGGCCTGCGTTCCGGGATTTAGTCGACTCACTGGTAATTGCGAACCAGCGACATACCGATGTCGAGAAGCTGACGCATCTGCGCGGCTGTGTCTGCGATTCTCTTCCAACTCTCATGGGTTACGTTCACGGCGAGGTACGAAAACAAACGACTCTTGATCCAAGAGCGTTATGATTCCATCTTCAGCACTCCACCAGCCGAGGGTCATGCTAAGTCTCTAGCATCACTTATAACAACGGTGTTGGAAGCCATCAAGGTTCTGATATCATTAAACACCAAGGAACAGCTTTGGGATTGCGCGCTTGTCCGTCACGTTGGCAACGAACTCGTTCGTACTGCTCGGGAAAGGTGGGAAACATCTGTAGGGTACACTCAAGAATTCCCTGCATTCAAACAACTGGAGGAGTTCATCAACACAAGGGTGAGGGCCTTGAAGATAATTGAGACAGCTCCAACTCAACCGTCGGCCTGAACTAAGACTTCCACATTGAAACAGTCATCGATTAGCCCAACGGGCACATCAGGCTTCTGCAACCACCATCGCATCTAGACCAGCTCAATCAGCTGGCAAGTAAAAAGTAGGCCGCTTTCCCCTGTGATTGCTGTCACTCACGAGATCATTACATTGTAACATGTCCTGACTTCAAGCAGCTCACTATATCCAATCGTCGAAAAGTGGCAAAAAAACCGACTCTGCTACAACTACCTTGGACGGCATAACACCTCGCCATGCAGAGAGTGCTCGACGAAGCACCACACCATGCTACTTAAAACATCCGCTTCCGCAGCACCAGAGGTATCTCAAGAACCCTCAGCTCAACCTTCAACTCGTTGAGCTGTTAGTGCAGTCGGCTACTCACCGGTGCAACTCTCAAGGATCAGCTCAACCCTGCTAGTAACCGCTCTCGCACTCATACACTCACCGGCAGCAACTCATCAGGCACGTCTTCTCATCGATCCAGGGGCGGAATTGACCTTCATAACTGAAGATCTTGTCCACCAGCTCAATTCACCGCGCAAGCACTCATCTATTTCAATCACGGGGATTGGTGGAAAACACTCATCGCAGACACGCGGACTGGTTCAACTCACTTTGTACTCAGCTCGCACCAAGGAAAAAGTCACAGTTCAGGTTCACGTGCTTTGAGCTAGGACCGCCCTTTTACCATCATTTGAGGCGCCAACGTAAACATGGTTACACATTGTCAGCTAAGGCTGGCTGATCCGGATTTCCTCACACCTCGGTCAGTCGACATTATCATCGGTGCGGATATCTACGGGCAGGTTATCAAGCCCAACATCATCAAGGGCTCCGCATCTATGCCTATCGCACAATTATCAATATTTGGATGGATCATTATTGGACCTGTAAACTCATACCAACCAGAAGCACTTACCATTTATCACGCTACCATACAACATGATGATCAAAACCTGCAAGAGTTGTTCACAAAGTTTTGGATCCAAGAAGAACTGCCAAAGGACAAGGTCGATAAACTCACACCCGAAGAGTAGCCATGTGAAGATCACTTTCGTAGTACACACCAGCGTGATTCTACTGGAAGATACATCAACTCTACGGTCAGTTCAAAGATAAATATGAGCTACTAGCGCACATGGTAAAAGCTCCAATAATCACATTGGGCGAGGCACATTATTACCTGCCTCATCATAGCGTTTTGAGACCTGACAGAGCTACTATCAAACTTTGAGTAGTATTTAATGGCTCAAGCCCAACCTCATCTGGGCGATCTCTCAACGGCATCATGCATACTAGCCCTAACTTGTTGCTCACTATTTCGGCTGTGCTCATTTGGATTCGCCACCACAGAGACATCTTTGCCACGAACATTACTAAAATGTATCGTCAAATCGGCGTTCATCATGAAGACTGGAATCTTCAACGGATTTTGTGAAAAGATGATCAGCTCAATGATGTACCCTATCACCTAACAACTGTGACTTACGGTACCAAAGCGGCTTCATTTTTGGCAGTAAGAACACTTATTTGGCTCACCGAGGATGAGGGACATCGTTTTCCATTTGCTGTGCCAGCCATCACTCATGGCAGATACGTGGACGACATCTTCGGAGGAGCAGATACAGCACATCAGCTCATCGACTTTGCTCAACGGCTCAAGGACTTATGCATGGCGGGCAGATTCCCACTTGCCAAGTGGCACTTATCGTACGCCTAGGTTCTTGCTAGCATCTTATCATCAACCTTGAGCTCATCTATCTTAATGGACGACTGTGAAACCAAGACCCTCGGTTTGACCCGGCTTCCTCACGAAGACAAGTTTACGTTTTCTTCAAGGTTCAACTCTCTTACAACAACTGTTGCAAGAACTATGACTCTACAAGCTCAACTGCGATGATCCACTGGCATCCCAGGTCTCATCTCGTTAGATTGCCATCAGAACGGATCTCACAAGCTTGGCTAAGCTCTCAATTCTATGTATTATAGTTTAACACATGGAGTAACTCACCACTGGAACTTCACGAATTCTCTGATACATTGCAATTCGCCATGGCTGCAGTGATTCACATCACTGTTGACTCATCATCCACAAGAAACGTGGCATCACTGCTCCAAAACCCGGGTAGCATCACTCAAAAATCTCACCATACAACGGATCAAACTTACCGCAGCGCTATTGCTTGCAAAACTGGTTGCGCACGTTCAAGCCATCTCATGGTTGGAAGGTCATCAACTCACCTGTGGACGAACTCTTTGGTAACACTCACGTGGATCAAACCTCGCCCATCACGGTTGAAAGATTCTGTTCGGAATCGAGTATCTCAAATTCAAGATCTCACCCCCAATGCTCAATGGCATCATGTTTCAGGTACCAGCAATCCAGCCGATTGTGCCTCTCAGGGAATTGTAACATCGCAACTGGCTTTTCACCAGCTGTGGTGGTCAGGACCTACATGGATGGTAGGACCAGAAGACTCTTGGCCAACATCAACCGCTACTTATGAACTTCAAGCGACTTGAAAGCTCGATGTTTCAGGGTATTGGCCAGCATGAGAAGGAGGCAAGATTCAACTGGAACTGCTCCACTCTTTGCAGAGGAGTTGGCCAAAGCAAACATCTTCTGGACAAAGGCAACTCAAGCAGCCTTCTTTATACACGAATTCCAAGCATTGCAATCTGTTCATCACTTCCGGCCTCTCATCCCTTCAGTCGACTAACAGCCTTTATCGACCAGGAGGGCATAATTAGAGTGGGAGGTCTTCTCGTGCAGTCATCTCTCACATACGGAGGAAGTCATCCATTCTGACTCATCACGCTTGACTCTCAACACTCATCATTGGCCAAGCTCATCGGCAAACTCTTCGTGGAGGCACTCAACTCACCCTAGCCCAAGTGAGGCTAACTCATTGGATCATCGGTGGTAGAGCTTCTGTGAAAACCTTCATTCTACGGTGCGTTGCATCTGCTCGGCAGAGAGGGATTCCCGACTAGTAACTGATGGATTCGTGACTACTAACGTCAACTACCTTTCTCTCACACTCAAAATATGGATTTGCGTCTTTGGATGTTTAACCACCTCAGCAGTCCATCTTGAAGTAGTCAGCGGCTACGCAACAGATGGATTCCTCTCAGCTCTCAGGCGTTTCTCAGCTCGACGTGGTATTCCCAACACCACGTACTCAGACTGTGGTACCAACTTCGTCGGCGCCCACAAGTAACACTACATCAGCTATTCATCACGAACACTCAGGAACACCAGGTCATCGCTTCATCGCTCATCAATAATCAGGTTGAGTGGAAGTCCAACCCGCCAACTGCCCCGCATATGGGTGGCAAATGGGAAGTGATAGTGAAGTCAGTCAAATACCATCTCCGACGCACCATAGGCGACACTGCACTCATCTCTGAGGAGCTATCAACACTGCTAACTCAAATTAAGGCAGTGCTTAACTCAAGGCCATTGGAACCACTCAGCGGTGATCCGGGCAACACAACAGCTCTGACGCCTGGACATTTTCTCATCGGAGGAGCACTCAAAACGGCCCCAGAACCATCCTTAGAAGACTTGGTGATCTCACGACTCTCAAGATGGCAAATTATCTCTAGCAGCAGCAGTCAATCTGACAGTGGCACCACCCCAACAACAACATCCAAGTCGGCTCTCTGGTTCTGCTCACGGATGAACGCTTTCAACCGTGCAAGTGGCCACTTGCACGAGTCACGGCGCTACATCCGGCAACGATGAACTTACAAGAGTAGTGACACTGAAAACTGCTACTACAACGCTCACCCAGCCAATCTCAAAATTAGCAATTCCGCCCATCTCATTTGCCGAACAGCTTGAGGAGATTAATCAGCAACCCCGTTGCTGATGGCGAGTGAAAATGTTGAGAAATCAGCTGGCATGCGGCATATGTGGTCGCTGCGCGGTAGCTCGTTATTGCTACTGCCTCGCCGCGCTCGGCAGCCGTACGTGCATCCGGATGGCAACACCGCACGAACACACTATTCATGCGAGAGGCGACGATCGTACTCTAGGTTTGCAGTAGTGTCGCTCAACGAAGTTTTTGAATGTACAGCCATCTTGCTTTTATTGACAAGTGTCTCCTACAATGCCAGGTGGGCAACAACTCGTTTCGGATATCAAACCTTCTCGTCTCGGATCTTCTCATTATCATTTTGTGCTCTACTGGACTCAACCTCATCCGGTAAGGTGAGGCACTGATAATTTTAGCGAATTTTCTCAGTGCGTGTACGGGAAAACCTAATAGGTGCATCATCATTTTGGCTCACCTCGTGGCGTGCTTTGCAGCTCGGACTGTTAACTCGCTCTCTCAGGACAATTAACTCATTAAGGCACTCAATTAATACTGTAGTGTATCGACTACATATATCGACCACGTATATCGATAGAATAACGTGGTTACGATATACGGGGTTGGCACGCCTGTGAGAGGTAGGCGATCTGCTCGAGCCGTGCGGAGCACATGTCAGAAACACTGTATAATAGGTTAAGTACGTAGAGTATAATAAAGAAAATGAGAAAATAGAAACCAAACAGAGAGCATTAGATTTCAGTCACGACTCCTCCCTGCGACTACTATCTTAAGGACACGACAAATACAATTGCGTGTGCTCATTTAATCTCAATATATACTCAATTTTTATCTTTATTTTATTTTTGTATAGAATAAATATAGACCTTTCTGTTACTTACAGCTCCTTGCGTTTATTTCTCCACCTGTAACGAGTCAGGTCTCAATCTTTTCCAATATATTGCAATTACCAATATCATACAGCAAAGTTCATACTCAAACAATATTATAATAAATAAACTCACTTGTTTTGACCATATTTTTGACCAATTTCGAGAAAATAGCCAGTAGAAATAACTTCTTCTTCTTCTTGAATTTCTACCCTTTTCAGAGTAGCTATTTCCCGGCGTCTCAATAGTCTTTTACGTCTGCTTGAAAGTGCAATCTTTTTCTTTTAATATTGGGAAAGATCATCGGGTTATAGAATTCACTATGTGGATCCTCAGGCTGCTCACCCCCTATAAAATGTGCACGACAAATTTGGCTGCTATCTATAGGTATCTACGCTCCTTTAGCTCTCTTACCAAAAATAAATTATTTCAAATAAAACTGACGCGTCAACTCCAATCTCGGCGTGAGTATACTACAATAATGTATATACTTTGTATCGAGGTCCATATCGAAGTTCTCGGGGTAATCATGAATGTATTCTTTTTTCATTCCTCATGTGAAATACGTTCACATGCATTATTTCTGACATATCGACAATAGTATTATAAAAATGTTTGGTATTACCTCTACAACGGCGAAACAAGGAGTGCTACAGAAAAGTTGTTTCCGAGACAACATGTTTATCCCTAGAAAACAGATGACCAAAGATATAAATAACTTCATAAACTAATGCGCACCCCGAATGTCTTTGACTCAACGTGAACACAGCGTTCCTACTCTCACGGCGGCACAACCCTTTCACCTCCCTCTCCGCCGCTCCTTGTGAGTTAGTTGGAAGAGAAAAGAATAACAATCAGTGGACTGTCAACGACACAGGAGGAAGTTCGTTACACTGATGACAAGTGTTCGGTGTATGAATTCGCAATCGCGCGTTTCCCTGCATGAGATATATCCTGTGGCCATATGAAGCATTCTGTTTACATACGTTGTGTAGTTTTGTTAGAAAATCAGCTGACACACGGTGATCGATATTATACGGCTGTAGCGAAGATAGCCGAGGCAGTGCCTCGCAGACATGCTGCTTAAGCGAGAGGCTGTCTTTCTCGGTTGACTTCAGCGTCGCACAACGACGCTTTTGTAAAGCACAGCCATCTTGAGAATTTTAGACACTTCTGTGAAAACCCGCTTGGACAGCGCATTCCTCTGTACTCACCTCGGACAATTTTCACCATCACACCGGATCTACTCATCATATTCGTGCTCAACAGGACGCAAACAAACGGTAAGAGTACACCTTCATAATTTATCTAATTTCAATGTTGGTGAGGCGAGTATATCTCATTTGTGCATCCTCATAAATTCTCATCGCGTGGCGTGCTCTGCAGCGCGGGCTGCACCACGTTTCACCTCAAAACTACAGCACGCAATTAATATAATTGCATGTGCTTTCACTTAATTAACATTCTCTCTCTCAACTAAATTAACTCACAATTTTATTGGTGATTTTATTGGTATTTCTCATTTGTGCATTCTCTCAAATCTCTTCTCGCGGCGTGCTCTGTAGCGCTGGCTGCACCACATTCACCTCACAAATGACAGCACACAATTAATATAATTGTTAATATAATATAATTGTTAATATAATTGTGTGCTTCTCACCAAATATTAAAATCAAAATTCACTTTAAATTTATTTGTACTTTTTTTTTATATATTTTTTTGTAGTGTGAAAGTCGACGGTAGAATAAACCACTTTATATACCTACATCTGTTAGTCTGGTTATTTCCCACCTGCCTTAAGTGAAAACTCATTCTTTTTCAATATCTTTCAGACTGAATTCCAACAACACCAAGGAAAACTCAACAAGTCCAATTAAATTAATTTGCCTTTTATTGGCGTATTTTTTTAAAGGAATGCATTTTTTTATCAGTGTACACAATAAGCAGTACGGCCTTTGAGGGCAAGGTCGGGCCCCGCCCAAGAGCACCAAGTGAGTTGGGGCACCAAAGACCTCACCTTTTATATTATGGTTATAAGAATCGTTTAAAATAATTGACATATTTTAGCGATTCAAAGAAGTGCGCCCTAACGATGACTAGGCGAAGCCACTTTTGGTTCTGATAACACTCACTAGTTCAGGGATGGCGAACCAATGGCACGCGACACAATATTTTGGGCACGTCACTGATCACAAAATTCATTATGATGCACTACGAAAAAAAGTGTGAAGTAGGTATTATATGACAAGCGAACGCGAGTGATCCCTACGCTACGGAATGTTCGGGTGCGGTGCGCGGGCTGCGATACGAGGGGTACGGTGAGTGGGGTGGCGGCTTTAGGTGGGGCAAGCGCGGCGCTCGCTCGTTTGTTTCATACCTACAATCTACATCGCGAGTTTCTATTGCTAATGACGCATAGTTTGTTTATGCATAACATAATAGTGAATTTCGTTGATATAATTGTATTTTAAAGTTTATTTGAGTTTTATCTATGATTTTAACTGTTATTTAATATGGCTAGTTCAGCAAAAAAACAAAAAGTGCAGGATAGTAAGAGTATCAGAGAATTTCAAACTTGGTGGTCAGAGAAATATGGCATGATTAGTAAAGGTGACAAGGCGGTGTGTGTTTTATGTTCTGGAACAGTGGTATGTAGAACATCGTCTGTGAAACGGCATTTTGAAACAAATCACAAATCTGTTAGTCAAAATAGCGAACCAGAGCAAAAAGAATTAATTGTAAGTGCATTGAAAGACAGAAATAAACAGTCAACATCTATGATTAAATATGTTCGCAAAAATTGTTATACGACCGCGGCAAGTTACGCGGCTGCAAATGTCATTGCTCGGCATAGTAAACCTTTTCAAGAGGGAGAGTTTTTGAAGGAAGCCTAGTTAGCATGCGCGCCCTCTCTTTTTGATGATTTCGATAATAAAGATAAGATAATTCAGCGCATCAAAGATACTCCTCTGTCCAGAAACACAATAAAAGAAAGAATCTTAAAACTGGCCGAAAATGTAAGATATCAACAAAAAATTGACATTAGCTCTGCTTCTTTTATATCGCTATGTCTTGACGAAAGCACTGACATCACTAAATTTGCACGTTTAGCTGTTTTTGCTCGATATTGCGTTGGAAACGTCATTAAGGAAGAATTAATTGCGATAAAATTGTTGCTAACAACTACAAAGGGCACTGATATTTGTACGGCTGTTAAAAATTCGCTTGCTGAAAAAGAAATTGATTTGAAAAAAATTGTTTCCGTAACAACTGATGGTGCTCCAAGTATGGTGGGTAAAAAAAATGGTTTCATAAGTTTATTTCAAACAGACGTAGGGCATTCAATTCTTCAATTCCACTGCATCATTCACCAACAAGCCTTGTGTGCTAAGAGTGGTTTAACATCTCTTGATAACGTAATGGCAGTAGTCACAAAAATAGTCAACCTCATCTCGTCGCAGGCTTTAAACAAGCGAAAGTTCGATGCTTTGCTAGATGAAGTCAACTCGGTGTACAATAGCTTGCTGCTGTACAATAATGTTCGCTGGTTGAGTCGCGGGAACGTACTTCAAAGATTTGTTGATTGCTTGGAAGAAATCAGACTGTTTCTGCAAAATGAGGGAAAAGTTGAAGAATACCCACAGTTGTTGGATGTTATGTGGCTTTCAAAATTGATGTTTTTTACAAACATATGCCAACATTTAAATAAGTTAAACATGAAGCTTCAAGGCATAAATAAAACAATTATCGTCATGATAGATCTCATTCGCGCTTTTGAGGCTAAACTGCAAGTTTTCAGGAACGATATTATCACAAGAAACTACAAATATTTTCCAAATTTGAAATAATATATCAACGATTTAGAAATACATGAGAAACCAGACGAAGACCAAGTTACTGAAGAATTTATTTCTGTGATTGATTCTTCAATCAAGGAATTTTCAGCGAGATTTTCTCAGTTCAAAGAATTATCGGATTTACTCAAGTTTATTATGTACCCTGATGTGACGTCATTTGATAAACTGAATTTGTTCCAATTCGATTGGTTGGAAATTGAAGAATTTGAAATGCAGCTGATTGATTTCCAGTCTAGTTCAATATGGATTCAAAAATTTATTGAAACAAGGAAAAAGTTAGAATTAATTGAAACAAAAAGATTGACAAGTAATATAAGTGAAAATGCTAATAACAAAATTTTGGAAACATGGAATGCGTTACCAGACACATTTAATTGTTTGAAGAAGCTGGCTCATGCTATTTTAACAATATTTTCATCAACCTATGCCTGCGAGTCATTATTTTCAGAGATGAATAACATTACAGACTCGGTTAGAAACCGTTTGACAGATGACTCCAGTTCAGCATGCATTCTGCTAAAAGTAACATCTTACAACCCTAACATATGTTATTTGTCATCTAATCTGCAACAACAGAAGTCACACTAATTTAATTTAATTTAAATTACGCGTATAATTGAAACATTGCAAAATGTTCCTATTTTTTTGTAGTAAATAAAGAGTTTTGAGTTGATAGTATTTATTATTATTATTTTCCCAATAATCACAAAGTCAAAATTATTTGATGGCACGTCTATGACGTCATTAAACATTTCTTTAGAAAAATGGCACGTTGATACGTAAAGGTTTGCCATTCCTGCACTAGTTGTTCATCTATAGGCTAAAATTTGCTTCTGTTAAAACTCAAGGCAATTTCCTGAATAACTCACGATATTGTTAGAGGAAAGAGTAGATGAAGAGTAGAGACATAGTAAAGAAATATAGAAGTGCTGGAACGTTGTGCTAACTTAGTAATCTGTCCTTGTCATCCAATTCCAACCATAACGTCTCGTGTAAGAACTTAAAGAAAAACATCATTTTTGTTGACTATTACTATATATTGCCTTTACTATAGTATCATTAATTTTACCGTTTATACGGTTTTGGCTGTGTGAAATAACAAAACGTATTTATTTATAATTTTCATTGGAGATGATCTTGTTATCTGTTTGTCCATCTGCTTATGTGTTGATTTTTCTTTGTATCCGTCCAGTGTGTACGAAACTATGCAGTCTACGCCCTACGTACAAAAAAGTAGATTTGTAGCAAAGATGCTTCAAAGGAAAATGACCGGGTCTGTTAATGGGTATACCTAAAACGTCTTATAGCGATTTTTTATTTATTTTTTCCATACAGGCCAATGCTGCAAAACGAAATAAATTATCATAATGTTGAAGAAAAATAACTACTGCTGCTTCATCTATCAACACAACTGTCCCGGCTGATCCGGCTGAACCAATGTTAGTTCTTGAAGATAACTTATTACAGTAGAAAACTTTCAAATGGTGAAAAAATGTTGTCGTCGATGATTGGTTTATTCCGTTTCTAAAGATTCCGTATTCTGTTTTTGCTGCCGACTTTTTGATAACAAATCAAATTCTAAATTAGTCAGGGGTGGATTCCAAAGAAGGAAACATTTGTCTGAAACAGTAGGTATTCATAAAAATGGCAACTCTCATAGGACATGTTATCAGCAGTGGGTGGAAACTGAAATGAGAATGAAAACAGAACTATATATAAGGAACAACAAAAAATTATTGAAAAACAGTATTTACAGTGGCAAAATGTACCTCTTCGATTAATGGATATTGTTCTGTATCTTGCGGCCAATAACATGGCTTTTAGGGGGAACTTTGATAAGCTGTGTATTCCTCATAATGACAAGTTCTTAGGACTAGTGCAATTGCTTGCAAAGTATGATCCCGTAATGCAAAACCATGTAATCCTTGCAATGAAAGGTGATAATTCGGATCATTATTGCGGAAAAAGAATTCAAAATGAATTCATAGATTTGATGGCTGGAAAAGTGAATGACGTAATTATATCTAGAGCCTTGACAGCTATATATTACGTTATCACTGCTGACTACACCCCAGACATTTCTCGAAAGGAACAACTATCTCTTACAATTCGATTTGTTGACTTGTCAAACGATAGAATAGAAATTGAAGAACACTTTGTAGGATTTTTTTCCGTTGATGATTCTACTGGTTCAGGTCTTACTGAAGTTCTGATTTAGATGTTAACTAAACACGGACTCGAACTCAGTAATTGTAGAGGTCAGGAGTACGATAATGGATCTAATATAAAAGGATAGAATAATGGCGTGCAAAGAAGTATTTTGAATATATATCCTTTAGCTGCGTATGTTCCTTGTAGCGCCCACAATTAAAATCTTTTGCCATGCGACTCTGCACACTCTTCAGTGAAGTCTGTAAATTTGTTCGGTATCCTTCAACGATTATTCACACTGTTCTCAGCTTCGGTTTAGCGATGGAAGACACTAACTGATCACGTATAAATCGTTTCCTTAAAAAAACTGAGTGACACACGTTGGGATGTGAAAATAAGTAGTGTTAAGCCAATTCGTTATCAAGCTAGTGATATATTATATTATGAAGCTTTAATTACTTTGTCTGAAACTGAGGGATGTGATCCTAATACAGCACCCGAAGCGATCACACTAGCAGAACAATTGAAAGATTTCAGCTTTCTTTTCTCGTTAATTGTTTGTTATGATGTTCTTTGTCAAGTCAATATTGTTAGTAAAATGCTCCAAGCAAAAGACATGGACATCGCCAAATGTGCAGAAATGCTGAAGAAATGTTGTTCATTTTTGGAAAATTATAGAAAAAACACGGTCTTAAAGAAGCCATTATTACAGCCAAATATTGAGCAGAGGAATCACAGCTCAAGCCGGTATTTAAACCACTGAAGAGGATAAGTCGTGTGAAACGTAAGTTAGACGAAACTGTCCAAGACGAGCCTATCGTGTGTCGTGTGTATTGGATACATCTTTAATGTCAGTAAAAGTAAGATTTCAAGAGTTAGATGAATATTCAGAAACCTGGGGGTTCTTGTATAATATAGACAATTTACCGGAAAGAAAATAACTTCTTAGATTGTGTGCCGATATTCAGATTGAACTTACGGTAAATTCTAAATCTGACATTGACGGTACTTTGCTTTATGATGAACTAATCAGTATTAAAGCTTTCCTTTCTCGTAAGGTCAAACATAAAATTACTTCGGACGCCGTGTTATACTTCATAAAGCAACATACTCTACAAGATTTACATCCTAATGTTTGGGTTGCTATACGAATTTTATTAACAATTCCTGCAACCGTAGCAAGTGGGGAACAAAACTTTTCGAAACTAAAGTTAATCAACACCTATCTAAGATCTACTATGTCGCAAGACAGACTATTTAGTTTAGGAACGCTATCGATTGAAAATGATATCGCCGAAAATCTGGATATTTCAGTTCTAATTAAAGATTTCGCCGAAAAAAAGAGCCGAAATGTTAACTTCTGATACTAAATAATTATACTTGGTTCAAAATTTTGTTTGTGTTCTTTGTAATAAATTGTCATTTTTTTGTATGTAAAAATTATATTTTCTTTATTGACATGGGTTTTCTCTATGGACTTACTATATGTCCATAATGACGTGTTTTTTTTCTACGAAAATTCAATAGAATATTAGCATTTCCTCATTTTAAAAAGGGTGTCCAGTAAAACACCGTCCGAGGGCACGAAGGAGGCTAAGACCGGAACTGACAATAAAAAAAGACATGTGTTTCTGTTGACCCAAAAAAATGTTCTCTTACAAGGAGACCTCCGGGTACGTGGAACACCGATTCGGACCAAATATTTTTTACAGGTAGGTCGCAAGTAATAGGATGCGCTTCTCAGCCGTTTTCGAGATATAAAATATTAAAAATTTTCGAGCGTTCATATACTCTCTGTATGTACCGTAGTCGGCAACGTCTCCGCTTCGTAAGCGCTGGATCGCCGTATCAAATCCCGGCGCGAACTTTAAAAAAAAATATTATTATTTTATATTCACAAGAAACAATCAGCAGACGTTTACGAGTAATGGGGAAGATCAATAAACTCGGTAAATGGGTTCCACACGACTTCAACGCCACGAAAGGAAATCATTTTTGCATCGAATTGTGACGGGTGACGAAAAATGGATTTATTTTGAAAACCCGAAGCGGAAAAAATCGTGGCTTTCACCTGGCGAAGCCGGTCCTTCAACACCAAGTTGCCTCATTAATTCTTAATGAATGAGTGAGGCAATCAGAGTTGACAAAAATAATTAATGATTCGATTGTTAAAGATCTTTCTGAGATCGATAACACAGGGATCTTAGGTGGCGCTGACTCTAACCGGGTTGCGAACTGCCAGAAATTTTCCATCAAAAATTTGGTCAAATCATTGTCGCTTAGATTTATCACTCTTCAACACCAAGGCCAAATCGCTTCGGCAAGAAGACCATGCTCTGTGTCTGGTGGGACCAGAGCGGTATTGTGTATTATGAACTCTTGAAGCCCGGCGAAACCGTTAATACACAACGCTATCGCCAACAAATTATTAATTTAAACCACGCATTAATCGAAAGACGACCGGAATGGGCCAGAAGACATGGCAAAGTGATTTTGTTACACGACAATGCGCCGTCTCACACAGCAAAAGCAGTGAAAGACACCTTGAAATCGCTTGGATGAGACATCCTTCCGCACCCGCCGTATTCGCCAGACCTGGCGCCATCTGACTATCACCTCTTCGCATCAATGGGGCACGCGCTCCCAGAGCAGCACTTCAGCAATTTCGAGGAAGTTGGAAAATGGCTCGACGAATGGTTTGCCGCAAAAGACAAGCAGTTTTTCTGGCATGGTATTCATAAGTTACCTGAAAGATGGGCGAAATGTGTAGAAGCCGATGGCCAATATTTTGAATAAAACAAAAATTTATTTCCCTTGAAAATTACGTGTTTTTTTTTACCAAAAAACCGGAAAAAACTTATGCATACACCTGGTAGACACAACCAACTGCAAATTGGTTCACTGTCCAAGCCTGTCAAGTCATCAGAATTGTGCTTATTCCAACAAGTAGCAAGTCGAAGACAGAGGCATCTGGAAAGATCCGAGCTGATTTGAACGTGCAACTGTCAGAGTCTCTCGTGTCATCAAAAGTGTGCTGATTTCAACAAATAGTGAGTCGAAGACGGAATCATTCGTAGAGAAATGGGCTGATTTTTACGAGCAACTGTCAAAGCCGATCATATGAACGTGCTCATTTCGATAAGCAGGGGTAAAATTCAGAATTATTTCAATTGACGTGTGCTGATTTTTTTTTTTTAATTAAAAAATATGGTAGCCTTACACGCAATTTAACCATGGTCTGTAACGGTATGTTACGTTATCATCACCCTTAAAGGGTTTTAGTTCGAACTCGAGCAGGGAGGAAATTAATATAGGCTTCAGTATTAGGTAAAAGTATGGTTTATCAGACACATTAGATAGATAAAAGTTAAATAATTTGTATGATAATTAAATATAATCCTTTTTACTCACGGAAAGATAGTTTGGTGTCCCCCTCCGATTTTGATGAAACTCACGTATGTTGTAGAGCATCGAAAACTAAAAGACACGTATTTTTTTTATCGGCGGAAAAACATTTCTAAGGGGTGAAATCGCCCTTCAAAATTAGCATGTCGAGGGGTGATTATGCAGTTTCACCCAGAAGGCGTCAATCGATTTTAATGAAACAAAAACCAAAATACTCCTCATTGAAGATAATCAAAATTCCACGTGAAGTTGAAGAAAAAAAATTAATTTGCAGGGGTGAACAACCCCCTGATTTTTCAATTTTCCACCCTACACAAAAAACTAACCAACCAAATTGAACAGAACATATACCATTTGGAAGCGCAAGTTAAAGTAAAGATGACGTATTTTTGCACATTCACAGGAAAATGAGTTTACGGGGGTAAACTACCCCTTATCCATTAGTACGTATATTTGTGCGTACATTCTTGTTTCTCGTTATTTAAATTAAATATTCTCGAAACTCCGATTAACAATGCAGAAATCGAGGCAAAGGAAAAATTCGAAAAAGTTCTGGTCGACTGCATAGACGATTATAACAGAGTTGAAATTATCGAGGAACAATCGCTAGATTTTCAAGAGCCATTCAAGCAATATGATGTTAACCCTGTCGAGGACACTCTTTGGCAACATGATGAAGGTCCAGTGGATTTTGATACTTGTTCTAAAGGCGAAGAAGACATAAGCTACGATTACAAACGCAAAGCAATCGAATACTGAAGATCCGGTAAGAAGAAAAATTACGGTGTCGATACCGTCAGTCAGAAATTCAAAAAAGTCAAATCTGTACGACAATTAAAACGCTGGGCAAATCAAATGAACAAAGGTGGGACTTACAAGGAGAAATTAGCTCAAATCTCTGAATATACTTTGAAAAACATATAAGCCACAGTAGATGCTGGTTACATTGTTCATGATATCGACCTTCAACAGCGGGCTCTACAAGCTCAAAAAGAGATAGGTCACGAAGACATTCGTTTTAAAGCTTCTCGTGATTGGCTTCGGAAGTTCAAGAAATCACATCGTATTGTGTCCAGGAAAATTAATAAATTCTTAACACGAAAGACTATAGAAGACGAACCAGTTTTAAGAATGAAACTTCGTGAATGAAATTAAACCATATATTCAAAAATATGGACCGGAAAACATATATAATTCAGATCAGAGCGGTTTTCAACTGGAAATCCACTCTGGCAGGACTCTGACGGCTGAAGGAACTAAACAAGTGCAGTGTGTAGTACAATCCGTATCATCTATAACTCACAGCTATACTATCCAGCCAACCATAAATGCAGATGGAAAATTACTGTCACCCCTTTTTATCGTTCTAAAAGAGGGAAAGGGTGAGTTCGGCCCAATCGTGGAAAAAAATTTATTCAGGCCAGAAAACGTATTTTTAACAGCAACGAAATCCGGAAAAATTACTTCAGGTATGGACAAAAATGATTGCCAGAAAATATTGAACATATGATGAATTATACTATATCGATAACCAATATCATCCTATGTATAGAGCACTTCAAAGTTTGGTTGGAAAAAGTATTTTTCTCCAACACCGGCCGTGACAGCGTATTGTTGATAGACTCGTGGAGTGGACACTGCCCAGAAGTTGTTCAAAATGCAACACCTCGGGGCAAAAAAACAATCACAAAGATAATACCTAAAGGCACCACAGGGAAAATCCAACCACTCGACGTTTTTGGTTTCCGAATATGAAAAAATGTTGTACGAAAATTTTCCGACAGTGTATTATTACTTAATTCTGATATTAATTTACACTTGAGAAACAACATAATCAAACTGCAATCGCTCGCACACAATCAACTTTCATCACCCAGATATATAAATCTTTTCAAATATGCATGGTTCAAAAGTAATTATATAACCGATAAGCCAAACGAGTTCGACAATCCAGTGAGTTTTCGTTTCGGTCAATCGTCTCAAGCACACTGTGAAGTACTAGGTTGTAATAATGTGGCCATCATCAGATGCTCATGGTGCAAGAAGTCTTTATGCTTGCAACATTTTTTTGAAGAGTATCATTTCTGCACGACTTACGAACCATGATTGCTGCAAATTATGACAGTAATGTGCACGTTGATGAATTGTAAAAGGAATGATAAATTATATTATATACTGTGGTGTATGTAGATGCGCAAGGCGGTAAGAATAAATGTGAGAGAATGGAGAGTGGGGAGAGCGATAGCACGGGGTGTGAAAAGAACGACAGTCGAATAAATGCGCTTGACGAAACCGGGTATTTGTTATTTCTCGCCTATGTCCTTAGCTGATTGCCGCTGTTTCGAAATACAGCCATACATATATGCCCTACAACCACTCAACCCCAGCAACATTCCCCAGTATTCTGTATTTGAACAAGCTATTTTTTTCAGTAAATAACGCGAAACTCGTGAATGGACCATTCTAATTGTAAGTAACAGCCGGTCACCACTTTAATAATAAACAAAGCATCATCTGAAGTGCCCCCCGTTGACTTCGGCTACCAGGAATGTTTTGAATTAATTCGGACATTTAAATAACGAGAAACAAGAATGTACGCACAAATATACGTACTAATGGATAAGGGGTAGTTTACCCCCGTAAATTCATTTTCCTGTGAATATGCAAAAATACGTCATCTTTATTTTAACTTGCGCTTCCAAATGGTATATGTGCTGTTCAATTTGGTTGGTTAGTTTTTTGTGTAGGGTGGAAAATTGAAAAATCGGGGGGTTGTTCACCCCTGCAAATGAATTTTTTTCTTCAACTTAGCGTGGAATTTTGATTGTCTCCAATGAGGAGTATTTTGGTTTTTGTTTCATTAAAATCGGTTGACGCCTTCTGGGTGAAACTGCAAAATCACCCCTCGACATGCTAATTTTGAAGGGCGATTTCACTCCTTAGAAACGTTTTTCCGCCGATAAAAAAAATACGTGTCTTTTAGTTTTCGATGCTCTACAACATACGTGAGTTTCATCAAAATCGGAGGGGGACACCAAACTATCATATGTTTCCTTGTTAGTTTTGGTGATTATGCACCTTACAAAAAAAAACTTGACCCGGGCTTACGCATGCCGTTATAATCGTGTTCGCACGAAGTAGGAGATTTTATATTGAATTATTGAAATATTTTCTTTAGTTATATGGTAGCATAGTTTCTACACAAGGAAAGAGCCTGCTGGGCTTACCATCGTTAATATATCTATGTCGGTTCTGTTATTATGCCTCGCTTTCGGAGGTAGCCTATTCTATACCTATATTGAGTGGACTGTAGTGGGGACGGAGCTCTCGCTCGAGCTTTCCTGGCTACGCGATCTACTCGCTGACCCCGCCGCTGTTCCGGTGGAGGCATCAGCGCGGTGCATCCTTGGTGCATCGGCGCATCGGAAATGCGATAGGAGCGTCTCTAGCTAGTTTTTAGGGTGTTTTTCAAGTCCCTATGGATTTAATATATTTTTTATCCATACCACTTGGTTCATTTCGATGGGAGATCTTGTCGGCTTGGATGCTGGGCTGCTTGGACGGCTGGTGGCTCAGTAGTTGGCCTTGGGAGATGTTCGTCTTAGCTGGCTCAGAGGTAGCAGGCCTGGTCCTTGGAGTGGTGCGGTTGAAGATGCTTCTCCTTATGTTGGCTAGGTGGTCTTCCTCTTAGCTGGTTGGCTGGTCCTCCTTTGCTTGGTTAGCTGTTCCTCCTTTGGGTAGATTCCGGATGTTGGCGAAAGTCTGTGAACAGAATGCTCCCCGACTGTGGTATGTCGTGTTCCTTTTATACCGACTTCCCCAAAAACTCTTCTTCCAAGTTCTGCCGGTATAGCAGGGTAATACTATATCTGCTAGTCGTCCTGTAGCCCATCTCCTGTAGCCCATTTGTCCCGTTAATCTCCTCTCTTTGTTCTTCATACCTTTCTTGAGACTATAGTCTTACTGCTTGGCAGTATAACTATAGCTTGAGTAACGGTAGTTTATCGCTAGTCTTCATAAGTGTAGGTATAGTATGGTATGGAGTCTTGTGTTTGTATGTGTAGATATATTTCAGGCTAGTTACTCTGGTTGTGTAATTAAGTATAAGACGAATTTGTCGTCTTAGGTCATTTACGGTTAATTTTTTATTATTTATTTAAAGTTTATGTTCTTGACATTCGAATTTTGATCATTATTGTCTTAATAGTGATCCAACGGTCGAGACGAGACGGCAAAATGTAAGACCAGACCTAAATTATGACCTTGGTGATACAGAGTTTGACTCTGAAAATTCTCGTTCGAAATCTCGTACCTGAAAGCTGGATATTGCTTTTTGAAAATATTAATCGAGTGTCTGATACTGTTTCAGAAACACGGCTTCGTAGTTTTCAAGCTTGATTTTCACATAGACCTTCTGGTGTGTGAGAAAACTATAGAGTGACGTTCCGAAGTTCCGAGACGACGGCCCAATTCCCGACGTGTAGGTCACCTCGTAACGTAAGATGTCTATTTTCCAAGATTAGGTGGATCTTGATATAGGCCTCATTGTCCTTCTACACCTAAAGGCTTGCATGAAAACACACCTAGACCTCGCCTTTCTAAAAGTATGTAGAACTGCATGAAAATTCTGCTGCTTCCATATATGCAACACTCTTATACTCCTATAATGCTAGTAGGGCTCTTGAGACGGCGAACACATTACGGTGTGTACGGGATATACAGATGTATATCTCTGTTTGACTCTCTCAATTATATTCCTCATGCGCAAATAGAAGTATCATATATGTGGCTGCCTGAAAGTTTCTTAGTCCCGCTGAAAGACGCTGAATCTGTATGCGATCAGCTGCACATGGAGAACTCTGTACCTATAGTATGGCCAGTTGCACACAGAGCGCGCTGAATATGTAGTGCCGCCAGCTGCACCAGAGCACGCTAGATATGTAGTGCCGCGAGCTGCAGACTGAGCGCGCTTTAGTGAAATTCTCAACGCTGCACGGTTGGGCACAGCAGTCGTCGAATTAGTCGGTAACGTAGTTTAAGATTTTATGGTATAAACATAGTGCTGGGGTCGCATCCGTATCACAAATCGCCTCCAGCATACGCTTAAAAGAAACGTAACTCTAAAATTAAGTTACACAAATCTACTCACTGTATTTATGTTGTAGATTTACACCAATTTTGTACTCACATAGTAGCAGAAATATCGAAAATCACGAATTTACACAACTGATACACGGAGCGATATACCCCATATATCGATAGGATCCGCTGTTATACGGAGACAGCCGAGCAAGCCACCGAGTTCATCGAACATAGATCACGCTGCGCGGGTTAATAGAGTGTCAATCGCGTACGTGGTGAGGAAGCGTCTAGGATGCGCTGAGTAACTACCACGTCAGAATCAATCAATCATAAGTAGCTGCGGGATTACTAGCACTTCGCGTGAGCAATAGGACAGCAGCGTAGACCATAGTCGTAGGATAGTATCTTCGCCAAATTTATGTTTGCCAATGTCCATCTCTGCCAAAGTCTATTTCTGCGAAAATCCATCTCTGTCAAGAGTTACAAGTGCATGTAATGAGTTTTTGGAAACGCTAGGCGGTATTGTGAGTTCATTGTACACCGTTCTATCCCTCAAAAGAACCAAGAAGTCACCGTTGAAGAATCCGCTAAATGTCTAGGTTCCCGACAACGAGTTTAGGTGACATATAGGTGACATTAGTCACCTATACTATACTCTATTACTAAATTACCAGCGCAAGATACGAGGCTCAACTTCCTCCGCAAGTTCAGCAATTTTACATGGCATTGCTATTAAAAACTGCGGGCAATGGGACTCACGCGCTCCTCACCATCCTAGAAAAATTAATTAGTCCTTCGCGAATTTTAACATCTGACGGAACTGACCGAAGAGCTCCTGCCAAATTAATAGAGGCTCGCCTCGTTCCTCCGCGAAACGTACGAGGGTCGATCAATAAATAGTCGGCTTGGTGAAGAAAATCGCGTTTTTTGGACAAAAATCTTTTTATTTCTCAACATAATCTCCTTTTAGCTCGATACACTTATTCCAACGATTTTCCAATTTTTTGATGCCCTCCGAATAATACGATTTCGGAAGGTCCTCAAAATAGGTCTCTGTTTCGGCGATGAGGTCATCTCTGGAACCAAATCTCTTTCCGCCAAGCCATTTTTTCAGGTTTGGAAACAGAAAGTAGTCGGAGGGGGCTAAATCTGGAGAATACGGTGGATGCGAAAGCAATTCGTATTTAAATTCATGAATGTTGGCCATGGCAAAAAAATGGCAAAAAAATTGGCACTTTCGGACATAACAGCTTCATGTTTCCAGTTGCAAAAAAAACATGATTCCGATGAGTGTCCGTGTGCATCTATCCTTTTACACGGCGGCGGCGAGATATTTTTATAATTCAGAGAAATATTCACTAATTCACTTCACGGAACTTTAATGTATACCGCACTACAGTGAGTACGCCTGTACCTCGCAAGATGGTCCTCGGCGATGCGAGGTTTAACTAAGTACGCATCGACTCCGCTATGTTAGATGGACCGTGGCATCACTGACTTACGGCCCTTGCTTAAGTTTCCTGTTACGGATTACGGCCTTACATACAGATCTGAAAACTTAAGCGTATTTAAGGTAGACCACCAGTAACCGCCCGAATTCAAAACAATCGCATTTCAGAATAACATTATCATGAACAGTGGAATTGTTTCTAGAACAAAAAAAGTAGTCCTGCATTTGACAAATTTCCATCAAATATCAACTTCTTCATACAACTTCATATGCTAAGCAGTACACTTTCCGGAAACCATGAAAAACTCTTATCTTACAGTATATTTGACCACAACAGGTGACAGAGGTGCCACAATTCATGAGTTTTTATGAATTGTTCATTGCAAGACTCCTGCAATTAGCATAGATTAACATTGGTATTTAAAGAAGTGGGGTTATGTTATCGATCATAGGAGACTCATGGAGACCGAGAGACTAAAGAGTACAAAAGTTAAACTATAACAGCGAAACTGTGCGGTAAATTGCATTGTAATTTTAGTATGCGGTCCATTAGGGCTGTTCTCTTAAAAACTGTGTATTATTTTCATGCATTCAAATAAGTAAATTTTAGGCAAGTTCCGTTTATTTGTGAGCCAACCCCTATTTTCCTGTAAGGCTAAAAAAATGTGTAAAAAAATCGCCATGTTTAACCCCAATTAGCCTTTAAGCAGTACGGACAAGATCCGTTTTTGGATTAGAAACAATAAGAAAATCTAAAAAATTCACTTTTATATTAACCAATGATAAATAGGCAATATATTACAATGTCTTTGTGTTATTTAAAACTCACAAGGGGACCTCCAGGTACGTGGAACACCGATTCGGACCAAATTTTTTTTACATATAGGTTGCACCTAGGGGTGCAATAGGTGCAAGTAATAGGACACGCTTCTCAGCCGTTTTCGAGATATGAAATATTAAAAATTTCCGAGCGTCCATATACTCTCTATATACTCTCTGCGTTAAATAATTTTCAACAGAGCGCGTAGCGTAGTCGGCAACGTCTCCGCTTCGTAAGCGCTGGATCGCCGAATCGAATCCCGGCGTGAATTTTTTTTTAAAATTATTATTATTATTATTTAATCATTTCTACGGCAACTACTATGCGATAATATTAATATTTCCGTAAAGGAATGAAAAATATTTTTTATTGTGGATCATTTTGGTGTTATAAGGAAAAACGAGCAGCTTGTTTTATTTATTTATTTTTTGGTTGAAAGGTAGGGAAAGAATTGTGACAAATGGATACACGAGTTTAAAAGAATAAGCAATCTTTTTATCAACTTTTCATTGGTTATCGCAACTACAAGAACTAGGGTGGTACTGATCATAAAAACATGGAAAACAATAGTTATTTCGGCATCGGGCGCACGTAATAAATGCTCATCGGTAAAAATTTCGTCATATAATAATAGATTCGTCTGGCCGCCCCAAGAATCAATGAGCAACTACGATTATATTAATATTTCCGTAAAGGAATGAATAATAAATTAATTAATAAATTAATAAATTAATTTACCTGTTGACCGGGGAATTATATTATATTTCAAGTATATTTGACGTATTTATACGTCTCGCCCGGTTAACAGGTTGATAAATTAATAAATTAATAAATTAATAAAATTCGTTGGCGCCTATTCTGACCTGTCGAGGACAGCCGCATGCGATCAAAAAATTTGGAATGGAGGAAACGGGGTCCCATTAGCCATGTAAGCCGCATTCAGTTGTTAGCTCTCGAGGTAGAAGCATCGTTATTTTCGTAAAATGTCCGACTCTACAGATAAAAGTGAAGTGCCTGGTCCTTCGACGGCCGAAGAGGGTGTAGCTGACGCAGAGGCCCACGATATTGAAGAATCGAAAGTGCAATTAAAAACTGCATTAGTATATTGCGAACAACTTCTTTTGAAGAATAATCACATCGCGACCGCGACGGAACCATCTACAGTAATTAAGGAGGCACACATGGAAATTGGCGAAAAAATATATCACAGTATAATGGAAACGCTAACAGTACACAAATTTGTGATGGAAGATGAACTGATAATGTTCGGAGAAGTTGCGGAACAACGCGTATGGGATGAGGTCGAAGAATCCGCATCGCAATCAGACAACGACGACGATTACGAGCCACAAGAAAAAAAGATGAAAGACGAAAAGGAGTTCATTCCCCTGGATTATAAAATAAAGGTGGTGAATTTGGCAAAAATGCACCCGAAGTGGAGTTTAAAAAATTTCCAAAAAAAAGGAGGATATCGCCTCAAGAAAATGGACCAGTTGAAAATATGGGATAAACATATCAGAAGTGGTGGAACCATTGTAGACAAATATAATACAATTGATTCGTGGACATACGATCGTTTCGCAGAAGCTCGACAATCCAACCAGCAGGTCACAACGAGGAACTTGCAGATATGGGCCCTAGCTGCTGCGAGCCAATTTCCTGATTTAGAATTCAAAGCTTCCGATGTCTGGGTACACCGCTTCAAAGTAAAACATAGGATTCGACAAAGAAAAATCACGAAATTTGTATCCGAGCGAGAAACTATTACAATGGAGGAAACTCTCGCTGTGGCCGAAAAATTCAGAATCCAGACACGAGCGCTAATTCCGAATTATGACAAGGATTTCGTGATAAACACTGATCAAACAGGTATTTAAAAAAATAATTGTATTACATGACAGACAAAAATTTTCACGTACATAATTAATTATTCCACTTATTTTATCTAGGGTGCCAATACCAATCAACATATAACAGAACCCTTGCCGAGCGTGGGTCAAAAGTGGTTCTTTTAAAACGTAAGGATATGAATAAGGTGACCCATTCATACACGGCACAGTATGCTATGAGCCTATCGGGTAAGTTACTTCCGACCGTCTACGTTTGCTTGCAAGAGACACCGGCAAATTTGGACCAGTGGTCCAAAAATCTATAGATAAATATGCGGAAAAATATACGAACGTCGTCGTCACATCTTCCAAGTCCGGCAAACTGAATACAGCACTGTACAGGGATTTTTTAACTAATGTTATGATGCCATACGTAAATAAGGAGAAATTCCTGTTGCTCATTGATTCCTGGGGCGGCCAAACGAATCCATTATTATATGACGAGATTTTTACCGATGAGGAGGGTTTACCAACGTGCACTGTAAAGATCATTCCACCAAAGTGCACTCCATTAGTGCAATCGTGCGATGTATATTTCTACCGCCAAGTTAAAAATTTTATCAAGAGACTTCAGAATTGTTCTTATAAAGGGTGATTTTTTAAGAGCTTGAGAACTTTTTTTAAAAAAAAAACGCATAAAATTTGCAAAATCTCATCGGTTCTTTATTTGAAACGTTAGATTGGTCCATGACATTTACTTTTTGAAGATAATTTCATTTAAATGTTGACCGCGGCTGCGTCTTAGGTGGTCCATTCGGAAAGTCCAATTTTGGGCAACTTTTTCGAGCATTTCGGCCGGAATAGCCCGAATTTCTTCGGAAATGTTGTCTTCCAAAACTGGAATAGTTGCTGGCTTATTTCTGTAGACTTTAGACTTGACGTAGCCCCACAAAAAATAGTCTAAAGGCGTCAAATCGCATGATCTTGGTGGCCAACTTACCGGGCCATTTCTTGAGATGAATTGTTCTCCGAAGTTTTCGCTCAAAATGGCCATAGAATCGCGAGCTGTGTGGCATGTAGCGCCATCTTGTTGAAACCACATGTCAACTAAGTTCAGTTTGTAAGGAATTATTTTCTGAATCGAGTTCGATCATCGATTTACCACGAGAGGTAAATCGATATCGACACCCCCACCAGCGGTGAGTGCTCATGCGGGGGTTCGAGCCAGGCAAGTGCCATTGCGCATGATCGAAAATAAGAATGCCGAGGAAACTCGTGCCTCCAAAAGCTCTTCCTCTTTCTCTCTGGGGACGTCGAGTCTACCGAACGTTTTCACTTTCCTCCCGTGGACCACAGATTTTTACATTGGACGAGACGTACTCATCTTTGCTCATTTGGAACGGGCTTGGCCAGTCCGTTCTCCGAGGTCTCACTTGTCAGCGTGGTCAGGATATCTGCGAGCCCCAGAGTCAACGAAAGAGCCACCGATCAATCGACTGCACTCTCAAACAATCGAGATAAGTTCACACCTTTATATCGCATTATTTTCCTAGGTCAATTTGTATACTGATCGGGAAGTCCCGAACTTCTCAAACCCGTCGTTCGTAATTACTATTTTAGAGGATAAATGCCTATGTGTGGTATATTGTGACTCTACGAATTTTATATCTATCTCGTTTATTAGTATTATATGTATGTTCGAATTATTATTGTTGTACCTGCTCCAAGCCATCTGTTGTATTGCAATCATATCAAAGGAAAACTCCCCAGGGAGTTCACACAATAAATCAATTTCACAAATGGCGCCCAACAACGGGGCCCGATAAGGTTACAGATTAATAGTGATACTAAATCAGTAACGGTTACCGGGAACGTTAAAAATAATAATACAATGAAATAGAAATATTCTTAATAATGGAGTAATATAATGGATGGCTGCGGACGATAAAATATATGTAACCAAATTTGGTAGAGTGATAAAACAAAGGTTTGATTTAAAAAAATTCACAGAAAAAAAGAATAAAACCAAAAGAATGCCGATTGTGCCAGAGGACCGACAATTAGACTGCGAAGCAGCGCGGCGTAGGGAGTTCGAGGAAGAGCGAGAGAATCTATATAGACAACGGCTCGAATTGGAGCAACTGAGACGCGACTTCGAAGCAGAGAGAACTGCGGCACGACAACAAACACCGCAGCGAGTCATAGATAATGTACAAGAAGCTAACGGTGCGGTTCAAAACATTGCGAATAATGAGGATATCGTAGCGATTGTAAGTAACATGACAAATTTTCGAATAGATATTAAGACGCCAAAATTCTCTGACGAAACAAAACAAAACCCGATGGAGTTCTTGGAGGAGATGGAGAGATTTTTTAAAGTAAAAAGCATTAACGAGGAAAAAAAATTGATGATAATCGGACATGTTTTAGAGGGAAGAGCGGGATTATGGTTAGAAACCAAACCGAATTTTGAATCGTATGAAATATTTAAGACGAGTTTTTTGGAGGAATTTTACTCGATTCCAATAAGAGTCCAGTTCAAAAATGCGTGGATCGATCGTCGGTTTAGCGAACAAGATGAAAGTTTACAGACGTATTATTATCGCCAAATAAAGGAAGCGCGTTATTTTGATCCTCAAATACACGAGTATGAAATAAACTACAGTATAGTACAACAATATCCTTTATGGGTCAAGGAGAACTTGGCAACGGTAAATTATAACAATAGTAGTGTTATTGGTCAGACTTTGGCGAGTCTGGATGCTATTCGCCGAGAACGAGAAAAAAAGAAGTTGTCGTATAATTATGGTAGTGGTAGACAAGCCGTGAAACAAATACAGGTACAATCCAATGACAGGTACAATAATATGAGAGGTAGAAGCTCGCGTGAATATTATCAAAATACACGATATAATGGTTGGCACCGAAACAATAATAATTACTCAAGGGGTCCACAATACAATCATCACCCGAACAAGACAATCGTATTGCCAAACACCCGGTACCCGCCGCCGAATTGGAGGAATGGTACGAATAAACAATATACGGGTCAGGGAGAAAATAGCCAAAATCGATCAACGAATTCTTTAAACTGAATAGTGGCGCGTTGTACACGGGTCCGACAACGCGTCAAGACTTTGATTTTATTGAGGAATTAGCTTCGGGAATCGAAGGGGAGGAGGACCATGAAGTAGTTAGCACCACGGGAAAAATTGCAAGATGCCCCCACGTTAAAATTAAGGTGGGAAATGAAACAATAACGGTCTTATTGGATTCAGGGAGTCAAATAACTGCGATTTCGGAAGATTTCTACAAATCCGTTGTAAAGAGTCAAAGGAATGTTAGATTATTGCCCGTCTCGAATCTTCGGGTAACAACGGCTATCGGAAAAAAATCGACAACCATAAAACATCAAATATTATTAGACATTGAGGTAGAAGAACGAAAGTCTAGCGCTCCATTCATAATCATTCCTTATCTCACGTCGACGATCATTTTGGGGAACGACTGGATGTCGCGTAATGAAGTAATAATTGATTATAAAAGGCACACTATCGAGGTAGGAGGACGACTTCTTTCTCCATCCACAGTGATGTTCGAACGAGGCGCATCAGAAACGTTGTTGTGCAAACAACAAAAACATAATACTCACGTGTTCATAATTAATTTGGACGAAGGAACTATAGAAAAGTCAGAGGGACAAAAAACCGCGGAAGTAGAAAAATCAATGTGCACGAAGGGTCGAGTTGAGAGCATTGAAAGCGTTTCAGATGAGCTTCGGGCGGTCGCGTTGAAACTAACATCGCTCAAGGAGCCGGAGAGGGAAGTTGTTGCCGATATGTTGCAAAAGCATAAGACCTTATTTTCGAATAAACCAGGATGTGCAAAGGGATACGAACATCACATAAAACTAACACGCGAGGTTTCGAGCATTAGACACACCTACCCTATCCCATACCGGTTGCGAGAACCGACTAAACAGGCAATCGAAAAGATGTTGGAAACGGGAGTAATAGAAAGGGCTGTTAGCCAGTATTGTAATCCTTTACGAATTATTGTTAAAGATGACGGTTCGGCTAGAGTGTGCTTGGACGCACGATTTATTAACGACGTTATAGAGGACGATCACGAATCACCCCCTAAAATAAACGAACTATTACAAAAGTATTACAAAGCTCAATACTTCTCGAAGATCGATTTAACTCATGGTTACTGGCAAGTGCCATTGCGCAAGGAATCTCGTCAGTACACCGCATTTCTTTTTGACTCGAAAATATATCAATTTCGTAGAATTCCATTCGGTCTTAAAACCGCGGGGAGTGGGTTTATTCGGGCTTTAAGTTTCGCCCTCGGTAACGAATTTGATGCTTATATTTCTTGTTATATTGATGATATACTCATCGGAACGGGAACGTTTGAGGAGCATGTTAAAATAGTGGACAGGATTTTTCATAGATTGTCGGAATATAATTTCACGATTAAGTTATCTAAATGCGAATTCTTGCAAGATCAAGTACCCTTTCTGGGATTCATTGTGTCAAGTAAAGGAATCTCGCCGGAACCGCAAAAGTTAGACGTCATTTTGAATTTTGAAGAGCCCAAAAATAAAAAGAATCTACAACAATTTCTTGGAGTATGTAATTATTACCGGCAGTTCAACGTTCGTCATAGTTATGCGATCGATCCTTTAAGAGAGTTGTTGATGAAAGATAAAGAATGGAGGTGGGAGTCGCGACATAGCGAAGCTTTCCGGACCTTGAAGCAGGATTTTTGTAGAGGTATTCGATTGAGCCACATCCTCCCGGATACCAAATTCCGATTACAGACTGACGCAAGTGATCGAGCCATTTGTGGGATATTGTACCAGGTCGATGCGCCCGGGAATCAATATATCATCGACATTGTTAGTAGATGCTTAAATCGAGCCGAGGTTAACTATACGACTACGGAAAAGGAGTTGTTGGCGATAGTTTACGCGATAGATAAATTTCGAATTTATTTAATCGGAAATCCTTTCCTTATAATTACAGATCATCAAAGTCTTACTTTTCTGAAAACCGCAAATTTCCAAAACTCCCGCATAACTCGATGGTCCATACTTTTACATCAATATTCGTTTAAAATTCAACATTGCAGAGGAGTTGATAATGTTGTAGCCGATTTTTTTAGCAGAAACCCGGATAAAAAATTTAATGAGTATGATGATAAACGAATGGTAGTGTCCGCTTTACATCGATGTTTTTTGCCGTGGATAGTTGATGATGAGGATACGTCGTTGGTGATAATTGCTTTAGTAAAGGTTGATAAAGCTCTTGCTCAAGACTTTAAGCATTTGGAACAATTACAAAGCGCTGATCCCATAATTCAAAGATGTATTCAAGGTCAAAATATGGAGTTAGCATCTGCATGTTATCAAGTATGCGAGGGGATAGTTTTCCATCGGCACCACGAGAGTGAGAATTGGCAAGTCATGATCCCACAAATGATACAACAACCTTTAATTGAAGCTGTCCATTCCAAATTAGGCCATCCCGGAGTTTATAAAACCCTGGGGCATTTAAGGAAGTTTTATTATTGGAAATCTATGTCGAATCACGTAAAACAGTTGGTGTTATCCTGTGACCTGTGTCAAAGGGTCAAGTATCTTAACATTGCAATGGAGGGTGAATACAACCTTATTTCGGCGAAGGAACCAAATGAGCTTGTAACTGTTGATTTTTATGGGCCCCTTCCCATGGCGAGGGGGGGAACTCAGTATATATTCGTAATGCTTGATGCTTTCACGAAATATGTGAGTTTGTATCCTATGAGGAATGCAACAGCAAGATCCGCGGTGAACAGGATCACTAGCAAATTCATTCCTAAGTTTGGCAAGCCTCGGCGAATTTTGTCTGATCATGGCACCCAATTTACAGCTCATTTGTGGAAGAAATCTTTGGAAGAACAAAATATCAAAGTATTATATAGTTCGATACGACATCCTCAATCCAACCCAACCGAACGGGTTATGCGCGAGTTGGGACGATTGTTCAGAACGCTATGTGCCGAAAAGCATACTAAATGGGTAGAGTTAATTCCTCGAATAGAAACAATTCTTAATATCACTGTTCATCAAACTACGGGCCTCTCCCCCCAGCAGCTCCACTTTGGAAATCCGGTGCAAGAAGACATTCACAAGTTAATCAAATTCCCTGAAGGGAAAGATCCATCACCCGAGTATCTAATTTCGCTTGCGCGGGAAAATATAATTGAAAATTACGAAAGAAGAAAGAAATACCAAAAACATGTTTCGAACGTAAAGCTTGGTATAGGCGATCTTGTTTTGTTGCGGGTGAGGCATTTGTCAAATGCACTCGGAAAAGTAATTAAAAAATTTTTCCATCTGTTCGAAGGACCGTATGAGCTTGTCAGACCAGTCGGAAATAATGCTTTTGTATTAAGAGATCCTAAAGATCATACAAGGGAAATTGGAACTTACAATCGCTCAAACCTGAGGAAGTATTATATCCGAGGTTGATACCGCCTCTATGATGAGTAAAGTAGATTAGTCGAAGTACATATTGATTCTCTCGCGTTCTCTCTCTGAGCGAATAATACCGACTGGAACCCTGTCGGTTCCTAATCATAATTAATTTAAGAAGCGACGAAGAGTAACGGCGTTATACTGTATGAGTTTATGTAAGACATGACAAAGAGCGTGTGCGTGGATGGATGTGTGGAGTCCTCTTTAGTTCGGTCACGAATAATTGAGATCAAGAGCGATCAGGAGTTAGAGGAAATCTTAATCATAGCCTATTTATGTTTGTACCTTTTATAAGGAAATCACATAAAAGGGGGGGTTTGTAAGGAATTATTTTCTGAATCGAGTTCGATCATCGATTTACCACGAGAGGTAAATCGATATCGACACCCCCACCAGCGGTGAGTGCTCATGCGGGGGTTCGAGCCAGGCAAGTGCCATTGCGCATGATCGAAAATAAGAATGCCGAGGAAACTCGTGCCTCCAAAAGCTCTTCCTCTTTCTCTCTGGGGACGTCGAGTCTACCGAACGTTTTCACTTTCCTCCCGTGGACCACAGATTTTTACATTGGACGAGACGTACTCATCTTTGCTCATTTGGAACGGGCTTGGCCAGTCCGTTCTCCGAGGTCTCACTTGTCAGCGTGGTCAGGATATCTGCGAGCCCCAGAGTCAACGAAAGAGCCACCGATCAATCGACTGCACTCTCAAACAATCGAGATAAGTTCACACCTTTATATCGCATTATTTTCCTAGGTCAATTTGTATACTGATCGGGAAGTCCCGAACTTCTCAAACCCGTCGTTCGTAATTACTATTTTAGAGGATAAATGCCTATGTGTGGTATATTGTGACTCTACGAATTTTATATCTATCTCGTTTATTAGTATTATATGTATGTTCGAATTATTATTGTTGTACCTGCTCCAAGCCATCTGTTGTATTGCAATCATATCAAAGGAAAACTCCCCAGGGAGTTCACACAATAAATCAATTTCACAAGTTCTTCCATTTTTGGCAACAAAAAGTTTGTTAGCATCGAACGATAGCGATCGCCATTCACCGTAACGTTGCGTCCAACAGCATCTTTGAAAAAATACGGTCCAATGATTCCACCAGCGTACAAACCACACCAAACAGTGCATTTTTCGGGATGCATGGGCAGTTCTTGAACGGCTTCTGGTTGCTCTTCACTCCAAATGCGGCAATTTTGCCTATTTACGTAGCCATTCAACCAGAAATGAGCCTCATCGCTGAACAAAATTTGTCGATAAAAAAGCGGATTTTCTGCCAACTTTTCTAGGGCCCATTCACTGAAAATTCGACGTTGTGGCAGATCGTTCGGCTTCAGTTGTTGCAGGAGCTGTATTTTATACGGTTTTACACCAAGATCTTTGCGTAAAATCTTCCATGTCGTCGAATAACACAAACCCAATTGCTGCGAACGGCGACGAATCGACATTTCACGGTCTTCAGCAACACTCTCAGAAACAGACGCAATATTCTCTTCTGTACGCACTGTACGCATTCGTGTGGTTGGTTTAATGTCCAATAAAGTAAACTGAGTGCGAAACTTGGTCACAATCGCATTAATTGTTTGCTCACTTGGTCGATTATGTAGACCATAAATCGGACGTAAATCGCGAAACACTTTTCGAACCGAACACTGATTTTTGTAATAAAATTCAATTATTTGCAAGCGTTGCTCGTTAGTAAGTCTATTCATTATGAAATGTCAAAGCATACTGAGCATCTTTCTCTTTGACACCTTGTCTGAAATCCCGCGTGATCTGTCAAATACTAATGCATGAAAATCCTAACCTCAAAAAAATCACCCTTTATTATCGAACAGGATTGGGAAATTAATTCTAGGGAAGACTGTATCAAAATTCAATCTATTGTTCACCATCAACTGTCTTCTCCAATATTTTGCGACATGTTACGATACGCTTGGTTCGCTGCCAAATTATATGATGACAGGAGATCTTTCCTAAACGTTAACGAGGTTTGCTTCGCGATTGACGACTTGAAAAATCCTTGCGGATGCGGAAACTCGGTATTTATTACGTGCGCCCGATGCCGAAATAATTATTGTTTTCCATGTTTTTATGATCAGTACCACCCTAGTTCTTGTAGTTGCGATAACCAATGAAAAGTTAATAAAAAGATTGGTTATTCTTTTAAACTCGTGTATCCATTTGTCACAATTCTTTCCCTACCTTTCAACCAAAAAATAAATAAATAAAAAAAGCTGCTCGTTTTTCCTTATAACACCAAAATGATCCACAATTAAAAATATTTATTCATTCCTTTACGGAAATATTAATATTATCGCATAGTAGTTGCCGTACAAATGATTTAATAATAATAATAATAATAATTTTTTAAAAAAGTCCGCGCCGGGATTCGATCCGGCGATCCAGCGCTTACGAAGCGGAGACGTTGCCGACTACGCCACGCGCTCTGTTGAAAATTATTTAACGCAGAGAGTATATAGAGAGTATATGGACGCTCGGAAATTTTTAATATTTTATATCTCGAAAACGGCTGATAAGCGCGTCCTATTACTTGCACCTATTGCACCCCTAGGTGCAACCTACCTGTAAAAAAAATTTGGTCCGAATCGGTGTTCCACGTACCTGGAGGTCCCCTTGTCAGTGCGCCTGCGCTTTATGTCTGATTGTTCGCTCTAGTGAGTTTGCCTAGCTTGGTTTAGTTATATGCTTATGTTCCTCCTCGCTTGAGAGGCCACTCCACCATTCCTTCTGTGTATGCCTGAACGGCACAAGTCTAGTGTGTCGACTATAATAAAGTTCCTTTTTGCTGGAAGTGTTATGTCCTATTCTGCATAAAACAATCCCGATAACGAAGCGCTATTCTGTCACCCAAAAACATCATTTCTAATTATATGACGTTTAAATAATGTTACAGATTTAATAATCCCTCCAAGAAGGCAATGTGTATGAAGTTAATCAAGTACGATTACATAAGCGTACTTACCGGTATTTACAAAATTTGTACATATTATTTCACGAATGTGTTTGTAGAAAATTAACTAAAAATTTCAAGTCAACGACCTCATTTTTTCAACTCTGCATCTCTCAATTTCTCTCCAAGTGGCTTCATAACTGTAGCTCGACGCCAGTAGCTATTTTGACAAGAAAATCACGGTTCCCATTCCGCCATTCGCAACGTTTTTTGTTTATAAACGGTGATAACCAAAAAACAGGACTACGTCGTGTAACGTGGTGGAGTAGATAATATTAAGTGGGCACGTACATGTGTGGGAAGAGTTATTATATCCATCTGAAAGAGTATACTCGTATATGAAAATAAATTGATTTGTTGATACAAGCGGGAGATTTTGATTTAAAAAAAAAACAACTTTTGGTTTCTGAACCAAATGTAGAGAAATGCAACAGTCCATTTCGAATAAAAAATGAGTGTACTACTGTGTTCAAAAAGTAAGGTGAATTTTTAATTTAAACTTCCCGCGTTAACCGAATCGGACAAATGAATTTTTTTTTCAAGTTGGTAGGACTATTAGTGACATCTGTGACAAATTACATGTCAATATCATCATTAGTTTTTAGTTTACGCTTGTTTTTGTGAACAAAGAAAAGTGAATTTGGCGATTTTTACGATGTCGAATTTTGTTGAGCAAAGAAGTGCTATTAAATTTTGCTTGCGGAATGAAATTTCCGCCGCTGAAACGTATCGAATGTTACAAAAGACCTTCGGTGACGAGGCTATGTCACAGAAAAATGTTTACAAGTGGTACAAAGACTTCAAAGAAGGCAGAGAACGTGTTGATGATTTGGAACGCTCTGGACGACCGTCGATGTCAATTGATGAGCAACACATCAAAAAAATCAAGGAATTGGTGCTCGAAAATCGTCGATTAACAATTCGAGACCTTGCCGACATGCTTGCAATATCAATTGGATCAGTGCAAGCAATTTTGAAGGATCATTTGTGCCTCAGAAGAGTCAAATCGCGTTTGGTGCCAAAATTTCTCAATTTTTTCGAAAAACAGCGTCGCGTTCAAGCATGTTAATCAATGATTTCTGACTATCAGGACGTCTACAAACAAATTATTACGGGCGATAAGACTTGGATTTATGCCTATGATCCGGAAACAACCGATCAATCGAGCGAATATCGTGCCAAAGGTGAACCGAGACCGAAAAATCCATGCCAAAGTCGCTCAAAAATCAAGGTCATGTTGACAGTTTTCTTCGATTATCGTGGTGTGGTGCATTACGAATTCCTTCCCACTGGCCAAACTGTCAACAAGAAATATTATTCAAGTGTTATGCGTCGTTTGCGTGAAGCTATTCGCAAGAAAAGGCCAGAATTATGGAAAGACAACACTTGGATTTTGCACCACGATAATGCACCGTCACACACAGCACTGGTTCTTCGTGAGTTTTTCGCCAAAAACTCCACTCATGTCGCTCCACAACCACCGTATTCGCCTGATTTAGCACCGTGTGACTTCTGGCAGTTCCCAAAGCTCAAGAGACCACTCCAGGGAAATCGTTTTGAGTCGATTGAAGAGATCAAACGTGAATCGCTACGCGCATTGAAGGCTATACCTGAGGACGACTTTTTAGCATGCTTCAAAGATTGGAAAAAACGTTGGCATAAGTGTATTGTAGCTATGGGGGATTATTTTGAGGGGGACGAAATCGATTTGGAAGAATAAATAAAAAAAATTTATTTTAAAACAAAATTCACCTTACTTTTTGAACACAGTAGTACATCATGTTTTGCAATTTCCGTAAATCGCACAGTTCCGTGTAGCTATTTAGCTATACAAGGAAACAAGTATTTCAGACTCTAAACCTTCCGCAAGCTCCACTATAATCGTGCTTTATGTAATGCCGACAGCAACATTTGTTCTGCGTACATAGATAGCTATTGCACGATGTACATGTACATCCATGTACAAATTCTCGTTATAACTCTGAACTCGGCGGCGCAGTAGGCAAGAAAAAACCTGTATTACTTATTTCCCCGAGGCTTTATCTGTGAGCGTTGCCGACTCATACTATCTCTTCGTTATCACCCTACAAATGGTCTCTTCATTTCTGCCTTAATTCCGAATTCTTATCGCAATTCGCCAAGGGAAAATCGAATGCGAGTGGAATAAAATGCAAAGTGAAACGCAACTTTCTTTCTGACTGGGTTCCATCTTACAATATTTCGTTCAATTAGTCATCGCATCTTTACCCTGGCATTTGAAAACTGGCTAATCAGGCTAACAAAGAAATGATACAAAAAATGCTTCACTTTCAAGAAGAAAGAGTGCCTTGCAGATTTATAATTTTTCATCTGTTCTATTCATTTACATGTTTAATGTCCAAAATGTTGTATTATTCTAAGAATACACTGAAAAAATAAATCGCTTGCAAAGCAACATTTATGAGTATGAAGTATGTTGATTGATTTTGACTTTCTCACAGAGAAAGTTTTGTGAACAGGGTAAAATAATATGAACACAATTTGCAAGCATCGACTTTGCAATCTTGTTCATATACTTTATAGAGCAACCGCACCAAATAACTCCAAATCTACGAGAGTAAGAACAATCAGGAATTAAAAATAACTCCGAACCTCATAGAAATGTAGAAGACGTTTTCTAACGCAGAAGAAGACGTGGCGGGGCTCGAAGTTTCGAATAATAAAAACTTCGAAAGATTGAAATATCGATTTTTTTAGTCTAACTTAAAGTTAATACGAATGGTAAGTCTCGAAATTTTAAAAAGGTAATCATTCATGACCTAGAATCGTAAAATTTAGAAAAGATAACTTCTCAAGAAAATCTAGTCAAACGGTAAATGTACCAACAATGAAATTAATGTACATAACAGGAATTATATTGCCATTATTAATAAAGGTTACAGCTTCAACATTTTAGTATTAGTAAAACAAGTTCATTAAGGATTGTACATTAAGGATGGTACGAATGGTCATAACACCGGTAGGTCAAAATGCAAACAAATCGAAAATCGATAGTTCCAAGTTCCGAAGGTTAGGAAATTAACAGGTCGATAACCGCCATTTTCAAGTGTCGACAGTTTAAAAAGCGAAAAGACAAAATTCCAAAAGACCAAATTTCCTAAAGGTAAACATTTCGAAGAGTCAAAATTCCGAATGGTAGAATATCGACAGCTCACGATTCCCACAATCTGAAACTTACAAAAATTATTACATTTTGTTTTCCTTGTTAAGGACAATTTATATCGTATATATTTTTGCATATATTTCATATATATAAATTTCAAAATTTTCATACGGCGAATTACCATTATCCCGAATTTCTCGCCTCTCTTTTTCTACTTTCACATCTCGCCAGTCATCGACGCGGGATGCTTTCAACGATTTACCCCAGGCTGGTTTACACAATTATCTGGAAACTGATGTAGCTTTCTCAATTCTCTGTATATATGATATATTATAATGTTTTATTTGCCCATTTCCTACCGCGGTCGCGCGTGCTAATGAGTGCCCGATCCGGAACTACCACGGTGCAATTTTACCGCAGAAGAATAAACTACGCGATCTGAGTACACTTTCATTTTCGGAATTATGCCCCGTCGGAAAAGATATTTTCGAAACTTTGAATATTCCAAACTGTGATGTTTAGAACTTTACCCTTTAAAAGAATTCATCTTCGAGACTTCGAGTCATACAAAGTGCCATATTCGGATATTTGCCCTGTCGTCGAATCTATTTTCGGAACTATGAACGTTGCAAACTGGGATTTTCGGAATCCTAAATCTTCGCAAATATGACCTTGCTGTTAAGTAGAATTTCAGACATTGAGGCCTTCGAAATGTTCGTTTCTCTCTAAGTTAAATTTCTAATCCATACAACTTTCTGAACTTCAAATTTTCTGAGCTTTTAATATTGTAATCCTAACTGTTCAGGTAATAAACGTGTCGTTTGCGTGCTCTATCGCTAACTGTGTACTATATAAATGAACGTTTGTATCATTATCCTTTTGGAATTAACACCACTCTCTGTATATCTTCATCGTTTCTATAAACGTTTGTTAATATACCATATCGTAAAATATTTCGGGTATGATATTACAGTTAGAAATTTTAGACCGTCGTATCTTTCAACGTTCGGAACTTCAAGCCCCCCTCAAGAAGACGTTTCCCGACTGTAGTGACAGCAGTAAATGAATCAGTGTAATAAAAATATGAAGATAACTAAAATTACATCGGAAGTTATTTTATCCTTTTTAGATTTATTTTCATATGAAAACTTTTTAAAGGCAAAGTCTTGTTTATTATAGTTTTTCGCAGTTGGGAGTTTGTGAAGTTTTAATTTTTTTTAGAGCATTACAAACAGTCGGCAAAATTTTAATTAAAAAAAGTAGTTACGAGTGACTGCATGTGTTTGCTATTTAATAAGCGCCATCAGTATAACTGTAATAACAGGAATAAAAATCGCTTCAAGCGTCCGATAAAGCTTACCATTAAAACAATATTGCAATATGCGTCGTACACATTATAGCGTTCATATTAAAATATCGTTAATTAAGAATCAAGGAGACATTTTGTCCCGGGTCTTACTATCTCTGAGGCTAATAAAATCGCATACTACTAGTACTATACGAACATCTTTATCAATACAATATAATATTGTAGTAAATTATAGTATGACTTGATACTATTTATTAGTATCATTTATTTAGTATAAGCAGATACTAACTATTGCAATGAATAATACTCTCATTGTACGAAATATTTTGCTACGGCACATGCATAAGATGTAATCGATGAGGAGTGTGGGATTTACGACACTTGAAGCGATGCACGTTTTCTCACAAACCCCGGCAGGAAAAATTATTTAGCTAAATTCGTTTGGTTATTTCGATTTAATTAAATTTTGCTTCCTCATGGCAGAAGCTTTATTTATAAGAAACAAAAATGTTATCGTTATTTTTATGTCAACGTGTTTAGAATGTTCCAAAACATCCATATACTAGTATGACATTTAGAAAAAATATTCGGACGTGCGTACGTGCGCGCACCTGTGTTCAAACCCGGAAATTATAAGTTTATATAACTTGGGAACGTCTTCATTATCAAACTGAAATATATAACGCAGGTAGAGGAATCAATCCTAATTGTTTGTTCTAGTTTTAGGTGAAATGCTTAGTCATTAAGAGCGTTTTTAAATAATATCAAAAATGTCTGTTAACACGGTAGCTCGTACAAATATTAGTATATCCGGCTAAATAGTTCTACACAAATGGACTAATAACGACAGATCATCCACACTGAATTTTGCGAAAATAATCGATCGAGCCACTTAAATTTTATCTTGAGCCATCGAGCTGAAAGTTAAAATAAATATTCGAAAGGGTAAACGAACAACTTCGATTGAATATGGTGCACCATACGGTGTAGGTGTAAAAATGTTACGAGATGTTTATGTTTTTATATTTTACGATAAGTTACTATAAAGATAATGAGTTTATCAAATCTTGATGTATCCAAATGTTGAACAGATAAGCTGATATATACAGTATTTAACGAAGCCTATTTAGTAGAAACATGCATATTACTTCCGAATTACTTTCCACCTGTCCCAAGGTTTCCTCTATGGGACGACAAAATCGATTAACATATACTGCCCCATAAAAATGGCTTTGGGACAAGTGGAAAATAATGAGAAAGCAATGTGGAAGATTTGACTTGATTGCAAAGTTCTTTATTATGTTTATTTGACGGAACTACAATTTGTATAAGGCGACAAGATCGGTTTACTTAAATGAAATTGCCGTTAAGTACGACAAAAGATTAGGAGAATGAGTGGGTTTGCTTTGACCGTAACGCTGAAGGCTCACCCCATCACTAACGATCTACGTTAACACATGAATAAGTAAATGACGTGCATACAATGTTTTCTGGACATTCATGCATGTATATTAATGTTTGCAGAATTCATATCCACATGACATATAGGATATCTTTTTCAAATTAAGGACCTAAAATGGAAATTCAAAGAATATCTTATGTTATATAAGAGTCGTACCAACCGCAGTTTGAAGCGCAGAATGACGGGAAAAACAGGAAATTAGAGGGAAAGGGATTAGTGAGTATCATTTTCCCTAGCGACCACCAAAGCGATAATCAACGATGCAGCGAGCGATTATATACCTGCCGGTTGAGCTTTCGAGCGAAGAAACGAGCAAGAGATCAGACGAGTGTTTACGTAGCCCGCGGGTCAATGAATCGACTGGCTTTGCATCTATTTATAGAAGCTCGGACAACCTGTGAACTGCGAGGGTGCGGTACCGATGGAAACACGCGTTGGTCTACGGCTCGTCTCATCCACCCTTAACACTGCTGAGCACGGTCGTCCCAACCTCGTTTTTTTCTATCTTTTTCTTGTGCATTGCACAGTGCATACAGCATCGCCACGTCCTCGTTCAGTTTCCTCTTGCACCTGATCCGGAGGAGCTTTTTTCTATTTACGTGTCTGCCACTGGCGATGGGTTAGAAGTGCTGTGGGAAAACTTCGATCGTTGTACCAGATGCACGAAGGCCTCCGCATTAATGAGTTGATCATAGCGTGTAGAGAAAAGAGTTGAATCGGGTCACGTGATTTTTTTCACTCAAAACTAGATCTTACACCGTTCGAGTTTGTTTCCACTGTGCTTAACACGTGATTCGAGTTTTCAATAAATTCCGATTGAGAAGTGCACATTTTTTATTGATTTGATAATTAATCTCTATCTCTACTCTTCCGAATATATAAAAATGATACGTTGTTCGCTGGTTACCGCTGTGTAGTGCATATAATTCAATCAATTGACTTGGAAATTATCATGGTAATAGCTAAGATACTAGATTAGAGTATAAGCTATTTTCTCGTAAACCTTACTAAGATGACTTTCAGAATTGCAAAGTATCGTCTCGCTACGAATTCCCGAGTCGGGAAGCCAGTGCAAAGCCGCGTAGTCCCGATATTAGAATCAGTCATTCGTATGATCGTGTGGGCCATTTACCGATAAATGTCGATATTTTTTTTCATACTCGAAAGTCGTCATTATCCCCGATATTTCCACCGAAAAATCGTAATAGGACAATGATTGCCCTTTTTCAATTGCTTGGAAAACTTCAATGTTTAATCAGCGGCCTTAAAAACCCCCGAACACCGAGTTTCATCCATAGCAAGTACTTTTTTTCTTTTCATTTTGGTCCGTCATCAAATTCGGTATTTTTATTTCAGATTCGTAATAAACGTGCTCAAAACCCCCGTGGATCGATTTTCCGTTATTTTAAGTCACTATCTGCATTTTTGTCCACCATCTGCTTATTACATAATTTTTTGTCGAAATTCATTATCAACAAAATCGAAGAGCCCTGAGTACCGAGTTTCATCCGAATAAAATTATTTTTTTTTGCATTTGTTTATCTCTTCGTACGTTGTCTCTGACTGTTACCGTCGATGTAGCTCTTATGGAATTAATATTACATAAATTCATGTAGTTAGTTTGAACTAGTGGGTAGCATGCTCGTCATTGGGTAGTTAGGTAGGTCGTATAGTTTTTAGGTTGGAATCCCGCAAACATGACTTCTCGGAGGATATTACGCAACAATTGTACACTGATACGATCTAAAGGGTGGTTAAATTGTAAGGGCCGATGTTGAATGTGAACCACACCTAAACGTCAAGTTTTTTTCTGCATTTCATTTGACATTTCTCAATTTCAGACTAACTCAATTTGAACCATGGAAAGATACACAATCGAGCAACGCGTTAAAGTTATTCAGGCTTATTATGAAAATGGGCGTTCAAATCAAAATGCATATCGTGCACTTCGTGATTTTTTCCGTCAATTTAATCGTCCAAATGTGCGTACAATCGGAAAAATCGTGCAAAAATTTGAGCAAACCGGGTCTGTAGGAGATATTAAAACACCAGTGCATGCTCGTACAGCTCGTACTGCAGAAAATATTGCTGCTGTTCGCGATAGTGTGGCCTAGGAGCCGTCCACCTCAAAATGAGGCCGGTCAGGCAGTTACTGTGAATGGTGTTCGCTATCGTGAGATGATAACGAATTTTTTATGGCCCGAATTGGAAGATATGGATGTGGGCGATATGTGGTTTCAACAGGACGGTGCCACTTGCCACACAACTAACGAAACAATGGCTCTTTTGCGCGACAAATTCAATGGCCGTGTTATCTCACGTGGTGGCGATGTCAATTGGCCGCCAAGATCATGTGATTTGACACCGTTGGACTTCTTTCTTTGGGGTTATTTTTCAAGAAAAGGTGTACGTCGATAAGCCAGCAACAATTCAAGAGCTAAAGGATGAGATAATTCGGCACATTAACGGCATAGAACCTCAATTATGCCTAAGCGTCATCGAAAATTTGGACCATCGGATGGAGGTGTGCCGCCGAGGTCGCGGCGGCCATTTGGCCGATATTTTGTTCCATACATAATTGAACCATACCATATTATCATAATAAAAAGAATTGATAATAATTTCCTAAATAATTTGTGTTTTATTCAAAATCAACATCGGCCCTTCAAATTTAACCACCCTTTATATACTATTATATACGATTTATATAGTATATATGACATGATGCCTATTACATGTGTACATTCATAGGAGTTTCAATATCCCTATGTGTATATATAATGTACTCGTATTGTAGCAGAACGGCTTATACTCGATGATCTTTCGTGAATAACTTGGATGAATTCTTTACAATAGCAGAATATTCTGCTGTTCTGTTCCTTTCCGCTCCGCGAAGTGTCGTCTCTCAGGTACCTTGTTTTCGCATTCTGGCGCACTCTGGATGACCAGAATGTGTATAATCTACGATTTATATGACTTGTGATAATACAAAAACAGATAAATGTATAACTTGAAATGTTCAGCGACACGTGCGACTCCTGCGAGCACTGCGTAAACACTGAACTCTAAAGTACGAGAGTTGTATGATAACTGCCTGGCCTCGGCAAGTGATGACGCCACTAAAATTAAATCAATGCTATTTTTCGTAAGTGGCACCCTTCAAACGTCTACTGTACAATTTTCAGCTAGCTGCGTCATTCAGTTTGTGTTTGACTGTCATTGAAAGCGAACAACTTTTGTATTTTTACAAAAATGGAAAAATTTGAGTATCGAACAGTGATAAAATTCTTGTTGTTTTAAGTTTATGGGGACTCTGCACCTTCGTTTACAACAATAAAATATTGGAAACCTGAATTTAAACGCGGCCGTACAAGCATTTATGATGAAAAACGTCCAGGTCGTCCAAATGAGGTGATCATACCAGAAATAATTGAGAAATTCCGCGATATTCCACGAGAAAGGCCATAGTTTTGAGGGAAAAACATTCACATTTGGCGAAGAAAAAAATGCTCATCCACCACGACAATGCACGGTATATGCACCGTGTCCCGTGTGTCGTCGCAAAGGCAAAATTCCATGAATTAGGATAGGAATTGCTTCCACATCCGCCATATTCTCTGGATTGACCCCCTGCGACTATTTCCTGTTTCCAAATTTGAAGAAATGGCTCAGCGGGAAGAGATTTGGCTCCAACAATGAGGTCAAACATTTTTAAAAAACGTTCGACTAATTGTAAGTGTATCGAGCTAAAAGGAGACTATATTGAAATATCGAATGAATTTTACCCGAAAAAAATTTTTTTTTTCTGATCAAGGCCAGGTACTCATCATATAACCCTCTTATAATACGGGTGCGTAAGATAAATCAATTGCGTAAACAGTACGACATCACCATAACTTGGCTCGTTTACGATACGCGACTCAACGGTGCTAGGTGCATAAACAATGGCGCTGGGTACATTAACATTGTAAGCAGCAGTAAACGTTCACACTCAATTGTTAGTTGTCATCTACCAACCCGCACTGATATGTTAAATCCAACTCACACTTACCTATTGTGGTAAACGACATTCCGTCTCCCAGTCATAGTATCCTCAGAGCAAAGCCCAGGCTCGCGTATACTATTATTTTTCCATTGTGTTGTTGTCAATTAAGTTCTCTGTTCTCAAGCTAGCCCAGCTTACTTTACCTTAAACTGTAAAATGTTTATCGTGGTCTGTAAGCATATTTCCTTATTTTTGTCGGTCCAAACCCTCTCTGGTGATGAATAAACATTCACAGTCTGGACATCAAGAAGAATTAATATTCTTTCCTTAATATCAAAAATGATGAATATCTTTGTCACATAAACCGTTATTTGTCGATTCATCAGTACACGATCCGGCTAACCGCATAGCTTCCCGATATTGTCTAGACAGCACTAAATCGTAGAGATGGCGAAAGGATATCTTTCGCAAGTCGTCTTCTACGTAAGGCGTAAAGATGTCTAATAAAAGTCTTTTAAAAGACGTCCAAATTGTGGTCGATTATAAGTTTCGAAGTTGTCTGATGGACTTGATGAAAAGTTGTCTGAAATATATCTTTCGAAAGATGAGAGCAGGTGGCGCCACCAGCGTTAAACTATAGAGCCCACGCTAAAATTGCGTCTTCTCGACGGGCGGGTAACGAGTAGTGCGCGTATAATTAATTATATTGGGTCTGGGAAAAAGTTCGTGGCGTTTTTTTAGTAAAATTCAACTGGTTTTCTTATAGTGTGAAATGAATTTATTTAAACCAAATATGCTCCATTATTATCGACAATGTTTCGCCATTTTCGGGTAGAGCCATGATGCCATCGGTGAAGAACTTCTGTGGTTTCTGATTGAAAAACTGAATCAAGCGGTTCTCACAGGCTTCTTTTGAAAGCAGGTTAATTCCATTGAGAGAGTTCTGCAGAGATCGGAATAAGTGATAGTCAGAGGGTGCTATGTCTGGACTATACGGTGGATGCATCAAAACTTCCCAACCAAGCTCTCGCAATTTTTGACGGGTCATCAAAGAAGTGTGTGGTCGGACGTTGTCATGATGGAAGACAACACCTTTCCTATTAATCAATTCGGGCCGTTTTCTTTCAAATGCTTGACGTAATCTCTCGAGTTGTCCACAGTAGAGTTGAGAATCAATCGTCTGACCAACTGGAAGTAGCTCATGGTGGACGATTCCCTTCCAATCCCACCACACACACAGCATCACCTTTTTCGCCGTCAATCCCGGATTCGTGAACGCTTGTGACGGCTCACCATCCCTTGTCTACGATCTTTGACGCGTCCGATTGTCGTACGTGATCCATTTTTCATCACCGGTTATGACACGTTTCAGAAATGGCTCGATTTCGTTGCGTTTCAGCAGCGCATCGCAGATGTTAATCCGGTCTATCATGTTTTTCGCGTTCAACTTATGAGGAACCCATACATCGAGCTTCTTTTTGTAGCCAGCTTTGTGTAAATGGTTCAAAACAGTTTTGTGGTCAATGCCTAGCTCCATACCAATATAAACACTGCTGATATGCTTATCTTGCTGGACTTTTTCAAGAATTTCATCAGCTTTTTCAGTGATTGGACGACCAGAGCGTGACTCATCTTTCACATCAAAATTACCAGAACGAAAGCGAGCGAACCATTTCCGCGCAGCAGATTTTGATAAAGTACCTTCACCGTACATAGCACAAATTTTTTCACAAGCCTGCGCAGCGTTCTTCCCTTTGTCGTAATAATATTGCAAAATATAGCGCAGTTTTTCATTGCTTTTCTCCATTTTCAAATGCAAACAACCTTCCAACCACTGCACCAATTTCGATGTTTATATACTGAAAGTAACGCTCGAAGTGTCACCTTTCCAACGAGCATTAAGTGGTGTCGCTGCAATCTGTGTTTCCTTACTTATTTGCAATTGATGCCATCTATCGGGAAAAACGCCACGAATTTTTTCCCAAAGCCAATATTTAATTCTTGAGCTACAAAAAAGGTTAGTTATATTATAATCATATATATATATATATTTGTATACATGGCTTCTGATTATTATTTGATAAAAGTTACAGTAGTAGTGGGCTTTGTATTTTCATCTGTATACCCTTCAACATGTGCCGATGAGTACACATAACTTACCACATATAATATATATGTAATACAAAATGTCATATTATAATCGCCTATAATAAGGTAGCATAGATCTTCGTACGTTGAATGATTTTAAAAATCATTATATAATTATTTTCATTAGTTCGTGCAGTGCATAGTGCAATAAAAAAATATACTTCATTAGTAGAATTTTCGTTTTCAACATTTATTTGAACTGTACCCTTCCTACGAAAATAAATAGGATCATAACAAAGTCGACGAAAAAATGTCAAAAGTTAGTCATCTTTTAGTGACAGCTAAAAGATATCTTATAATCATGGCCAAAGAGCCATCAAATATTGGGACATAAGACGTCTTTTGGACATCGTTTAGACGAAAAGATGACCTTACGGAAATTTCGTCTTCTTTTGGACATCGTTTAGACATATGTGTGCTGTCTGGGTGAAAATTAATTCTCATTAGATTTTCAAGTATCCTAATTCATGATCACAGTGTGTTAAATGTATTGAGACGTCGAGTTCGTCGCATCTGCCCAACACAGGGACATCGAAGCACCGGTACCACGCAACAAGCCGAGGTACACAGCGAAACACCAGCACCACGCATTACCAAAATATACCGAGAATAACAAGCGTAAGTACGCCCGATACATACAGACAGAGGGACCTGTAATACATACTACCAACACTATGAAGGACAGCGTACCGAGAAAACCAACTACCGTTACTCGAGCTGCGATAGTACAATCCACTATAGTACTAAATAATGTATGAAAAGAAATCAACGAGGGACACATTAAATACAATAATCGGAGAAAGAAATTAAGGGGATAAATAGGCTACAGGAGATGGGCTACAGGACGACTACCAAATATAGTTATACATATATGGGAAGCCAGTATAAAAGAGCATGAAATGTGACAATCGAGAAGCATTTTGTTCACAGGCTCTCACCAACGTCCAGGACCAGCTAGCAAATCGAAGGAAGACCAGATCACCAGCCTAAAGAGGACCACCTAACCAACCAAAGGAGAAGCATATCAAACCCTACCACTCCAAGGACTAGGCCTGCTATCTCTGAGGCCGCTAAGACAGACAGCTCCAAAGGCTTCGAAATCCAGCCACTAAGCCACCAGATCTACACCAGTAGCCCAACATCCAAGTCAACGATATCTCACGTCGAAAGGATACCATTGTGGTATGAATAAAAAAATATATCAGATCCTTGGGACTTAAAAAACACTCTGAAATTCAGCTAGGAACGCCCCTATCGTCGCTCCGATGCGCCGATGCACCGAAGATGAATCTTACTGACGCCTCCTCCGTCCCCACCACAGGTCCACGATATATAGATATAGGATAGGCTAGATCCAAAGGCGAAGAATAATAACAGACCTCGCTAACATAGGTAGATTATCGATGGCAAGCCCGGTAGGATAACACGCTCTCTTGCCTTACGTACAAACTAGACTGCCATACCATTAGAGAAAATATTTCATTAATTTAATATAAAATCTCCTTTTTTCGCGGACACGATTATATAGGCGTGCGTGAGCCCCGTTCGAGCTTTATGTTAGATGCATAATCACCCACATTAATTAAAAAGGAGTCCAATTAAGTATTATTAATAATATTCTATATTCTTATCTGTATAATTTATTATATTTTGCCAGATAAACCCTACTTTTGCCCAATACTGAAGCTTGTATTAATTTCCTCCCTGCTCGAGTCCGAACTAAAACCCTTTCAGGGTAATGATAACGTTAAATACCGTTACAGTATGTAAAATGAGAATGGGATGTGAAATGTATTCGTAAAGACCATCAAGCTCGAGTGGCATTAATTAATTATAATTGATTGATTAACCTGATGATAAATTATCCGTATGCAGCAGTTGCTCAGCTCCAGTCAGGAAGATACGTTAATCATGCATAACGAGTAAAAGAACAATTAAGAAAAGTTGTTATTCACTTTTTTCTTCTTCTATTTCTGCCTTTAATTAAAATACTACTGAAAGTGCCAAAAGAATTTAGTTTACTCTTAATCACTTAAGGACAGTGTAACGTTCAACCGACTATTAGAAACACGCTCACATCTCGATCTACATAGAAGATTAAGTCATCCATTTTCCTACCCCATACAGAAATATAAAGGTACGGTGACGGCCCGTTGGCAATATGGCACAGTATGGCATGACAGCCCAGTGGGTGTCATTCGGGTTCGCATGTGACGACAATGTGCCAGCACGGCGTGTTCAATCTGTCACGCTACGCACGCAGTTATAATGCTAGAAATGAATAAATAAAATATTTTTGATTGAAGAATAGAAGTGACAATCATGAGAATACTGGAATTCAGGAAATTACCTAATAAAGGGTGATTTTTTAAGAGCTTGAGAACTTTTTTAAAAAAAAAAACGCATAAAATTTGCAAAATCTCATCGGTTCTTTATTTGAAACGTTAGATTGGTCCATGACATTTACTTTTTGAAGATAATTTCATTTAAATGTTGACCGCGGCTGCGTCTTAGGTGGTCCATTCGGAAAGTCCAATTTTGGGCAACTTTTTCGAGCATTTCGGCCGGAATAGCCCGAATTTCTTCGGAAATGTTGTCTTCCAAAACTGGAATAGTTGCTGGCTTATTTCTGTAGACTTTAGACTTGACGTAGCCCCACAAAAAATAGTCTAAAGGCGTCAAATCGCATGATCTTGGTGGCCAACTTACCGGGCCATTTCTTGAGATGAATTGTTCTCCGAAGTTTTCGCTCAAAATGGCCATAGAATCGCGAGCTGTGTGGCATGTAGCGCCATCTTGTTGAAACCACATGTCAACTAAGTTCAGTTCTTCCATTTTTGGCAACAAAAAGTTTGTTAGCATCGAACGATAGCGATCGCCATTCACCGTAACGTTGCGTCCAACAGCATCTTTGAAAAAATACGGTCCAATGATTCCACCAGCGTACAAACCACACCAAACAGTGCATTTTTCGGGATGCATGGGCAGTTCTTGAACGGCTTCTGGTTGCTCTTCACTCCAAATGCGGCAATTTTGCCTATTTACGTAGCCATTCAACCAGAAATGAGCCTCATCGCTGAACAAAATTTGTCGATAAAAAAGCGGATTTTCTGCCAACTTTTCTAGGGCCCATTCACTGAAAATTCGACGTTGTGGCAGATCGTTCGGCTTCAGTTGTTGCAGGAGCTGTATTTTATACGGTTTTACACCAAGATCTTTGCGTAAAATCTTCCATGTCGTCGAATAACACAAACCCAATTGCTGCGAACGGCGACGAATCGACATTTCACGGTCTTCAGCAACACTCTCAGAAACAGACGCAATATTCTCTTCTGTACGCACTGTACGCATTCGTGTGGTTGGTTTAATGTCCAATAAAGTAAACTGAGTGCGAAACTTGGTCACAATCGCATTAATTGTTTGCTCACTTGGTCGATTATGTAGACCATAAATCGGACGTAAATCGCGAAACACTTTTCGAACCGAACACTGATTTTTGTAATAAAATTCAATTATTTGCAAGCGTTGCTCGTTAGTAAGTCTATTCATTATGAAATGTCAAAGCATACTGAGCATCTTTCTCTTTGACACCTTGTCTGAAATCCCGCGTGATCTGTCAAATACTAATGCATGAAAATCCTAACCTCAAAAAAATCACCCTTTACATATAGGGGCAAGCCATTTCTTGATCTTAGCGCAGCTTCTTACCGCTGCTTCAAGCACTGAAGTACCATAAACATCTCGTTTATGACCCATGACATGGCTTTCTCCACTATATACCAGGTCTATAAATATGAAACCGGAATTTTTGTATAGAAAATACACGTTTATTGTATGAAAATGATAAAAAATATTTTATTCGAAGTATTGCCCATCGCTAGCTATACATTTTTCCCACCTGCCTGACAATTTGTGGATGTCACGCCAAAAAAACTGTTGCTCTTTTGAGGCAAACCAGTCATCGAGCCATTTTCGTACATTTTCGTAAGAAGTAAAGCGCTGCTCAGCAAGTGCGTGGCCCATCGATGCAAATAAGTAGTAATCGGACGGAGCCAAGTCTGGTGAGTAAGCCGCATGCGAAAGTATTTCCCAACTAAACGCCTCAATCGTTTCCTTGACCAGTTTTGCTGTGTGTGATGGTGCATTATCATGAAGCAAAATCACTTTGTGTTACGCCTTTTTTGATATTCTGGTCATTTTTCACGCAAAGCTTGATTCAAATCGATCATTTGTTGTCGGTAGCGTTCAGTATTAACGGTTTCGCCAGGTTTCAGCAGCTCATAATAGATCATACCCTTCTGATCTCACCAAACACAGAGCATTGTCTTCCGTCCATAGCGATTTGGCCTTGCAGTCGATGTCGATGGTTCGCCTGGAGATACCCATGATCTTTTACGCTTAGGATTCTCAAAATATATCCACTTTTCATCGCCAGTCACAATTCGATGGAGAAATGACTTTCTTTTGTACCTGGCGAGCAGCATTTCGCAAGTGGTTTTTCGGTTTTCCTGCTGTCTTTCATTCAGTTCATGTGGAATCCATTTTCCCATCTTCTGGATCTTTCCCATGGCTTTCAAACGTATGGAGATGGCTTCTCGTGTCACATTTAATTGATCCGCGAGTTGTTGTTGCGTTTGAGCGTCATCCTCATCCAAGAATGCTTGCAATTCGCTGTCTTCAAACTTTTTCTGTGGTCTTCCACGTTCTTCGTTTCTCACGTCAAAATCGCTACTTTTGAATTTTTTAAACCACTGAAACCACTGTGATTTACCAAGAGCATGCTCACCATAAGCTTCGACAAGCATTCGATGCGATTCTGCAGCAGTTTTCTTGAATTGGTAACAGAAAATCAATGCTGTCCGCAAATCGTAGTTTCCAGGCACAAAATTCGACATGTTCAACGCTATTACAAACTATGCTGCTGTATGAAACTTTATTGTTGTGAGTTGAAAATCTTTGCCAGAGATGTCAACAAGGAAATGGCGCCAATGACGCGGTTTGACGGTAACTACATTGACAGCTAGGGCCATCTATGGGCAAATTCCAGTTTCACATTTATAGACCTGGTATAATATTAGGAAGGAATACTTTTATAGTAGCTTTTATCATTATAGTGAGATCTGTATATAACTAATGAATTTTAGATAATTTTACTTTCTCATAGAGGAAGCTTTGTTTTCATGAAAAATGTTTTTTTTTTCGAGATTTTCATGTCAGGGTACTTAAAATGATCTAAAGCGTCGAGAAAATAGATTTCGAACAAAATGCCTATGTGTATATGTGTAGTTTTCGTTTGAGAGATTCTTGCTCGAGCAATTTTTGAAATATCGGGCTCACATTTGGTATACTATCATTAATATTTGGGATTAAATTTGGTGTAAGTCGGTAAAGGGGTTTAAATTTTATGACATTAAAAAATTAGGAAATTTCCTACATAAATGGACTAACATTGAACAATGATTATTATAGAATTTGACGAAAATCGATCGAATGGTTAAGAATGTTATGTCACAAATTTTCTTCTGACTGACACTCCATCGAAAACAAAAAGTTGAGACACCCACTCACGTATCATGAAAATGTTGTATGAAATTAAAGTTGGCAGTCTCCTATGTTCAGTATAACTTTATTAACAATTAGTACGACGAGAATTATTTTATACGATTTTTTACAATTACGTTGCGAATTGAAGATGAAGATGAAATGGTAGCGTTTTAAAGCTATTTTTAGGCGAAATCAGATAGTAGAGCACAAAACATTTCATTTTAGACCACAACGAGTGTTGTGGCTTCAGTCTTTTATATAATACGGCGATTTATATTATGAAACTTCTTCGACAAAATTTCACTTTTTTATTTATTCATCACTTCGGATTTTTCCTGTTATATTTCCTGTAATCTTTTTAATTCTTAATCCAATATTTCGATCATTTTTATTCTTTTAGGCTTTCATAAGATATGTAATCTCAGTATGCGTTGTACAAAGAAGTTATTTAACAATTTGCAGGCTCAATTAGTGCATAATAATGCAATGAACGTGCAGTTGTGATATTTATATGTCGCATACTTTAGGGGTCCTGTTTCCTTAAGAGGGGAAAAGGGTCGGAAAATTGGTTTTTTTTCTTTTTTTTTCTGATACTTCAACTTATAAGAAATATTGTCAGAAAATTTGAGGGCATTAAGAGCAAAAATTTTCGAGTTATAGACAATTGAGTCTCCGGGCGCTCAGTCTCCCTTGACCGTCATGAGACTTTAATCGCGTTTTTCTCAAAACTTTTTTTTTAAGTCGGTAGTCAAAATTTTTCGAAAACGTTTGGACCGATTTCGCCTAAACTTTGCACACTTCTTTTACATACCAAATACTCGGTTCTGAACGAAGGATTTTTTTTTTCAATTACAACTTATTTTTTAATTGAACATAAAGAGCAATTTTTGGCAAAAATCATAGTTTTTTGATTGCACCTTTACTAAAAATTCAAAAATGAATATTTTGTTAATTCCTTCATTCAAATCCAAGTTAAACTTATGTACTAAAGAAATCTTTTTGGTTTTGTAATTTCGGATGAAGCAATCATGAGTTATCCTGACTACCGCATGCAAACTTTTTTTTGAGGTGACTCGGTTTTCACCACTACCACTGGCTTATTTTTCAATATTTTTAAATGAAAATTTAGCAGAATATTCTTAGAATAATGCTTAATAATGTAACAAATTTTAAAAATATTAACTAATAAGGTACTCTGAAAAAAAAATCACAAAAATATGCTTTTTTTGTATCTCAAACCCTTTTCCCTCCTTAAGGTACGGCCATACAATTGTTTTCAAATTTTTTTGTAAAAATTTATCTGTTTGGACGTAAATAAGTATTATTCATCTAAAAGTATGTTTTCAGTTAGTTGAACAAGATTATTCGATATTGTGAGATACTGTATGGGATTAACTTTTGCCAGAGTTTTTCACGGAGATACAAAATTGACAAATATCCACATTCGAGTAAATAGTCGGAAGCTTTAAAGAATCAAAGTGGAAACCAAATTAATCCAAATAAGAAAACGGTTCAATTAAATTAAACTGCACAGAGTACTTTGTGAAATCTCAACATATTTGATTGAAAAAAATTCTTATAATAAACACTAAATTGTTTTTATTTCATAATCTTATTATTTCGACAATTCAAATTATTTTAATCTCCCATACATTCTGGTCATTCAGAATATCTTGTAAGAATAATTTTAAGGATATTTAAGTAGGGAGGAAAATGATAGAAGGATGTGCTAAAGGTGTTAACCAGTATGCAAGAATGAAGCGTCCACCGGGTGATTGACAATGAGCTAAACAGATAGCCCCCGAAAATCCCCCGAAAATGCGATTATCCAATCATTGACACAAGCTGTCTCAAGGTGTCTCTTCCGATCTGTTAGTTTTATATTCGTATTGAACGGAAATTGACGGAGCTAACGGCAACATTCTATTGTCTTTGGTTGGTTTCCCGACGTTCCACGTAAAATTGTGTAACTTTGAACATATATGTTGCTACAAAACTAAATGGTTGGTAATAAATAAAAAAAAATGTGAACGACCCAGCGTACTTTTTTTACAAATCAACTAAATTTCAACGCAATCGAACTAATACGTGGTTCTGCGCTTTCTCGAAAATCGTGAATCTCTATCATTACGAAAGTTATATATACGATGTAGTTTCAAAGTCTGGGACAATGGAGTCATGCACAATGTATTATGTACCATGTACTACAACGTATTTGTAAGCCGTTCTGTCGGCTCGGGTATATAGTCCATCCGCAGCAAGACGGAATATCAGGATACCCGATGGCTCTCGTTCCAGTGGTGAGAGTTTCACCCCTTTGTGTTCGCTCGCCCCTTACTCATCTCGTGTGCAACTACAGGCCTCGACTGAGACTTCCAGGAATTTCCAAATAGGACCTTGCACGGGCTACTCGCGTTTCTCCTAATTCCTCAAACTACATGCACGCACGAGACATTGTGTTCCGAGGTGCTCCCCTTCTCCGGACTGCTCCATGAACTCGACGTTGGGGACGATGAATGAGACTTCCAATGGAAACTCTACCCTGGGAGAGTACGATTTCAAGAGTACAGTCTAACCTCATTTAAGTTTAATAAGCGGTTTGCTGTTTCCCATATCATATGCAGCTACTTCCCGTTTTCGATCCCTTCATTGACAAACAAGAGCCACAAAAAAGAATTTGATTAACATCAATATAATTATGATGTCACAATTGCAAAAACATTAAAATGGATTAATGTAATAATGAAATGCACAAATACTTTATCACGTGGTGCTACTCATTCGATTGAGCAGCAAAGGACTTAGGTCTCGTTAAACTACGGTAACGATACGACCGGTATCAAAGGACTATCGATATTGTCGCCTCATTGAATTTCATTTGTTCGCCACAAAGTACGGAGATAGGGAATACAAGAGAACATGGGATTGTTGCCATTAGGCCAACAGATGAGTATTCCAACCCAACTCAACCAGTCTTAGACTTTAACCATCTTTGATGTAGTTAATTCTTTTTTTAGTTATGGGTCTGAGTGAATGCAATATACCCAACTTCATAAAGATTTTTTAAATTCTATCTCTCCTTGACTTGTACATTTTTATAATATGGTGGAGAATAAAATTTGTAATGCATATATCTTTTAGGGTGTAAATCGGATTGAGTATATTTGAAAAATTCTTTAACTCTTCTAAATCGCTTGATTGGAATAAGAAGCATAAGAATCAACTTCTTGTAAAGTTCGACGCGTACTATTTTTTCCAAATAAATCTCAAAAATACAACTCGAAAGTACAAATATTTTTAATTAAGGCAGAGAGTGGATGAATTAAACAAATATTTTTAGGGATAATTGAAGATTTTTTTAAAATAGTTTGCGGGTTTGTTTACAAATTGTCATTTGACTGAATCTCAATATGCAATTACTAAATTTTAACATGATCCATGCACCGAGTCCATACTATATCTATTGGAATGGTTGGGAGGGGTCAAAAATATAAAGATGCAACAAAACAAATTTGGCAAACCGTGCTTGATGCGGGTTGTAGTTTAACATATATATATATACACCCACCCGAAAAAAAGCGGTACACTTAAAATTTGGAAAAAAATCACTAAATTTCAAATGACGGTAACTTCGTAAATAATGAAGATAGAAAGGTCTTTAAAAAATGAAAATAAAGCTTGGAATCTCTACTTAAAGGATCGATTTATTTTAATGTTGCGAGATAAATTTATTGAAAATGGCGGATGACAAAGCGAGAGCATGCGAAATTGAAAAATATTGGTCCGAGTTGGCGACGACCCATGGCGTGAGTCAGGTGTCGCAATACAATGGGATAAAAAGCATGTGATAGTACAGAGTTTCCTCTTTAAAATGCTTCTTTAATCGTTTCGATGCGATGATTTTTCGTTGAGTTATTCGCATTTGGAGAAAAAGGATGTTTTTTACTTTAAATGCGAATAACTCGGCGGAAAATCATCGCATCGAAACGATTAAAAAAGCATTTTAAAGAGGAAACTCTGTACTATCACATGCTTTTTATCCCATTGTATTGCGACACCTGACTCACGCCATGGGTCGTCGCAAACTCGGACCAATATTTTTCAATTTCGCATGCTCTCGCTTTGTCATCCGCCATTTTCAATAAATTTATCTCGCAACATTGAAATAAATCGATCCTTTAAGTAGAGATTCCAAGCTTTATTTTCATTTTTTAAAAACCTTTCTATCTTCATTATTTACGAAGTTACCGTCATTTGGAATTTAGTGATTTTTTTCCTAATTTTAAGTGTACCGCTTTTTTTTTCGGGTGAGTGTATATATATATATACATTCTTTATTTTCACAATAATGTACTCTTTGAATCATTCAGAACCGGAAAAATATTTCACGCGAACAGTATCGTTTGTTTGTGGTATGAAGCGGTGAATTTTTTGAGCGGATGGCACACGCTTTCCATTTCGGAAGCGAGCCAATAAAACGCCTTTCTCTGCGTTGTATCTTTCGTTGGGGAAACATTTGATTTCTACGTTCAGTATATTAGTCGGCAGAGGAACCCAATTCTAAAACTTCCGAACTGTGATTAGTTGGCAATTTGGTCGAAGTCAAAGACTTGCTCGGAGTTGTAGTCTAATTGCTACTGCTTAGACTAATTCTAGTCAAAGTATCAACGGAAGGGCTTTTTTTGCTACTACTTAGACTAGAACTAGTCGTATAATTCTGCGTAGACTAGAATTAGTCTAAGCAGTAGAAAAAAAATGCGATTCCGTTGATTCCATGATCTTGGTCGTAAACATTTACGCTGGCAATATTTTTGTATTTTTTTTTCATTGCAAAGTAATTTTAAAGAATCCGATATGGTAGAAAAAAAGCGAAGTTGAACCTTACATGTTGCTTTCTCATCATTTCATTCCGTCATCTACATAGCCTCTTTTAAGAGGACACCCACTGATCAATCTGGACTTCCTCACATATGAGGAAGTCTCCATAAAGCTCTCCCTACAGAGGGTGCTTTTTGCACGACGGACCAAAGAAATGAGAAAGCAACGTGTAACATTGTACATTGCAACTTTTTAATAATTATGAAGGAATAATTTGTCAAATTTTTTACAAACTTTATTGCACAGTGTAAAAAATGTAGTGTCAAGCTTAAAATTGTTAAGTCCAATAAAACACAATAACGTTCGAATATATCTTAATGATAATTACAATAGATGTTGACTTTCTTTATGCTTTACTTCAGTGCCATATTTTGGTCTCATAGCTCAAGTGATTTTAAATCTACAGATCTTTCATTTTTGCATCTACGAGCAATATCGAAATAAAAAATTCATTTTTGTGTAACATTCGAGATCCCTTTATCGATTTTGGCCAAATTGCATACCAAACATTGTTAAATGCTAGTAGGTGTGTGCATCAAGTTTTCGTTTGGTGTCTCAATATTTTCGGAAATTGGAGCTGTGATAAATTGAAGAATTCAAAATTACCTAAACTATGAACCACTTTACAGATTTTTACGAAACTCGGTACGAAACTCCACAGGATAATTATACTTCAGTTGTGCAGAAAGTTTATATTATCAAATTACAATAATTTTATTTGAACTGGGAGGTTTATTGGCCACGTATGAGTCTACTTTTACGACATATTTCATCAGATTTTATGTTATTGGTTTCCCTCAGGAGGGCTATAATTGAGAGCAGAAAGTTTGCAAAGTATTAGGAGAACAACATTAGTGGTAAAAAGCGCAGTGTCTATTATTCAACACTTTGGTAAATAGCTGGACCCGCTATTCTGGCGTTCTTATATGATATATCGTATAGCAAAAACAATTAATTGCTATGAAGAGTATCTATTTGTTAAAATTCATGTTTAATAATGTAGGGGGCTTGGCTGGAGTTGTTAGTATCGCTGTTTGAATACAACAATCGACTGCGGATGTGACGCGAATATTTCGTTCCACATCCAGTGATAATGTTTCGTTGAAAGAAAAAACATCGTGGCTGTTTCTAGATCAGATATCATAAATAGTTCGTGAATTTTTTTAGTATGACCGTCGATACTTTTTTGTCGTATTATAGCTGTATTATAGCAGCTCGAATTATAGCAGTGAATCAAGCTTCGATGTACAGCAATATATAATAATAAAAATCGATGTATCACGAACTGACATCCTTTTTATTTCAGTCATTTTGTATTGTTCTCGAAATCTCAAGATTTTCAAGCAATATATTGCTTTTGCCATCCATCACGCGTAGTAGAATGCTCCGGTGTAACGGAATGTAACATCATCATTTTATGGAACAGATCCGAGAAATACATACAAGCGTCAACAGTAGGAGCTCCTTGTCATCGTCCCTGGGCTAAGGATTTCTCAATGCCTCTTTTGTACGAAAGAATTTATCCTTTATACTTTGTGTTATCAATTTTCGCCCAGTCTATTTGTGAATTCTTAAATAGAGAAACATTTGGCCTCGTTGTCAGGGGCAATTTTTTTTCTCAAAGACGCTACGCAGCATTAATTCAAATATATGATGTCTCCAGGGCAAAAATAAAATATTTATTTTTAATGGGCCCTCTAATAAAATCGTAGAACTTCTTCTTCGTAGAATTCCTTGTTGCGCCAATTCGAAGCAATTTTATCGTAACAAAAAGCTTTCACTGTTTCTAGGAGTTCTCATTATCTTCAAAAACTTCGTAGATCTAATTTATCTGAGTTATTCCTTTCCTATTTTCTATAAAGCCAGACATTTAGAAAGGTTCTCAACCTTGATATTCGTAACTGCAACTGGTAATATCTCGATCTTTTCATGTTTAACTAAATCGAATGAAAGTGTTCCCGAGCCCAATATACTTAGAACAAGAGCATTTATCTGGTGACCTTGGAAAACTTTCCCGTATTACTAGCTCTAACCTCGCTCATATTTTGCCGATATTTTCGAATCGATGATCTGTTAAGAGTAAACGATTTGTTGAACAATGTTTGTATTCTCTCCTATAGCAACAACTAAGTGAACAGTATCTTTGTCACTTATTATCATTTTGTCGATGGCTACAACAACTTTATCGTTGAATAGTTTAGAGATGATTTGGGAAGTACTGTCAAAAAAAATCCGTTCATTCCCTACATAAGGACGACCCTAGTATGCTCCTAAACATATGTGACAAATTTCCATTTAATAGTTGCGTAAAAAAGAATCAGTGAAATCCGATACCGTCTCGAGTACCTCGATACCGCAGGTGGTGTTACGCCTTAAAGTGTTCATATCGGTGAATAATATTATTAAACATTTTTTTTTAAGTAGAACTGGTCCACGGTTAGAAAAAGTCGGCTCGAAGGCGCTATGAAAGAGTTTATAATTTTTTTTAAATCCATTCACAGCCAAATACTTGTTGATTCTCGATATTATACATACGTAACCTAATTTATCATCCGAAACCTGACCGAACTGTTTGGTTCCATCAACCAACCGGTGAGTTGTGGTTATAATCTTAGTTGTCAACTATTACTACATTTTACAAACGACATTATAGTTCCTTTAACGAACTGAGTAGCTGGCGCTATATACCAATTATTCCAATTGCTTGACTTGAGGGATTGATTAGTTTTCCCAACCAGTTTTTTCCTTCCGTGTAGTATGAAAACACATCGAGATAATTAGACATGAAAATTATGGATCTTAAGCAATAAAAGAAATGGTAGTTTCGTGTTTTATATTCACGGTTAACGGCAAAACCCTATAAATTATACGGTTTTGGCCTATAAGGTTAAGATATCATATTAAAATTTCAGATCTCAAAGTTGGATTCGAGCTGATAGTCGTACCTTTTTAAAGGAAAATAGTAACCGGTTGGAGCCTTACTTTCAAAGTTGACTGCTTTTATAGTTCATTCATTATTTTATTACATTGTCATCCACGAAGAGTGAAAAATTCGAGTTCGACAGCTTATCAGGAAATAGTTATTAAATTGATGACAACATTTTTATTTTAGCGACGAACACATCAGTGAGTTAAATAAAAGCATACGAGTTATTACAAAAACATCTCCAATGAAAAATTCAAAAGCTGAAGGTATCGCTCTGTGGCTGAATAAATTGAAGAAAACAACTTGCAACAAAAAACGTAAAAAACCTAAAAAATCCAAATAAAATAAAACAAATGTAAAGGACGAAAAAATCTAATAAACCTATATAAAAGCAAAGTTATTTTGTGGTGAATTTCGTTGTCAAAGTTATTTAGACTTTACGCCGCGTCTAATCTAATATATATTTCTGTAGGTCTGTCTGTATGTCTGTATGTATGTCCAGCCATAGCTCCCAGAGTTTTGAAGCTAGCCCTGCCCAAAGTGGTTGGTTGGGTGTGTATTGACCCTGGCCACAACATAGGGGGGTCAAGACCCCGATCGGGGTCCCGGGGGCGGCTCGGGGGGCAAAAAGGTGTTTCTGGCACTACACAAAGTACCCGAAGGAGGCATAATTTCAAAAAGTGTAATTAGAAAAAAGTGATCAGGGTATATGGTTTAAGAAAATAAATGACCTCAGATCCAGGGTCAAGGTAAAAAATGTACAGTATATATGAGGTGCTGAAGGCACCGAGCTGGTGGAGTCGCCCAAGGTGACGAGCCTGTAACACCAGAGGTGAGTCAGGTGCGCAGCACCAAGGGAGTGCATGACTTAAGAGGTAGCCATGACCATGAGCAAATGCCAGGCTGAGCGAAGCCAGGCACCCCAATGAGGTTTGGGCACTACATAAACTACCTGAAAGAGGCAGAATGTCAAAAAGTGTAATTAGGAAAAAATGATCAGGGCGTAGGGTTTAAGAAAATCAATGACCACAGATCCAAGGTCAAAGGTCACTTATTGACCTTGACTAAAATTTCAGGGGATCGATTGATAATTGAGCAGACCCAAAACAAAAAGCAAAAAGTCCAGCGACATGAGTGAGGGTGGCTTCATGATACCCTTGATCGAACATCAGATCAGTAATACACCACAAAAGCACTTTTGTTGTGGTGGGGGACTGGATACCCACTTATTTCACTTTTCCATTTCATTCATTACTACTCCCAGAAATTTAACCCGGGCAACGCCGGGTACCCCTGCTAGTAATAATAATAATAAGAATAATATGTAACACCAATAAGTTGTGCGAAATATTTGTACAAAATATTCTGATACGAGTTTTTTCTACAGTAGGATATTTTTGTTGACGGATATTTTTTAAGGGGATAAGTATTTGAATATTTTTATGCGGAACATCATGACGGACTACCGTTGTCTCTGTATTTTCTTCTTATGATCCACGTTAAAAGAGTCTCATAAGATACTAACATTTTATACGAATGGTGTACGTGAACAGTTATAAATAATTTAGGCATATTTCAACAGAAGTTGAGAAGTATTTGATACAATTTTTCGAATTTTTCTGTGGACTCGTCCTACCTGGTGAATCTTCTTAGCAATTAATCCAACATTTGTTACGCCAGTTACATATTAATATGTCGTTATTAACTACAATTGTTGTTAAATTATACTGAAGCAATGCGATTTTAGAGTAATTTTCATCATTTTCATCATTTCTCAATCTTGAAAATTTCGTTCAAATTCAATTTATACAATTTTTTTTTAAATAAAGATGCAAACCATATCCTTGCATATTATTTTTTTATTATTCTCCATCTTTCACAGAGCTTCATCTTAGAGAAAGCTAAAATTGATAAGGAGACTTACTCATAGAGTTGGCTTTGTGTACGATGGAAAATAATGAAAAATTAATGTGCTAGGTTCTACTTTGCATCTTTGTTTTTTAACGTTATTGTATTATCGTATCAATGAGAAACTATCGTCATGCAAGCACTCGAAAATGCGAATATGTAGTACGAGAATGTTAATTACACACGTGAACTTTGGGCAGTGGGGGTGGGCCAAAAAAAATCGACGTTTTGAAAGTAAATCGCGGCACTGAAAGAAAATTACTCGGAGGGAAACTAATTTCGTCGGGTAGCCATAAAAGCGATGGGGGTTCTTAGTCAGGGTGAAGCGTCTGGTAGGTGCGTGTGGCTTGATTCGATCGCGCCAACACTGCTGCTGCTATGTGCTACCCACTGATACGCTGGCTTGTGTGCGTGGCCCGACTTACACCGGTATTTCCAACAACTCTTGGGCCGACGAAGGTCGTTTCGTTAGGCCATTACTACTTGTTCGAAGGAGTAGGCACAGGCAGTGCTGCTCAAATGGTTTTTCTCTTAAATCCACCACCTAAAATCGGAATAATACATCTACGTTTTCCACGAGTCAATAATAGATGAAATAGATGAAAAGAAAAACGAGCGAAGGTAGAAAAATATTCTCCTAAATATTTTAAAGAAGTTAAAGAAAGAGAGACAAAAATCATAGCATATTTCATTTGTAATCTACCTTTACTTAGTTGAAAAGTTTAGAAGAAAAGACAGAAGTTTAGAAAAAAAAGACAGAAGCGTGTAACTTATATTTGACATCCCCTGTGACCCAGATGAAATGTAATTATGAGGTTTCTTGGATGGCGGCAATGTCTGTATCGTAAACTTTTGATACTCCGCCATCGAGGCTTTTTCTCTCCATTTCTCTTCCCTCTGTTATTTCGCGCCACGCACTCGCTCGCCTCGTCACCTCCCCCGGGAGTCTCTGTACGTACATCCACCGAGAAAAATGGATATCCTAAGCGAAAATACACCGTCAATGGTAAAAAAAAGCGTAGATACAAGGTACTATATATTCTCACAAGATATGTACACGGTATTGCAGGCTACAGTGGTCCCCGTTCATCCTCACTAGCGCCGTACTCCACGCCACACGCAGTCTCGGATTTTGGTCGTTGCATTATTTTGCGACTAGTATTTCTCGCTCGAAGGAGCAAAGCCGGAGCCACGAATCTTTGGCAATCTCTCAAGGAATTGTGGACGACCCCTGGCAACCTGAGCGTTCTTGGCGAGCCGTCGATCTATCATTCTCTCTTAAGTGCATTTGAAAAATGTTACATTTTTAGATGAACTGGTCACCAGGATTTTCATATTTATTTATCATTTCAAGTTGATTCAACTAAATAATAAACTACTGAAACGCTCTGAAATATTGTAGTATTTTTTATAAGTTGTATCTGGTATAAGTCGGAATAAGACTATAGAAAATAGAGTGGGAGTATTGCATTATTACGGTAGAACCACAGAGTGTGGGCATACTTAGGACTTATAAAAGATAAATCGATCTTTAAGATCTTTCGAATAAAAATGTTTCTTCCTTATTTTTTTCGACTCTAGCAGTCGCTGATTTTTTTTTCAGTCATAAGATCCGAACATCCGAATAACGCATTTGTTTGACATAAGGCTAATTTAGAGTCATGAATCTATGCAACATTCTTGACCAATTGTTAAGATGGAATTTTTGGCGAATCGCAACTCGGGGTGTGAGTCAGCGCCGCCTGGATTTCAGTGTTATCGATCGAATCATTAATTTTAGTCAGCTCTGATTGCCTCACTTATTCATTAAGAATCAATATGTAATTAAGAATTAAGAATTAAGAATCAATTCTTAATGAATAAGTAAGGCAATCAGAGCTGACTAAAATTAATGATTCGATTGTTAGAGATCTTTTCTCAAAATGATCGATAACACAGGAATCCAGGCGGCGCCGACTCACACCCCGAGTTGCGATTCGCCAAAAATTCCATCTTAACAACTGGTCAAGAATGTCGCATAGATTCATGACTCTAAATAAACATGCATGACCGCGTATTGATTAATTAATTTAACATAAGGCTAATTATTTTGCGTATAAGAAATTATTAAGTACTCTGTATCGAAAATAATAACGAGATAATAACTACAATTGATTTCCTTGGGCAATATTTAGTCGCGTGTCATATCGATACATAATTTATACGCAGTGATGTTTTGGGGCTTAAAAAAAATCAGCGACCTCCAGTAACTCAAAATTTAACGCAAGGCTAAAGCTGTTTTAATCTTTATTTTTATAACTGGAAACCTTCGAACCTAAAGTGCGCCGACAAATGGTGCACTTACTCTAAATACGTAGGAAAACTCCAGTGACGATTTACTGAAAGATGTAAAATTCTCTCACCAATACAACCTCTAAAATAATGACATTTTTCTTAAAATTTTATTCTTCTTCCGTATATGTCCCTCTAGATTTCAATAAAATCATTTACCAAACCGAATCTCCGCCCAGATTAATGCTAGGGTAGAATGTTATAGAAATCGAGGGGAGTCAAACAACTGGAGAATAAAAAGCAAGCCTGCGGCACAATAGTAGAAAAGAAAGAGAAAGAAATAAAGAAAGTCGTTACTATAGTCTCTAGTTTCTCTTTGTGATTTCTCAGTGCGGTGGAGCTAAGTGTTATCCCTTTCCCAAGAGTGAAACGCGCTACCATTTTAAAAGCATTACTATGCATATACTTTTCTTTCCTTTAATTCTCTTCTCTCTATTCGTGAGTATACGGAGAGAAGAGCTGCGAACAGCTACGAGAAATTCTGTTCTTCCTTCCTATAATTGTATTAGTCAAGTGACACGTGAACTTTAATGGAGCGATTCTAACAGACAAAGCCGGAGTTGAAAATACGTACATAATTGTTCTGAGTACGCGCGTTACTGTATTGAACTATCGAGATTTGACGAAAACGTGTGAAAAAAAATGAAGAATCAAAGTATATCCTCATCGTATAACAACTTTCAGTGACTTTTAGTTGCCATTTAAAAAATTCTAATTATATTGCTATAAGTTATGTAATACAATATATAAAAGTAAATATGTTAAAATGGAACGTACGCATAAATGTATTGTATATTGTCCCAATATTATCAGAATACATTTTTTATGCGATGTTACGTGCAATTCCAGAAGGAAAGCCGAAACAGATTGTGATATCATAAAAGCTTATATCAATCCGATAAATAATATTAAAAAGTCAGGCGTTATGCCACCTGGTCATGTATCATTGTTCCACAGGAAGGTACTGCGATGTTAAACCTATCCATTATATGCTACTCCGTAGATTGTTTGCATACTTCACTTTTTTATATTTTAGATTAATTTGCACATATGGTCGTCAGTTTCACACGAAGCTCCGAATCCATTAATGGCTTACCACTTATTAGACGATCGTGCATATAGTTTTCCTTGGTGTGAGGGCGGCATCAGTCTCCGCATTTGCGCTTTACCTGATTTAACCGCTGTCTCATCTCCCTTATTTTTATGCAGAGGACAAAAGAATGTTTTCGCAAAGTAATCGATGATTCCTCTCATATAATATATATATGAAGAAGCAGAGATGGCTAATGTACCGAAAAAAAAACTAAAAGAAATTATATTGAAATGTGTAGCTAAGGGAGTGTGTATTTTTCATGCACTTGTGCATCCAATAAATTAAAAAATAATTTTTAAATGTATGGTTCATTTATATTCATATTATCATATTATTATCGTATTATCGCATCTCTCATCTGATTTATGGGACACAGAAAACATTTCTTACATTCTGTTTTGTTTCAACGATTAATAAACCGTAATTTGACTAAAAAGTAGCGAGACTCCTACCTTAGAATGACTCGAGGGTGGTTCTCGTGATCCGCGTTCACGACGACGGTGTTCTTGTGACCTAAATCGACTACGGAGTCGTTCTCGAAGTCTAAATCGGGTACGGAACCGTTCTCGGAGTCCAAGTCAGCTAAGTTATTATCAGAACTACATTTTTGATTGATTTTTGTTCGAGTAGTGCCCAACCCTGTTTTAAACGTACCTAATTACTGACATAGTGACGGTCCAGTGATGTACATACTCAACTTGTTTGCGTATTGATTGATTAACACTTTTACCAGGTGTATGCATAAGTTTTTTCCGGTTTAACTAAGAGATGGCGCCAGCGAAAAGTACGCAGCGTATTAATTTGACACATACGTCATTTTGTTCGTCTGACATTAACCTACACACACACACAAGTTGAGTCCGCCAAAAACTAGCGTCTTTGTTTTATCGTTCAGTGATCATGTCGAGTTTTGTGCCTGAAAAAGAACATTTGCGGCACGCATTGCTTTTCTTATTTAATCAAAAGAAAAAGGCTGCTGAAAGTCAACGTTTGCTGGTAGAAACATATGGTGAACACGCTCCATCGATTAGAACATGTGAGACATGGTTTCGACAATTTAAAAGTGGTGATTTCAATGTGAAAGACAGTGAGCGCTCTGGTAGACCACAAAAATGCGAAGACGAGCAATTGCAGGAGTTATTGGATGATGACCCAACTCAAACTCAACGGCAATTAGCAGAAGCATTACATGTGTCACAAGAAACAATCAGCAGACGTTTACGAGTAATGGGGAAGATTAATAAACTCGGTAAATGGGTCCCACACGATTTGAATGAACGTCAAATAGAAAATCGCAAAGTCACTTGTGAAGTGCTGCTTCAACGCCACGAAAGGAAATCATTTTTGCATCGAATTGTGACGGGTGACGAAAAATGGATTTATTTTGAAAACCCGAAGCGGAAAAAATCGTGGCTTTCACCTGGCGAAGCCGGTCCTTCAACACCAAGGCCAAATCGCTTCGGCAAGAAGACCATGCTCTGTGTCTGGTGGGACCAGAGCGGTATTGTGTATTATGAACTCTTGAAGCCCGGCGAAACCGTTAATACAGAACGCTATCGCCAACAAATTATTAATTTAAACCACGCATTAATCGAAAGACGACCGGAATGGGCCACAAGACATGGCAAAGTAATTTTGTTACACGACAATGCGCCGTCTCACACAGCAAAAGCAGTGAAAGACACCTTGAAATCGCTTGGATGAGACATCCTTCCGCACCCGCCGTATTCGCCAGACCTGGCGCCATCTGACTATCACCTCTTCGCATCAATGGGGCACGCGCTCCCAGAGCAGCACTTCAGCAATTTCGAGGAAGTTGGAAAATGGCTCGACGAATGGTTTGCCGCAAAAGACAAGCAGTTTTTCTGGCATGGTATTCATAAGTTACCTGAAAGATGGGCGAAATGTGTAGAAGCCGATGGCCAATATTTTGAATAAAACAAAAATTAATTTCCCTTGAAAATTACGTGTTTTTTTTACCAAAAAACCGGAAAAAACTTATGCATACACCTGGTATGCTTATGACGATTACTGATCCATAGAATTTGTGGACGAAAACAATTCCGGACGGAATATCTTTATTCTGCTTTTGTGTAAATTAATACTCGTTTTACAAGATTTTATCTTTACTACAACAAATACGTGTTTTAGTAAATAAGTGCTATAACATAGCTTAATGAAATTTGCACGTAACAATAATTTGCGAACCTGTACGTAAAATTGATACCATTTCTTTAAGCTCAACTTGGCTCTTCAGCTGCTGCCCCGTAATCCGTGCCGTGCTGTGGCACCTCTCAGCTACCAGATGGCAGTACTACACAGGCACGTAATATTCGTGCGGTGGGCGACGACCACACCCTAGAGAAGCGGTAGCGGGAACCGGTAGCTTCGCTTAACGGCATGTTTGAACGCGCAGCCATCTTGACTCACTTACTTCCGGGGTGCCAAGTGTAAAACCTCGATCTCATTCCAACTCGGCCATCTCATGAAGTCTTTCTTATGTGAAGAAAGAAATAGTAGTGATTATTTGTTTGCACTCAGTTTCGATACTCAACGACACACAGACATTTGTGCTGTGCGCAAATTAGAGCGACTCATCAGTGCATCTCATTTTGGACTCGCCACGTAGCGTGTGGTGTGTTTGTGCATCCATTCACATCAAACAGTGTATATGATACTTTAACGCACCAATTAATATAATTGTGTCGTTTGTTCTGCTCATCGAACTCTTTTGTAATTACGCTCTCATTTAATTATAAATCTGGTAAATAAATATAGACATTTCCACGCGGTACTAAATACACTATTATTTTTCCACCTGTCACGTTCTATGACTCAACCATATTGTTCAATTTACAGTCCACTAAATCCCCAAAAAAGCATTCGGACAGTTTCACGTATAGGCTTGGCAGCGGCATATATATTCGATTTAATTAGGATCGAATACTTAAGAGTTTTACATTGTAATCGAAAGAATACTAATAGGTCGTTAATGCGTAAACATGGCGATTACTGGTACTCTTTCGATTCCTGGGCTAATCATCTTATGTTAAACTATGATGCTTTGAAAGTTTACCATCACCGGCTTTATCTCATCCTCAACCAATAAATTACTTTTTTCAAAGTTTTTTGGATCTGTTTTCTCCTATTATATTGGGTTTGGGAAAAAGTTCGTGGCGTTTTTCCCGATAGATGGCATCAATTGCAAATAAGTCAGGAAACACAGATCGCAGCGACACCACTAAACGCTCGTTGGAAAGGTGACACTTCCAGCGTTACTTTGAGTGTATAAACATCGAAATTGATGCAGTGGTTGGAAAGTTGTTTGCGTTTGAAAATGGAGAAAAGTAATGAAAAACTGCGCTATATTTTATAATATTATTACGACAAAGGGAAGAACGCTGCGCAGGCTTGTGAACAAATTTGTGCTATGTACGGTGAAGGTACTTTAGCAAAATCTGCTGCGCGGAAATGGTTCGCTCGCTTTCGTTCTGGTAATTTTTATGTGAAAGATGAATCACGCTCTGGTCGTCCAATCACTGAAAAAGCTGATGAAATTCTTGAAAAAGTCCAGCAAGATAAGCATATCAGCAGTGTTTATATTGGTATGGAGCTAGGCATTGACCACAAAACTGCTTTGAACCATTTACACTAATCTGGCTACAAAAAGAAGCTCAATGTATGGGTTCCTCATGAGTTGAGCGCGAAAAACATGATAGACCGAATTAACATCTGCGATGCGCTGCTGAAACACAATGAAATCGAGCCATTTCTGAAACGTGTCATAACCGGTGAAGAAAAATGGATCACGTACGACAATCGGAAGCGTCAAAGATCGTGGACAAGGGATGGTGAGCCGTCACAAGCGTTCGCGAAGCCAGGATTAACGGCGAAAAAGGTGATGCTGTGTGTGTGGTGGGACTGAAAGGGAATCGTCTACCATGCGCTACTTCCAGTTGGTCAGACGATTGATTCTCAACTCTACTGTGGACAATTAGAGAGATTATGCCAGGGAATTGAAAGAAAACGGCCCAAATTGATTAATAGGAAAGGTGTTGTCTTCCATCATGACAGCGCCGGACCACACACTTCTTTGATAACCCGTCAAAAATTGCGAGAGCTTGGTTGGGAAGTTTTGATGCATCCACCGTATAGTCCAGACATAGCACCCTCTGGCTATAACTTATTGCGATATCTGCAGAACTTTTTCAATGGAATTAAGCTGTTTTGAAAAGAAGCCTGTGAAAACCACTTAATTCAGTTTTTCAACCAGAAACTACAAAAGTTCTTCACCGATGGCATCATGTAATAATAATAATGTATTAATATAAATAATGCATTATCAAATAATTTTGTCTGGTCGACTAATTTGTAACAAAAAAATATTTGGAAGGGTGACATCTTGGACGCTATAAATCTTTTGCTTTAAATCTTTATGCTTTTTTCCCCTAACTATCCGTTTAGTCACCTAAGAGAAGTCTATCAAGATGGTATCCCTAATATGTCTAACATTTTTAAAAATATATCTTCAGATCACATGAAAAAAAAATTCGAATTATATAACGAAACAGATGAGAAATAGCTCAAAATTTAATATGAATAATTAAATGACAACAGTGCTCGCATACGTATAGCCAGGAGGCGACTCTATTGGTAAACAATTCATATGTACATCTTTCACAGTGCGCACACCAGTGCCTAGCTTTTTTCCGCAATGTGTTGGAAGCCGCGTCTTGGTTTCTTTGGAGCCTTAATAAGGCGCTTCTCATCGTATATCTTGTTGACGGCATTTATCTCTGGTTTTGCGCATAACATCCATTATATATATACACGTAAGTACATGCATTATATCTTCATATAAATGCCACGTCCTTCTAGTAAGAATGTTTACCACCATCGGCGCAGCGACATCTTGGAAGAAACTCGCTCTTCATTTTTTTTTTTTGCGCCTCACTGCTCCATCGCAAACACAAGCTGCTGCAGGGCGTGTCCACAATTTGTGGTGAAATTGGTAGGATTAGATCTTGTGAAGGAGATTCAATTAAGTTAAAAGGAGATTCAATTAAGTTAAATGAAGCACGCTCTCTGTGTAGGCCACATGTATAATATGAAGTGTTTTCAGAGAAAAGAAAAACGTTATAATAGATAACCTTTTAAAACTCGAATTATTTTATTACTGCTTTTGGCTTTTAGTTGTAACCCATTCTGGCATCATTGATTAAAAATGCAGTCACTACTCGAAGAATAATGTGGAGTTTCCACGTCCGTATACCACTTAAATATGCACCAGAAAATGTATTTGCTTAGGTTAATCAACTTAGGTTAATCAACTGATTGACATAAACAATCGATTAGTCAAGCCAACCAAATTGATCAATTAGGCCAATTAATCGATTAGTTGAGTCAACATACTAGATGGTTATTAAAACTAAGTAAATTTACTGAGGCATATTTAATCACGCAGTTAGTTGTACCAACTAACAATTTTTATCCGTGGTAATGTATCATGAATGCTGAGATACCCATTGCAAAGTGCAGGGTAGCCAGACAGAGAATAATTCGGTGAAGGTTTAAAAGACACCCGGAAAGGGTGCAAACAGTTGAAGCCAACACACACGTTGGAGTGCACGCGATTAACGCCGAGACCCTCGGCAAGGTGGCTGCCGGCCGAGAATTAACCGACGACATCGCTGAGGATCGAGAATGCTGAGAGAGGTCCTGGCTGGCTACCTCGAGCTCTCCTTCAGTCGTTCTCCACGTCTTTAACGCTGGAGCTTTTAGTTCTCTCGCTATTTCGGTCCGATAAACAAGCAGGTCAGATTCCATCAGAAATGTTTACTGCCAGACTCGCTTCCCTCGATTCACAGGGTGTGTACACGTGCCCTTTCCTTTAAACGTAAGCAAATAAATAACCTGACGTACCGAACAGGCGCGAAAATATTCATAACAAGCGGAGCGTGAGTGCTCCTCGTGTATCGAACCTTGAAGCATTATATAGCCCTATTAATGTAATAATGTTGTAATAGTAAATTATGCAATTTATCTGACCTTAATGTAAGTATAGTAGCTTCGTTTGTATCTTGCCTTTCGGTGAATAATGATAAAGTTGGTTGATCCCCCCCCCCCCCTGTGTTTTCGAATACCACGCAGCCGGAAATAAATGAATATAATTATATTACGAGTCTCATTCTCGAGATTACAGATGTAGTACCGTCTACTTCCACGGGATAGAGCCACGTATTCAGAGCTTATATAAAAAGAAAAAAGAGCGAAGCCCCTCAGCCTGGCGCTCCGTTCGTTTCGCATCCTACGTCATAACGTTTTTCGTGCGCGGTGGTTGCGCACGTGTTTAGAGTTTCGTGTTTATTCCAAAAGTTTGAAAAGATGAATAAGCACAAGAAAAGGAAGAATAAGACTAAGAAGAACGACAGAAGAATCCTGAAAAAGTTGAAGAAGTTAATCGAATCTATAGACTCTGCGACAGAGTCGAATGGCTCGGAGCGTGACGAGGACGCTCCACAGAACACGGTCGTTCTCGCTCGCGACAATTCCAACGAAAATGATCAGGAACCAGTCGAGAAGGGTAGAAAAAGGTCGTATACTCGACATACGCAGACACGCAGACTTGGCGGCATAGCCGTTCGAAGATAACCTCTAAGAGAGTTATCTTGAGTCGAACATAACATGGATCGAGCGTGAAATTTTTTCACTATGGCCAAGACTCGGCGGTGTAATCCGTACGAAGGTAGTCTCAATGAGCACAACCTTGAGTCAAAAATACAAATTGCAAGATCCTTCAAACTTTATTCTTGGCGGTTATAACGGCCCTAGACTCGGCAGCCTTGTCCGTACGAAGGTAGTCTCTAAGAGCACAACCTTGAGTCATAGATTGCATAACCTCAAAAAATCTTTTAGTAGGACTCGGCGGCCTCGTCCGTTCGAGGATAGCCGTATGTGCTATCTTGAGTCAAAAAATGTATATGGACATGATTTCAGGTATCAATAAAAATGATGAAAGTGTATCAGCAGCGGAGACACCAGCGGCGGAGGGTCAGACGTCAGTGACGTCAGAAGGGACTGCGAACCAGACCGCGCAGACCTTCGATTAGGAGACAATGCGGATTCTGAGCATTGACACAAAACCCGAGGCTCCGGCGTTGCAATTAAATGCAACCTTGGCAACGAACTGGGAAAAATAGATCGCCGAGGGGCTTAAGAAAGACGATCAAGCCGACTTGTTGGTGAAATATGCTCGCTTTGACAACTGTAATTTGGAAGCACCCAAATTGAATGCGGAGGTTGCGGCCTGTCTCTACGACACGGCCATCAAGCGTGACAAATATTTGAGGAACGCCCAAAATATTCGCGGTTCGACCATGGCAGCATTGCGTATCGGTATCACTATGCTGCTGACCCCAAACGACGAAGGCGTCGACGAGTACAAACTTTTGGAATGCTTCGCCGACGCTGGACGGCTGCTGGCATGTGCACATCGCCTTGACACAATGTCTCGCATATATTTTATTGTCCCAGCACTTGACAAAAAAGTTAAAGGGACCTTGGACGAGACGAAACCAGGCGTCTTCTTATTCGGAGACAACTTGGGGGAAAAAATTAAGTCAGCGAAATCAATCGAGAAGGTAGGCCTCGAGCTCAAGTCGCAGCCGGCAACTCAGAAGTCGCAGCGCGGAACTAGTTCGGGAAACTGGAAGGGCCCGTCTGCGAAAGCCAACATGGGAGGATTCCAGGCGGGCTTCAATCAGGGAGGAACGCACAAACTCGTCTGATTCTCACGGAAACCGTCGACACAGAGGGACAACGATTGCGATCGTCATCGGTCCCGGAGTCAGACTCGCACGTCGGGGCCTCCCAGAGGAGGCACGAAGAGATATTAGAGGTAAATCGATCGGCGGGTCGTCTGCGCCATTTCGGGGCAGAATGGGAAAAAATTACAAGCGATCGTTTTGTCTTGGATTGCGTTGAGGGATATAAAATTGAATTCGACAGTTCGCCCTGTCAGACAGAGCTGTCAGCAATTCCGCCATATGATTGCTCGCAAATGAAGCTGGCAATACAAAAACTACTGGCGATAGGCGCAGTACAACCATATTTCCCCTGCGCAACTCAGTTTGTCTCCCCATATTTCCTCGTGCAAAAATCGAACGGCTCGATGAGATTCGTTCTCAACCTGAAAAATCTCAACATGTTTATTTCAACGGAGCATTTCAAAATGGAGAATGTTCAAACCGCGACAAAGCTAGTTTTACGGAATAATTTCATGTGTAATATCGACCTACAAGACGCGTATTTCCTAGTGCCTATGCATACAGAAAGCCGTAAATACCTAACATTTTTATTCGAAGATCGAATGTACGAGTTCGTTTGCCTTCCATTTGGCTTATGTACAGCTCCCTATTTACAAAAATTCTAAAACCCGTTGTTAACCTCTTGAGGGGGAAAGTTTTTATCTCGACAATTTATCTGGACGATATCTTATGCATCGGGTCGAACGCACCAGCCTGCGCAAAAAATGTTGAAATAACAACGCGAACGCTTGAATCCCTTTGGTTTTTGATAAACTATAGGAAGAGCAATCTTATTACGAGTACAAGTTGCGTATTTTTGGATTTTATAATTAATTCACAAAGAATGACGTTAGAGCTACCAGAAAAAAAGAGAGAACAAATTTTAGGATTGATTGAAACTTTTAGCAAAAGGAAGTATTGCACTATTAGGGAATTCGCGCACGTTATCGGTAAATTAGTCGATGCTTGTAAAGCTATAGAATACGGGTGGCTATATACAAAAAAGTTCGAACGAGAGAAATTTTTTGCCTTACTGATAAGCGGATATACGAGGCCAAACTCGTACTCTCGGAGGACCTGCAAGACGACTTTGCATGGTGGCGCGAGAATATACCGAGATCAGTTAATCCAATATGGAGTTTTAGATTCGAGAAAGAAATCTTCTCTGATGCGTCTAGGTCGGGCTGGGGTGCCTTCTGTGGAAACGAGGGTACGCATGGTTTTTGGAGAACTTCCGAAAGAGGGCTCCATATAAATCGTTTAGAATTGATCGCTGTTTGGATGGCCTTGAAATGTTTCGCAGACAATTTGCGCAATTGCGAAATCCTCTTACGAGTCGACAATACGACGGCTATCGCTTACGTTAACCGAAAAAAGGCACGAAAAATTTGGATTTTTGCGTCCTACATACCATCTAAAGAAAACGTAGATGCCGATAGGGAGTCGCGTGTAAAAAACATCGATACGGAATGGGAGTTAGCAGATTCCGCTTTTAAAACCGTAGTAGCGAGTCTTGGAAGTCCAGCAATTGACCTGTTTGCGAGTAGGAGTAATGCAAAATGCGATTTTTATTGCTCGTGGCACAGAGACCCGGATGCGTTCGCTATTGACGCACTCACCCTTGACTGGGGAACGGCCGATTTTTATGCATTCCCCCCTTTCTGTCTAGTATTGAGAGTCGTTAGAAAAATTATATCTGACCAGGCTTGTGGGATTGTAATCGTGCCAAACTGGTCGTCACAACCCTGGTTACCCATATTTACGGAACTATTAGTCGAAGAACCGATTGTATTCAAACCCGCTGAATCGCTATGGATATCGCCCTGTAGGTCTCTTCTACACCCACTCGGGAAATCGTTGGGACTGATTGCCGGGAGATTGTCCGGGAAGCCTACCGCAGGAAGAAGTTGTCAGAATCGGGAATCGAGGTGTTGCTCGCCTCTCTTGCAGAGAGCACATGGAAACAGTATGCCGGACCTTTGAGACAGTGGACTCAATTCTGTTATGAGACCCACAAGAATCCTTATGGCGCCGACGCGAACGAGATTTTAGAGTTTCTTAAGGAACGATACAATGCGGGCGCACCCTACGGTACTTTATACTCGACGCGGGCAACGATCTCTCTAATTTCAGTCAAAGACGTTACAAACGATAAGGTGATAAGTCGATTTTTCAAGGGGATCTTTCGCCTTAGACCCATTAAGCCGAGGTACGACGAGACGTGGGACGTAGCCCCGGTTCTCTCGTTCGTCTCGAACTTATATCGCTTGGAGGAACTTAGCATGCAAACATTATCGGAAAAGCTTGTAACGCTTTTAGCCCTGGGGACAGCGCACAGGGCTCAAACCTTCGCAGTTATAAAAATCAAAGACATCACTCGTTCGTCAAAGGGTTTTGAGATAAAGGTATCGAAGTTAATAAAAACATCACGCCCGGGTGCTTGTCAGCCTCTATTATTGCTACCGTTTTTTGAAGAAAAACCAGAGCTGTGCATAGCACGTACGCTAGAAAGATATTTAGAAGTGACCAAGTCGTTAAGAGGCGATTGTACAAACGTCTTGATAACATCAAGAAAACCATTTAAGGCTGCGTCTAGGAAGACTATTAGTCGATGGATTCGGTCGATACTGGTAAAAAGCGGTATCAATTCAAAATTTAAAGCGCATAGTACAAGACACGCGTCTACTTCAGTCGCCCTAGCGAAAGGTACCGATATAGCCGTAATTAAAAATACGGCCGGGTGGTCTCAAGGGTCGCACGTGTTCGCGAAATTTTATAATCGGCCGATTAAACCGACCAGAGCAGACTTCGCAGCTACGGTTCTGCGATAGGTTTCACAGCCCAATACTTCAATTTATAGTTTACTTGTGTTTAACCAGTTTGAGTGTATTGCAAATAATAAAACTGTACTTTTGATACAAGATTTCTGAACATCTACATTTGTAATCTCGAGAACGAGACTCGTAACATAATTAAACGATCAAACGAACTTACCTGTTGTAAAGTTCGATCGTAATTATATGTAGAGTCTCGTTCGAGATGATTACATCCCACCCGTAGAAACCCAGTGTGTTCTCCGTAACCCACCCTTCGAAAGGAATAAGATACAAGGATGGTTTTATTATTGGGACCCAGGAGCGGTACTTTAAACAATATGACGTAGGATGGGAAACGAACGGAACGCCAGGCTGAGGGGCTTCGCTCTTTTCTTTTTTTTTTTTTTATATACCAGGTCTATAAATATGAAACCGGAATTTTTGTATAGAAAATACACGTTTATTGTATGAAAATGATAAAAAATATTTTATTCGAAGTATTGCCCATCGCTAGCTATACATTTTTCCCACCTGTCTGACAATTTGTGGATGCCACGCCAAAAAAACTGTTGCTCTTTTGAGGCAAACCAGTCATCGAGCCATTTTCGTACATTTTCGTAAGAAGTAAAGCGCTGCTCAGCAAGTGCGTGTCCCATCGATGCAAATAAGTAGTAATCGGACGGAGCCAAATCTGGTGAGTAAGCCGCATGCGAAAGTATTTCCCAACTAAACGCCTCAATCGTTTCCTTGACCAGTTTTGCTGTGTGTGATGGTACGTTATCATGAAGCAAAATCACTTTGTGTTACGCCTTTTTTGATATTCTAGTCGTTTTTCACGCAAAGTTTGATTCAAATCGATCATTTGTTGTCGGTAGCGTTCAGTATTAACGGTTTCGCCAGGTTTTAGCAGCTCATAATAGATCACACCCTTCTGATCCCACCAAACACAGAGTATTGTCTTCCGTCCATAGCGATTTGGCCTTGCAGTCGATGTCGATGGTTCGCCTGGAGTTACCCATGATCTTTTACGCTTAGGATTCTCAAAATATATCCACTTTTCATCGCCAGTCACAATTCGACGGAGAAATGACTTTCTTTTATACCTGGCGAGCAGCATTTCGCAAGTGGTTTTTCGGTTTTCCTGCTGTCTTTCATTCAGTTCATGTGGAACCTATTTTCCCATCTTCTGGATCTTTCCCATGGCTTTCAAACGTAAGGAGACGGCTTCTTGTGTCACATTTAATTGATCCGCGAATTGTTGTTGCGTTTGAGCGTCATCCTCATCCAACAATGCTTGCAATTCGCTGTCTTCAAACTTTTTTGGTGGTCTTCCACGTTCTTCATTCCTCACGTAAAAATCGCCACTTTTGAATTTTTTAAACCACTCAAAGCACTGTGATTTACCAAGAGCATGCTCACCGTAAGCTTCGACAAGCATTCGATGCGATTCTGCAGCAGTTTTCTTGAATTGGTAACAGAAAATCAATGCTGTCCGCAAATCGTAGTTTCCAGGCACAACATTCGACATGTTCAACGCTATTACAAACTATGCTGTTTTATGAAACTTGCATTGTTGTGAGCTGAAAATCTTAGTCAGAGATGTCAACAAGGAAATGGCGCCAATGACGCGGTTTGACGGTAACTACATTGACAGCTAGAGCCATCGATGGGCAATTTCCAGTTTCATATTTATAGACCTGGTATCTAGTAGAAACTATTATAATTTTCTGATATATGGAAACGTCAGCGATATTCTGGCAAATATTGTGTAATAACTTTTTTTTCTATTCTTGGAGTTATTGGTTTACTTTATGTGTAATCATTCTTTCTAATATTTATGCAACCTTATTAGAAGGCTAAATTGTTCTTAGGGGGTTCTGGGCACGAAGAAGAGCAATGTTTGTGGCAGATATATACGTGATCAAGAACAAATTATTGGTTATATACAATAATAGTGAATTGCAATTAATAAACTTAATTGATTTCATACAATAATAGCGAATTCCAAGCAATAATCATAATCAATTCCATACCATTATAGCAAACTTTCAATTAATAAGCATTTCCATACAATAATAGCGAATTTTCAATTAATAAGCATAACCAATTTCATACAATGATAGCGAATTTCAATCAGTAATCAATTCCATACATTAATAGCGAATTTTCAATTAATAATCAATTCCATACGTTGATAGCGAATTTTTAATTAATAAGCATAATCGTTTACAGACAATAATAGTGAATGTCAACCTATATTTTATTGTTATACGATTCGGTTGGAATAAGAATTAATTGTTATTCTTATTAAATGAATAAGTATGAATCATGAATAAGAAATATTTAGTGAGAAAATTGTCTTAAGACGTTCGAGATAACAGCAACTTCATCAATTACAAAGGATCCATGTCTAGATCAACACAGTCATACACATGACTCACGAACATATCTAAGTTTATACTGAATGTTTACAATATAAAGACGCACTGATGTATCTACAATTGTAAATGACTGGTACACAACGAGTTAAGTTTTATTCCATTATATAAATATATTGTACAAGTGGAATACACGACTTCCAATATAATTAAATCCTGCTGTATTTTTAGTCACATTAACATCGTTCTAACATAGGATATAAATTCCGGTCGATCTTTAGAACAACCCGTCGATCCCAATCGGACAGATTCGTACTCTATACAATACACTTAGCTTGTGATGGCGAGTGGCTGTTGTTCCCGCGACGTCAGTTGTGTGAGTGTGTACGCTTCGCATCAAGCGACTGTCGACGTACGGGGTTCAAAGGTTGAACGGAATGGTTGACAGCTATATTATATCCTGGCCCGTATTGTACCGATTTCGTGGCCGTTATTCTTAACTCGTGGAGTTCCGTGAAGATTTCTTCGACTTTTTCCCAGTTAATTGATATATTGATAATCAGGATACCGCCTCAATTAATGACCCAGCTACCCTGTTTTTCTCCCGTCACGTATATTTTACCCTGATGATTCGCACTAGCAATTATTTTCGTTCTCGCGGATTTTGCAAATAGTTTTAATTATACTGATTAGGTTTAACGTGTATCCGGCGTGACGAGTCACAAATGACTGGGGGGAGTTCTTGGGGGGTACGCGATCCCTCGGGCAAATCGCACTATCCCGAGTGTGCGCACACCGCAATTATAATAACCATACACGATGCGAGTTCAAAGGCTGTGTAAATGTCCCGACGGTACATGGTTACCATCGATGGATAATATACCTTATTACACCAGCAACGATTCAGTTCGCTGATATGATCCAGCCAACGCCTCGCTGGCCTACCATTAAAATTCTTAAAGAACTAAACAAGTTCTACGACACCGAAAAAAAGGACTTGGTTAGGACTATCAAGCGCTTGGTTAAATATGCACCAGCCGATTAATTGGTCAGACCAACCAAGATATTGGTTATCGTGATCAAGTACTTGATTGTGGTAACCAATAACCGGTAATCGGCTGGCTCATATTTCAACACGTTCATCGAAGTTGTTGTTTATATTAATACAATTTGTCATTATATCTTTCTATATTATAAAAATATTTCGCCGCGGTATAGGAGAATCGAAGGGCGGGTGGCGGGCAGAGACAGGGGCAGGGGAACGCAACGAGGCGAGGCCCTTGGTTTTCTTGAGAACCCGGGTTCTCCCAAGGGGGCTTGGGGCGCGAAGAGTGCATTTGGCGACGCCCCTCTGGTTATTATATATATTTACTACTTCATTTCACGAAACTTTAATGTATACATATATCGCACTACAGATAACAATCAAATAATTACACTTGCGAAATCATAAACGAACGCGAACTGTTGTGCGCGGCCACCGGGCTCTAGTTTCTCAACTCTAATGTTAATCAGTTCGACTTTAGTCAAAGCAATGATACGTCTTCCAGACGTAGAATATAAACTTTCACAAAATACTTTATTTTCTAAATAATGAATAATAATAAATGACATTTGTTAGGGAAGAAGACAGCTATATCTTTTAGCTTAGTTGTCGCAAATGCCACTTGCCGCTGAAGCGCATATTAAAACGTAGCATTAAAGTAGCGATTCGAAAAAGCGGCTGCAGCGACAATAGTTCAACAGAAATGCAACACAACGTCATCTAGTGAGAAAGTTTAGTAGCATTATGCTGTCTTATGTTTTCATTTTTACATTTAAATACAATATCTACCATTATAATCTAGAAACGCAATGGAAAATTGGTATATTTGTCATAAAGATTAAATTGGGCTCAATATCTCGAACTTTTGAGAAAGAAAATGCATCAATTCTCAAAAAGAACACTATCAGTAACGAAACAAATGAAAAATCTCACTTGACGGAGTATACTCACTTCCGAAAATATTGTACAATTCAAAACTACTACCAAAACACTGTTTTGTACTACAATTCATGTTATAAGCGAAAAAAATTATTATTTTCGGTGTTTACTACTCACAAAACGTTCGAAAATATTCCAAGCGCGCTGATGCTGATAGTTTTTGGATTACTCTCTACATTATAAAAAGATCTCGCTGTCGTCGCCGCCTTGTACAAGAATCGAGACCCGAATTTACTCTATCTTACTGTGGGTCTTCCCCAAAGTCCTGGAGAATCTACAAATTCTTTAGGGTACCTTCCCCTGAAGGGTCCCCCTAGGTCCCCCATCACACCCGGATTATTCTCACCCCCGCTTCAGGCCCAAATTATTCTGTCTCCTTTGGAGCCTCCCAAACCCAGATTATTCGAAGTTGTTCTTGGAGCTCTCCCAAGCCTGGACTATTCTATGTCCCCCTCAGAGCTCCCCTGATTTATAAAATGAGATATATAAGGTCTTCTATGTCAAGTGTTAAAAATGTATAGGGTATTCCATGTTAATTGTCAAGAGATTATATTATACATTTTAAACCTCTTCAGGAAATTCTATAGTAGGTTCAGGAGGGATAGGTAGGATCAGAAGAGAATCCTAGTATAATATAAAAAATTTATCAACACCAGTAGATTGACGCATTATAACAATCGTGATGACAGTGTCACGAGTTGCAATCACGTCAGTATCAACTGTTTCGTGCATATTCTTTTATTAAACGATGCTCTATTAATTCGCCACCTACATATTTTATAGTATTAGCTATTATAACTATTAACTAAGACTTGTAACTATTGGTTTAACCAGTATAAAGTAAACATTTCTTAACAGCAGATGTTATCAAAAATAAAGTTGGTAAATGTATCGAGCGTATTTTAATAAAAGAAATTAGTTGATGTCACGCTTCATAATTGCATTAATATTAATATTTATTATTATAGCAAAGAGGACGAAAGATCACTACGTTGAAAATTAACATAAATCGGTAATTATTTTTCAAATGCACAGCTATTATTGCTGTTGTTGCCGATTTCCTTCACTTTCACATAACTATGAATACAGATTTTTTATTTATATTAAGAACGAATGCTGTGTTCAATTCACCTTTCAAAACAGAGAATTAAATTAACAAAGAATGTAAAAACGCTGTTTGCAAATTTAACACTGATTGCAGTTATGTAAAGCTGTCTACCCTTTTTAAAAAATGAGTTAATTCACGGCAAAAATACTCGTTTGGGACGATAGCTTTCGGGACTATTAAGAATGTATTATATGTTTTAAGCTTTTTAGCTGATCATCATAAAAAGGATGGAGAAGCTAAAAGACGGAAGAGGGGCTGATGAAGAAGAATTAGAAACGTAGGATCGAATGTGCTTCGGCGTGTTGACGCACCCTCCGGTGTAGAATCTTCGTTCTATCAAGTGCGATCTAATCGGAGAAAGTCCCCCCCCTTCCCTTCTATACTTACGAGACTGATGGGAATTTTCCCCCGGGGTGCTGATCCTATATAACTGTTCGGCTTACGAGGATTGTGCCACGCACACGCCAAGCCTTCCTTCTATGCTTTCTTGTAATTCCAATGTAGGGTGAACGGCAACCTCGTTCATACAGCATTGTTCTAACGTCGATGGCTCCTCGGTAATTGAGGAACGAATAAGGCCCTCTATATCCGCAGCATCCACACATTACAGCGCATAAAATACTATTTATAACACAACTTCCCATTCACTACTAATTTCTAGCACGCAATCCGTATACCACCACCATTTCGTTAATTACACTGATTAGCTGTATCTTCTTGTTATATAAAAATAATTCCAAGTCATGCATTCGTGTATCACCTTTAGAAATTCTACTTCTAAGCATACGACAGATTCATCAGCGTGTGAAGTCAACGAACTCTTTCGGCTTACAAGGAAAGGTACTTTGGTGTCCCCCTCCGATTTTAATGCAACTCACGTATGTTGTAGAGCATCGAAAACTAAAAGACACGTATTTTTTTTTATCGGCGGAAAAACATTTTTAAGGGGTGAAATCGCCCTTCAAAAATAGCATGTCGAGAGGTGATTTTGCAGTTTCACCCAGAAGGCGTCAGCCGATTTTAATAAAACAAAAACCAAAATACTCCTCATTGAAGATAATCAAAATTCCACGCCGAGTTGAAGAAAAAAATTCATTTGCAGGGGTGAACAACCCCCTGATTTTTCAAATTTCCACCCTACACAAAAAACTAATCAACCGAATTAAACAGAACATGTACCATTTGGAAGGGCAAGTTAAAATAAAGTTGACGTATTTTTGCACATTCACAGGAAAATGAGTTTACGGGGGTAAACTACCCCTTATCCATTAGTACGTATATTTGTGCATACATTTTTGTTTCTCGTTATTTAAATATCCGAATTGATTCAAAACATTCCTGTTAGCCAAAGTCAAGGGGGGGAACTTCGCATGATGCTTTATTTATTATTAAGGGGGTGACCGGCTGGTACTTACAAGAAGGTCAGTTTGGTGTCCCCCTCCGATTTTGATGAAACTCACGTATGTTGTAGAGCATCGAAAAATAAAAGACACGTATTTTTTTTTATCGGCGGAAAAACATTTTTAAGGGGTGAAATCGCCCTTCAAAAATAGCATGTCGAGGGGTGATTTTGCAGTTTTACCCAGAAGGCGTCAACCGATTTTAATAAAACAAAAACCAAAATACTCCTCATTGAAGACAATCAAAATTCCACGCTAAGTTGAAGAAAAAAATTCATTTGCAGGGGTGAACAACCCCCTGATTTTTCAAATTTCCACCCTACACAAAAAACTAATCAACCAAATTAAACAGAACATGTACCATTTGGAAGGGCAAGTTAAAATAAAGTTGACGTATTTTTGCACATTCACAGGAAAATGAGTTTACGGGGGTAAACTACCCCTTATCCATTAGTACGTATATTTGTGCATACATTTTTGTTTCTCGTTATTTAAATGTCCGAATTGATTCAAAACATTCCTGTTAGCCGAAGTCAAGGGGGGGGAACTTCGCATGATGCTTTATTTATTATTAAGGGGGTGACCGGCTGGTACTTACAAGTAGAATGGTCCATTCACGAGTTTCGCGTTATTTACTGAAAAAAATAGCTTGTTCAAATACAGAATACTGGGGAATGTTGCTGGGGTTGAGTGGTTGTATGGCATATATGTATGGTTGTATTTCGAAACAGCGGCAATCAGCTGAGGACATAGGCGAGAAATAACAAATACCCGGTTTCGGCATGCGCATTTATTTGACTGTCGTCCTTTTCACGTCCCATGTTAACGCTCTCCCCACTCTCCATTCTCTCACATTTATTCTTACCGCCTTGCGCATCTACATACACCACAGTATATATTATAATGTATCATTCCTTTTACAATTCATCAACGTGCAATGTGCACGTCATAATTTGCAGCAATCATGGTTCGTAAGTCGTGCAGAAATGATACTCTTCAAAAAAATGTTGCAAGCATAAAGACTTCTTGCACCATGAGTATCTGATGATGGCCACATTATTACAACCTAGTACTTCACAGTGTGCTTGAGACGATTGACCGAAACCAAAACTCACTGGATTGTCGAATTCGTTTGGCTTATCGGTTATATAATTACTTTTGAACCATGAATATTTGAAAAGATTTATATATCTGGGTGATGAAAGTTGATTGTGTGCGAGAGATTGCAGTTTGATTATGTTGTTTCTCAAGTGCAAATTAATATCAGAATTAAGTAATAATACACTGTCGGAAAAATGTCGTACAAAATTTTTCCATATTCGGAAACCAAAAACGTCGAGTGGTTGGATTTTCCCTGTGGTGCCTTTAGGTATTATCTTTGTGATTATTTTTTTGCCCCGAGGTGTTGCATCAAGAACATTTTCTGGGCAGTGTCCACTCCACGAGTCTATCAACAATACGCTGTCACGGCCGGTGTTGGGGAAGAATACTTTTTCCAACCAAATTTTGAAGTGCTCTATACATAGGATGATATTGGTTATCGATATAGTATAATTCATCATATGTTCAATATTTTCTGGCAATCATTTTTGTCCATACCTGAAGTCATTTTTCCGGATTTCGTTGCTGTTAAAAATACGTTTTCTGGCCTGAATAAATTTTTTTCCACGATTGGGCCGAACTCACCCTTTCCCTCTTTTAGAACGATAAAAAGCGGTGACAATAATTTTCCATCTGCATTTATGGTTGGCTGGATAGTGTAGCTGTGAGTTGTAGATGATACGGATTGTACTACCCATTGCACTTGTTTAGTTCCTTCAGTCGTCAGAGTCCTGCCAGAGTGGATTTCCAGTTGAAAACCGCTCTGATCTGAATTATATATGTTTTCCGGTCCATATGTTTGAATATATGGTTTAATTTCATTTACGAAGTTTTCTGCATTCATCCTTAAAACTGGTTCGTCTTCTATAGTCTTTCGTGTTACGAATTTATTAATTTTCCTGGACACAATACGATGTGATTTCTTGAACTTCCGAAGCCAATTATGAGAAGCTTTAAAACGAATGTCTTCGTGACCTATCTCTTTTTGAGCTTGTAGAGCCCACTTTTGAAGGTCGATATCATGAACAATGAAACCAGCATCTATTGCGGCTTGTATGTTTTTCAAAGTATATTCAGAGATTTGAGCTGATTTCTCCTTGTAGGTCCCACCTTTGTTCATTTGATTTGCCCAGCGTTTTAATTGTCGTACAGATTTGACTTTTTTGAATTTCTGACTCACGGTATCGACACTGTAATTTTTCTTCTTACCGGATCTCCAGTATTCGATTGCTTTGCGTTTGTAATCGTAGCTTATATATTCTTCGTCTTTAGAACAAGTATCAGAATCCACTGGACCTTCATCATGTTGCCAAAGAGTGTCCTCGACAGGGTTAACATCATATTGCTTGAATGGCTCTTGAAAATCTAGCGATTGTTCCTCGATAATTTCAACTCCGTTATAATCGTCCATGCAGTCGACCAGAACTTTTTCGAAATTCTGCTTTACCTCGATTTCTGCATTGTTAATCGGAGTTTCGGGAATATTCATGGCTTGAAATGTAGCCAAAAGAAGTTTAATGGCGTTGATTGGATTCACTTTCATGGTCTATTGATTTTTTTTTGTCAGAAATTATAACTGACGCACTGGCACTCCGTTCAAATGAGCAACTGAAGATCGCTGTATGTATCGCGGCTTTTATATTTGAAAGACTTGTTGTTGAACCACATGCGATATCAGCAGATAATACGCAGTCCCAGATAGCCGCCTATGTAGAAAAAACCTCTTACTGCGTCAAAAGTATTTTTATCATATTGGCGTATGATTAGATTACTCAAAAAAATAAGATCATATTCATTTCGTTGGAATAACTGACAAAGTTCTATAGATGGAACGACTGTTGCATCATCGACTTATTCCGAAATTTGCGCCGAATCGAAATACTATCTAATCGAAAGGTCGATGACATTTGACGATAAATTATTGATAAGCACAAAATCAGCACAAAGAGTGAACGCAAGCAGCTCTTTAACATGTAAATAACGAGAAACAAGAATGTACGCACAAATATACGTACTAATGGATAAGGGGTAGTTTACCCCCGTAAACTCATTTTCCTGTGAATGTGCAAAAATACGTGCACTTTATTTTAACTTGCCCTTCCAAATGGTACATGTTCTTTTTAATTTGGTTGATTAGTTTTTGGTGTAGGGTGGAAATTTGAAAAATCAGGGGGTTGTTCACCCCTGCAAATGAATTTTTTTCTCCAACTTAGCGTGGAATTTTGATTGTCTTCAATGAGGAGTATTTTGGTTTTTGTTTTATTAAAATCGGTTGACGCCTTCTGGGTGAAACTGCAAAATCACCCCTCGACATGCTATTTTTGAAGGGCGATTTCACCCCTTAAAAATGTTTTTCCGCCGATAAAAAAAAATACGTATCTTTTAGTTTTCGATGCTCTACAACATACGTGAGTTTCATCAAAATCGGAGGGGGACACCAAACTGACCTTCTTGTAAGTACCAGCCGGTCACCCCCTTAATAATAAATAAAGCATCATGCGAAGTTCCCCCCCTTGACTTCGGCTAACAGGAATGTTTTGAATCAATTCGGATATTTAAATAACGAGAAACAAAAATGTATGCACAAATATACGTACTAATGGATAAGGGGTAGTTTACCCCCGTAAACTCATTTTCCTGTGAATGTGCAAAAATACGTCAACTTTATTTTAACTTGCCCTTCCAAATGGTACATGTTCTGTTTAATTCGGTTGATTAGTTTTTTGTGTAGGGTGGAAATTTGAAAAATCAGGGGGTTGTTCACCCCTGCAAATGAATTTTTTTCTTCATCTCAGCGTGGAATTTTGATTATCTTCAATGAGGAGTATTTTGGTTTTTGTTTTATTAAAATCGGCTGACGCCTTCTGGGTGAAACTGCAAAATCACCTCTCGACATGCTATTTTTGAAGGGCGATTTCACCCCTTAAAAATGTTTTTCCGCCGATAAAAAAAAATACGTGTCTTTTAGTTTTCGATGCTCTACAACATACGTGAGTTGCATTAAAATCGGAGGGGGACACCAAAGTACCTTTCCTTGTTAGTGACACCGACCTACATTTTTTCGCAGGATTTCCGCCCCCGTGATAGAGTTCTCAATACATCGCTTTTACGCTTACTTATTATGAATATTTGTTATTATACACCTTGTTTACCTCAATCTCGCATTTATTGGAACGAAGTTTTGGAACGAAGTTCCTTATCGCACGGTATACGCTTGGCAGGATGGGGGCTCGACCGAGAAAAAGTGTAACATTTGGACTATAGCAAAACGAGCCGACAGTTTTGCTATAGTACGTTAGCACGCTCTCTCTCTCCACCGCTTGGAGAGGGGCGGGCCGCAGTAACGTATACGGCTATACTATGCCTCTCTCTCTCTCTCTCTCGTTCTCTCAGCGCTCGGAGTGGGGACAGGCAGCTGCGTACGGCACTCTGCTATACAAGCCACGCGGCGTGCGCGTTATGTATAGGTATATTACTGCAGTCTGAAAGCCAAGCGGCGTGCGCGTCAGTTGTATTCTTGTGCGCGTATGTAGATATTGTTATTAATAAATAATGAACAATGAATTGTGAACGTGATTCAGTGATGATAGTTGAGGATAGTGACGATGGAGTCAAGTACCAGTGTTATACTGCAGGCATTATACTCTCTTCTTGAATAATGAGAAATACTACATGTGTTTACAAAGCCGTGCGCGTCCTAACCTATCTTCACTATTCAAAGTTTAACAAGCCGTGCGCGTCATAACCTCTATATAGGGCATTCTTAGTGAAAATGACTTGTTTTTTCCCTCGTATTTTTTTTTCCTTTTAGTATGTTGTAGGGCAATATAAAAAAACACTGTACACAAATTTTTAGATTTTTTTCGTCATTAGTTTGGTCACAGATAGCAAAATAGTGATTTTTCAAACAGGACGTTTTTTTTCGGTTTTAAATTTTACAGTAAATTCTTGGATAAAAAACAAAAATTATCCATATTTTTTCATGATGGGCAAGCCCATAGGTAAAGACCTAAAAAAATAATTAGATCTACGGTAATTATGCCGTTTTGGGGTTTTTCCCAAATTTTAACTTTTTTATTTACCAAAAGCTGTATTTAGTCATAAATGTGAGTAAATACTAGAAAAAAGTTGGAAATATGTCAATTAAAAGTCAATTTACCAGAAAATTCGAAAAATTGAAGAAAAATCGTCGGAAAAAAAATTTTTATATAGTTTTTCTACTTTTTCCATAATATTCTTCAAATGGAAAACAAAACGCATTTGTGTGCAATGAAAATTCAGTGAATTATAGTTAAAAATCTGAAATTAGGCAATAATCACTAAACTCGATATTTAATTAAATTAATAATCAATACATTAACTATAAATTTTTCACAAACAGACAACAAAATACACATATATATATACATATTTATATACATATCATATCCTCATATATATATTTATATATACATATACATATTTTATTTCAATAACGAATCAACAAAAGCATCGACTACTCAGATACAAGCTACAAGATCAAAAAAAAAACAAATGCGCAAACATGTAAAGAATATCGTGAGAGAAAAAAAACAGGATATAAGAGTACAAAACATCAGTGCACAAAGATCTGATGAATGTCATGAGAGAGAAAAATTAGAAGAAATTTAAAAACATAAAACGCATAAGCAAAGATCTAAAAAATATCATGACAAAAAAAAACAAAAACAAACTAATTGAAATACAGCTGAAAAATACTGACCATCTTCGACAAAGATCTAATGAAGAAATTAAAAAACCTACAACTGATGCACAACAAACATTACACGATATAACAATAAAGAAACAAAACATTGAATTACAGCAGCAAAATACAGACCATCTTCCAAGGTAACATATCACATTATAAATATTTACATTTACCGTTTATTAATTTTATTTATTAAAGATTATCATCATTATTAGCTGATATATATTTATTAATATTTTTTAAATTATTTATTTTATTTTATTTTATTTATTATTTTATTTTATTGTTTTATTTTATGTTGATACTAGTATCGTACCCGGCTTCGCCCAGGTTTATTTTTAGTATCGTTACCTTAAATAAATCCAAATGCTATGATTTTCAAATAGAATTTGTATTTATTGAACGTTTAAACATTATCATTGAAGTATAGTTTACCAAAGTCAATCCTTCAACATCTGTGTATAAACAATATTTTTTGTTGACTTATTTTCATCTGCCAGCACATATAAGTTTTTAGGTGTCTCCGCCCGTGACATTGCCTTGACTGTTTACTGCTTCACTAAAATGTGAATTGCATTTGAAAATTCATGTCAAACAAAAACAGACATCTCCGTTCACTGTATCATAGTAACCTTTTCTTTTTTAAAAAAGCGCAAGCTATACCTACTACGAAGAATAACTTTGCTTTTTTAAAAATTAAAATTAGACGTCAAAATTCAATAATACTCTTAGAAAATCCAAATGTCCGTAACTCCTTAAGGACTCAACTTGAAGAGCTGAAAATAGTTGCGTTGACCTAGAAATCAGGAGACCTTTCCAAAATGTCCAAGATCACCTTCCTAACACGCTCCGTCTAGGAGGAGTTTAAGGGACGGAATCCACACATTAAGAATTATAGTATAGATTATAGCACCTCGACTACAAGTCGTACTGAATATGTGAAGGAATATCGACGGAAAAGAAAATTAAAAAATCAAAGTATTCAATTAAATACTTTGCTAGCAAAACATCATTCAGATGCGTAAGTAATTTATTTATCTTTCTACTGTATATTCTCTGTGAAATATTATTTATATTTGTTTGATATTTTTTTTATGGTTATTTTTAGATCTCCCGAGAATTGCAATTCACAAATGCAAATATGTGCCCATCCAGAACAAATATGGAAAATCACTTTAGTAAAAGGAAAGTATTACCTTATCACAACAAACATCGATGTGACTGATGGCTTAGTTAATGGCGCAGTTGGTAAGCTACTTCACCTAGACTTCAATGAAGACAACATCGTTTGCCGAGTTTGGCTTCAATTTTGTGATTCACCAAAAGTTGGTCAAAAAGCAAGAAAAAAAGCTGCTTTACTAGCTGTTCACAGCAAAGTTGGTAATCTTGCTGTGCCTATTGAATTGCGAACATCCAACATTACTATGACAAGGGATAAAAAAGATACTGTTAAACGAAAACACTTTCCTATAATTTCGGCTTGTGCTATGACCATTCATAAGTTACAAGGTGGGACTTTTGATCAAATTGTTTACGAGTATGACAGAACACATCCACAACAACTTGTTTATGTTGCACTCTTTCGTGTAACAAGCATCGAAGGTTTATTCATCGTAACATTTGATGATGATGAAACTAAATTTAGATTTCATCATAATCGAGTACAAGCTTCATCAACCGTATCTTTGTTACAAGAGTTCAAGAGGCTGTCGTTAAATAAACTACAAACGAAAGCGCAAACCATCATTGATTTCATTGGTAATAAAAGAGATATCTCATTGTATACTCTCAACGTTCAATGCCTTCCCGAACATTCGATTGATTTAAATGACTCTGTTACACAAAAAAGCAACATTTTATTACTCTCCGAGACGTGGTTGGACAATAAAGAGGAATGTGAGGTACCAAATTTTTATTGTATTACTCACTTTAAACGTGATTCTGTTCGTTCAGGTGGAGTTGCAATATATCAAAACAAAAGTGATACGGCTAATGTTGTAACACCGAATATGGAGGTAATAATGAACAATATTCGGGACTTGCACGTAAGATCTACAAGTATTGCAGATTTATGCGCAGCAGAGTGTTTCATGGAAAACGGTGTCACCTTAATCATGGCAGTCATCTACGTATTACCAAATAACCAAATAATAGATATTCAAGAATTCATTCATAGAGCACTGTTAGAGTATTCTAAAGATGTATCTCAAACGCTTAGCAGATACAACAAAAATTTGCATAAACTTCCACTCATTTTGGCTGGCGATTTCAATATCAACTTTTTTGATAAAAAGTCAAAGCCATTGTTACAATTTCTTTTGGATGAATTTGATTTAAGAATTAACAATGATCCAGCAGAATCTACAACAAGATACAATACCACTATCGATGCAGTTTTTTCGAGACACTTACATAACATTCAATCACAAACATTTTCCTATTTTACACAATCCTATTTTAGTTATCACAAACCAATCATTACTACGATTGACTGTACAGATTAAGTTTATATTTAGTTTATATTTTTTTGTACAATAATTAGTAATAAAAAGTTTATTCCTAAAAAATATATTAAGTACAATTTTATTATCAGGAGTACAAATTGAAAATGCGGGATTTTTTTCTATTTTTGAACGTTTATTCTGAAAAAATGGTAACAAATGAATTATTCAAAGTATTGTCCATCGCTAGCCACAACTTTTTCCCATCTTTCTGGCAATTTACGGATACCGTCGCGAAAAAATTCGGCCGGCTTGGCTGCTATCCAGTCATCGACCCATTTTTGGGCTTCTTCGTAAGAATGGAAGCGCTGGTCAGCTAGGCCATGTGTCATCGATCGGAAAAGGTGGTAATCGGAAGGAGCAATATCTGGGCTATACGGCGGGTGGGGTAAGACTTCCCATTTCAGCGTTTGTAGGTATGTTTTGACCGGCGCTGCAACATGTGGCCGAGCGTTGTCATGTTGCAAAATTACTTTGTCGTGTCTTTGCTCGTATTGTGGCCGTTTTTCTTTGAGTGCGCGGCTCAAACGCATCAATTGAGTTCGGTATAGTGCTCCTGTGATGGTTTCGTTCGATTTCAATAGCTCATAATACACCACACCCAGCTGGTCCCACCAAATACAGAGCATGAGCTTGGCGCCGTGAATATTTGGTTTGGCCGTCGATGATGATGCATGGCCGGGGTAACCATATGATTTTTTGCGCTTCGGGTTATCGTAATGGATCCACTTTTCATCACCAGTGACAATGCGATGCAAAAAACCCTTCCGTTTTTGCCGTTCGAGCAGCAGTTCGCATGCAAAAAAACGGCGCTCGACGTCTCTCGGCTTCAGCTCATACGGCACCCAATGTCCTTGCTTTTGGATCATTCCGAGGGCTTTTATACGATGGGAAATGGCTTGTTGTGTCACTCCCAATGAATCTGCGAGCTCTTGTTGAGTTTGACACGAGTCTTCATTGAGTATTGCCTCCAATTCAGCATTCTCAAACTTTTTCACTTGGCCCGGCCGCTCTTTGTCCTCAACGTCAAAATCACCACTTCTAAACCGCACAAACCATCTCTCGCACGTTGAAACCGATGGAACATGACTCGGATAAGCCTCGGAGACCAATCGATGTGCTTCAGCAGCACTTTTCTTCAAATTAAAGAAGTAAATTAAAACTTCCCGCAAATGCTGTTTTGTTGGCACGAAACTCGACATATTGAGAGCTCAAAAAAACTATGAATTTGACACTGCGACAAATTGACACATACTGAAAATTAAAGCTATAAGACGTAGCTTTGACATGAACATAGTCACAGTACTGCCTGATGCGTATAGCGTTAGTAACGCCATCTGTTATCAAACCCGCATTTTCAATTTGTACCCCTGATACCATTCCTTCATTCATTTTATTTTTTCATTTAATTACTTTCCAACGCTGTTAATTTATTTAATTGTGCCTCTTATTTAATACATACCAGGTCTATAAATATGAAACCGGAATTCGCCCATAGATGGCCCTAGCTGTCAAGGTAGTTACCGTCAAACCGCGTCATTGGCGCCATTTCCTTGTTGACATCTCTGACAAAGATTTTCAACTCACAACAATACAAGTTTCATACAACAGCATAGTTTGTAATAGCGTTGACAAACTACGCTGACAAACAAAATGCAGACAGCATTGATTTTCTATTACCAATTGAAGAAAACTGCTGCAGAATCGCATCGAATGCTTGTCGAAGCTTACGGTGAGCATGCTCTTGGTAAATCACAGTGCTTTGAGTGGTTTAAAAAATTCAAAAGTGGCGATTTTTACGTGAGGAATGAAGAACGTGGAAGACCACCAAAAAAGTTTGAAGACAGCGAATTGCAAGCATTGTTGGATGAGGATGACGCTCAAACGCAACAACAATTCGCGGATCAATTAAATGTGACACAAGAAGCCGTCTCCTTACGTTTGAAAGCCATGGGAAAGATCCAGAAGATGGGAAAATAGGTTCCACATGAACTGAATGAAAGACAGCAGGAAAACCGAAAAACCACTTGCGAAATGCTGCTCGCCAGGTATAAAAGAAAGTCATTTCTCCGTCGAATTGTGACTGGCGATGAAAAGTGGATATATTTTGAGAATCCTAAGCGTAAAAGATCATGGGTAACTCCAGGCGAACCATCGACATCGACTGCAAGGCCAAATCGCTATGGACGGAAGACAATACTCTGTGTTTGGTGGGATCAGAAGGGTGTGATCTATTATGAGCTGCTAAAACCTGGCGAAACCGTTAATACTGAACGCTACCGACAACAAATGATCGATTTGAATCAAACTTTGCGTGAAAAACGACTAGAATATCAAAAAAGGCGTAACACAAAGTGATTTTGCTTCATGATAACGTACCATCACACACAGCAAAACTGGTCAAGGAAACGATTGAGGCGTTTAGTTGGGAAATACTTTCGCATGCGGCTTACTCACCAGATTTGGCTCCGTCCGATTACTACTTATTTGCATCGATGGGACACGCACTTGCTGAGCAGCGCTTTACTTCTTACGAAAATGTGCGAAAATGGCTCGATGACTGGTTTGCCTCAAAAGAGTAACAGTTTTCTTGGCGTGGCATCCACAAATTGTCAGACAGGTGGGAAAAATGTATAGGTAGCGATGGGCAATACTTCGAATAAAATATTTTTTATCATTTTCATACAATAAACGTGTATTTTCTATACAAAAATTCCGGTTTCATATTTATAGACCTGGTAATATATAGTGAAAAGAACTTCGTTCCAACCGGTGTCCCACCGATACCTCTTCTTTTTACTATATCTTCAAGTTACAGACCACCAGTGAAAAATGTATATTAACTAGAGTACGGGAATAACAAAGCCACCTCCATGAGAAAGTACGTTGATCAATTTTGGCTTTCTCATAAAGAAAGCTGTGTGAAGAATATAAAATAATGAGAAAATCATGTGAAAAATCCTACTTTGCATCCCTAGTCAAAAAAATGCAATGTTCTATAAAATCCGGATGCCTCCGTCAATTTTCGCTAAATTTGGTACTAAATATTTCTAAATATTATTACATACGTGTCTGAAGTTTTAGCTCGTTTTGCCAAATGTTTCTAAGGTAGAAGACGTTGAAACGTAAAAAATTCAAATTGCTATAAAATCCCAATCCTTCTACCGATCTTCATCAAATTGAATATGTAGCACCACTGAATATTAGTTCGATCCTGTAGATAATTTGAGTTCAAATGGTTAAAGTTGACGTGAATTAGAGCGTCAATGTCAATCAAATTTAATATCGAAACTCCTTTAATATTACTGTATTTGTAAGAAACTATTTAACTCGATAGCTAAAAAATTGTAACAGCTATAGCAGATACAGTATGACAGACTTTTTTCAAAAAACAAAAAATAGCATACATCCGAATCGGTGTTATTGCAAAAATTGGGCCAAACAAAGGAGCGTAACTGTACTACCGACCTGTCAAATTTTTTGTTATCGGTTGATATTGTTGGTTGATATAGCCGTTCTTGAGGCGTGGAGGTTTCAATTTTGCAAACTTGCTTCACACACACACACACATGCACACACGCGCGCGCACACACACAGAGAGAGAGAGAGATAGAGAGAGAGAGAGAGAGAGAGAGCAGATTAAACTCGAGCCTCGATATGAAACGCCAAATGCTATCGTTAAACGTAGATGTGAGAACGCGATGGAAATCGTCGCACAGAATGGTCAAGCCAGTTCTCAAAATAAAAGACGCTTGTAATTTGTTGTACCTTAATAACTTTTCGCTAAAATGGTAACTTCGATTTATAATAGTTCACTTTCTTCGAGATATTAAATTACTATCAGAGACACTACGTATCTATTAGAGACATAGTGTCCAAATATATATCAGATACTACGTATCTATCAGAGATACCTCGCATACCTCGATACATTTTATCTACCCCAGCGAGGTCTGTTCTTCCAGAGCGTCTTTTTTCCTAAGGTTTCACTCACAATCCGAAAACAAAGAAAGAAACAAACTCACGAATCAGCGAAAAGCTTGCTGTGCCTGAATTCATAAATTACGTCCAGTCTAGAAGAAAAAATTTTTAATTGAGGACAAGAATAACGAATGAATGCTATATTCTTAGTTTAATTTTTATTTAGTTGTGCTGCAGTTATGTATTATGTAAATTACTTGGCGTGAGAACACCACCGTGTCTCTCTCCATGGCCTAGTTTTCTTTAACATCAATACAAATCAGTTAATTGTTAACAATGATAATAAAAATATATTATTATGAAGTGATTAAATATTTTACTCTAAAAAAATAAGGTTGTTAAGGTCTGACTGGGTGGAAATTTTTCGGTGTTGTTATAAAATATTTGTTATCATATTTGATAGGAGTTTAAAATTGAACCTCAGACTGTCTATCTGAAATATTATACGAAAGTAGTAGTAATAATAATAATGGATAATTTAAAAAAAATCAAAATCGTTGAGGCCCAAGCTCTACAAATTTTTATTGTTTGCTAAGAATCGATTTTTTAGTTGTAATTTATCATACCGTTCGCTTTTTTCTATACCCAATTCTGTCGAATTTCGAAAATCTGTAAAATTGTATGTTTAATAAATTCATGTTTCATTCTCGCTGAAAGGCTATATTTCATTCAATCTGTCGCCAAAAATTAACAATAATGAAAAATGTATCATGGCTTTTCCCTATCATTTTTGGTATACAGAGTTTCTAAAAGTAGGCCAAATTTCAGAGGGAAATATTCATATTTTGTCCCAAGCGACAGAACCACTTAGATTAGTAACTTTCACAGATGTGGTTAATTCTCGACTTCTTATAGGCTTTCCCTGTCGTAACAAAGAGTATGTAGAGTAAAGTACTTCTTTCATTCGGATAGTAATATCGAGTCCGAGAAAACAACATTTTAAATGACACAAAAATATTATTGAAATTACAATCAAAACTTACATTCGTTCTACGTTAGTAATTTGTAAAAAATTAAAGAAAGCTAAGTATTACATGTTTTAATAGATTTTTGTTATTATAATTTGTCACTGAAAACAACTGCACGGTATGTAAGATGAGTCTAGATAAATATTATCACCGTTAAAAAATGATAGCTCATTATTTCTACTGCGTATTCTTTTTGAGTTTTGTACTGCAACATTTTTACTTGGATTTGGAAGAATGCGTCAATGATTCTCAACAATTTGAAGTCCAAGTTATCGCACTTATACAATGTTTCTATAATACTATCACATCTGATGAGTAGCAGCAACAATTTCTACTTCAAATTCTCACGCGCTAAAGGCATATGAGCTTTCTCGTAATTTTTTTAACATTACCTGACTAATTCATTTTTCTGTTTTACATTTATGATAAAAAATCTATATGTTTAGTTTATAAAATGTACACCAAGAGAAAAGATTTCATTAGTCGAATGAATCGTCACATTAAAATTTCTTTCTTTCAACAAACTAAATATTTATTTCATTCAATAAAAATACTTACATGATTCGAATGATGTGATCTGAACTATTTGAAGCATTTGAACCACGATGAGGATATTTCATTACCTTCGAGTAAACATTTATTTGATAGTACTTATTAAAGAAACGATTTATTTTGTTCAATTGAATAATATATTTAAAATCTCTGTTTCAAAGAGATATGTATTTGATGTAAATAAAGATAGAGGTACGGAGGTACCAGGTGTACAAGTATGAAATGCGGATTTCAGACAACAGATGACGCACGAATGCAGTTTGTGTTATAAAGATTTTACACTGCGCCATTTTGTTGTGTCATCAACAAGTGTCAGACACGCACAAGTGATAAATTGGAAAAGTGTGTGCATAGTGTTGTGTTGTTGTGTTCAATATGTCGAAATTTATACCGAACAAAGAGCATTCGCGGACAGCATTAATTTTTTGTTTTCATTTGAAGAAAACTGCTGCTGAATCATACCAATTACTTCGAGAAGCTTATGGTGAATATGCTCCACCGCAAGATACGTGTGAACGATGGTTTCGGCGTTTCAAAAGTGGTGACTTCGATGTTGCAGACAAGGAACGTCGAAAGCCGCCAAAAAAATCAAAAACACCCGCCACAAGAACAACTCGCCGAGCAATTGGGCGTTAATCAACAAGCTGTTTCTAATCGGCTATGAGAGATGGGAAAGATTTAGAAGACCGGTAGATGGGTACCACATGACTTGAGAGACAGGCGAATGGAAAAGCACAAAAACACATGTGACATTTTGCTCGCTCGGTACAAAAGGAAGTTGTTTTTGCATCGTATAGTTACAGGGGATGAAAAAAAATCATGCGTAGACCCAGGCGCACCATCCACATCGACCGCAAGACCGAATCGCCTTGGCAGAAAAACGAAGCTCTGTGTTTGGTGGGACCAGAGGAGCGTGGTCTATTATGAGCTGTTAAAACCTGGGGAAACGGTTATTAATAAACGTTACCAACAACAATTGACCGATTTGAACCGTTCGCTGCTTGAAGAAAGGCCAGAATACCGAAAGAGGCAACACAAAGTCATTTTTCTTCATGACAATGCTTCATCACGTACGGCAAAACCGGTTCGCGACCCGTTGGAAGCACTCAGCTGGGAAGTTCTACCCCACGCGGCTTACTCACCAGACTTGGCTCCATCCGATTACCACTTGTTTGCATCGATGGGTTACGCACTTGCTGAGCAGCGCTTTGGTTCGAACGAAGATGTGAAAAAATGGCTCGATGAATGGTTCGCAGCAAAGGGGAAGATTTTTACTGGCGTGGTAATCACAAAAGGCCCGAAAGATGGGAATGTACAGGGTGTCCGCCGGGAAGGTATACTACTTTGTTTGTTTATAATTTTTGATTAAATGAAAGAGAATGGATCTTATATTGATAAATGTTTTATTTAATGTCGGCAATTATGTATGGAATACAATATCAGATAAATGTCCGCCTCTGTTAGCCTCACAAATGCGAGCATTTTTGAGCACATTTTTCATTACATTCTCACGCATTTCACGCGGTATTTCATTAATTTCATCACGAATATTTTGTTTGAGTTGCTCAAGCGTTTCTGGTTTGTTTGCATAAGCCTTGCTTTTTAGATATCCCCACAAAAAGAAGTCCGGAGCAGTCAAATCAGGCGACCGTGGAGGCCAATCAACATCACCATTTTTTGAAATAACTTGTTGTGGAAAGAGGTCTCGCAGTAATTCCATTGTAATCCTGGCTGTATGCGATGTGGCACCGTCTTGTTGATACCACATGTTAATCAAGCCCAAAGCATGCAGTTGTGGCGTTAAAAAGTTTTCAATCATATCACGATATCGCTCCCCATTCACAGTTACCGTTACGCCGTTTTGATTTTCAAAGAAGTAAGGTCCAATGATTCCTCCTGACCAAATTGCACACCAGACTGTCACTTTTAATAGATGTAAAGGTGACTGATGAATAATTTGAGAGTTTTCCATTGCCCAGAACCGACTATTCTGTTTATTCACATATCCATTTGTTTCTCCCAAAAATTTCACGTAACTTTCTCATCGTCACAGTAATCGATGATTGATTTTGATAAAATGTTTTAACGATTAAAACACGTTGGTTTATCGAATATTTTTCCATAATAAATTTGCCACGTGTCTACTTCACGACTGCCAAATATGAACTGTCAAGACTAACGTTTACCAAAATGGCGGCAAAACAAAGTAGTATACCTTCCCGGCGGACACCCTGTATAACAAGCGATGGAGCATACTTAAAATAAAGCACTTTTTATCATTCTTCCGAGTTTAACATGTTTTTGTAGAAAAAAAATCCGCATTTTATACTTGTACACCTGGTATACAAGTACTTGGTTTTTTACAGCATATTTGGTTGTGCGAACCACAAGTACAAATATCTTGGTTTGTCTAACCAGTTAATCGGCTGGCGCATTTTTAACCAAGCGCTTGATAGGACTAACCTAACCGTTTTTCCATGTCGGAGACCCCTCACGTAAAAGTAAGTGTACTTGTCTCAAGCTCTTTACACATTGTGTTTTAAGGGCAATTTTTTGTGTTTACGCAAAATGCGAGGGTGGATCAATAACTTAGTGACTTTTTGAATTTCCCGCGTTGTAACTTGAAAAGCAACACTGCTCTCGCCAATTCTCATATGTCGATGGACTGCTGTGAAATTTTGAGCAAGCTGTGTCATTTAGTTGGTGTTTGATAGCCATAGAAAGCAGACAACCACGTGAATACTTGCGAAAATGGAAAAAGTGAATTTCATGTGCTCATCAAGCATTATTTTTTGCGAAAAAAAACTATCACTCAAACCAAGGAGAAGCTCGATAAATAGTATGGCGACTCTGCACCATCGATTTCAATGGTAAAGAAGTGGTTTACTGAATTTCGTTGTGCTCGCACAAGCATGAGTGACGCCGAACGTTTTGGACGCCGAATCGAGGTCACTACACCCAAGACAATTGAAAAAATCCACGATACGGTGTTCGTCGATCGGAGATTGAAAGTGCGCGAGATTGTAGAAGCCATAGGTATATCACATGGCTCAGTGGTTTTGATTTCGAAAGATCATTTGGGCATGAGAAAGCTATACGCAAGATGGGTGCCGCGTTTGCTCACACTTGACCACAAACGCAATCGTGTAACAACTTCGAAGGAATATTTGGCGTTGTTCAACTGCACTCCGGACGAGTCTTTGCGCCGTTTCATAACCATGGACGAAACATGGATCCAACACAACACACCAGAGACCAAGCAGCAGTCGAAACAGTGGGTTTCTCCGGGCGAATCAGCGCCGAAGAAAGCCAAGGTGGGTCTGTCGGCTAACAAGATCATGGCGACAGTTTTTTGGGATGCACACGGCTTAATCTACACCGATTACCTTCAAAAGGAAAAAACAATCGACGGCGAATGTTATGCCAGCTTATTGGACCGGTTGAACGTCGATTTGAAGAAACCACGACCGCTTTTGCCAAAAAGAAAGTGCCATTCTACCAAAATAATGCACGGGTGCACACGTGCGTAGTTGCCATAGCGAAATTCCATGAATTAGGATACGAATTGCTCTCTCATGCCCCATATTCTCCGGATTTAGCCCCCAGTGACTATTTCCTGTTTTCAAACCTGAAGAAATGGCGGAAAGAGATTAAGCTCCAACAATAAAATCATCGCTTAAATTAACACCTATTTTGAGGACCTCGACAAATCTGATTATTTGGAAGGGATAAAAAAAAATTGAAAAAACGTTGGACGAAGTGTATTGAGCTCAAAGAAGACTATGCTGAGAAAAAAAAACGTTTTTTGCTGAAAAAAACTAACTTTCATTCAAAAAGTCACTGAGTTATTGATCCGCCCTTGTATATATTGAAACGACCGATTGAAATGAACAACAGACGTATTTACTTTTGGGGTGGATAGTTTTTATTATGTTAACGAATATCAATGTTTATTTCCGATCGCGATACATCCGTACACTATTAAGTTCCGGCTCACTTGCGAACTATAAACAATACGACATTAATACATCAACGTCAATCTGGAAAGATCGCTTTAAAATCAATCATCGGTCACAAACACATCGGTTGTTCAAACAGTGCCCCGATCTGATACTTTGGAACTCTTGTTCAGCAATTACCACCTAACCACCTGAATTTTCAGCTCTCGGAACCGCTAGTATTCCTAGAAGAAAATTTTACAAATCACTCGACACATCGATCGCCTTGACCGATTACACCAGAGAGAAAAATCAATAAACTATCCGTATATTTCACAAAAATATCTCAATTAATAATACGCAACATTTTAATCTACCTGTATGAGTCTCTCGCAGCACCATTCGATCATTCATCGACCCATCCGGAATCGCTTCCGCAGAGCGTCATGGAGACCTCAATTTTCATTTTTCTCGAAACCGTACGATTTTACCTTTGACAGTCATCGAGATTCTAATATTGACTTCAATCCTTCACCATACGAGAGCCGTCAAGGTTTTCAATTTTTATCTCATCTCTTCACTATACAAGAGCCATCGATGTCTCAATATTGAAAATTTATTGTACCTGCGATAATTTCGTCCGGCGATCATTTCGACAATTGTGCATAACCGAACCAAATAAGCATCCTCCGAAGAATCTTTAAACAGTTCTAACACTAATGTAACGACTTAGCGAAATGAACAACAACCGTATTTGGTTTTGGGAAGGATATTATCAATTATTATAATGATTATTAATATGTATTCTCGAAAGCGTTACGTTATACGTCTATTCGTTAAGACGTTCTGGCCAAGACTCACTTGTCAACACGGTTCATGTCGAGTCAATCTTTCGTCAAATGTCAATCCGCGAGCAGTTTCGGTCATTCCTATGCTATACTCTTAATATTCGTTACAATATTGATACATTCATAATAATATTGATTAATATGAGCCATCGGGGTCGAGACCATCACGTGCCAAATCGACCATTATGCACGGCCAAATGTCTACCGTCCATCATATTTACGAGTATATTGTATATAACTACACAGTACATATTCCTTTTTGTTTACGACTCGCCACATATCACTGCGAGGTTTCTTTCGTTACGGATAAATTTCTGCTACATTGAGTATTAGGAACGTTCCATATTATCGCAGATACAGTACAGTGTAGTAGATCGTGGCGAAGGCAGACGAAGCGTTAGCGTACCTTTTATCAGTACTCCGTGCATGCACACGATTTCTCGATTCTTTATTCGTTCACGTCGTGAGTTTTCCTCGCGAGAGCTCCTTTGACGATATTTTATGTATTCCACGCCTGTATTGTGTATGCAAAAGAAATGGTGAGCTTTCAGCGTCACGTGTAATCTCGCCTATTTGTTCGCCGTTGCGGCGATTATCTAAATACGATCATTCAGGAATTTTGAAATCTTCTAGGAGTCAGAGGGTATGTGTATGAACGAACATAAAACGAATATACTTATTTCTATGATTCCTCGAGGGATTCCTTCATAAGCCTCCACGTATTTTATAATCTATTTATACGGAAGCTCTATAATGAATCCCATGAATTTATCAAACGGCATTTTGTCGCATTTAATGCTTGGCCATTTTCCTAAAAATTCTATAAGGTAAAAGACACTCTTTTACCAGGAATTATAAATTATATTACCGTGGCACAAATTTATCTGTTTTCTTAGTATTCAGAAAAGAAATGAGCAAGTTTAACGATTGAAAATCATCTTCTGATTGTACCTGCAAAACTTCTTTTTAATAAAGATAAAAAGATTTTTAAAAAATTTTTTTTTTTAATTAATAGCCCATTTTATAATACTTTATATTAAGTGTAAAAATAATATTTTTTTTTTTTGACAATAATTATTGAACGCTCTCCTACACAGCTAAATATGTGTTAAGGGAATGCTGGAGTAGATTTTTTTACTTTAAATTGTGAGGACTGTAATATGAACGTGAACGATTTGACGTCCGGTAAAATTTCGGTTGAAAACGTGCAAAAAATAAATAAATAAATAAATAAATCGAAATATCGCAGCATCTGTTTTGTAGGATTTTACATTTCCTTTCTGGAACTCACCGGACGTTGATTCTTTAAAATTCTCTGAGCATTTCAATATCGTCAGAAAGTCGATTATACAAGAGAAATCCATGTAAAGTGCAACCTATGTTAACGTAGTTTGTCTCTATTCTCGTAGCCGTAATCCCTTGCTGCAAGCGATAAGACTACGTGAACGCAGTATACACTTTACGTGGATTTCTTTTGTGTAATTGACTTTCTAACGATATTGAAATGTCTATATCCTGTGACAGGTCTATATCCTAGAAAACAGGTGCTGTTGACGATTTCGAGCAACCATATTGATTTTCTGAAGGGTCAGTCATATATGATTCTTTTCAATGTTTGCACGTTTTCAACCGAAATTAGACCGGACGCCGAAGCGTTTATTTGCATATTGCTGTCCTGTACAATTTGAAGCATATTGCAGCATATCGCAGAATTTGAGGATGCATAGTGATTTTTTTACCAAAGTCGATAAAAAAATTGACTCCAGCATCCCCTCAAGGTGATGTGCTACCCCGTATTCAGTGACAAAAACTGTAATGCAAATTTCTTCGCCACAATTGATCTTTTCAATAAAAGAAGAGAACGGTGAACGACGTCTTACAATTGTAAAGTTCACCGATCTCATTTTTTATCCAAAAGATCAATCGTAGCGGAGAAATTGGCAACGGGAAAATGTCGCTATCTCTCTCGGACGCGTATCGAAATGGAAGAGAAATACGACATGTAGAACATCGTCTTAAGGCAAGGCGAAATATTTATCTTATAATGTACTATGTGACACCTGGCAAGTTTACTCTCGTAACGCGATACCTATATGCTGTTCTTCTCCCACACCGAAGTGGGGTGTGTCTTTTACATCCCCTTAAGGCGGGGGAAAACATGTATCAATGCGAAAGAGAAATAACTAAATGGCACTACATAGCAGAATGAAGGAGCAAAAAAATATTTAAGTTTTTAAGTTTCGCATCGCCGTAACAGAATTTTGTAAACGAATTCAGTGAATTATGACCTGTAATATTCATTTATGCATTATGAAGATTAGGTACGAATTAACGAAGTAACTAAGATTGTCAAAATGTGCGAAAATCCTGTCTAATCCACATATTAAAATGTCAAGATGGCCACCATTACATACGCTCATACAGTGCTCTGATACTAACTTCTGCGTCAATTCTGTCACCTGTTATAGTCCCAAACAGTAGCTTATCTAGCCAACAGCATATTGCATTACTTATAGACGTTACGAATTCAACCAAAAAGTTTGACATCAAAAATAATTTGAGAAAAAGATAAAAAATCCTGACTGCGATAAATAGTAAAATCACTTGATAAATAATATTCAAGTGGATGAAAAAGGCAATAAAAAATTGTGTGCCAGGTGTATGCATAAGTTTTTTCCGGTTTAACTAAGAGATGGCGCCAGCGAAAAGTACGCAGCGTATTAATTTGACACATACGTCATTTTGTTCGTCTGACATTAACCTACAAACACACACAAGTTGAGTCCGCCAAAAACTAGCGTCTTTGTTTTATCGTTCAGTGATCATGTCGAGTTTTGTGCCTGAAAAAGAACATTTGCGGCACGCATTGCTTTTCTTATTTAATCAAAAGAAAAAGGCTGCTGAAAGTCAACGTTTGCTGGTAGAAACATATGGTGAACACGCTCCATCGATTAGAACATGTGAGACATGGTTTCGACAATTTAAAAGTGGTGATTTCAATGTGAAAGACAGTGAGCGCTCTGGTAGACCACAAAAATGCGAAGACGAGCAATTGCAGGAGTTATTGGATGATGACCCAACTCAAACTCAAAGGCAATTAGCAGAAGCATGTGTCACAAGAAACAATCAGCAGACGTTTACGAGTAATGGGGAAGATCAATAAACTCGGTAAATGGGTCCCACACGATTTGAATGAACGTCAAATAGAAAATCTCAAAGTCACTTGTGAAGTGCTGCTTCAACGCCACGAAAGGAAATCATTTTTGCATCGAATTGTGACGGGTGACGAAAAATGGATTTATTTTGAAAACCCGAAGCGGAAAAAATCGTGGCTTTCACCTGGCGAAGCCGGTCCTTCAACACCAAGGCCAAATCGCTTCGGCAAGAAGACCATGCTCTGTGTCTGGTGGGACCAGAGCGGTATTGTGTATTATGAACTCTTGAAGCCCGGCGAAACCGTTAATACACAACGCTATCGCCAACAAATTATTAATTTAAACCACGCATTAATCGAAAGACGACCGGAATGGGCCAGAAGACATGGCAAAGTGATTTTGTTACACGACAATGCGCCGTCTCACACAGCAAAAGCAGTGAAAGACACCTTGAAATCGCTTGGATGAGACATCCTTCCGCACCCGCCGTATTCGCCAGACCTGGCGCCATCTGACTATCACCTCTTCGCATCAATGGGGCACGCGCTCCCAGAGCAGCACTTCAGCAATTTCGAGGAAGTTGGAAAATGGCTCGACGAATGGTTTGCCGCAAAAGACAAGCAGTTTTTCTGGCATGGTATTCATAAGTTACCTGAAAGATGGGCGAAATGTGTAGAAGCCGATGGCCAATATTTTGAATAAAACAAAAATTTATTTCCCTTGAAAATTACGTGTTTTTTTTTTTACAAAAAACCGGAAAAAACTTATGCATACACCTGGTATTCACCGTCGTGAAATATTTGTAAAAACATATCAACTGTTTTTGACAATACTCGAAATTGTAGAGACCAGGTTGATGTGGAATGAGTCATATTCCAGTCATGATCAAAGTTGTAATATTTACCAGTATAGTTATATACAGGAGAAACCGTAAATATCTGATAGCATGAGAATATTTAATTCGGCCCAATTCCAATTGTGGAATGCGTAGGTAGGAATTATCAAGCGGTGGATCAGCGATGACTGCCGAAGGTGCAGCGAGGAGAAAGTAGAGAGAAAAGTGTTGGATATCCCATCGAATGACCATAGCTCCCCTAGTCATCCCGATGAAATTGGTATCGAAACGGGGCCGAACGTCACTCGCTCGCTCATCCAGCATCCAGCTCAACTCTGCGCGAACCAAGAGTCCGAGGGAGTACACTGCTCGATCATCCGAAACTGCAAAGCGTCGACGCCTCACTCGACACACTCACTCGCAAATTTCCATATTCAGAAATTTCCCGGGGCATCCAACTGACTGCGACACTTCACTAGATTGCCATAGCGTCGCTGAGCCTACAGTGCTTGCGGTCGGAATATTCTATAGTTTAGTGTACGCCTGAACGCATTGGAACACAGCTGAAAAAAATGCTGAACCAAAGTGACTGTGTGGACTGAATGAAGCGGTAAGTGCTCCGAAACGTAGCGCATACGGGACGACAAACTGTCGCGACAATCGTTAGGGAGAGTGAGCGAGTGCAGCAAAAATGCTTTGCCCGCATAAAATCAAATCGAAATCGAGAAAAATCGCGTCGACACGATTTCGCGGATTCTCTTAGGCAGAATAAATAAAAAAAAAGGTCAATGAAAAAGAGTTTCGTCTGATTTGTCTGATTTGTCTGATCTAATAAAATTGAGAGTGCTTGCCTTGCTATGTGAAAACAAGGTGATGACATTTAATTTGTGAAAGATCGGTTAATCGCAAAACTCACTTGATCCGATTGTTGATTTTTTCTGGAAAAATACGAGGATAAAATTAATTAATTTTAATCATATTATTTTCGGAAAAAACTTTATATTCGTATACGGCAAATATTAAACTTGCTATTTGCTTCATTGAAAAGTTTTTAAGTTTTTGCGCTGTAAAGTGTTCTAAAACGGAAAGTTTTGAACGGCAAATTTCGACTAATGTCCGTTGAAATTTAATCCTCGGGGCTTCCTCGTAAAATACAATATGCGTGGAGGCCCTCTTGGCACCAAATGCTCTTGACCGATCGCGCTCGTTACGAAACAATAATTAATATTGAGTAGCGCCCAGATGCTTCGTACTCGAACTAAAACACCTTTCTCCCATGGACATTCTCGTAACCCGTATGAAACCGACGTATTTTCCGCCATGATATATCGAGTTACGCAAACCCCATCAAATTCCTGTAGAATATAATATCGATTAGTACGTTTTCGCCTGCGTGTATATGTATTAAACGAAGGTTGAGCGAGGCAGTTGCGGTTAACCGACCAGTGGTCAAAACCCGAGCGTGGTCAGACGGCTACGTCATATAGATGTACCAGGTATGAGAAATATTCGAATAAAACTGCCTTCCACATCCTTGTTGGATCGAATAACTATTAGCAACACTTAAAATCGAGTGATAGTAATATATTTTTTATATTAATTATCTCAAATAACTTACTTACCAATAGTTATGAATAATGGAAACGACAAAATTATATTTTTTTCTTGAATGAAAAAAACTCGTTTGAGATAATTAATCTTCAAAAATGCTTTTTACGATACGTTTGAAGAATGACTCATATTAATTCGATATTAAAAGTATTTCAAATGCTAATTATTGCCTATGATTACTGACATTTTGCCAATGCTTTACAACAACTTGCGGTTTAACATGTATTAACTTTACAAAAATTGAAAATCTACCGTAAATAGAATATTTTATTTACACGTGTATACTAGCTTTTCTCTTTTCCAATGGTATTCACTGGCACAACACTATAATATGTCGTTATGTCTCATAATAATAAATAAATATCTACCGCTACCGTTTGGATCCCTATGGAATTTCGAATCTAAATGAAACCCTCTTCCACACACTTACACTCACAGACTCATTACTCGGGATTCACCGCAGATTAGAAACGTGCCAGTTTACAGGAAGTATAGTGAGTAGTGAAATGGCAGTAGCTTAAATTAATAACATCGCTTGAAGCTTCTAATTAAGCGGTACTCGCTCGCGCGTAATATTTAACACAAATTTAACACTGCATACGCAGAATTATTTCTGCTAGTCAATCTCGCGCAATACACTTAATAATTGGGCAATACGATTTCAGTATACGCTCGATTCATTCAACTGAATTCGGTTTAACGTGATGTGCTACGAATGTCTGCCGGTTTCTCTCGCTTTACCGCTATTGCCAATGATGCTATCTCAGTCGTCCTCATGACAGCTTAGTCGGTATAACACATTATCGAAGGGGAGGGAGTCAGGTCAAAATTACTGAGATTCATAGTGAAATATTTAACTTGTTTGCCTGCTGGTATTGTAGGAGTTATAGGTCAGAAAATAAAGTCAAACTCAAGCCGATGGTTTTAGACTATTCCTTCTACATGTATTTAGCGTTATACATGATGTAGTCTTGATAGTGTCTAACCGATAACTCCTACAGCATCAGAAGTGGGATTAAAAGGAATAGTCTAAAACCATCGGCTTGAGTTTGACTTTATTTTCTGACCTATAACTCCTACAGTATTATTAAAAAAATTATATGGTGTTGAGCTCTAAAACAAACTTTTTTTTTGCCAACCGGACCAAACGTTATAAGCCTTTGCAGGTAGCCTAAAATAAAACTACGGGTTTTTATATTATACACACTTCCACATGAGAACCGGTAATTCAAATATTTCCAGAAAAATACTCAACCGTGTGTAAGAATTTTCTTTCCGGAATGAGTGTAGTTTATATTAGGTGCGCAACTAAGTTCCCGCTGTTTTTCAAGAGATGACTCCAGTAGTAAGTACTGGTCGATTGGGACATAACCAAACCGTCATGAACGAAGCTTAGACATATGGTAAACAAACCGCTTTGGCACATTAATGATTTCGTTTTTGCGTCATATACTTTTGATTGTGTGAAAATGTCTGATTTTGTGCCAAATAATCGTCATTTGCGGGAAGTGTTGCTTTTCTTCTTTCATTCGAAGAAAACGGCGGCTGAAGCGCATCGAGAACTCCAAAAAGTTTACGGAGATGCTGCTCTAAGTGAAACAACATGCCGTGATTGGTTCCGTCGCTTCAGAGACGGTGATTTTGATGTTGACGACCGTTCGCGTGAAGGAAGGCCAAAAACCTTCGAAGACGCTAAATTGGAGGCATTGCTCGATGAGGATCCGTGCCAAACGCAAAAAGAGCTTGCTTCAGCATTAAGAGTTACCCGCCAAGCCATTTCCAAGCGATTGCATGCGTTGGGAATGATTCAAAAACAAGGAACTTGGGTTCCTTATGATTTGAAGCCAAGAGACGTTGAGCGTCGTTTTTTCGCCTGTGAACAACTGCTCCAGCGGCAAAAAAAGAAGGGTTTTCTTCATCGCATCGTTACGGGTGATGAAAAATGGATTCATTACAGCAATCCAAAGAGAACAAAATCATGGGGACTGCCCGGTCATGCTTCTACGTCGTCGGCTCGGCCGAATATTCACGCTGCGAAGATTTTGCTGTGTATTTGGTGGGACTAGGGCGGTGTTATTTATTATGAGCTGTTAAAACCGAATGAAACCATCACTGGGGAACGGTTTCGAACTCAATTGATGCGATTGAGCCGAGCACTGCGCGAAAAGCGGCCACAATACGAGCAGAGGCACGAAAAAGTGATTCTACAGCATGACAACGCTCGGCCTCACGTTGCCAAACCCGTTAAAACCTACTTAGAAACGCTCAAATGAGAAGTCCTACCCCACCCGCCATATTCCCCAGATATTGCGCCGCCCGATTATTACTTGTTCCGTTCGATGACACATGGTCTGGCTAATCAGCAGTTCAGCTCATATGAAGACATCTCAAAATGGCTTGATTCGTGGATAGCCTCAAAAGACGAACACTTCTACCGTGACGGTATTCGAGCTCTGCCAGAAAGATGGGAAAAAGTTGTCGCTATCGATGGGCAATATTTTGAATGATTCATTTGTAAACATTTTTTCACAATAAAGTCGCATTTTCATAAAAAAAACAGCGGGAACTTAGTTGCGCACCTAATATTTTCTTAAGATTAGTAAATGTAAACAATAAAAGAAATCACTGTTCAAGTCTACGGTATTTTCTTGTTGTTGTATTTTACTAATTTTTAGAGAAAACCAGCTACACTCATTTCAACAGGATACATCTTACGCACGAATTGATTTTTTTTCGGAATTTTTAGACTACTGGTTGACTTGTGAAAATTATGTAATAACACATGATGTTATTTTAGGATACAGAAGTCCGTAATGTTGTAAGCAACAAATTTCCCTACGCAATATTGACCTGTAACGAACTATTAAACAAACTTTTTTCACCGGCATCACTGTCGTAATCAATTCAAAGCGAATCTTATATTTATATAGATAATATTACTGTAAGCTTCCTAAGATTACTTTGTTCCAAGAAATTTTAATACATAACTCAAGTGGATCTACTGGCGGAAGCTTCTTGAAATGTTTTAACTAAATTTCAACAGAAAGTAGAACCAGATGTGACCGATGATAAATATACTGCTGTAGAATATTTCATTAGACTATTAGTCCGCTCGTCCTTAGCTTAAAATTGTTCACAGCTGCCCTTAAATCTAAATCTCATATTGTCAGAAACTCCGGAACACTTAGCCAGACTTAAAAATATCAAACTCGAAAACTTTCAATTTTTTATGGAAGGACCAGGAAGTATACTGAGTCTGATTAAGTTCTTAATCATCCATGAAACACTCTCAGATGGCTCTCAATTTATTACCTCAGGGTTAAGCTGATAGGCCGCTGTACCTATAAAACGTCATAAAATGTTAAATTGAAATATTCGCCCGCTCGTTCTGGAATTACAATTTTCCACACCTATGTCCAAATTTATCAACGTTCATCTCATTGTTTTAGAAACAACGGTGCAATTAATCATGCACAAAAATTTGTAGTTCTAAAATTGTCCATTTTTTAAATCGAGAAAGGTGGCATGTTCACTGAGTCTGATTGAATTAATCATCAATAGGACACTCTGAGATAATAGGATTGGACGACCCTTTGAGCTAGTAGGCTGCTGTACGGATAAAATGCTATAGACCAGGGGTCTCCAAACTTTCCAGCCTTAGGGCCATACTGATTACTCCAGTAAGTTCCGAGGGCCAAAACCATATTATCATTGTTGCCGGTGGTAAAAAGTGAAATAGTCCAAAATCTGTCCGCGGGCCGAATGTGGCCCGCGGGCCGTAGTTTGGAGACCCCTGCTATAGACTGATCAATTGAGATATTTGCCCGTTCGTTCTAGGTGTAAAATTGTTCACAGCTATCCCTAAATATATCAACGTTAATCTGATGATTTTAAGAACTCCGAATACTTAACAAGACTGCAATTTTTCACGTTTCTTTAGAACAGTGACCCCAGTTTTCTATTGATGACAACGGCGACATATTGTCAAACCGAAAATGAACACTTTTAATATCTACATCAAAGCTTTCTGAGAGATCCATGTACTTTTGAATTTTAACTATTCAGATCTAATAATTAACCGATTATTTTAATAACCGCTTTCCACTACCGGGGTTCTTGGCATTGTCGCAGTACTCATACTGCACTTTCCGAATCAAATTATGTCCTGTGTATAATTTCACGAATAGCAACAATAAACGAGGTTTACATTCACGTCAGTTTTCTTAGTCAAATGTAACCTTTCGTTATTAAAAGACAGCTGTCGGGATTGTCAAAGAATTCTTTCTGCTTAATATCCTGAAAGCAAAACGTGTGACTAACCTCAAAAAGAGCCGGCGTGGCATTCTTTCCTACAGAAAACGAGTGTGTCGACAGAAATATCAGTTCCCTATATCAGTTCTTCGAAATCGACCGCTGCTTTATAATTTCCACAAGAAACTATATTTAATTTGTTCTTAGGTCAATAAATGTAATTCAATTTAGAATGAATGAATACAGCACAATAAATTATACAACAGGTTACAAATGAAGTGTCAGTTTCCGCTAGTGCGATCCAACTACGAATAGTGATCGGAAGCCATTGTAAGTCGCACCATTTGCCGCTAAATTTCAATGCATATAATTTGATAAAAACGTACGTGTATCTGCAATGATGAACAGTAAGAAGCATTCTTTAAATGACCTATAATTTTTCCGATATTCGAGAAACACTTTATTCATTTGAGATATAAATGTATCGTCGGTGTTAGGAACTGCGTCATAATTAGAAGGTGGGTTGATTACCTTATGCAAACATGCGGAAAAAACGATTGTTCGACTGCAAATATCTGTAAAAATAAATAAATAAACAAATAAATAAATAAATAAATAAATAAATAAATAAATAAATAATTTAATGGAGCGTCTTGTTAAATCTTAAACGATTATGAAGAATACGTCATAATAATTTTTTTTTGTTTTTCCACTACATTTTTTTTTCACAGCAATTTTTTTTTCACAATGTCAAGATCCATTTAAAGAAAATCTCAATAGTACGCTAAAAACAAAACAAAGAATGTGTACCCTGGAAACGTCTGGAAGTCGAAAAGACATAACTTTTTTTCTTAATTGCAATATTATAATTATGCCATTCAGAGACTATTGATATTTCGGAAAAAAGCAAACTTTTACACAACGCACATCACAACAAGCTAATGTCTAAAACTCGATTTTTCTCCGAAATATCTATGGTATTATTAAATTGGGAATTTATTGTGAAAGGACGGTACCTAATGTTTTATCCGAAGTATTGTCCATCGCTTGCCAGTACTTTTTCCCATCTTTCTGGTAGCATACGGATACCGCGTCGGAAGAATGCTTCATCTTTTGAGGCTATCCACGAATCGACCCAATTTTTGGTATCTTCATATGATGTGAATTGTTGCTCACATAGATCATGCGCCATTGACCGAAACAAGTGGAAATCAGAAGGAGCAATGTCTGGTGAATACGGCGGGTGGGGTAAAACTTCCCAATTGAGTGTTTCCAAATAGGTTTTGACCAGCGCCGCAACATGTGGACGAGCATTATCATGCAGGAGAATAACTTTGTCGTGTCTGGAGTATTAGTGGGCTCGCTTTTCTTTGAGTGCTCGACTCAATCTCATCAATTGTGTTCGGTAGACAGCTCCAGTAATGGTTTCGTTCGGTTTGAGCAACTCATAATACACGACACCAAGCTGATCCCACCAAATACACAACAAGAGTTTTTTCCATGAATATTTGGCTTAGCTGTAGATGTTGAAGCATGGCCAGGTGGTCCCCATGATTTCTTCCTTTTTGGATTATCATAGTGGATCCATTTTTCATCACCAGTGACTATACGGTGCAGAAAACCCTTTCGCTTATGCCTGGCAAATAGCATTTCACATGTGAAAAATCGGCGTTCAACGTTTCTCGGCGTCAGTTCATATGGAACCCAATTTCCTTGTTTTTGAATCATTCCCAATGATTTCAACCGATGTGAAATTGCTTGTTGAGTCACCCCTAATGTAAGTGCAAGTTCTTCTTGCGTTTGGCACGAATCTTGATCCAATAATGCTTCCAATTCCGCGTCTTCGTACCTTCTTCGGCCTTCCGCTACGTCCTTTGTCTTCGATGTCAAATTCACCGTTCTTAAACTTTTGAAACCACTCATGACAACTTCTCTCACTTAAGGCAGCCTCACAATATGCTTCTACAAGCAATCGATACGCCTCAACTGCAGATTTATTCAAATTGAAGAAGTAAATCAAAAGTTCCCGCAAATTACGCTTATTCGGCTCAAAACTCGACATTTTCGCACACAAAAGAATATATTATACTGATAAAAAAAATCACTAATATTTTAAGGTTATGTTGTTGCCTGATGTCCAGCCTTACGATAATGACGTTTACATCTGACAATTTTAACAATAACTTACTGGTGGCGCCATCTTTTGTCAAACGGCGGAAACTTATTTGTACACCTAATATATAAAATTCATGGGTTACAGTTTTTGTTACCGGTTGAGTAGATTTCGCCTCGCCTGAACAAAAGGATTAATTTCTTTCTTTACTTGTAGTAATACAATTCTCAGTAAATTCGTGACTACTGAAATTGATGGAACAGGAATTTTGGAAGTGCAAGAAAACTAATTCCCTTGAAGGTATCGTGGAAACAAATAAGACCGATATAATGAAGAAAAGGCCCAGTGACGACGAAAGCACATATCTATACTAGAGTTTCGTACGACTCGGGCGCCTCTCAACGATACGGTCGAAATATCCTTTATCCAGGACTTTATATCATTGACCACCCTACCCTTGTCATGGACCCTTCTCCCAAACCCTGCCATTCTGCGTGCTTCGCGAATCGAAATAAGCAACGTTGTATTTTTCTCTACTGATCGTCTTCTGTTACCCCTCCCGATTATATTTCATTTCCCTCGCGACCGACTTTTGTTTTTCCGTCCGGATTGCATTTTATTTTTACTTCTGATCGTTATTTATTACTCACCAATTATCTTTTGCTGCCGATCGTCTTCTCTTCCCATGATTGGCCCATCCCCTATTACTGAACGGTGGACAATATGTGTATGCGGGCGGGGGTCTCTATTATTGGCCCTACTAGATTCTTGTATACGGCGGCGGTTGCGATGTATTTTCGTCATACGAGGGCTTCGTACGGATCGGGCGCTGCGCGGTCTAAGCACACCTTGTCCAGGATTTTGTATCATTGACCACCCTATCCCTATCATTAACCCCTTTCCCTGACGCTATCCCCTATCCCGATTACGGAACAGCGGATCAATAATAGGGACACCACTTACCTTCCAATTTCATTGCCAATTTAACACCGCTCGTCTCAAAATTCAAAATTCGAAATATAATACATGAAATGGAATGCCCTAGATATTTATGATACTTGACATGTGATGACCATTGACATAACCTGTACATTCTTTACGCTTAACATGGAACGTCTCCTATATTTTTGACACTTGAAATGGAGCATCGTATATACTATTTACCCTTGGCATCGTCATATAGGAACTTAACATAATCAGGGCCTGAAGGGAAGTTCATAGGATCTATAATAATCTATAATAATCGGAGCTTAGGGAGAGGGGCTCGTAGAGGGACTCAGAATCAGGGCCTGGGGGAGAAAACCTTATAGAGCGACAGAATAATTAGGGCCTGAGAGTGTCATTTTACCCCTATCTTCTCGATACACGGCGCCGGTGGCATCAAGATATTATTATAATATAGAGATATAACTATATATGTTCAAATAAAGTAAGCTGAGATACACGGAGCAAGTTCTGCGTGATATCAAGGAAGCCGCATCCTCGCCCTTGCTGAGATTAATTAAATCATTGATTACCATAACAACGGGAGAGGCAGTGGCGGCATTCTCTACCTCTTCGACCATCGTAATTCACGAATAATAAGATTAGGTGACTGCTGGCCAATCCTCGGAATATATTCCCACGTTCTTCTAAAAACAAAGGCCCCTGCTATATAGTCACGTTACCTCAATAGAAAATTGTATATTTTAATCCACTGAAAATGTATACTTTTCTTTAAATATATTCCGAGAGATGACATAACAGAAAATCTTGCGCACTCGAAGGCAGCCGATAAAAATAAAAATGTCAGATTAGCCATGAATTTATATTAAAGAAATTGTATTTACATAAATGTTTAATTGGATTTTTTACATTTTTCTGTTTATTTATGCAATAATTAAAAAGATTTTGAATGCATTTTACTTTAATCTACTCACAGTAATCGTTTCAAATCCCTTAAAACCTTAATCACAGCTGTAAATTTTAAACATCAAGATCTGTAGATAAGAAAAAAATAAAGAAAATCGAGAGGACAGTAGTAATAGATCCGAACACCATAATCATCAGCAGTAGAAATCTGGCGATGCCTGCGCCTAATTCAGAATGGTTGGTGGTGCTGATTCTCTCTATCGTAGATTATAGATCTTGCACAAGAGGGAAGGACCTCTCAGTGCTTAACGTCGGTGCAGACATCGTAAATCTTGCGTTGGCCCGAGGCCAATGGAACTCTGCAAGTGATCTTCGACTACACGCGCGTCTACGAAAATCCTCTTAAATAAAATAAAAGTTTTTTTCAAGTATGTCTTTTACTCGGGTTTTCAAGACATTTGGAAATAAGTAGCACGTCATCAGTATCGTGTATCCATTTGTAGATAAGCACCTTTCGGAACTTTAAAATCCGCACTTTTTTTATTTATCCCTTAATTCATTTGTAATTAATTCTTTCAGAAAAATGACCTGCATGTTATAAATTTATATACAGTAATTTAAAAAATTATATTGCGATTAGGTGAAAAATAAATATAACAGAGAAATATAATGAACAAAAATAACGACCGATATATTTACCGTTCGTCGTTACTCATTAAATTCACTTTTTACTATCCTTTCATGAAATCTAGTTAAGAAACAACTGAACATTTTCATAGTAGATCAGAGATTTGGTGTTCGATTTAAGTTCAGTAAACCTGGGTTTGTAACCCGTCTAAAATCGCTGGATTTTTTAAAATATATGTTTTTCTATGATCATGGTCATTAGGGGAATTCTCATAAAACTCACCCATTGGTAATTTGTCAAAAATGTGAAAAATAAATTGGATGCGGAGTGAAAATATAAGGGAAGCCTCGCTAAATAAAGCATATGCTGATACTCCCGTATCTAATTTAAGAACGGCTGAAAAAAACGTAGAACATGGAGCTTCGGAACGCTTTTATAAAATCAATTAATAATAAATCAATCATGACATAAATGAATGAAAGTCACGCATTTCGAAGTATGGAGAAATGCCCGTCTTTAATAGAGTCAAGTACGACTAATAAAATATTTATGATTGATAAATAAGTGTAGAAACAAATGAAAAGCTTCTAATCGTGGACTTGACGGAAACTACGTGGATAAAATAAGAGTAATCGGCTATCGAAGAAAATAATGAAGGAACAAATCTCAGCGTGCAACGAGGAAGTAACGAGATTTTAGAAAGGGCAATGCGGGAAAGAACTTTGAGTTCTGTGAGAGAAACCGTGAGGTTGTAGCAATTAGTGTTCCCTACTAAGTAGAAAGACGCGAACTAACTGGCACTAATCTGCTGCTGCTGATGCTGCTACAGCAGGGGTGCCGGGAGATCGTGTGCATGCGGTACTCGTTGCAAGTTGTTATCGACTTGGCGCATTTTCACCCTCTGGTGCTTGTACCTTCCGGAAATCCCAACCCCAGCAATCCTACTGCACTTTCTTCTTGCTGCCTGTTGCACTCACCCTCTCACTCTCTCGGCCCACTACTTTTTTCGCAGCAATTAAAACAAGACTACACGGCCCCAAAGGCGCAAGTTTTGTGTGTGAGTGTGTACATTCTGTCGGGATGTGTTCTCTCCTGTACCGGAGCAGCCCTTGATTCGCGAGTTACCCCTTGCAGCCACCATTCAAATACCTAGATGCACCCACCACTCTTTATGTCGGAACTAACAGCACTTCATTGTGAAAATCAAGTGTTCCATCAAGTGTAGATTGAGTCACTATTCGCATTTATAGTTCATATTTTCGAAACCACCCTTTCTGCGGTGGCTTTCTTCCACCCTCAATTTCTCTTGCAACGAATGCTGCACCAAGAGACAAACAAATTACTTGAAAAGCACAAAGAGCTTATCTGCTAACGTGAATTGTAAGAATAAAAATTAATAGATATTCATATCAATGTCCTAACTTAAATTGTATATATGCTTTCTTCGTAACTAACATGAATTCACATTACGGAAATTAACCCATAATACCGTCGAAATTTAAAAGAATAAAAATATTTAATTAAATTGACATGGTTTTAAATATTAATTATTTTATAAAAGTTAACCGCCATTGCTTCATGTATTCATTTTTCAATTATTTGTTTTGTTATCTTGCTACCAATTAGAGGAAGCTTCGTTTTCATGAAAAAAAAACATTTTTTGAAATTTCTACGTTATGATACTCAAAATAGTATAAAACGTACGAAAAAGTGTTGTAAAAAAAAAATAACCTGGTATAGGCGCACGGGTCTGTTGTGTGCGTGCAGGACTTCCAAAAATCAATAATAATCTATAACTTAAAAATAAATGGAAGACTGCAATTGAAATGTGACACACGTGTAAAGTAGTAATTCCTCTTTAATCGTTATAATTTTTTTGAGCATTATCCAAAAATAAGGACTTTCATAAAAATACTGCTAAAATCGCCGATTGATCGTAAGTAGAAAATTTATATGAAAATCTTGTACTGGAAACTTTGACCGCGATTTTCTCCAAACGTAGTTTTTCAAATCGGAGGAAGATTTGAAACAAAGATTTTCCAAACTATCCGTCTCAAATGTTGCCACATCATTCTTCATGCCATTGCAATTACTTCGAGGCGTATCGAAGCTTTTTTTTTTTAATTTGAAAATTCCATATTTTTTTAACGAATAACTATGGAAAAAAAAGGCCCGATTTGGCACTTCATTTTGAAATGGCCACTAATTTGTTAATTTTCATCGAAAAAAAAATCTTCCATACGCTTCTACAGTTTTTCGTCCTAATTAATACTCGTAATATTTTTGAGTTTTTGTTTCAGACAATTTTCTGAAATAAAAAATCTATGAGGAGTAGGACTCTCCACTATCAGGCGCTAATTTTTTTTGACATCATCTTGCAGTGGCTAAAAATATTGTATAAAAAATTAAAGTAAATGATAAAAAAAATTTTTATGTAGAGCATGAGTCATTGAATGAAGCAAAAAAAATCGGACTCATTATCGATTCTTATTAATTGAAAAAAAAATCATGACAATCAACAATTTTCATACCCGTCATACTGAGATGGTCCCACAAATGAAATAAAGTTCAAGAATGTTTCGTATTAAATTTGACCGAAGCTGAAAACGATGTTTGGATTTCATGGGATTTTCAATTTTACGAAAAATTGACGTTTTCACCCTAACTTGCGTTCAATTTGACAACAGTTGAACTCAAACGGCAGTAACGATCTATAATTCAGGGGTGATAGAGATTCAATTTCGTGAAGATCAGTAGAAGAGTAATTTTATACCAATTTGAGTTTATCAAGTTTTAACCGCAATTATATTTTCGAAATTTTCAACGGAAACGAAATAAAACTTAGATTGAGCTTTTCTAATGATGATTGACGAGGCTTACATATAAATACGCCTGTAGCTTATAAATAACTTGAGCAATTGATCTAAAATTTGTCACACCACTTACGGAATTCTTTGTATAATAATAATAATGCCAAAATTATATTAATCTATTAGCTTAAAAAAATTGTGTAACAAATCTTTAAACAAATTTTTTTTGTATTATGAAGTAGAATCATCGATTTTTCTGAATTCATATCAATGATGATTTCTATGATTTTCTAGTGATTTTCCATTTTACAGAACTTTTTAAACCTGTTTTTTTGATGAAACTATACGTTTCATTACCCCTAATCTTCTTATTTGTAATATGAAACTTTTCACGAAAAAATATGCAGCATTCACAACACTTCAACCATTTATATAAAAAAATAACATTCTTTCATTCAAAATCACTTAGAAAATTCATTACAAAAACGCATATTTAAAAAATTCAACGAATTAATTTCAAAAGAGACAAAAGCAAAGATATCTGAAAATATGTTGAGAATTTTTTTAAGTATATTTATTAATAATATTTTCGCATTATTATTGTTCAAAATCAATGTTTTAATTATCTTTAAAAATTTTGATTTTTCAAAGAACATTTTTTTATTCGATGTACTTCAATTCTGATTGCAGCAAGCATTTGGTTGGGAACATCAATGTAAAGCATCCTCAACCTTCAGTTTCTATGATTTTTTTAAAACAAGGATACAAAGTAGAGCTTTGTAAATTGCTTCCTTATTATTTTCTACCTTCCACCAAGATTCCTTGATGAGAAAATCAAAATTAATCAACGTACTTCCTCATGGAGGTAGCTTTATGGAAGGTGAAAAAAAATGCGGAAATAATTTGCAAGGTTCTACTTTACATACACCCTTTTTTTAACTGTAATATTTCATGCATAAAAATAATAATAAATAAATAAATAAATGTGACAAACAGAAGTAACAGTCTGTAGATACTTGTTCTTTCCAATCTTTTCCACGAAATTCAGTCTTAAAGTAACCCCATAAATTCTTAAATAACAATTTAGAACATGTATTTACGGACACTTTAAATAGTTTTTACAAAACAATTAACATTTCAAATATTGTGAGATAAATAACGAAAAAAAAAATATTTCTAAATATCTAGATGAATCTTGTGTTAGGCAGTAGCTGGCATGACAAAAATACTCGTATAATATTTTATAATCGACCACGACGGAGCTGCTTACTCAACATTGGACGTCTGAGCATAAATAATATTTCTTTTAATGGGCCCACGAGATCTTACGCCGTTGAAAAATTATCGATTCTGGAAGTATACGAGCAAAAAAATAGTGAGCATTATATGGTATATGTATTGGGTCTGGGAAAAAGTTCGTGGCGTTTTTTTAGTAAAATTCAACTGATTTTCTTATAGTGCGAAAATGAATTTATTTAAACCAAATATGCTCCATTATTATCGCCAATGTTTCGCCATTTTTCGGGTAGAGCCATGATGCCATCGGTGAAGAACTTCTGTGGTTTCTGGTTAAAAAACTGAATCAAGTGCTTTTCACAGGCTTCTTTTGAAAGCAGCTTAATTTCATTGAGAGAGTTCTGCAGAGATCGGAATAAGTGATAGTCAGAGGGTGCTATGTCTGGACTATACGGTGGATGCATCAAAACTTCTTTTTGTAGCCAGCTTTGTGTAAATGGTTCAAAATAGTTTTGTGGTCAATGCCTAGCTCCATACTAATATCTACACCGCTGATCTGCTTATCTTGCTGGACTTTTTCAAGAATGTAATTTGCATTACCAGAACGAAAGCGAGCGAACCATTTCCGCGCAGCAGATTTTGATAAAGTACCTTCACCGTACACAACACAAATTTTTTCAGAAGCCTGCGCAGCATTCTTCCATTTGTCGTAATAATATTGCAAAATATAGCGCAATTTTTCATTACTTTCCTCCATTTACAAATGCAAACAACGTTTCAACCACTGCACCAATTTCAATGTTTATACACTCAAAGTAACGCTCGAAGTGCCACCTTTCCAACGAGCGTTTAGTGGTGTCGCTGTGATCTGTGTTTCATGACTTATTTGCAATTGATGCCATCTATCGGGAAAAACGTCACGAACTTTTTCCCTGACCCAATATATAGCGTGAGCCGGTCAATAAAAAATAAGGAAGAGTTTTTGTTGACTCTGGAAAAAAAGAGCAGGGTAGATGGTCGCATGACGGTTTGGTTTGCATAGGTCAACAAGTTTCTTCGACCCCCTCTCGCTCTTTCTTCTCACAACATTTGTAAAATTTGAAGAAAACTTGAAACAAGTATGTTTTGCCGACTTTTCATGCGCATATTTATTCTTGAAACTGGTGTCCCTGCTTTTCCTTCAAGACGTTGGTTTTTACTGCTCCTTATTCTGCTTCTACTCGTCCAGCATATCGTTATACACGAGAGTCGAAAGATTGATAAAGTTTTACTGATATTCGCATTTACTCGTTCTAAGAATGCACGTACCTCTTTTACTCTTCCTCGTCTCCACCACGAGTATTCACTCGGCTATTGTCCGCTCACCATGTTCAAGTACCTCGGAGATTCTGAGAAATAAGAGAAATAATGAAACTGGTTAAACCGGTGACACGAACAATGTTAAAAATTTTGTTTTCAAATGACATGCACAACATGTGAGGTAGGAAAAAATCTTTTCATTCCATGAATGGCTATTTCAACATTTCTTTTTTTGTCCTAGAGAAAGCTTTGTAATTGTGTAACACTATGGTATATTCTGGACCTTAAATATTCATGGAAGTCCTAATAAATGAAGATAAAAAAAATGTCAGGCTTCTGAAACGCCGACGAACCCAATTTATCTGATAACTGAACATATCAATTACTGATGTAGACACCGAATAAGGCGTCAGGATCAAATTTGACATTCAGCGTCGAAAATCGTCTTATATTTATTTCCATTAAAATTCGAAAAATTCAAATCATCATTAAATCGCGACCCCTTAACCTATTCTTACAAAATTCTATACAGAATTTTGTATGATATTAGTCTAATTCTGTAGAACGTTTTATCTCGATAGCTGTAAAATGTAGGCGGACTAAAGCGCGGGCAAAATAAAAAAAAACGACATTTTTATCGTCACGAAATTGATACCACTCAGCCGATTTTCACCAAATTCAATATCGAAGATTGTTTGTTATTGGTCGAAGGAGCGTAATTGCTCAAATTGCGTACTAAGTTTCAGCTCGATTGACGAAGTTGTTTGTCAGTTATAGTGGTTTAAATTTCGCAAGCCTGACACCAACGAACGCGCGCCCACACACGTACACATACACACTGTTACGTCCCGGGTTCTCCATATTTTTATACACGTAAAATTTTGAAATTTTCTATGCTATTATTCCATATATATATTTACGCATATTTCACACACATATATATATTATACATATTTAACACGCATATTTAATACGTATATATATATATATATATATATATATATATATATTTTATACATATTTAACACGCATATTTAGTACGTATATTCTATACACATATTCCTTGGCGACCCAGTAGCGCTTATCGCTGTTGGGTATACACTTTTGCTTAGGTCAGCGTTCACACGCTGGCCGGCGAGACGCGCTGCGCCCGGCTAATCATTTTATGCATTTGTTCTTGCGCGTGCCTTCAGCACTATTTTTCTTCGTTTGTTTCCTTAGTTCTTTTTCGGGGGCCGACCACGCCGGTCGGCCCCGGGCGTGCATCATTTCTAACTTCAGATCCATTTAATATTCCGCGATTTCTTTTTACTATTTTCTGATAATATTAAAGACAAGTGGATTACATCAAATACATCCACCAAAACGCCGAAAGAAGATTATTTCCAAAAGACTATTGTGTTAAAAGACTGTTTATTGTGTTAATTCAAATTATTACAGTTTTAATATATAGTGCATCTTGTGTTTATTCTGTGCTTATTTATTATTTATTTAAACCCGCCCCTCACCAGCCGGGCTCCAATCCCGAGCCAGCACATTCCGGCTCAAAATGGAGATAAATATATGTTATTCCTACGTTGCGTCCTTTTTGTCAAATCAAGGACGTAACACGCACACACGCTATGTTTCTAGACCACTTTCCTATACAATAATTATTCTGACATGTAAATCTTGAATTTTTTTTTCATGAAAACAAAACTTCCTCCATGAGAAAGCAAAAAATAGTCCTTTCTCATAGCAGTTTAATTGGTATCAAGTTGCTATTGTAAAATTACTGGGATAAAGTTACGATCGGTAACTGTTTGTCTGTTTGTAGTGTCCGAAAAGACAATAAATTTTGAAGAAGACTGCAGAATATGCCCAAATTCGGCTCACATATTCTACTAACAAAACCCAGTATTGGTATTGTATTACAGTAAAATAGCACGACTTCCTCTGACATTATACCTGAAATAGTTTATAAACATTTTTAGTTAAAATAAATCGATAAAATTTTACCTATTTCTTACTTTTATACCGATCATGAAAAGTCAATGACTCTTACAATTACAATTCCCTTATGCATTCACTCATACTGGATAATAATAACAATAAATATTAAGTAAAACGGTGCATACAATTCTTATTATACATACGTATAGCTTATTATACATATACCATACACTTTTCACAGACACGATTTTTTTTGCTCTGTAAACCGAAATAGGTATAAAATATTTTATTAATGTAAATAATGATGAGGAAAAAAGCTGGACTAAATTTGATGACAAGATCTTTGAGATTTATATTTTTCTTTGGCCTGTTTGAGGTTAAGCGTGCATAAAACGAGATAACATTAACATTTCACATTCTCGGACAATCAAACATCGTTGCATTTTTATCATTCACTCATAATTACATTTTTCATTCGAATATATTATTTGTTGTCACTTATATCATAACCACGTCCCATTATCGATGACACTTGTAGTGAAGTAAACATTTTGAGTACGGATTAGACTTGATTTTCACTACAGTCAGAGCGACAGTAAAATATGCGCCTTTTCTGTTGTTTCTTTGTTGCACTCTGTTCGACTTACGGGCATAAATGTCATGTCCGCACAATGAAAATCCAGGATTAGGCTCAAACACATCAGACCCTAACATTACCAAAGCGACAAGACATGGTGACGCGTGGTACTACATCTAATTGTAAGTCCAATCTATTCCATAGACTTAGACATGGACCCCATCTTAGAAAAAGACAGTGCGACAGTTAGAGAAGTTGCTATCTCTCTCGTACTAACGCAATCGGAGAGAGATAACCATTCCTCTCAAGTCATATAATCTTTTTCAATATTCTAAGGTGTTAGACGTCACACCCGAGGTCCAGTTTATACCTACTTAAGTATATTATTAATTTACGTAGATGCAGTACCACGCATCATCGTTGGAATATAGAACCATCCAGTAACCTACCAATACAAAAGTAATGGCATTGCTAATAACAAAATATTCGGCAATTGGCGAAGGTTTCCAATGTCATCCTTCGCACGCATTATACATCATCATCTTGTGGAAAAAACTAATGTATACAAAACTATCGGTAACATTCTTCTTCCGATATTCCTATCGGAAGAATTTGCACCATAATCTGATAGTTGATTTTTTTTTATTAGAATACTTTGTAAGAAATTCGAATAATAACGGATAATATTACATTACACATATTGCGTTACAGTCGATGGTGCGCGTAGCCTCAGACTGCATTACCCTACTGCCCGAGCTACGATTTTACATGACCGGTAGTGCCTCTTTCGACCTATGCACCCGATTAAAACTTTTCACTTATAATTGTTGTGGTTCGGTCAGCGTGAATGAATTCCAATACGGATGTGTGAAGGAAAAGTAGATTTTATTAGGCCTCGATAGAAAGTTATAAAGCGTGAAGGTTCTTCTACACATATATATATAGGGGAGTTGCAAGTTGCGCAGGCGTGAGAGAGGACTTCCTCGTAGCTAGGGAGAATAGGAACACAGGAAAGACCGTCGGTAAAGCCGATCCCTCAACAATAATTCTTTATACAACGGTCCATTCAAACATAATTCGATCCCCGAATGAAAGCTCTTTCGTGCAATACAATCCGGTACAAGTCTTATTGTTATTTAACAACTACAGCACACAATATCACTCTTAGGTTAACAGTCTTCTTATGTCTGATCATACTCTGGCATTATGTTTAGGTAGACAGAGGTTTCTTAAATTTAACCTGTACCAGACCAGAACAATTTTATATTCTCTTTAAGATGTATTAAAATTAGATAATAACAAATATTTAACTATGTCATACGCTAGAGTAGTCGTCGTCATCGATCGTGTCTCATCAAGGCTTGACGTTTACTGTTTCTCACGTATCCTCGTAAGGTTTTGGTGAGCCCTGATAGTCGCCCAAGTGTGCTATCACGTAACGAACATTTCGCAGCATCTTACGTAATCCATTAATAAACCATTACGTAATTCGCTGTCTCGTATCTACGCCCCTCTTGCGGCGCTTGTTACAGTACGATCCATTGTACGGTTGTGATCCTACGACTTTGCCTGCTATGACCTCCAAATTACGCTGTTTCGAATGCATGCCCTCTCCAAATACTACTCAACTTTATCTATCGGCTTTCCTCTTCGACTAACCACAAAGAGTAATCGGCTGAACGTGTCACGTGTTCTTGTTCGCCGTATTGTTGAGACTTGACTTTATCAAGAACCTTGTACCAGTATCTGTCGCTAGTATTGATACTAGTTTTCCCCGATATTGGTCCGAGCATCCTATTTATTCACTGCACTTGGCAATTTGCCTTTGGCGATGCGGTAGTTACCAGTTCATGCTCAATATTGCGCTCCTTTATAAAATCCTCAAACTCCGTCGACGTGAAGCGGCAGCCTTTATTTTACGCAATCGAGAGTGGTCTACTGCAGCAACTAAAATACTCACTTAGGCCCGCAATCGCATCGCTACTTTTTCTACTCTTAGACGCGTATATCACTTCTCACCGGTTGATCGGTAAGGTAGGTCGGTGTCTCGAGTCGCTACACATCTCTTGATAATCGGGTAAACTTCGTAAATCCGTAGGTCACTACTAGTACAGACTTTTTTGAGTCTCCCCTTATTCATCGGTTGGTAGTGATCGATGTGGATCATTACATAGGGTTAGTCTCCTTTCGGAATAACGTGCAGCTCATCTTTCTGGTTTTCGATGTGAACGCGATACAATCCAAACAATTATGTGCATACGATTGCACTTTCGTAGTCAAACCGGCGAATCAATAGTTCTGCCGAATGACGCCACACGTTTTTTTAGACCGAAGTGGCCAGTGTCATCGTGGTATTTCCGAATGACATGATCTTCCATACTCTCAAGCACGTAGAGTAGCGCTCTCTTCTTGTGTTTTCTATAAGCTATGCTGTTATACGCATTGCGAACATTTTGTCTGCTTTTGCTGCAGATTTTTGCAGCTTTTCGCGGAACTCCCTTATTTGCTTATCCCTTGATCGACTTACTTTCAATTTTACCTCGAAGAGCTAGGTTTCGACCGACAGTATGAAATAATAATCGCGCGGCTTAGGCCATCAACGTAATTCATGCGGTCACCTGGTATGTGCTCCGTCGTATAATCATATATGCTCGTAATTCTATCGCCAAATGATCAATCCTAACACAAACATTCCTCTTTGCAAACATGCATTTCAACTTATCGTAATCGGTCACTTTTTCGAGACAATGCTGTCTAAATATATATTAAAATTTGGTAAGCGTTTATATTATAGCTAGCATCTCGAAGCTGTGATACTCATTTTCTGATTTGTTTGACCTTTTAGAAAAGAAGAAGACAGAATGCGACTTCCAATTACTCTTTTTCTGAATCCACGTATGACTATGACTTCGTGCTGCGTAAAAAATGATGCATTATCACTGTTCCCATCGAAATGCAGAAAGGGAAAATTAATATCAAGTTGGAAACGAATGAAAATCCCTAGTTTTCATAAGTATTTACTGCCCGGACATGAATGATGCTACCGTAGATAGCATATTGCGTGAAAACTTGCCAAACAGCCGGATTGACAAAGATCATTACTATTAAAGTCGGAGCACTGAATATGATGAGGAGAAATATCGATGTTACTCTGGGCCGTATCAATGGAGTAATTGCAACAATCATTTCATATAGACGAACTGTGTACAAACAATGTCGAAAATGTTACTGCCATCAAAAGTAAAATATATATTAGAACGTTTGAATGTCAAATTTTGGATAATGGATAGAGCATTGATTTTGAGAAAATAATTTCCAATATGCCTTGGTTATAGCAAACCCATTCATGAAAACCAAGATCTGAACGTCGAGAATGCTCCTGTAAAAGCTGGCAATTCTACATTTATTTCGGGTCAAATCAGTTTCTAATTAATGGCGTATTTTTGTAGATGGACACCCTTGAATGGTTTACAACAAAACACAAGTTCCGCAAAAATATGAGCCTTTCCAAAGAGACGGTAAGCCATAAGGAATCGGACAATGGAAAATAAAGTTGAAGTCATAATTCGTGTATCGTTGACACTGACTAAACATTTAAATCAATCTGACTTTAATCTGCGAAGGACAGTCCAACAAAATTCAACACTCACAAACACCCAAAGTTTGCCCGCTCATGTACGAACGAAAGAGTCTTGTTCGATGTAGAAACTTGATATGGTAAGTCCAGTGTTTTCTACTGATCAAGCAGTATTCAAACGCAGTGTTCAGATGATAAAAATATCGATCTGATTTCAAACCCATGTTTTTTTCCAGAGCTGCCAAAAACAGGAGTATTTGCTCACAATGAAGTTCGTCAAATCGACATCATCAGGGACGAATGTACTAGGAACACAAAAGCTAATCGCAATCGAATGTATCAACACGATTCGAACAATTAATAAAATAATTAAAAAACGGTAATATTGCGGTATTCAATCGGTTAATTTCCCCCTGAAATAATACAAATCCGTTTTTCTTTGTCAATGCTCTGACAGAAAGGATAGTATGGTGTCCCCCTTCGATTTTGATGAAACTTACGTATGTTGTAGAGCAGGGGTCTCCAAACTTTCCAGCCTTAGGGCCATACTGATTACTCCAGTAAGTTCCGAGGGCCAAAACCATATTATCATTGTTGCCGGTGGTAAAAAGTGAAGTAGTCCAAAATCTGTCCGCGGGCCGAATGTGGCCCTCGGGCCGTAGTTTGGAGACCCCTGTTGTAGAGCATCGATAACTAAAAGACACGTTTTTTTTTTATCAGCGGAAAAACATTTCTAAGGGGTGAAATCGCCCTTCAAAGTTAGGCATGTCGAGGGGTGATTATGCAGTTTCACCCAGAAGGCGTCAACCGATTTTAATGAAACAAAAACCAAAATACTCCTCATCGAAGGCAATAAAAATTCCACGTGAAGTTGAAGAAAAAATTAATTTGCAGGGGTAAAACTGCATAATCACCCCTAACTTTGGAGGGCGATTTCACCCCTTAGCAAAGTTTTTCCGCCGATAAAAAAAAATACGTGCCTTTTAGTTTTCGATGCTCTACAACATACGTGAGTTTCGTCAAAATCGGAGGGGGACACCAAACTATGCTTCCTTGTGAGTCATCAAATTTCGACCAGCCCTCGAAATCCTCTTCTAAGCAAGAGAAAACTTTGTACATTTTTCAGCATATAGATAATACGTTTAGGGGCAAAAAATGTCACCAGTGTTGATACACTGTCTGATAATAGAATCCTATCGTTTCGAAAATAACACTGCGTCCTAATCCTCCAATTGTTGCGCTTGGTCTACTCTCATGTCTTTTTTCGGCACCGTTAATACTAGACAAGACAACCAGGATGCAAATTAGAACGTTGCACATCGCTTTCCCATCATTTATCTTTTTACACAAAGCCACCTCTATGAGAAAGTATGTTCATCAATTTTTACTTCTTCATAGACGAAGCCGTGTAAAAAATGAAAATTAACAAAGAAGCCATATGAAAAATTCTACTATGCATGTTTGTTTAAAAAAAGCCATTTTCTATAAAGTTCGAACACCTCAGTTAATTTTCATCAAATTTGGTACCAAATATCCCTGAATGTTATTACGTACGTATCCGAAGTTTTGGCTTGTTTTGTCAAATGTTTCGAAAGTATAAGTAGTTGGAACTTGAAAAATTCAAAATGACAGAGTCAGGGAAAGAGGTGTTAGTAATAGGGACCGGGGAGGTCCAATGTCAATTACGTATTCAGGGTGCTTAGCGCCTAAGCCGTATGAAACGCAATATCTCTCTATATTGTCAAAATATCTCGTTGCCGTCGCCGCCGTGTTGGAGAATCTAGAACCGATCCTCCCCAAACTGACCCGATCCGAGGGTGGAGGGGGAGTCTTGGGTTTTTTCCAAAGTTCTGGATCTCTGGGAGGGGGGGGGGGCCTCTAGTATATATATATTTTTTCTTTTTATATAATACCCATAAATATATGAAAAAATAAAACTTGCACAACATTATATATACAGGGTGGGCCATCTTTTATGTCGGTATGTAAACATTCAATAACTTTAAAAAAAACAACCGATTTCCATATATGAGGTATTTTAATATAATTTGGTCCTTTACAATTTATTTGGACTAGTTTTTGAATACAATCAAGTGGCCGGCTTTATTGGCCAAAGCAAAATGTGCCCTTTTTACTGCCTTTTCCATCACTTTTTTGAGCATCTCGGGCGGTATAGCGATGATTTCGACACGAATGTTTGCCTTGAGCTCGTCAATGGTCTGAGGCTTGTTGGCGTACACTTTGCTTTTCAAATAACCGCACAAAAAGAAGTCCGGAGGGGTCATATCTGGAGATCTGGGTGGCCAGTCAATGTCGCCATTTTTTGACATCACACGTCCAGGGAATTTTCGTTGCAGAAACTACATTCTTTGATTTCCAGAGTGGCATGGCGCACCGTCTTATTGAAACCAGTAACCGTCCAGACTTTTTTCACACATTTGTGGCCAGACATAATGAGCCAACATCCACCGATATTGATTCCCATCGACTGTTTCGCCTACTCTGAAAAAAAAATGGCCCAATGATAGTTTTGGCGCAAAGGCCGGCTCAAACAGTCACTTTTTGGTCATGCAATGGTGTTTCATGGATCTCGTGTGGATTCTCCGTTCCCCAAATGCGGCAATTTTGCTTGTTAACGGCGCCAGAGAGTGTGAAATGGGCCTCGACAATATGCACATTGAATTAACACAACCGAATGACTATTTCCAATGTACAGCGTCACTATTACGGCGCGTTGTTTCGGTACGAAGCGATTCATGGTTAAAATTGTACTAAATTGACATTTCAAAAACATGTCTACTCAAGTCAATCGGTTGAAAAATGTCAAAGTTATTCAATGTTTACATACCGACATAAAAAATGGCGCACCCTGTACATCTCAAACGATCGAGCTACTCGAAAAGCGCGACTAATATTTGGATATGTATTATGCATGCATACGTGTATACACACTTCGATGAATTCTTTTTTTCCTGCAGTATTATTGGTATTTTCGCGAGTGATACTTTTTTTCCTCCAATGCACGTACAGTCAACGGCAAAAGCGGAAGTATATCACCGTGATCAATAAATTATCAAGTGAGGAGATCGTGTAGTGCGAATATCAAGTGAAATTTGCAACTTCTCGATATTCGTTTTCACTGGATATATTACTCGTTCAGGTGCCGTGGACGCAAAACATCCTGACTATATTTGTCATTCTATAAATCTGCGTGCGTGTCATTAACTCAAACATAACGATATCTTGTCGATCGATAAACTACGGCCTGGTAAAATCCCATAATTCAAACGACTCGATAAATATCATTACAAGATCAGTATTGTTTGAAAAATACTCTCCGTATCATATGTTTACCTCACTAACATAATTGCTCACGTATCTCTAAGAAAATGACAAAATGGAATGAAAAGAATGATTTTTAATAATCCAATATCTTTGACTTGTATTTGTATTCTAATCTTTGTATGAAATATTCAAGAGTATGAGTGTGTGCGTTATCAACAGGAATATATTAATCGATTTTTTTTTTTATACATCAGTTTATATATTAATTTCTGATTGATATACAATTGTCACGTTATATTATTCATATTATTTACCATTAACGTTATGAAAAACGAAAATAAATATATATTTACGGTACCGCGCTATACAGATTTTAATTCAACAATTTTATTTATACCATTTGTAAATTGATTTTTATTTTCTGACCTTCTGTAAAGCAGACATTTTGAGAATATAATGTGACATCAGAGATCGTCTCTACAATGTTGACGAAATAGAATATTCGATTGTTGGGAAACAAGGGATGAGAATGATTGCGACCAAGGGAAGGAGACAACTTGGTATCGTCACCTCAGGAGAGACAAGTCAGAATGTTACTGTTGAACTGTACGTCTAGCTTGCAAAGATTAATTTGTCAAAAGTATGATTGACTAAAACACCCGAGGATAGTTGAGAAATATGCCACCATCCGAGCGACTAAATATAAACCGACATTTTTCTGAAATGGTTTAAGTGGTTTGTGAAGTTTCTTCAGCCCTCGAAGGTCTATTCAGCCCTATTGTCTGTCTATTGTCGGAGGTGGGCGTATAATCCACACCCAGAACCTGGATGTTATCGACTATGCTCGAAAAAATAACGTCGTCATACTCTTCTTTCTACCGTATTGCACGCATAGATTGTAACCGTTGGGTATTAGTGTCATGCAGCCGATATCCATTTATTATGGCGCGGAAGTAAAAGAATCATTGCGGTTAAATGCAAGTCGGGTTGTGAAGCCTGCGCAAATTCCAATAATCCTGGGTAAAGTTTTCGCGACGGCTGCCACGCCGAAAAGGCTATAAACGGGTTCCGAAAGACTGACATATGGCCGATCAGTCAAAGTATCTCCGCGGATAAAGATGTAATACCCTTCGAGGTGGCGAACCGACCACATGAAGTATTGTCCGTCTGAGGTTACGACTCCCGCTATCAATTTCACTCCTACAAAAGAAACTGACCGAGATCAGTTTGCACAACGATATCCTACCATTCGAGAAAGCGCGTCTAGGTGAAGCGAGTCGATCGTCAGAGACGTCTTTCTATGACGATTTTATGGCCACTGAGGAATTTTTCTTATCTTTTAGTCGAATCAGTGAACAGAGACGAATCAAGTTCCTAACTCTATTCCCGCTGAGGTAACTGCTGCCGGATTTCAGACCAATCTATCGGTGTTGACGTATATAGGCAGATAACGAGCTTATGTCCGCGGTGAAAAGATCCCGATCTCCGACGATTTAAACGACGGAACAAACGTGTTGTTATGTACATAACAACACTTAACCTCAATACTCTTATGATCCTACCGCTCTCCCCACTTAACAGCCCTTGCACGTGTGTTACATGCCTGGCGAAAAACTTCTTTCACCAACAACTCGGGCACCGCCGTGTGCGTGCCCACCCACATTTGTCACACTAAATCATCTCTAGATTTTGCATCATGAGAGGATTTTAACGTCACTCTCAGGACCGTCTATTATTACTGCTATTTTATCGTTATTAAGCGGTCATAATGAAATTACAATGATCACGCATTCAAGAAAGTATTTTTTCGTGTGTTCTTTTACAAGTGGGTAGTTTGTCCAGCATGACACATCTTCTGCTCGAAGCTGTTGATTTATTTTACGAGCATTAAATGTACACATATTAAATGTGTTATCAAACACGTTGCCGACAGTAACACGCTCGGAAGTATGTTACTGTCGATAGCGCGGCTAACAATAAGATGTGTATAATTAGATTGCAAGCGTTAATTCGACACGCATTTCGGACAACACACGTTATTTTAACGCATTTACCTACAGCGACCCACGTAGCAAATATGTTATGTCTCCACTCTGCATTTTGTTTCCCCATCACGGAGCAACTTGGCATTCAGCAGGGTGCGATGGCCTGGAATTAAACTCACTAGAGTCTAGTAAAGATCGATCCTTGGATATGGGTTAGCGACATGCCGCGCCTTCAGCTGTTGGCGGGCACTCCCAATTGCACGCAGGTAAATATGAATTTCGGTCCTGACTTATTTGTGGCGAACACTACGCACATCGTGCTTGACAAGAGAGGAAGGAACTCTATCTCTCTCAGATTCCAAGCAGATGAACACCATCCCCAACGCTAAAGACCTGCAACTCTATAAAACCCTCCTTATCTTTTTGAACCCTTTCCTTTCTCTCTATCGATCATCCGATGAAGGACGGACACGAATTAACGTGCACCGGTTCTCAGAGGTACGGACTAAACGACTCGAGAATGGAAGTGAGCGTTGCGGGACTACGTTAAATCTCGTCAATCCAACCGGCGGCTGCCTTCATTTCCGATAATTGGCGATTATCGAATAACGTTTAACGAGAGTATATGCATGCTGTTTCGCCCTTAAAATACTCATAACAATTCCTTCTATAAAAATGAATTAAATAAAAGTTGTACTGTATAAAGTCGTACAAAAAAAACTTGAAATTTTTATTCTTTCTTTCCTCGTAGAGGAATCCTTCTTTTCGCGAAAACTTTTTTTTTCGAGATTTTTTCGTCAGAGTACTTAGAATGTCGAGAAATCATATGCAGATATTACTTATTAAAGTGATGATATCTCGAGAACGGGTTTATCTATGTTTCTGAAACCTTGCACATGAAACGTAACCCTCCGTCGGTTTGCTGCAATATTTGCCCAAATCACTAACGCATGTGTCATTTTATGCTAGTTTGAATTTTTCGATAAACGGGTGTGATATCTCTAACTTTCGTGAATTTGGTGTTATCGAGCTAAAACTCTCGACAAGAATAAGCTAAGGGACAAGGTTATTCGGTATTGAGATTGACAAGAATCGATCAAAGCATTTAGATTTTATATAATTAAGAGTTTTTGAGATTTAAAAAATCTATTTCCGCTCTTGGCATATATAATTGCTAGGGGACATCCCTGTCCCCTTAACTTTGGTTTTGGTGAGAATTGATCGAGGGTTTTTAATTTTATGAAATGTGTAATTTTACTAAATTATTAACTTTCTTTAAAAGAAACATTTTTTCCACCTTTGACAAAGCTTTCTCTATGAGGAAGCCAAAATCGATCAACATACTTCCTCATAGAAGTGACTTTGTCAAAAGTGGAAAATAATTCGGAAGCAACGTGCAAGGTTCTACTTTGCCTCTTTGTTTGTATTTGAGTGTGTTCTTGTGAGCCTCCAAATGTAGTAAAAGATTTTTTAAATTCCATTTTGTGTCTCTAAAACCATAAATTATCTGTTTTTTTTTACTTCAAATGGTTATATATTTGTTCTGGATTAACCGATTTCAGGCTTAAGATAGTGATTTTAAATCGCCGAAAGTACAGATAATAAATGCTGTGCATCATCCCGGTATCTCGATTTTTGTAGCCTTAAGGGGAGGTGAAACCTAGTTAGTGGATAACTAGAACTGTAAACAATACCATTTCACTCTATTGGTGTGTGAGAGAGAAGCTATATGCGAAACTACCAGCGTCTCTCGCGGAATTCAGGTGAGGCGAAATTATACTGGTTCTATCTCTTTCGCACTTATGGCTATTTCGCCTCCTCTTCATACAGCTGAGCTATCGGCCATATCTCGCGGATTTATTTTTCCATTAACGTATTTTTTTGTTTCTAAATCGCAATCGGATGGGGTGTACCGCGTGTGTTTTTATGCTCCCTTCCGGGTGTTTGTACCCTAAATCATTGTAAAAAGTGATTTTTCTATTACAGATAACTGCAGATAATTAATCTAGTTTTTTTTTTTTCAATTTTAACAATTCACCGCTCGGCACCCGGGAGATCACGTTCTCGCAGTCCCACCCTTAAGGGGAGGCGAAACATTCGCTCTACCGCAACTAATTTTCGGAACAAGAACACACTTTCTCGTTCTACACTGAACAGAATTGACTAAAATTCGGTTAGTAGAGTAGAGGAACGTAAATCTCCCGGGTGACAAGCGTAGAACTGTTAAAATTGAAAAACAAATTACAGATTAATTGTCCGCAGTTATCTGTAATGGAAAAATCACTTTTACAATAATTTAGGACACAAATGGAAAAGAAACGCTTTTTGTTATACCCGGATGCCAGCACAAAACTACACATGGTACATTGATTCGGATTGCGATGTAGAAACGAAAAAGTACTATTGTTGATAACCTTGAAAAATAAATCCGCAAGACACAGCCAACAGCTCAGTTGTATGAAGAGGAGGCGAAATATACATAAGTGCGAAAGAGATAGAACTAATATAGTTTTGCCTCACCTGAATTCCGCGAGAGACCCTGATAGTAATTCATACAATATATATAGCTGTCTCTCTCAAACACCAATAGAATGAAATGGTATTGCGAACAGTTTTAGTTACCTTTCGAGTAGGTTTCACCTCCCCTTAATAGCAACTTAAAATTCGCAGAAAAACGCGATTGTTGGAATTTAGAAATCATTTTTTAAAATGCTGCCCCAACGAACCTACAACTCTGGATAGCCTTTGTACAAAAGTTTCGCGTGATTGACTCATGATATGTGAGAGTAAGAGAGAAAGAGAGAGCGAGAGTAACAATTGTTAGTTCTCATTAATTTAGAAAAACGTAAACTCTCATAAATTGTCGACTACTCCATACTCATCATATTCTCACCATGATAACAAACATTGATAATCCTTGGTCATTTGCGTAAAAAAAACCCGCGTGTTAGTTTGAAATTTGCGAAATAAGTGTTTACAGACATTTAAAAAAAATGTAAAATCTTATAAAATCCGTATAAATTCTACAGTTGTCTCAAAACTCATACCAAACGATGAGAGGATACTTCTCTACTTGTATGTCAAATTCTATTACGTTAGCTCAAACGATACCCAATTGATAAAGGTTTCAGTTTTGGGGTCGTAAAACACACACGCACGTACGCACGCACACACAACCCTACCCGGATTTTTTTTCTCAAACACTGTTTCTATTTTGGATGTTTTAAAGCATTTTGAGTATCTTGGCACGAACATTTCAAAAAGACAATTTTTTATGGAAACGAAACTGTTTGTACAAGTAAAATGAAAAAAAAATAGTAATTCAATGAATGAAGCATCGGTTTTAAGCTTCAACGATTGTGAAAAAAAATAGCACCGAATACAGTTATAGTTCTATCAAAAAGCAAAGTTATAGCCCTTGTAGTGACCACGTAATTTTTTAGGATTTCCGTTTTCTTTTTTTCAGAAATTCTAAAATCGGAACACCAGAAAATCACGTAATTTGCGAACAACGACCTGATGCTTTTGATTAAAAAACGGGCTGAGACAGCTACTAGAGGGGAGATTATTGTCCCATAAATCTATAAATCCTTCTAAAAATTCGAAACAAAATCATCTCTTTCACGGCCTGGGTAAAAATGGCTTATACTATATTTACAAACACATTGAAACAGATTTAACGGGTCACAGACAATCAGAAAAAGAGACAATGAGTATGGTCAATTGCGTTGGAGCATGTCATAGTGAAAATTCAGAATTGTGAAACCGTAGAATTAACTCACGTTTGAGGAGCCCATAGCAAGAATCCGCAGCCTGTTCTCTTCCACGTATCGCGAGAAATGCACAAAGCGTTATTCTCGGCATAGTCGATTGTGACGTGCCCGGATCGTAAAAGCTTGTGCACAGAACGAGGTACACACGCGTATGTTGCGCCACACGCCTTGCCGGGACCCCACAAAATACGCTTCAGTTTCCACACGCGCCAACCACCGAATAATTAATTTTCCCCTATGCCAGAGCATAACTTTATTCTGATGATCACGAAATTATGGGGAAATTAGTGCAACCCAACCACTCAAGTTTTCGTGACAATATATTTGAGGAGCTCGTTGGTTTCATCTGATGTTATTTATAATGTAGAATAAAACAAACTGTACCGTACCCATTGGCAAGAGAAATGCTATGTCTGAGGTTCGGGTCACCGGTTTTCACATAGATATGTAACGCTATGCTATGCTAAGCTACGCGACCCTATCTATCGCTAAAGCTCCATTGAAAATCGATAACATTTTAGAATAACAACTGATGCATTGTTGTGAAAGTCTAGGCCGATTTTGACATAGATCTCGTGGTTCTGGTGGGCTAACGATGACGACTCCGTAGCTTTTGAGATCTAGGTGGGGTTTCTCAACTTGTCGGTAAACCGGAGAGACATACTTGCTACGTGTGTTGTCCGAAATATATTTGAATCTTTTTTTTTTTAAACAAATTTTTGTGCTCATTATCTTCTTTGTACTTGATATAAAAAGTTATAATAATGGGCTACGGAATACAAAAAAAATATATAAACACAAAAAATTATTATTAAACAAATATACTGCAGGAATACCTAAAGGACAGACTAGATAAGTATAATTAAACGTGCCCATCTCTGATTCATAACAAGTAAAATAAGATATTGAGAATCTTAAATATTAGTTAAGAGATGAGAGTGGAAAAATGGGTGCAGTGCAAGATTTCATTGCGCATTACCACCCAAAACAAGTGTAAGTTTTCGAGCAACATGACTAAATGTCGTTGGTTTCAGATTAAACTTAAAAATGATGCTCAAATTGGTGACTATCACCCCGTAATGCCACTGCGGTAGCGCAATCGACTCATGTATATCACATCAAAATCCAATCAGCAGTATTAGCCCAAAAAACTAATATGTTGTGGATTTACAATTTGCGAGGCGTCGTACAATAATTCAAAAACTTTTCCAATTCATCCAGTCGAGTCACACAACGCTGGACGGTGACGTCCATTGTCTGACGCAGTGCTGGATCAGGTAGGTGTCTCTCACTATCTCCTTCACCGATGTGGTCAACCAATTTATGTTCGCTTTCCTATTCCCATCTCTTTCACTAGCTGCTCCACCTCACGCCGCGCCGTCCATGTCCCAAGGGAAGAGCACTGTGCGCTTTACGCTTCACGTCATTTCCTGCCTCGCAGCATTTCCACACGCGCTCGTTGTAACTCATCCGCAAAAAAAAAAGATAAACCAAAATAGCGTACACCCAACAAAAAGACGAATGAAATATACCAAATGCGCTTTTCTCGCTACCTAATCCACAAAAAAAAAGATTCTTTGTTCACCGCAATGCATGTTCCTCGGCGATTTGTAATAATTTAAAAAATCCCAGAAACAAAGGATTCGTTACAGGGCCAATTGCTTCGACAAATATATTTCTGAACATCTTTCGTGCATTTATTAAATAATAAAAGCACAAAGGCACATACGTATATATTCCTGGAAAATTGTGTACTCTTATATTCACCCCAGAAAAAAAGGATTCCACACAGCCGTACATAATGCACGGCAATAAATACGCGTAGCGAGACTTTTGTGCTCTTCTTTCTCTCGTTTTTTTTCCATCCACGCCAGGCCCCCACAATAGAAGACTCTGAGAACTCTCGCCCTCCTGACGCAACCCCTCGACAGGGGGTTGTATAAGTCTCATATCGCCCTATACCTGTATAGCTTTTTTATAGCTAAAACTAAGCACAAGACACTCGTACTACAACACTATTTATACGAAAGCGTATTATATTTTTGTACAGAGTTTTTCAACTTCTGGGTTCATTGGCATCGATGCGTCTCCCGGGCAGGTACACAATAGTCGATAAAATATTGTGAAGTTGGCCCGGCACGCGCAATTTGCTCCTGCTCTCAATCCGTCGATTGTTATGACCAATCGATTTACCCACAACACACGCGACCTTTTTCTCTATGTTTTTTTCACCTCTTTCGATCCTTCTGATACGATCGTTATTCGTTATTTGAGTTTTAACCTCGACGTCATTCAACCCATCCCCGTTCTCGTATATCGGATGCTGATTTTTCTAGCGGCAAAGTAGATCGACTTATTCCATTCCTCTTATTTCTGTTTGTTTACCTTCCAGGTTCAATTCGAATTTAAGACAAAGTAAAAGGTCTTATCGTTTCCAATTTACTTTCAACGTTTCTTGTAGCAAGACTCATGAGAATTTATGGGAATTTGGCGAATATAGTAGCCAACATCGGAGATGAGTACGTGCTTTGTGAGGATATTGATGTATGAGTAACAGTTTGAAAAATATTTAACCTCATTTAACTCTAAAGAGAGATGGATTAAGGAGAGTTATAAGAGATATAAATAAATTTTAAACTTCATTTAAATGCCGAAATCCTTGTTATATTTAAAATGATATCAACATATTTATATAATTTCATATTCATATAAACATATATATTAGGACTAGATAATTAGATGATTTTCTCATAGTTCCGATAATAGTAATGAAAAAATCATTATTATGTGGAGGAATTTCCATTAAACATTTAATTAAAAATAAATATCGTTTCCAATTTAAATTTAATTCCAGACGATAAACTTTTGGCTTAAAACTTCATTACAACTTTTTGTTTGTTTATTCCATGACTTATTTATTATTAATTATTCATGAAAATGTGATATAGAAAATGTGAACTGCATACTTTAGCTTTAAGTGAAGTAATTTAAAGAAATAATTAAATCTAGATAAGTTACTTTCCTGGTTACACTTGCTGTTGGCAATTTTTTTCAATTAATTTATATACAAGGGACCATTTTAATGCTGATACATTTTTATTCTGACGCGTTCCTTTGGGTGATTTGAGGTGTGACCTTTCAGTGATCTTTTAAGCTCTCTATGATGCTTGAAAGGACAATATTCCCTCCAAAACGAAAGCTTTTGTGGCGAAGAAGCTATCATTTCGAAAATTATTAAAAAATACGTTTTGAATTCATAGAGATTAGTGAATTCTGCAACGAAAACTATGCTGAACTTTTGTATCGTTATTTTTCTTCGTTACGAATATTTTTTCATAATTTATCTATGAAATTCATTGCAAAAAAATGTTTTAATAAATTTATAGAAACTTTGAATATGCAATTATACACCATGCATATCATTTTGATGAAAAAATACATAATAAGTAAATCCATAGGATAAATCTACAAAAGTGCGAATTTTAAAGTAACGACAGTTGTCTATCTGTGGTGTTATGTTTCTCATTTGGCCTATCGTTTCATTTTACTGTTTATACTTAAATGAGCTCGAAACGTTTATAATATTTCATTATAATTTACGTCGTATGCACAGATTCAGATTTATCGCTATCGTAAGCTGACATTGCAGCCAAATGCTGCACCAAAATATTGTGTAGACTGTAGATCGTTGCCGGTGTATGGTATGCGGGCTAAAGAATTTTTCCGGGACGGTATACAGTAGACTGTTAATAGTCCCGGAGGGTGTCATATCGTTCTGTACCATAGAAAAAGCGAGGATAGAATCAGGGTATGTCATTGACACGTGCAGCTGCTGGTCTATACGCTCAACGACCTTGACGATACATGTAATACGTCGCCGGGGACACGCCGAGCACTATAACATTTATTTCGCATTAGTCCACGGGGGCGGGTGTGACGTTTTGTCAAGTGAGGGGCTCATATCCAGTACAGCAAAATTCCCTACGCATATTTTCCGAAAAATCAAAATCCCTCCCACCATGGGAATATGTGCAAGATATATCCAAAAATATGTCTCGCATATACTGCATGTATTTTCGACGGAACATTCTATATACAGCATATACTTTGCGATACATTGCATTTCAACATTGTGATTCAACAGAATCGGCCAAGCAATTTAAAAATGATGACATTTTATTTTCAAATATCTACAATAGATTCAACTTTTATAAGTAGAGAACGGGTAAAACTTACGGCTTAAAATTTCGAACGCAGGGGAATCAGTTAACTATCCTTTTATCGTAGCGAGATTAATTGAAATCGATGAAATCATAAAAAATTTTTGAAAATAATACAAAACCACATAAATACGCTAGCCCGTCAACATTTTAATCTATCGGACTGAAACTTTCTATACAAGTCTAGTGCAGACCAAGCTTGATTTGTATTGAGTTTGCTTCAGATTGGCAATGGGTATGAAGAGTAGAAAAATATTCCACATTTAAGAAAATTCAATAAATAACGAAAATTGAAGTAAATCAATAATCAATCAATCTGACTTATATATACATATTGCATTAGATATATATTGTACATTTTGCTAAAATAACAAACAATATGCGAAAAAGAATATTTTTTTCAATTAATATGATATATAAAAATTCTCATTTTATTAATTAAAATCAGAAGTCTAAGTTCTAAGTCGAAGTTGAAGCAGGAAGAACTAAGTGTAGGAAACTTGGATGCATATACCGTATATTAATTTTCAGATACCTTTACCTTCTATATGCAATATAGCTATGTTTCGAAAACATTGTGGTTTTAGGTGATATTAATACTCCAACCTCTGATATTAAGTATTAATTAAAATTCATTAAATGTATTTCGATTTTACGATTTCTGCTTAGATTTTTTTCGAATAACGTATATAAAAATGCTTGATCAGTTGCTGCAAAATACGGTATATTAATGTTTATACAGCTATATCTTGAAAATATAATGTACCGGTACACTAAAAGAGAAGCAGGGATTATGAAAGTTAAAATACCTGTGCTAGAAGCAATTATGCACAAACTGTATTCCGTATAAGATTCAGAGTTGCTATGTATCAAAAAAAGACCCGCAGTAGTGAACCATTGTGACTTACCTTTTACGAGAGGTAGAGAAAGGAACCAAGCGTCGGTACCGTGTCTATAGACAACGTTTATTCATAAAGCTAGTCAATGCTTCCTAGCGCTTGGAAGCCCGCGAGTCTTATAAAGGGTGGTTAAATTTTAAGGGCCGATGTTCATTTTGAATAAAACACAAATTATTTAGGAAATTATTGTCAATTCTTTTTATTATGATAATATGGTATGGTTCAATTATGTATGGAACAAAATATCGGCCAAATGGCCGCCGCGACCTCGGCCTCCATCCGATGGTCCAAATTTTCGATGACGCTTAGGCATAATTGAGGTTTTATGCCGTTAATGTGCCGAATTATCTCATCCTTTAGCTCTTGGATTGTTGCTGGCTTATCGACGTACACCTTTTCTTTCAAATAACCCCAAAGAAAGAAGTCCAACGGTGTCAAATCACATGATCTTGGCGGCCAATTGACATCGCCACCACGTGAGATAACACGGCCATTGAATTTGTCGCGCAAAAGAGCCATTGTTTCGTTAGCTGTGTGGCAAGTGGCACCGTCCTGTTGAAACTGTTGAGTTTGTCTAACGTGCTTGAACCACGTCGCATGCGTGCGCAGTCGACTCTCATGGAAGGATCTCAACTTCCTTCCACGAGCGTCCGAACTTCCGACTTCAACAAAAGAGCCTCAGTCAGGCATCGACCGTGATGAGAACTGGTCACACTTAATTGATTGACCATACATTAAATAAATACGTTTCTTTATATATCTGGTGCTTATTAAGTGTCGTAGTGTCCTTCTCTCCTTCTTCCAATAAAACATCCTGCTTGGCTGCTGAAAGATTCAACAGGTTATGGGCCCAGACAACGCTTTGCTGTGGCAGGTCTGTTAGAGGGAAGCGAGAGTTTCGAAATAAAAAGGAACGCGGAACGCGAGGCAAAAAGTCGGCCATCTTGATTAAGAGACTGTTCGTAGCTAGAGACAAGTCAGCGAGATCGTAGCGCGAGAATATAATGGCGGAAGCTTTAACGATAGGGAACGTCCCGAAATTCGATGGAATAAATTTCCTAGGCTGGAAATTTCAAATTCGGACGTCGTTAATCGGGCTAGGCATATTCGACGTCGTTAACGGCACGAGAGAGAAACCGGTGATACCCGAGGCAAATGGCGAAGCGCAGGAAACGTTGCTGAAAGTCTGGATAAAGGATGACGCGAGAGCGATGTCGTTTATCTCGAGAGCACTCGAGTACAAGCACCTCGAACCGCTTCTGACCTGTGAATCCTCAAAGGCCATGTGGGATAAACTGGCGAGAATTCATGCACAGAATTCCGCGTCCAACAAGCTTTTGCTGATGGAAAAATTCCACAAGTACCAAATGGGCTCGACGGACTCGGTCGTTCAACACGTGGCGAAGGTCCAAAATATGGCGGCGCAGCTTACTGATCTCGGAGAAAACATGTCAGAAAATCAAGTGATGACGAAAATATTGGCGGGTCTAACGTCCAAATTCAGCAACTTGCAGACAGCGTGGGACAGTGTCAACCCTGAGCGACAAACTGTAGAAAACCTGCAAGAACGTCTAATAAAAGAAGAAGGAAGAATGGACGCTGTAACGGGCGAAACAGCGGCGTTGGCGGCGTTGAAATTATAGCGACGGGAATAAAACAGTCGAACGCGATCTATCGAATGCTCTTCCGCACGAAGAATGCACAAAATATCGGCGAAGCGAATGTGTCTACGACGAATCTCAGAGTTTGGCACGAACGCCTCGGACACCTAAATCGACGTGCACTATGCGACTTGGTGAAAAACGATCTCGTTCAAGGCGTCAAAGTAAACAACAACAGTGATTTCTTCTGCGAGGCCTGTCAGCTCGGTAAGGCGCATCGATTGCCATTTAAATCGGGAGAGAAACAAATAAAGACTAAACCGGGCGAAATGATACACAGCGACGTGTGCGGCCCTATGTCCGAACCCTCACCGGGAGGAGCGCGCTACTTCGTAACCTTCATCGACGATGCTTCGGGGTTCCGTCATGCTTACTTCTTAAAACATAAATCAGACGTGTTCGATCGTTTTAAAGAATTCGAGAGACTGATAGCGAACAAACTCGGACAGACGATGAAAGTGCTTCGTTCCGACAGCGGCGGTGAATATTGTAATGCGAAAATGACCAGTTATCTGTCGATGCGTGGTATCAAGTTCGAACCAAGCGCACCGTACACGCCGAAACAAAACGGCAAATCGGAAAGGGACAATCGGACGATTATCGAATCCGCGCGTACAATGCTGCAAGCGAAGAACTTGCCGATCTCGCTGTGGGCGGAAGCGATAAATACCGCAGTGTATATACAAAATCGAGTGTCATCGTCGGAGAGAAGAGGCGGAAAAACGCCGTTCGAGATATGGACGGGAGAAATACCGGATTTAAGTCACGCCAGAGTTTTTGGTTCGGAGGCATTCCTTCACGTACCGAAACAATTCACACGAAAATTCGATGCAAGATCAAAGAAAGTGTTGTTTGTAGGGTACGAAGGTGACTCGACGAACTACAGGCTCTACAATCCAGAGACGAGAAGTGTGACTGTATCGAGAAACGTGGTATTCCATGAAACGCTAAAATCAACGGAGACACTGCAAAAAGAGTACGAGATCTGGTCTAGGCCGAACGAAGAAGCGAACGAAGCTCTCAATGACAACAGGGTCATCAAAGAGCCGAAGAAGGACGAGTTGGTACGGGACGTGCCGCTGAATCCGGACGTGAACAATATCCCAGCGGCTAACAATGAAGAAAACAACGTTCGAAAAATCGACGAAATACAACCGCAGCCTGTCGAGCCTCGGGAACTCAGAGATCGAGCAAGACTGCGAGCTCCCACGAGGTACGAGGGGTACGAGGCACACTTCGCCGAGTACGAAGCTCCGACGAGTTTCAAAGAAGCAGTGTGCGGGAGAGATTCGTCGAAATGGATCGAAGCAGTCCGAGAAGAACTAGACGCGCATGAAAAGAACGATACGTGGACTATAGTCCCCAAAGAAGATAAGAAGAAAACCATCGACTCCAAGTGGGTGTTTAAGGTTTTACGAAACGAGGACGGAGATATCTATCGATATAAAGCTCGCTTATGTGCGAGAGGCTTCCAACAGCGCGAAGGTGTCGACTACAAAGAGACGTTCTCACCGGTTGTGAGATACGACTCCCTTCGCGTGCTGTTGGCACTCGTAGCTCAAGAGGACTTGGAACTAGTCCAATTCGACGTACGTACGGCATTCCTATACGGGGAACTCGAGGAGGACATCCACATGAAGATTCCAGAAGGACTCGATGTCAATAACAGTGAGATAAACAGTGCGAGTGTAGTTTGTAAGCTGAACAAGTCCTTGTACGGCTTGAAACAAGCTCCTCGCTGTTGGAACGAAAAGTTCAACGGGTTTTTAAGACAATATAGTTTCAAGGAGACCGCAGCCGACAAATGCGTGTACACTGGAGACTACGAGGGTTGTAAAGTCTATCTGGCGTTATTCGTGGACGACGGTCTTATCGCGAGCAAATCAAAAAGGGTCCTAAAACAAATAACGAAGTTGCTCGGCCGCGAATTCGAAATTACGCAAAGAGATGGAAGCTGCTTTGTCGGGTTACAAATTTGTCGCGATAGAGAGAGAAAGTCAATGTTCATTCATCAAAGTGCCTATATCAAACACATCCTCGAAAAATTTCGAATGAACGACGCAAAGCCAGCGAGTGTGCCTGCTGATCCTCACTCAGTATTATGTGCAGTGAGAGAGAAAGATGAATGCGTGAGTAACGTTCCATATCGCGAAGCCGTGGGATCACTAATGTTTGTCGCGATCGTCTCAAGACCTGATATTGCCTTCGCTGTAAATACGGCAAGTAAATTTCTCAACAGTCATGACCTAAGCCACTGGAGGGCTGTTAAGAGGATCTTCGCGTATCTTCTCGAGACTGTAAACGTAGGTATAGAGTACCGAAGCGGCGGAAACGACTCGGAGCTTGTAGGTTTTGCAGATGCAGATTACGCGGGCGACCTGGAGACTCGAAGGTCAACTACCGGCTATATTTATAGCCTCGCAAATGGACCAGTCACATGGTCTTCGCGTCGCCAAAAGATGGTGACTTTGAGTACAACGGAAGCGGAATATGTCGCTGCATCGGCTGCTGCGAAAGAGGCTGTCTGGTTGCGACATTTGTTAGGCGAGATCGGACATCGGTGCGAAAATGCTACTACATTGTTCGTAGATAATCAAAGTGCAATCAAATTAGCCAAAAATCCTGAATTCCATGAAAGAACAAAGCACATCGATGTCCGATGTCACCATATTCGTGAGATGATTGATAACGGAGAGATAAAAGTTGTGTATGTCCCGTCAGAAGTGCAAAAGGCAGACATATTTACTAAGGCGTTACCGAAAGAAACTTTCCGACGCTTACGCGAGAGTATGAGAGTGCGTGTATGCATGAATGTAAGCACATAGACGGCGGAAATGTTGAGTTTGTCTAACGTGCTTGAACCACGTCGCATGCGTGCGCAGTCGACTCTCATGGAAGGATCTCAACTTCCTTTCACGAGCGTCCGAACTTCCGACTTCAACAAAAGAGCCTCAGTCAGGCATCGACGGTGATGAGAACTGGTCACACTTAATTGATTGACCATACATTAAATAAATACGTTTCTTTATATATCTGGTGCTTATTAAGTGTCGTAGTGTCCTTCTCTCCTTCTTCCAATAAAACATCCTGCTTGGCTGCTGAAAGATTCAACAGAAACCACATATCGCCCACATCCATATCTTCCAATTCGGGCCATAAAAAGTTCGTTATCATCTCACGAAGCGAACACCATTCACAGTAACTGCCTGACCGGCCTCATTTTGGAAAAAATACGGCCCGATGATGCCGCCAGCACATAAACCGCACCAAACAGTCACTCTTTGTGGGTGCATTGGTTTTTCGACAATCACTCTTGGATTATGATTCGCCCAAATGCGGCAATTCTGTTTATTGACGAATCCACTGAGGTGAAAATGTGCCTCATCACTGAAGATGATTTTCTTCGAAAATTGATCATCCACTATTGCCATTTCTTGCCACCATTCTGACCATTGACGACGTTTGGAATGGTCAAGAGGCTTTAGTTCTTGAGTCAATTGCACCTTATAAGCGTGTAAATGCAAGTCTTTATGCATAATGTTCATCAACGACGAGCGTGAGAGGTGCAATTGTTGGGCACGACGACGAGTTGAGGTGGACGGCTCTTCAGCCACACTATCGCGAACAGCAGCAATATTTTCTGCAGTACGAGCTGTACGAACATCCACTGGTGTTTTAATATCTCCTACAGACCCGGTTTGCTCAAATTTTTGCGCGATTTTTCCGATTGTACGCACATTTGGACGATTAAATTGACCGAAAAAATCACGAAGTGCACGATATGCATTTTGATTTGAACGCCCATTTTCATAATAAGCCTGAATAACTTTAACGCGTTGCTCGATTGTGTATCTTTCCATGGTTCAAATTGAGTTAGTCTGAAATTCAGAAATGTCAAATGAAATGCAGAAAAAAACTTGACGTTTAGGTGTGGTTCACATTCAACATCGGCCCTTACAATTTAACCACCCTTTACCTTTTCTGGGTTCATTTTATGCGCGAGAAAAATCCCACTTGCCATCTAGCGGCGCCTCGCCGAACTTGCAATTAATATGCATTGTCTTGTAAATCAAATGCTCTCCATTAGATTTTAACATACATTTTATATTAAAAATGGCGATTTGGTGCTTAATTTTTCAAGTACACTAACGAAAATTTCAACAACATTGAGCCACAACTTTTTATATTAAGAAGTAATGCAATAAATTCCAATTCGGACATTGGCTTTACGAAACTGTACATTGATTTTCATACACAACTTCTTTAATGATCCAACTCAAACAGACGTGCAGTCAATTTCATATGCGTATTGTAAATTGAAAGAAGCATTTTAAAAAATAATAAGTAAACACGATTGTGATTTTTCGACGACGGCATATTAATTTCCAAACGAGTATTTGACAATTCCTAACTGATCTTTGATTTTTGTCCGCGAGGACAAAATTTCAAGAATGAAGCTGTTTTATTTTTTTTTCAACTCTAGCAACTGAAATTTCGATACCTAGAACAATATATTTAAGATGCCAATTGAACTTACCAAACTGTACATTGATTTTCATACACAGATTCATTGGTGATTGAATAAATACTCACGTATTTATTATTAAGTTTAAAACAAAAATATATTAACATTTATTTTATATATGTATTTTTTTATTTTTTTAGATTTTTGTATAATAAAATAATCAAAGATCAATTAGGAATTTTCAAATACTCATTTGGAAATTAATAAACCGTCGTCGAAAAATCATAATCTTGTTTACTGATTTCAAGAAATGCTACTTTTAATTTACAATACGCATACTATATGAGATTAGCTGCAGAAGAAGATTCACTAAGAAATTGTGTATGAGAACAATATACAATTTCGTAAAATCAATGTCCGAATTGAAATTTATTATACTTCTTAATATTAAAAGTAGCGGTTCAAAGTTGTTGAAATTTTCGTTACTATACTTAAAAAATCAAGCACCAAATCGTCACGTTTTAACTCACATTTTTTAAAGTGATACACGATAGGTACAATGTACTTAGAACATATATTCGTCTGTAATATGATTTCATTATAAAATTTTAATTGTATGTGTTTTTAACTTTTTAAAATTTTGCTCGCATTTTCACAAATATCTACAGTCACTACCGACGCTCATTGTACTAGATCTACATCTCGAATATAAAATTGTAAGCTAATATTTCGTAAGTAGTGAATAGCAGAGCAAGCTAAGACGTGGCCGCAGTCTACCTTCCACAGGATCCCAAGTTCGAATTCAAACTACGACAACAAATCTAATTTCATATAATTGAATACAAGGGGAATTTCTTGCTTCAGGACAGACCAATTAAAAATGTATAATAAATTGATTAAAATAACCATAAATAAATATTTTTCTATATCTATAAAAAAAAAAACCTCGCATATGTAAATGCACAATATATCTAGCGTATACTTTTCGCATACTTTAAAATAGCGACGAAAAATTCGATAAGTCGGATATATTATACATACATTTAAAGTATATGCTATATGTTCATATGTATATATCGAAAAATATAATTCTATATAGGCTCCCCCGATCCTCTGAATTAAGCAGCATTCCGTTCGAACACTACGCGGATGGGTGACCACTTAACCGTGCACTAGCTGACGGATCAATTAATGAGCAGAAGGCCAGTTTTTCTGAGACCTTGGTATCTGCACTTAAGTAAGTTACTTTCGTGTATATAGTACACCGGTAAATCAGTAAAATAAAGGGCTGTTTGGACCGGTACGGATTTTCCTCAGTTTCGCTGGTCTCACGGCGAACGCGATAAAATGTATGTAGCTAAGCTGGCTGTGGAAGCATCGGAAGTTAGGTTAGCTTAGCGAAGTGTGGGAAGGGAATGCTAAGAGGGAGTTTCAATTGGGGCGGGATCATACGTTAAAACCCTGAAGGGTATACGTTGAAACACATGAAAAAATATATAACTCCGCATATACCTTTTGCCGTGGGAATCCCCTCATATTCTAATGAGACTCGACTCGGAGCGTTCTTATTGTTATATCTCGCTCGTGTTATGCACCAGGGATTCAAACAGCGATCTAAAATAAAAGTTAACGCATTTTAAGGTAGACCTTTCATCAGAATAAATTTTAGATGGATATCCGAATTTGTTATGTTGAATACACAAAAATAAAAGGGCATTTGTACGAAATAACGGGAAGGTTTATGGAGCTTTACAAGAAATAAGTGATGTTAAAAGTTAAGAGTTTGAACGTAGTCTCTTATGAAAAAATCGCAACGGCAGCTCTTTCAACGAATAATATTTGTTGTTAGCGATTAGATACATATGTACATGTAACAAGTTTCCGAATTTCGTAGATCCTCGCAAAAGAAACGTTCACCGAATATTTTGCTCCGAAATCTAAAGTTAAATAGGTAATCGATCCAATCGCATATGACCTTTTGTTATATGTACGTCCTCATTGTAGTAACTTATACGAAAAAAAATCCAGTCCAAACGCACTGCTATTGCGTTATTTTTCAAAATAATAAATAGTCAAGTATGCTTAAATGCGATTTTATGTTGTTATAATTATTGGGATGTTGTAATATCTTTCCTTTCACCGTTTTTTCACTGGGTGATGCGATAAGGCTACCTTAAAATAATATTTTAGCTTATTCATACGGAAATTAAATGCCAACATTATTTTAGTTATTAGATTAATGTTAAAATAACACGTAAAATTCAAATTTAGATCAATTGAACAAAAATAAACTGCATCTCTTGACAATGAAATCTAATTGCGAGACGTAACTGATACAGAACGCGTACAGTGGGTCTAATAACTTCGTCGGAAATCTAGGTTTTGTGTAGCTCTTCAATGCAATGTTGACTTTGCTCAGTTTGTCACTGGAATACGCTATACTGTGTACATATTTGTTACTGGCATGAAGTTACAAGTGAACTTGCGATCTACCAAAATTCTGAAATTGGAAATCTGCACCTAGCAAATAGTTTTCAATATATTAGTTTCTTTGCCGCTAGGTAACTGAAGGATCTTGCTCTTCGACTATGTATACTATTGCCGTTTTATACTCGTTTAACCTCAAACAGACTAATGAAAAGTATAAATCTCAAAGATCTTGTGATAAAATTTAGTATAATTTTGTCGTTGACCATTGTTTACGTTAATTAAATAAAATATTTCATACATTTTTCTTTTTACGGAACAAAAAGGATCATATCTGTGTAAAATGCACGCTGGTGTTTTATACGCAGCTCTTGAGAGTTGCATACAATATTCTATTTAAGAAGGCTTCTACGATTATCAATTTTCTAAATAAAATCATGGAATTAATCTATATTGGAGATCGAGACATTATGAGCAGCTCGAAGAAGCAGAATAAATTTAAACGTCTAGAAACGTAAATATTTCAAACCAAAATAAGCCTCTCTTAACATACGGTTTCTTATGGCGTACATGGCTAACAAACACTGCTTATGCTTATTATATGCTTTAAAATAGAGAATCGACAAAAAAGAATGATTTCAAGTGATAGCTGAATTTCTTGTGAATCGTTAAAAACAAAGAAATATAGATAACCGCAAAAAATACATTAAAAAATTAAGTTGAGTGGATCAGAACGAGTGTTATTCGGCTGTTTTAATAACAGACGCGAACAGCATGGCAACATGGCACACTCTGAGGGGGGATCGCGGGACAGCAGAGCAATCATAACCTTTCCATAAATGAATTTGTCCAGGACGCAAATCCCAAATATAGTTTGTAAAAATTTTCGAGTTATTTCTGGATCATAGTACTTTGTCATTATTGGAAAGAATAAACCTATAGGCTTATTAGTTTTATTTCTGTGTTCATCAATGTACGTGCTATGTTGCCACGTGTTCCCCTCGGTATTCACCGTATGAACCGAACTTCATTAGTCCTCGAAAATTATGTTGGCACTGTTGGGATTTGACATTTTTGCCACGGCACCTGGAGACTGTTATTGTAACTAGTGCACCGATGCAAATTTTTCTTGCGCACACTTGAAATACACACAACACTCGTCAGTGAGCGTGCATATTTATTAATTTAAAGTGAATAAAAACTTTATGGAGGGTGCATGGTTCTCCCCAAGATAGAAAACAAATGCCAAAAGGTGTTGGATGAATGGTTGCCATAGTCAATCACAAAAAGGTTTAGATCTTCGTTTTCACTCCGTCCCGAGACCTTGTGAAAGGTTAGTGTATGGCATTGTGTAAGACATTTTTGGAAATACAACAAGCACCGATAAGACAAAAGCACCGAGAAGTGCTATAAAAATTAAGGGCTCTAATAAAAATGTTCAAGTGTGCTCTTTGCATTTGAAGAAGACAGATACATATTCCCAGCTATGTTAATATATATTTTTTAAATCAATAACTTCAATATTCAATGAAGAACCTCAAAATTAACCAGATTGTTTACCTAAATATTTTCTCTGTTTTATAACGAATAATTGACTTTATGTTTGGTTAATGTATGTTGTCAGATTATGCATCGCAGAAGCGATATTTGAAAGTGGATGCAGTCCCTTCGTGTATTTTTCCAGGCGTTTTGCAAAGCGGTGGAACATGCGGTCCTTCACAAGACGGTCGATTGCAAAGGTATTTAAAGAGAAATGAGAAGAATGATGATCTAGCCATTATGATCGATGCTGAAGAAACACTAGAGGAAGAAAAAAAAGACAGAAGGAAATGAAGACTCGGTAATGTCACAAAATGAAATGTCAGCTACGTATCCACATACGTAATCCACACCGTATCCAAGTGCACCCTTCGACCGATGCGAGTGAGACTATTCGAACAGTTCCTAATTTTTCTCCAATAACAATTCAGACTAATAATATAAAGCAAACTGTAAATTTCTTACTGAATAATTAATGTTCTCATTGCTCTGAACCGTCTACAAGTGTGAAAGATTGAGGGGTTCAAGTAAACTGCAGTGGCAAATTCATGACAAAGTTTATGGACTACTTGCAAACTAACCGCGTACAGCATTCTTTCGCCTTCAATAAAATTCTTTTGAGCAGGATTTTGTCATGTTGGATTTTTGAAATTAGGCCCAGGTCTGAGGTCAGATCCCAATAACCAAACGTGTGACTTGGCACTTCGTAGTTTGTAAAAACAAATAAATAATAAACAACACCTTTTGTCGACACTCTGCCCATCATTGTTTCTTATCTAGTAGAAATTATCCACAATAGTGCGTCAGTTGATTAACATTCGTCCGTGTAAGAAGTCCGCGAACCAATATGATTGTTTATTTATTAAAACGAATAATTTTTTAAAACTATTTCAGGTAAAGTATCAGAAGGAGTTGTGCAATTGTATTACAATGCAATAACAACACTAAGTTTCGTCCGTAGAGCATGCATATCAAATTTTGTTATGATTGACAGTCTCTTTAAAAAATTATTGTATTTTCGAACGTTGCAGACAACCAGATAGAAATAAATGGATGCTTTTTTGTACTCCAGAACATTCAAAACATATATGTACACTTTAACCTGAGAGTAGACATTTTTTTTTAGATTGCAATACTTTCTCTTCTTATATAGTTTCTACATGATGAGAAAATAAAAATTATTACCTCAACGAGTACAACTATATTAGTCTTCTAAAATCATTGCTAGATGCTGTAGTGAATCATAAAATCTGATAGAAGACACATGGTACCGATAAATGCTTTAATCGATTTTTCATTTGGCCTACTTAGAAATACACTTGATTTTATGAGAACAACAAACTGAAGGGTTTTACATCTGTAGCAAAACAATTTAGTTTTCAATCGCGTACTTTTTATTGAGCAATGTCGTTATTTTGGAACAATGTTAGGAACAACCAGAACAGCATGGAACAATCAACAAAAGTTCGATTTACCAGAAGTAGGAGCTCAAGCGAAAAAGTATTTTTTTGGCTTACCGCTATAGATTTAATTTTACAAAATTATTATTTCGGAACATTATAAAAGAAATCAAGAACAATGCAGAAAAATGTTCGAAACTTAATTATTTTAAAGGGTGGACTTACTATCGGCACCTCATTAATTGTAGTATTTACTCCATTTGGAAAGCCAAAAAAAAATAATTAACGCAAATAGTAAAATTTACCAAAAAGTGTTTTTTACCTTACTGCTATAGATTTTATCTTAGAAAACTGTATTTCCTGGAACATTATAGAACAAACCTAGAACAATGCAAAACAACGTTCAAAACCTGTATTTTTAAAAAATGGTACCCTAACTTCCCGCACATTATATTCATTGTACTATTTCCTCCATATTCAGAAGAATATCTTTCCTAATATATCAAATTATCATATACTCATAAAGCAGAATACATTTCATCAAGTATACGTTTAAATAATTTTGAAATAAAATTATTTCTAGTAATGTTTACTCATTTCATCAGTTTATTAAATTCGTTATCAATTTTATTGCAATCTAGCGACGAGTTGCACATCATAACCTTATATCCATTTATTTCGTACAAACGTTATGTAGGCAGCGTGGCCGAGCGGTCTAAGGCGCTGGTTTTAGGCACCAGTCCGAAAGGGCGTGGGTTCGAATCCCACCGCTGTCATAATATTTTTTTGTGCTTTTTCAAACTTATAATATACTATCGAATGAAAAGTATTGCTTGTCTTAAAAATGACAATACCAAACATCGCTCTACTCCTTTTATATGAACAATATCAATTAATAATGATTGTGTTCGATTATTTTTCCATCAGTATATATGTATACAATTGTGACCTTCAAAAAATCTATCTAGAATGAACCACAACGTTAAAACTACCTTAAGGGAGACTTATTATGAAACGAACATTTTTTGTATGGATTGGTACATGGCCACTAGAATTTTCCTTCGTGTATACCATTTGAAACAGGTGATAAGCAACCACTGGGAAGCTCCTAAGTTTTATAGAATTTTTTTTACGATTTTTTAAATATCAAACTCAAAAATGTTTCTTATCTTATCATATTCTTAGTCCCTGGAGGTCGCTATTTTTTCTTTAGTCCCAGAACATCTCTACGAACAAAGTAACGTACTTGTTTGATGTTTGGCTAATTATTTCACGAATAAATAAACTATTTATAATAATTTCTAGTTATTTGTAATAGTATATATCTAATAATTATCTTATGATTACTTCATTCGATATAGCATATCAAATAAGTTTTTATACTTGAACTAATTAAACATTAAACAGTGAGGAACAATGGCCAAATGTGAAAATCAGTTTTTATATATTCCAGAAAAGTGCTTTCAAATTAACCTCGACAGTCATTAAGGTAGTCAGATGATTTTGAATAGATTTTTTAAAGTTTCCGCTTTAAAGTTTTTCTTTCATCACAATCGTATCGTATCCATCTGATGATTAACACATTTTTTTCAGGTATAAATAATTATTAGTTATTATCTTATTTTTCTTATATTTAATATGGTGATGGTTGACCTCGAGTACACGTCTCAAATCAGTTTCACCGTTGGTAGCCAAAAAACCGTTAAGAATGTAATCGAACACACCATACACACAACTGACAATAAAGATTTTTAGAAATTTAGCCCATATTGGATAACACTACAACTTCCTTCTCCACGATATTATGAGATTACTCAAAATGAGTAATAACATCATAATGAGTAATTACATCATAATATTATTTATAATGAGTAATTACATTGTGGGATTACTTATAATCAATAATTACTACTAATTACTCGATACAGACACTCGCTTCACACATCTCTTCTTATTTAACGACTGCTGCCACGGAGAAATGAGATTCAGTATACAGTCGCAACCAAATTAAAGCTTTCCGAAGAGGATTCACAAAAAAGATCGAATATGTAAATATTACAATTGGTAAATTGTACGATACGATACGTAAATAATACAAATACTTTATTTGATGCGCCTATACCCCAACCCAACATCGAAAGCAAACAGACCACACATTGCCACAGCTTCACATCATTAAAACGTTACACGTGAGAGAATCAAACCTTAAACCATGCAAAACAATCCTCAAAACTCAAAGATAGTGTCTGATGCTACAGAACGGGTTTCAGGTGTAACTCGACAGTGATTAAGATTGTCCTATCGTTGATTCCGCCATCAAGCCTCATTCCCGTTGCTCTGTTGATTCTGTCTTCCGTTCTGTGGTTCACCTCGGTGCGGTATGCTTACTCTCCGGTTCTACCTTTGTTCCAATGTCGGTGCGATGCCGGTTTGTAACGCAGCCGGCACGTGCACTCGACACGACGAAGAATAAATAGCTTTGTTTCCACCGAACAGAAGAGAGCTTTCACTCCCCATTTTTCTCACCAAATCGACTAACGATCCTCCTCCCTTTGTTTCATCACCTCTTTTGAAGATGTGCATACGTTCATCCGTATCGTCGTTGCAGTACCGCATGTTTCGTCAGTTGACTTGAACTCTCTTCCGAATCGTCGCTGTGTACACGAAATCCTGGGGGTCGAATCATCGCGGGGGGGGGGGGTAAACACGAGCGATACTCGTTTGATTCTATTTGTCCCTTGACTAGGATTCGCCAATTTTCTTCGCCCCCACCCCCACGCCTCCCTCGTATCCTGACTTATGGCACGTATTCCAATCTTCGATAGAAATGGATCCAAATTCCTAAGATTGGAAGTAATTCACATGAGCCTTATACGGAAGCTCTGTAATACACAAAATGGAATTTGAAGAATACCCGAAATGAATAGGGGTCGATAAGGGGCACGCTTTTTGCTATGAGCCGTAAACAATATACGAGAGACGTTTGAATGAAATTCTATATCGGAAGCCTCGTAAATGATATAGCACAAAATACAATGAAAGTGATCTCGAGGAAATTTATCAATAAAAAGAACTTCGAGAGCACTTATCGAAGACAGAAAGTGAAATTATTTGGAGGGACGTTTCGAGCCCTTGTTTGAGGACTCGAGTTATAAATATTATTATTTTATTATAAATCCTCTGGCCATTTAGAAGAAAGCAACAAAAAAATATATAGAATTTATAAATACTTTGATGATATCGAAATACTAACCACAATAAAAATATTTTCTTTTGACTTAGGAGTACCATACCATTTGATTCTCCAATTGCAATAAAATATAGAAAAATATTTATCGACAATGCGTTGTGACGAATAACAATTATACTGTCTGTGGAGGCGAGTCGATGATTATGTCTATAGAAAAAATGTGAGGGAAGGAAAATTACACACACGAATGATGCAAGTCTGTGGGGTGAAGTGTAAGGGTAGGACGACATGTGACGCTTTCCGAGTGTGCATTCACTCGCCACCGGTTGGGTTGTTGTATTACTCGATGAATAGAGCATGGAACAACGTATAGAGTCTATATGGTACCTACTATATATGTAAGGTATTCCATGACAAATAGAATGCTCAATGCCCCGTGATAATTTCACATTAAGGTAAAGGTTCTAGTAATCGCCTATAAAACAGTAGTCGGTCAGATCACGCTAGTCTATGCCTTTTCGTCGCTTTTATAACGAAAATATATCCTAGATACGTTCTCTCTTTCAACTTCCCTATTTTCAATCTTAATTTTTCTCTCCATTTGGATCCATTTAAGATATGTTTTTGAACACATATATATCAAATATAGTAAAATATGAATGCGATATGATTTTTCGTCGAAAATATATTCCATGTATCCAATATATATCTTGGTTATACGACTATTACTTGAACCCACGTCTAATGACAGTTGGTAGTACAATTAAATTTATTGCGAATATGGTAGAACTGGATGTTACCAATTTCATTGGTTGGCGCTACCACCGTCGTCATTCGCGAACAAGAAGACGTCAGTAAATGTACGAACCACTCAATTTCATTTCAATCACGTTTTAAATAGAACTGACATCAAATATTATAAAAACCATCAAAGTTATTGCGATTATTAATCCGTATAGGCCGAGAGCAGTGAGATTTGGCAGTGGCCAGACTTTTGACGGCTTGGGCTCACGCAGATCTAATTGCTAGATTTCAATATATGTTTTCTTAGTTCTCTCAATTAAGGAATTTTCATAATCCATACTATAAAATTCACACTTCTTATCTCCTCTGCATGCCTTACACAATCTATGATTGGCATATTGATTTGAATCATGAATGTATAACAACCGAATGAATTGGCAATGTCAACAAAAATGTTGGTTACAGCAACCAAGTTGATTGATATGAACGACCTGTGACTGTATTCGATCAATAAAATTCGACCAAGTACATTGATAACCATAGTAATGATTGATTTGACAAAATAATTAGCGGCTGGTCCCACTAATAACTTGGTTGTTAAAATGAATATTAATCTATTCAAGTGCCATTGGGTCATGTAACCAAGAAATCTTCTGGAGCATATATAACTAACTGGTACAACAATTTTTTTCGGAGTCTCAACCAAAGATTCTTTTTTTGCGATGTGAAGAGGTAACATTCATACTTATTCCCGTATTTTGTTTTTTCTTAAATAAAGATTAACATTTTAATGGGAAGAATATGGATATTTAAAAGGAAGAATAATTGTCCCATTGCGAGTGTTATGTCGGGGCCTACGTATCAACGAGCAAGATAATTATTTCTCTAACCCTAAATATTTCAACTTTGAAAAGCCGTTTCATTTTCTTCAGATTTTTAAAATCACTAACTACACCAGCGCGTTGTTACCCTCATTATTATGTCGTTGATAACCCGATCCTAAATCAAATTTTACACTGACTTGAACTTGTTTACATCAATTTTTCTGACAATAATCATAGTACAATTTAAAGGGTAACAAATGGGCTTCGATAGTTTCGACATTTCAATTTATAAGAAGAGGATCGATTTTATTATCTCACTGCCTTTTTTCCTTCTTATCGCTTTACCTCCAAAACCATTCAACGTATGAAAGGACGTTTCAGTCATCGAAGATGCAGGTTTTTATAAACTTTTATGGTTCAAAATAATGAGATACATCCACATTATTTGATTCAAATATCTATTCTCTCGTTCGTTAAGTAAACATTTTTTTTAAGAGATTTTTTTAATAAAACCTTTATTTTCGTGAGTAACGTTAAGTGGAATAATGATAATAAGCAAGTGTACGAACTGGTTGAATCAGTTCTCTCGGCACGTGACAATTGCTAATAACAGTGATGTGCGCGTGGCGTGAACGTACTCTCCCCTCCCCATCACCCATCATATTTTTAACTCACTGCAATGTATACATGATAATTCAAACAGCTGCCGCGTTATATTTATCAATCGCCTGTCGGCGTCCTCACTTCTGGTTATACTCATTATCCGGCGGTCTGATTGGAGACTCACTTATCAGGCTGTGCCTACGTTAGTGAAAAATGCTTAAACGGCTTAAAGTTTATCAATTAAAAATGACTGCAGTGTTTAAAAAACATTTTGTTACTGAATTAAAGAGATTCTCGAACTACAGTAACAAGCTGCTATTATTCCTAAAATTCACAACTTATTTATTTATTTATTTATTTATTTATTTATTTATTTATTTATTTATTTAAATAATGCTTTGTATTTTTTTTTGTTTTTTAAACGAATGTCATATGAGAAGCTATAACACTAGAATTCGAGGTACTTTATCGTCGTCACGCAAAGTCGCGTGCACGAGGCACGTGCTGATGCCGGTTGGATGGCATTCTTGTTTTTTCTTTTCTTTTTTCTTCTCCGACCTCCCGTCGCTCTTTTTATCTCTCTACGGCATTCGCCATGTGGTAATTACTTGAATGGCAGGCTCTACCAATCAGTCAGGACAATCTCTACTCGAAATCCTGTTAAGATCACCGCAAAAACTATGGAGCTTGCGTAGTAAATTTGTGCAGCTTTTGCAGAGTCACAGTGCCGTATGCAAGAATAAATTAATAATGAATAAAAAATATTATTCTAATAATGTATGACATATGTTTCAAGGTAATTCCACTACTCTACACCGGAAAATTACCAAATTTATTTCAATTTATGGAAAATATGATTTTTTTCAAATGAAATAAATATTACAAACTCAATACCGCGTTGCAAAATTGATAAACACTGAAAACTTAAAAACATTAACTGGTTCCAGTGCTATAATAAGAAGTCATTAATTATCTATCCGTCCCTTTATCCGTCCAACATACGGCGTACTCCGCTTTAACCTCAATTTTTCAATAAAAGTGTTCGGTTCGCCCGCAAAGCTAAATGTAGCGACCATTGTCAATATCGCTCAAAGAATTAGTGTAAAACGTGCTGCGAAATGAACGAGACATATGTATGTATACATAGCGACCGAGAATTCGAAAGTGAGACAATAAAACGCGGGGCAAGCATATAGACGGAGGGCCTTTGTGGCCGGATCAATAATTCCACCGGTAAAACGAGCGCAAAGAACGGACGGTGGTCTCCCGCTCTCTATACATAGGTTCACTGTAAATGTGTTTGGTGGGCAAAGGACTTGGCGTGTCCCACGTACACGTTCTCCAGTTCTCAGTTCGATGCGCTCAACTTTTAAGGTGCGTGACTAAACTTTTTTCTCACTCCGTCGTCCTTTGCCTTTAGTATTCAATACCTAAAGTACACGAGTGAGCGAATTTGCACGTTGAAAGGTTCGAAAAATAGTAAATGACTAGTGCTCGCGACATATATATGTATATATTCTATACTGCTCGCGACTTATATATACCGTGGAGTCAATCCAAAAATGAGGTAGGTGCCTCAAATAAAATCTCAATTTCCGTCTCAACGTGTGCTGTGCAATGGGGACAGTATTAGGAAAGTTCATAGCCGAAGCCGCAATGAAATATTTCGCGCTCGTACGAAGGCGAGAAAGCACACCCTGCTAGAAACGAGCTAACGGGCGATTCCGACTCAACGACTTCAACCAAGAGGCGGTTGTGGGGTTCCACTGCTGCTACTGCTGCCGCTGCTGTTGCCTACCCCACGCTTTTGGAGCAACCAGAGAGCAACGCAGAGCAGAGCAGTACTACACGCGGACGAGCACAACCCTTCCCGTCGTCATAGCAACGCGGACTTTGCAAGATGTCTCACGATATGCTAAATCCTGGTGTCTATTCATGGTTTTCCAACCAGCCGAAGGTCACAATCTAATTACACGTGAATCACCGAAAATCGGATGTCTCGTCTACGTTACTTCCTGATTAAAGGATGATCGGTAGGCGATACAGTCGTTGACCAATCGACAATTTTTGGCAGTCTTTGTCCCTCATAGAACAATTACATGCGAAAATATATAACTTTTTGCGGCTCGAACGATATACAACATGGCCGGTGTACACTCTAATATGAATGAGTACCAAATGGTGTGATCAACCACGTTGATCCTCAATGAAATTGTTTTTCTTAGTATAGCCGGACACCATATTCTATGACGGGTGCCTTGGAAAGGATACATCTAATCATCTACGAAATTTTCATACATCTATTTAGCGTTGCCAAACACGCAATCATTGGTATGCGTACGTGTACTATCTGGTATTATAGATACTTTTCTGTAATAATCCATAACATTAACCTTCTAACACCGCTCTTTTACACCGACGTTTTACATAAAAATAAAGGATTTATTCGGACTGCTCTGTTGTGTTGAAATGGTGTTTATTTTAACACCGAATTTGCACGATGTACAGTAGCGGACAAAAGTTTAAGACGGAGAGGAAAAAAAAAGTAATCGTTGATTTTTTTATGAAAAGAATTGACTCAGTGGATTTTTTTTTGTATTAGCTAATTAATCATTAATTCATATATTTATTACATAAATTCAATTTTGCGCGTAACAACATTAGATACAATAAACAAAGAAAACATAAATTTGTTTGATATCTTCGGGGACAAAAGTTTAAGACTATACGTAAAAAAATATTTTTTGGTAGAAAATATACAGATATTTTCCTCCCTTCAATACTTTGTCCACAGTCCATTATTTTTTATCACATCAGCACATCTTTGAGGCATTGAATCAATTAATTTGCAGTCGTCCACAGTTATTTCATTCCACGTTTTTTCAACCAAAGAGTACAAATCGTCAAAATTTTTTGGTTTATTACTTTGAACCCTTCTTTTTATGGTACACCATAAGTTTTCAATTGGATTTAAATCCGGCGACTGCGACGGCCACGGTAATAAAGTGATTTTTTCATCTTGAAAAAAACTTTTCACTACCCGAGCCGTATGCTTTGGGTCATTATCTTGTTGCTAAATAAAATTATCACCCATATTTTCGTAGGCATACGGTAACATAGTATTTTTCAATATATCCAAGTATCGAAAACGGTCCATGATTCCATTAATTCGGCGTATTGGTCCAGGACCATTGCGAGAAAAACATGCCCACACCATTACGTTTCCACCTCCATGCTTAACTGTCGGTAAAACACATCGAGGATTTAAATCTTCGCCAATTCGACGTTCAGAACAAATTCGGTTGAATTTGGATCCGTCCGAAAATAGCACATTTTGCCAATCCTCACTTGTCCAATGCCGATAGGCCTTAGCAAATTGCAGTCGTAATTTTTTATTCTTTTTACTGAGCATCGGCTTCTTCCGTGGCTTTCGTGCTTTCAAATTGAATTCGTCTAATCGTCTTCGGACAGTTCTTACACTAATTTGTGCATTATCATTACTGGATATTTCAGCTCTGATATCGACTGCTGAACGAAAACGATCTCTCTCGCTTAATCGATGAATCCGACGATTCAGCGTTAACGTGGTTTTCCGCGGTCTACCGTTTTTTGGTCGATCAAAATAGTCCCCAGTCTTCACAAACTTGTACCACGCTTGCTTACAAGAAGCTTCTGATCGATTCATTTGAGTTGCAATTGAAGAAAATGTCTCATTTTGCTTCCGTAGAGACACGATTAATTTTCGTTCAGTTGATGACAAATTACGGGCTTTACCCATACTCTTTTCGTACGTAATTAAACTTAAGACACTGGATGATACACCACAAACTATTTACAGTATTAATATATCAAATTATTGCGTGGATCGACTACGGGTATCTTGTTCGACAGATCGTCTTAAACTAATGTCCGCTGTTTACAGATGGTTGGAAGAAAAAAAAATTGTATAATCTATATTGTTTACATTTGACGACCGAGACTTCTACATTATGAAGGTCAAACGTACACATGTATTGTAAAAAAACAACAAGCCGAAAGAAACGTTAGTACTTGTATGACAGATCTATGAACCAAATTGTAATTCATCGTCTTAAACTTTTGTCTGCTACTGTATGTGTAAGATTACCTAGGTATTTCGACTGGGGTGCTTCTTGCGCTCGCAATTGGTTTTTAAGTATATGCCATACGTACTTATCGTCAAAAGAACCTAAATAACCCAAGACGAATCCACGCTGACTTGTCTGTGATTGGCTGTAATGGGACACAAACATATCTGAACCTTACCTGACCAGTCTCAATTTAGCCTTGGGTTTGGGACAACCAAACAAATAAACAACTATCGAAAACATGTACATAATTGAAATGTACATACAGTGAGTAACTTTAATATTCGGACACTGTGAGATTTTTATTCTATTACGTCATAACTTTATTTCTAACAAAAGAAACAAACAGGTAATTAAGTATTATAATAACACATATGTTTAGTAAGTAATAGCGTACATTTTATTTGCATAACTTACAATAGTTGTTAAATGATACGATTTAAATAAAAAAATGTCCAATTTTGACGTTACTTTAATATTCGGACACTTTTAGAAACTTGGCATTTTTAGGCTAATTTTTTATTTCTAATATGCGTTTTAATATCTCGTTGGGTAGCCATTCTGCTGTATTACTTCTTGCAAACGTTGTGGTATATTGTTATTAATTTTTTTTAAGTATTCAATACTCAAACTGTTCCATTCTTCTTTTAATCGATTTTTTAACATTTCTTTTGAAGATATTGGTGTTTTTCTAATTCGCCGCTCTAGTTGATCCCATACATTTTCAATGGGGTTGAGATCAGGTGATTGAGGTGGTGGTTGTAAAAGTTTTGGGCAATTGTACAGCAAATATTCCTGTACAATGCGTGCCTTATGTTTCGGATCATTATCCTGGTAAAACTTAAACGTGTTTAAAATCCCCATTTTCGTCGCACTTTTGTGTAAATTGTTTTTTAATATGTTCATGTACACATATTTGTCCATAATATTTTCAATAAAAACTAGTTCACCCGGTCCAAATGTGGATATACACCCCCAGACCATTACACTTCCACCTCCGTGCTTTACGGACGGCCTAAGATTTTTAAATTTAAATTCTTCATTTTTCTTCCGCCATACCATCCTTCGTCCATCTGACCCAAAAATGTTAAATTTACTCTCGTCAGTAAAGATAACGTCATACCACCATGTTTCGTCTTTCAAAATAAATTCTTTAGCATAATCCAATCTCTTCCTTCGATTCTTTTCACTCACATACGGTTTCTTTCTAGCCACTCTTCCATTATAGCCGGCATTTTTTAACGCTCTGCGGATCGTTTGAGGGTTTACGGTTTTTCCAGTCTCGTTCAAGAGCTCTGTTGCCAATTTTGGAGCACTGAGCGTAGGATCCTTCTTTATTTTCCTTATTAATTTTCTCTCATCACGCACATCTAACTTCTTTGGTTGGCCTTTTTGAGGTATAGAGTCTATACGGTCCTCACGTTTAAACCGATTGACGATATCTGCTACTGTACTCTTACTGATGTTGAGCAGGGCAGCAATTGCTCTATACGATTTGCCTTTAGCGTTGTGATAAATGACAAGTTGTCGTATATCAAAACTAGTATTAACTTTGCGTGGCATTATAGAAGTTCCTTGAGTGATTATCGACGAATAACTGATGAAACAAGGCTTAAACTTGTATCGTCGAACTGTTGACAATGTTTGTAAGCAAACATTGTATTCACAATACATTGTAACTCGGCTTGAATATTGAAAAAAGGTGCTGTATTGCCAAGTGTCCGAATATTAAAGTAACGCGAAAATCGGACATTTTTTTATTTAAACCATATTATTCAGCAGCTGTTGTAAGTTATGTAAATAAAATTTACGCTAGTGCTTACTAAGAATATGTGTTATTATAATACTTAATTACCTGTTTGTTTCTTTTGTTAGAAATAAAGTTATGACGTAATAGAATAAAAATCTCACAGTGTCCGAATATTAAAGTTACTCACTGTATATGTTTTTTTACTGTAATTTACTCGTATACCGTTTTGGATTTATTCAACCCTTCCTCGGAATCTTTTCGTTTCAGGTACATCCTAATTTTTCCTGATGTACGAAATCCTAAATCCCCCCTCCCTCCACATGCGCCTAATTCACTGATTTAAAGCTTAATTTTGCACTGGCCAACTCTTTGTAATAAAATATTTGGGGGATTGTGCATTTTGTACCATTTCATATGTAATTCTAACAGTTTATTGCGAGACTTCGTTTTGGCCACGTGTGAAACTTTTCAATTAATATTATTTATTTATCAATCCAATGTAATGAAATTTCATGTGCGCAGAATGATATTTATTGACACGTTACACGCTGAAGGCATAAGAAAATATTTTTATGTTTCATTAATTACTATTTTCTCTTTTTTTTTTGTAATTCTTTTTATCTATAAGAAATAACAATTTTTTAATAAAAAAATTGTCTAAACCTTCTCATTACGTGTCCATATTATATTTTTTATTACACAATGAAAGTGCACACGTAATGCGATTATTAATTTTTAATTTATATTCATTAAAAAATCATTGATCTACATAAATAAACAGAATTTAATAATTTAATAAATTCAGGTTCTGAAAATATATGTAACAATTCAGTCTTTAATTGGAAAAAACTAATCCAGCGATTGAAACTGTATATCAAGCAGCATATATAGTACCATCTGTAAATATTTGAATCTCGTATTTCTCGACTGCAGGACATAACTGATGCCGAACTTAATAATGCATAAGCGGACTTACACGAGCAGCACAGTATATTCACTTGCGTAGAGATTATATATTCGTACTTTAGTTATCGACGGTCAGATAAGGTCTGTGGGTCAATGTTGCAAACGCCGCATTGAACGTTTGCCAACATTCCGCGGGTGACCCACTAAACCTCCATCTCTGCCTGGCATGGCGCACAGGGAGGATAGGATACACGGGGCACTGATCGACGTTCTGCTACGTCAGCTTCCTCTATCCTATATGCCTGCAACCAGTTACCTACGAAGGAGAGAGAAATCGAGCAGTATATAGTATACCTTGATGCAGTTTAGTTTGCCGGCAAACTTACTTTCTTGATCAAACATATGCAAACCTATGGAGGTTTCCAATCAATCGTCACAAGTGAAGGACCATCTCTGTCATAGATAAAAAAGAATGATCGATATTTCAATTGTATAGACACATTTCTGTAATTATTATAGCACGAGGGAGGCTTGACCCTACTCCCTTATTCACGATCGTCGATTGTTTTCAATAGATCTTGTCTTACCGCCGTATCATCGTCTTTTGTTCCGCCATTATTTCCGGCTTTCCCCGATCGTCTTTTGTTTTCCTACTGATCATTATTTTTTTTCTGTTAACGTCTTTTATTTCCCCGATTTTTTACTCTCCCGAAAGTTTTATTTTCCCCAACTTCTTATTCGTTTCCCTCAAATAGTCTTTTATTCTCTCTAATCGTCTTTTGATTCTACCACAATATTACCTTATTTCCACTTCTGTTAATCCATCCTGATCCCCTCTCGCCGTAACCGAAATTTGACGGAAATTGGAGTGATCGCACTCTTTTTTCAAAACATTCAAAACGACGTAAAATCGTAAACATAAGATATTTGCATACATTTTGTCAAAAATCACTCATAATCAAAGAGCGGTTACTACTTCACTTGTATTTAAAAAATTAGCTGGATTGCTGTAAATATTATATTTCAGTTATATGTAATTGAATTTTCAAAATCCTGTATGCGCGCATACGCGCAGCCATTTTTTCTGAACCCCTTTTTCAAAGGTTTGAACCATTTTGGGCATTCTGAAAACCTCGATTGAGTTTCCTTCCATGAAAACAACGCTTCCTCTATCAGAAAGCAAAAATGCTTAATATGCGTAAACAATTACTGTTACCAAGTTGATTATTGGCTACTGTGTTTTAAGCCCATCACCCCTAATAAATATGCTTTCATCCCGAAGTGAATATATCGTCTTTTCAACAAAGTCCAGGCCCAGTCTCGCAAAAAAAAATACGATAAGATTAATAAAAACTTACGAAACATTAAAATACCTCGTAGAAACAACTTAATCATGATTCCGTCCTCGAATTTGAAAATGATAATAAAAATAGTTTAATACATATTCGGGATCTACAAGCCTTTATCAATAATGGAGATGTAGTAATTAATGATATAATGAACTGACGAGTCATCCAACCAGACAGACTGAAGCCCTCACAGCTGTGAGTTTCCATAGTTTATACCGTCTATGAGACTGTGGCGCGGTATTTGAGAGGCAGACGGGAAGTTCTACAACGCGAATTGCACCGCTCTCTTAGGTTACGTACATATATGCTTCAGACCGTCCAGTCCAACGCTTGGCTGCAGGTCACCCCTCGTGCTACTTTGTTTGATAGGTGAGGGACTTGGCGCGGTAGCACGATAGGGTGGATAAACAGCTCTACACTGCGCGTGCAGACGTATTACCTATATATAAGTATGGGGTGTACTATTAGATCATTCTAGGCAATCGAATGGTCAGTAACCCTCTCCCTCTGTATTTGGGTTCAAAATTTGCTACATGGTTTGCAATCCTAAAACCTATATATTTTTTGCAGATTTTTTTCGCCTTCTTTTCATTTTTATAACAATAAAAAAACAATTAATCTATAGGGCAGCTATAAAAATCTACAAAAAACTATATAGTTTTTAAGATTATAAGAACAGTATAAAATTTTTTTATCCAAATCACAGGGAGTAACTGTCATCAATCGGTCGACTTCGCCTGGAATGCCCTAAATACATTATAGTGCTTGCGTAGTTCAGTTTCACTTAAAACTGCTTTAGAAATAGTATTTTGTGGTTAAAATGTGCTTAAAAGGGTTCATATTGTGTATGCGACTCCGCCCTACATATTTTGTTTTAACGATTTTGTAGTCCAGAGCTTCTTTGCAGCTTCAGGTGCGATAATTGGTGCATAGATTACTATCGTTACTTTGAAATACATATTTTGTGGTTATTTATTCTATGATTTAATTCTAATTATTTTATGAAAATGATCTACATGGTATAACTTTATATATAAGCCATTAAAAAAATTAGTTTTACAAACAATATAAAAAAATGTTACGAAGTAGAACTTTGTAGATTGCTTCCGAATTTTTTTTGTCCGCTATAGCTCATACCCTCCTCTACGAGACAGTACGCTGCTCAAATTTGGCTTCCCCATAGATAAACCTTTGTATTCTGCGTCCAAAATAATAGGAAGCAACGTGCAAGTTTTTTTACTGTAGACATTTTTTTATACATTTAAAGGAACATTTTTTCCATATTTTATATAATCTTAAGCATGAAGTCTCAAAAAATTAGAGTGGACATCAAAGAAGACGGCAGAATCAACTGTGGTTATTTGGCGTCGAAAATTCTCTTGATTTTGATTTTCTGAAAATTCTAAGAATGTTATTCTATCGCGAATATTGTTTAATGTTAGTCCATTTCTGTAGGAGGTTTTAGAACGATAGCTCAAAATTTGCGCAAGCTAGAGAGCTAACATACACTTTTCGAAAAATTCAAAAGCAAATGAAATCTAAACAGCTGCGTCAGTGAGAGCCCACTGCACCGAGTTTTATTCGAATCAAGTTACTTTTTGCATTTTGATTCTTTATATTGGATCCACTATTTTTACTTTATAAATTTTGAGTTCATATTCGTAGTCAATTTTTTTTAGTCAAACTTTTTTGCAATTCGATCCTCTATTTTTCATTTATGAACTTTCAGTTCCGATTCCTAATTAGCGATCTCGGCACCCCCCCCCCCCCCCCCAAGTAGCGAATCTAAACCTAATCAAGTGACTTTTTTCATTTGCTCATATTTCCGTCTTTTATATCTGACTGTTATTCTCGATACATCTATTATATGCAATTTAAGAAAAAATAATCCAACTAGTCAGTTTAGTCTAGTGCTGGGTAGCGTGCTCGGTAGTTGACTAGCTACATATGTCGCATAGATCTTGAATCCCGAAAAAATGTACTCTGAAAAAAAATGCAACGAAAAAAACGTCTCCGGCAATATAAATACAAACATTTTTTTATTAGCCCAAAAAATTTTACTCGTACGGACTAATTGAATTTCCTTTATAGTGGACTTACAAAAAAACTAACTAAGTAACTAACGAACCAACCAATAAACTAAATAAGAAAATAACTAACCGAATAACGTAAATTATGCAATATTAAGTGATGCAAGGCTTTGTTTCATTTTTTAACTTTTGTTCACATTTTGAACCGTTTTTTTCACACTGAACGCTTCGTGTCTAACCCCATGGATTCCTTAAAACTCCTTACAGCGAGTAGAAGTTTTTGCGATTTTTTTTCTAAAGATTTCTTTCCTTGCACTTTTTTCCATGCACTAATGCCATAGGTCTTAAGTTCAAATCTCGAAAACAACAGTTCTATAAGAGAATGACGAAAGAATCATATTTGTGGACAATTTTTTTTTTTTTAGAAGCACACTTCCCGCAATTAATAATTGTTTGTCGTATTGTTTACTTACTATAATAATTTATTATTAATATAATTTTACTTACCATAATTAATTTCCATATTGTTTACGCATATACGCAAGAATATGAAATTTATATCAAATAAACGTAAATAAGTGTCACCTGTGATGATATATTTCATATTACATATGATACCATGCATATCACACGTTTCTATCAAAAAGATATTTATTATTCGCGTATGTATAAATAACGTATGTGATATATATGTGAAAATGATGGGTATGTGCATTACACGTATTAGCCATAGTATGTGTATTAAACTATATAAATGAGAATGCTATGTGTACGGGTGTTCACGTCCATCCATGTCGTCGACACGACGCGACGACCTGCACTTACCCGCAGAAAGGGACGTCACACATGTGTATGTAAGTAAATCGCTGGGTCGAGGGAGCGAGTGATAAACTCAACAAAGGGCGAACGAACTCTGCGCGTCGAGTATTGACTGGACACCCTCGACCCGCTAGGGTTCAACTCGCACGCACCTGAACTACCACCTACCCTTAAGTATACCTACCCCAGCCGACTTGTCGAGACAGTATCGAAGTGCATTTATCCATGATATTCACAAACGGAAAGCTAATTCCGAGAAATCGTTATTTATCATCAAAGTGAATCTTTTGACACCGCAAAAAGGGATGAATATTTACAAAATCTCTTGAAGAACATTTGTTTTCTTATAACATTTCTTTAAATCAGAGATCCGACCCTTCCGTTACTTTTCAATTTACTCTACTTATTTATTTGCTCCGTAATTTATTCAATATTAATATTTATTTCAAGCGATTTATCCCATTGCTAGTAAAATATTCAAATTTCAAATACGCAGAAATAATAAAAAAACGACGAATAAATGGTTTTCCACGAAAATTCCATGAAAATATGCCACGAAAGGAAAGTAATGGATTATAAATAAAGGAAGAAAGCAATGGACCATTAATTTCTCCGTTATTGTGACTATCGTGGCTTTTTCAATTAAATCAAATATAAATTTTCGCATAAAATACGTTTCTATTATTGTCAATAAAATGTGAAGATATTCAATAACCAATAGGGTAGTGCATTCGAAATGCTACCTTATAAAATAAGTTGTGAAATAAATGAACAATTAGAGTTGGTTAAAAAATATTGAAATTTGCTTTTTTAAATAAATTACTAAGTTTTGTAATTTGTCATAACATTTTTTGCCATTTTCTTAAGATATTCTTTGAGCTTTATTCACTGGCGATATACCTTAATACGTAGTAAATACGCTATGTAAGTATATATGCCTGAATGTCTAAGTCGGAAAAGCCAGCAGCAAATATTTTGTAACCTTCAGCGCCGAATTGACTTCTGTGTCTAGTACAAACGGAACTCGCCCCCCAACCTTGCATTATCCGCCGCGACATCTATCAATGACATCGTACGCGGGAGCAACACTCGCAGAGCCCTCCGAGGCTAAGACATTCCGCAGGGCGCGCAAATTACACAGCGTATAGCTGCAGCACCCTCGCCCCTTTGTTTTCTATCCACAAATGTTCCCGGTCGTAAATTCGAAAAGAGCCCCATAAAAAATCAATCGTTTGTATAGAGCTAGATATTCCAGATACCATGGTACGCGATGAAGGCACCTCGCCCACAAGAATCTCATGTGTTTCAGTAGAAAAAACGTATCTTAGTTTTTCTGATCTTGTCTTCTACAAAGAGCAGTGATCAAGCAACCATTAGGGAATGAACGTCGACGGGACACGGTTTATTCATTATCTGACTGTCGCGAAGATTAATCCGTGAATCGCTTTACGCTGCAGTATTGGCGATGGATGTGACCCATGTGCGAATCCTGGTATACTGCCAGAGTTACCAATACAATCCTATACAAAAACTAGCTCGGCTGTCAGGCGTCGTGTATAGCATTGTTGGAGCACTGACTAACCACTGGCCCAATACTGCACCAGTCCTGGCGACCAGTACTCCAAAGATAATATAGCAGGCACTCAGCCGAGAGTCGTGTTATTAGTGGGGCGCGAACTAGGCCGAAACTCGTCTTAATGTCGGTAAGCAAAGTTTGTGAGTACCAGCCTGACACGCTACAGTGTATTTAGGTCACAATGCCCCAACACTTATTTCATGCTGGCTGAACAATATTGTTGACGTACGGTCTTCTGAGTATTGAGCGCTTGTGATGTCACTTCTGTCATATTGTTGGCGAGCAAATAATTACGTCAATGCTATTGCGATAACCTTTTCCGGTATACGCTGTGCCAGGAATTAGTTACAGAAACCAAATTGAAAAAGTATCCTCAACTATTTTTTATTTGTTTGCGAAAAGTCGTACGTAAGATCAACGACTTGGTTTCTGTGCAATTTCGTCCTCACCACGAAGTGTGAGCCCCCATGGAAAAGAAATATATCCATAAACATATCCGACATATAGAAATTTTCGTTGGTTTATATATCAGAGCCGTCAGAGAGAGAGAGGAACGCGCTATTTTCATTTCTCGTACCTGATTGGTTCTTAACATAGCTTACCCCTGTCTCCGCATTACGTAAGCTACGCGAAAATCCACTGTATTGTGAATAGATGACCTTTAATTATCGAAGCATCGTCCCAAATACTTGGTGATACTCGCCATTGTAAATACATAACCTAATTTTATTGTACATCCAGGACCTTCCTAAGCTGATTGGTTGCACCAGCCAACCGGCGAGCTGAGGTTGTAATCTGAATTGGTACTATCGGTATCCTGCAAGTGACATAGTAGTTCCTTTGAGCAACTGCGTAGTTAGCGCCATACTGAATTATCTAGTTGATTGTCGGAAACCATTCATTAGTTTTTTCAACTACTTTTTGCTTTCCGTGTAGTATTGGACTTCCGCGTCACCGGAAATCGTTTTATCTAATTAAAGTGACTCTATGAATTTTGGTTCGCATATTGGATTTTGAGTACAGATACGTAATCAGCAACTTCATAAGCTCCTGTCTACCGAGTTTGAACTTTGACCCACCAAATATGAAGTTACTCTTCATATTTTGGTCCGCGATATTGGATCATCCATTTTTCATTAAATATGTTTCGAGTTTAGATTTATAATCACCGACCTCAAGAACCCTCAAGTACCAAGTTTCATCCAAACAAAGTTACTTTGTGTATTTTTGTCCACCATATTGGATCCGCCATTATTTTTTGACGAATTTAGAGTTCAGATCCATAATCAATCATCTCAATAATGATGTCTTTTTTCGCATTTTGTTCCGCTCTCGATGCAGCTATTTTGAAATTAAGGTGATGTGATACTACTCGGTCGGTAAGAAAAACTCGCAAGATTAGTTCTATCTCCCTTGCACCCATAAATGTTCCACATAATCTTAAGGTGAAGCGAAACATGTGCCACGTGACACATGAGTGCGTGAAAATAACTGCCTATTTTCCAGACTATGCCATTCAGAAACTATCGATTTTTTGGAAAAAAGCAAACTTTTACAGAATGTACAGCACAACAGGCTATAGTCTAAAACTTGTTTTTAGAAAATTGATGGCAATAAAAAATGATTAGATTAGAAAACAGAGACAGAATGTCATATAAATGCGTTGTTATGTGCAGTGTGTGTAGTACTTAATATAAGGGATCATCTCAGTGTGAAATTTTCAAAAAATCGTTTTTTTTTTTTTATTGTCGGATAGTATACACGGTTACAAACATGCTGTTAAATTTTTTAATCGAAATTCGAATCATTTTCGTCACTACAGCATTTCTTAGAGAAAGGGAACATAGCGTCACATCTGCAATTTTATCGTAAAAAAAAAGGAATGTGTTTTACACGTAAAAAAACGCGTTTATAAAAGGGGAAACGAAGCGAGAAAAAGGTTGGTTCAATTGAAAAAAGTGAAAAAACAAATTGAAGACAAACAAATTGAGAGTGAGCCCAAAAAAAAAGAAACTCGTTCGCGTGCTTCAAAAGCCAAAACTCTAACACGAAAATCTGCTGACGAACCGAAAAAAGCGCAATTGACACTGAAATTGTTGACAAATCTTTCGGAGTATTATGGTTTAGCAGTTCGTCGAAACTCCGATTCCGTTGAAAATATGAGGAAAGCAATATGGGCGACTTTTTACCACAAAAGTTCAACCGATGCAAATCCCCAGCATCAGTATTGCCCTTCGGAAGGAGATTCGTGGTGCGAATGGCGCAAAGCTGAGGCCAGTGGATTTCAAGAAAAATATTCTCATCCACCAGCGCTCGATGATGATGTTCAAGAAGTTCTGAAGCCGATTTACGAAGCTTTAACTACAGACGATTTGTTGGAAAGATGTACGGGCGCCAACACGCAGAATAACAATGAAAGTTTCAATCATTGCGTGTGGCAACTCGTTCCGAAACACATTTTCTGCGGAAAACAAACTGTGGAAATTGCTACATATTGTGCAGCTTGCACCTTTAATGAAGGATACGATGCTATTCTTAAAATCATGGACGCAATGGGTTGCACCATAGGACCGATAGCGGCTGACTTCGCTGCGAAGTACAAGGCAGAGCGCATCGCAACCGCGGAACGGCGAAGCTCTTTGGACAGTAAAGAGGCAAGAACAGCTCGTCGACAAGAAATGTCCGCCGAAAATGAGGAGTTCGAAGAAGCCGAAGGGATATTGTATGGACCTGGCATCGCCGATTGATCGTAAGTGAATGATTTATCTGAAAATTCCTGATCTCAAAGTTTAAGCGCGTTTTTCTCGGAATGGTGTTTTTCAAAACGGTGTCCACTGCCGAGAGAAGAGTTTTCAAGCTATCGATTTCAAAGTTTTACAGAACATTCTTCTTGTCATTCTCTATCGTCTTATGGAAGCTTTTTTTTTTTTTTAAACTTCCTATTTTTTTTCTCGAAAAACTGTCGAAAAAAAAGGCCAAATTCACTACTTTTTGTTCAAATCGCCGCCATTTTGTCAAAAAAAATTTTAAAAAAAAAGCCTCCATAGGACGATAGCGGCTTTCCTACAGATTAATAATCTTTTTGAAATTTTTGTTTCAGATCAAAATTGAGCCCGGAAAAGTGGACACCGATTAGGACTCTTTTTTTTTACAACATTTTTGATAATTAATAACAATAACAAAAACCTAAAAAATCACCGCAACAAAAATCATTTTGTATTCTTCATCGCTGCTTTAATTTATTTAAAAAAACCCAGACCGATTAGGATATCCTAACCATGAAAAAAAAAATCGCGAAAATCAGTGATTTTTCGGGCGGTCACACTGAGATGATCCCATAAGTGAAGTGATTATTTTTCTTCTTTTATTCGCTAAATAATGAATTTCGGTTATTATAACCCGTAGTTTATTTCTGTTTGAAGAAAGTGTGTTTAGAGTGAAAGTACTTGTTTCGTTTTCCTCTTTGTTTCCCTCTTTTGTTTGACACCCTCCCCCTGCTCGTCCCCAGCCAAAGACCCTCAACAAAATCGGGTTACAGTTTTTGATACCGATAGTGGTATGTCACATAACCTAAAGATGATAGTATACCCCAGGGTCGGTAGCAAAACCTTGTTACTTTAAAAAGTTTTCATATGAAAATAAATCTAAAAAGGATGGAATAACTTCCGATGTCATTTTAGTTAACATCATACTTAAATTACAATAACTCATTTACTGCTGTCACTACAGTGGGGAGACGTTTTCTTCTACGTACATACCGCACATAATTTTTATTTTTAATTAGAGTCCAGATGCCAACATGATATGCAAAAAACGGTCACAATGTTCAAGATACATCTTCCGACTGTAGTGACAGCGGTAAATGAATTATTGTAATTTAAATATGAAGTCAACTAAAATACTATCGGAAGTTATTTCATCCATTAAAGATTTATTGTTACATGAAAAATTGTCTAAATTTAAAGTTTTGTTTATTATAGTTTTTTGCAGTTGGGAGTTTTTTAAAATAAAATATATATATATATTTCATACTTTTTAAAGCTAGTTGAATATGACTTTCTACAGTATTTTTATAATTGCTATATATTTCTATAGTCACTATATTTTTTGGAACTACCCATCTACGTATTGCGGACAGGCTTGGCATTGGCACTGTACTGATGCCAGAGCAAACTACCAAGGGCCAAGCCTTGCCCAAGTCAAAATCAATATTGGGTTGTTAACACCAGTCCAACTTATGGTGCCGAGAATCGGCTCGACACTGTTTTCGGGTATTGGCTCAGAACACATGGCCAGTTTTGGGCCAGAGAATATTGCCAGTCCTGAGACCAGCCCTAAATCAATACTTTGCTGGTACATGTCCATACACAGACTTTAAACTTGGCTCAGTACTGACGCAAGAGCTGACAATACTGGCAGACTACCAAAAGCCAACCTTTGTCCAAGTCAAAATTAGTATTGGGACAATTTTGGGTTGTTAACTCCGGTCCAACTTATGGTGGCGTGAATCAACCCGATATTGGTTCCTGGTCATGGATCAGAATATGTGCCCGTTTTGGGCTGGAAGTTGTTGCTTGTTCTGAGACGATTCCTAAATCGGTACTTCGCCAGTAGTAAGATGAATCCTAAATCGGTACTTCGCCAGTAGTAAGACGATTTCTAAATCTGAACGTTGCCAATATTAACTTGTGCTTCGTGGAGCAACGCGTGCTACCCGATAGTCAATTTCGGGCCATATTTGTTGCCAGTACTGAGACGTATGTTGAATCGATACTTTAGTTGCATAACTGGGTATAAGGCGAGGTTTGGAAAGAGGCTCAACATCCGTAAAGTATTTATAAAACTATATTTATAAAAATATAGACAAATAAGGAAAACAAATAATATAAATTTGTGTGCGTGCGTGCCAATTTATTTTCCTTTCTTGCCATTTCTTTCCACTTTTCCGCCCTCACTGTCACCTGCACCAGATAAATATCTGCTTGTAGCTGAAACAATGTTTTTTTCATCTACTCCTTCAATTTGGTCTTTAATGACATCTGAAAAAACGTAATTATAGCATTTTAAGTACGGTCTTCCATTTATAATTTAATGCAATAATTATACGTCCCATTTTCTGAAATAATTATCGTGAAACTTTAATAAAAATGTATTTATTAATTTATTTATTGCATCTTACAAAATTTGAACTTTTTGTAAAATTTGAAATATTATTATAAAAAAATGGTACCTCAATATTTATTTGAAAAATTAATGCATGATTGTAACACTGGTGAGGACATTTAAAACAAAATGTGTTGACAATCACACTAGTTTATTTATTAGCTGGTTTACCTTACACGAATATTGAGTACCGATTACAAAAATATAGAGCAATAAAACAGAAGGGAAATTTACCTTTCATACAAGCGTATACGTGAGTCCCACTGAAATGATTCTTTGTTACCCCGTTTGGGCTTTTTCTGCCAGTACCCGAGTACAGTTCTTGAACAGCCTTCGGTATCAAGCCTCCAAGAATTTTATGCACGACTTCCTTAACTTTAGTGGACGTTCCGATTGTATTGGCCATTATCTCCTTCTACAATCGGTATGCGGGATACGAAAACATTAAATAATTTACCAATCGGATTTATGATACCATGGAAATGTAATATCAAGAGACGAGATTGATAAAATATATGTCGGCCCAGTACGCGCCCAGTATTACGACAAGACACGGTAGTGCATAGGCAATGCGCAATCGACATACGAAATACAAATATCATCCCACTGTATGCCCAGTACTGAGCCAACTGTTGGATTCATGACGAATTAATTTGCACTCGAGTCTTACGACAAAAGTCAGCCCAGCACATAACCAATACTGAGACAACTGTCGGGTGGCTCACGAAATAATCCGCTGCCAGTATAAAACACAACATCGGCCCAGTGTATCACCAGTACTGAACCGACTCTCGGCTGAAACCCCTATATACTTACTTGTCAGTACTAGTCATCAGCATTCGCCCAGTAATAGTCAAATAATTTATCTGTACTAGGCCAGTACTACCAAACGAAATTTGGCAGTCGGGGTAGTGTCAATTCTGTGCCGTGTGGGTAGATCCGGCAGTACTCCGGCATTCGTACATGGGTAGAACAGCGAAATATTATAATTTTTCATAACTCTATTGTATTAAATCGCTCAATCATTTTGTATTTAGAATTAAAGCAAGATAGCTAATTATAAAAGTATAGAGTGGTCATCATTTTTAATAATTTATCTTTATTTTATCACTCATCATTTGTGGAATATTTAAAATTAATTCAACAAACGCAGTTATAAAATTGCGTTGCAATTTTATTAATTTTTAATTATTAGGTACAGATGAACGAGTATAGTAGAAATGGCGACCATCTTGTGGCATTTCGATACATACAATGATGCTATTCATAGATTTTTTTAAACGCTTTTATCTTTCTCAAATCTCACCTAATATATACAATCTGGGACAAAAAAGAAGGTTACAATGCACAGAATCTGTGTTCAAGTCAACCAAATTTTGTTAAGCCATCTTCTGCCGATTCGGAGAACATTGGACACGAAAAACTGACATATTTGTGCCACGCCAGTGAAACACATACTCGTACTCCCATACTTTTGGCCTACGGACAGTCAAGAGTAAAAAGATATTAACGCCAAAAATCTAACATTTGTTCGATGATGCTCAAAGACTTGACCGACAAACTTCAATCATTCACATTTGGACACAAAATCTCTTAAAGTATCGCTTTCGATTTGTTTTTTTTCATATTCGAATCGAACATAAACTGGCGGGGAAAATCGCTATATTCGATTGCGTAACTTTGATTGTACGAGGGTCGATCAATAAATAGTCGGCTTGGTGAAGAAAATCGCGTTTTTTTGGACAAAAATCTTTTTATTTCTCAACATAATCTCCTTTTAGCTCGATACACTTATTCCAACGATTTTCCAATTTTTTGATGCCCTCCGAATAATACGATTTCGGAAGGTCCTCAAAATAGGTCTCGTTTCGGCGATGAGGTCATCTCTGGAACCAAATCTCTTTCCGCCAAGCCATTTTTTCAGGTTTGGAAACAGAAAGTAGTCGGAGGGGCCAAATCTGGAGAATACGGTGGATGCGAAAGCAATTCGTATTTAAATTCATGAATTTTGGCCATGGCAACTGGGCACGTGTGAACGCGTGCATTATCTTGATGGAAGAGTACTTTTTTCCTCGCCAAATGTCGACGTTTTTTCTTCAATTCGTCGTTGAATCGGGTCAGTACGGCTGCATAGTATTCGCCATTAATCGTTTTTTTCGGCGGAAGGTAATCGATTTAGATTATGCCGCGTGCATCCCAAAAAACTGTGGCCATGACCTTACCGGCCGATGGCACAGTCTTCGCCTTCTTCGGAGTACGTTCGGTCGGTAAAGTCCATTGTTTCGATTGTTCCTTTGTCTCTAGTGTATAGTGTTGAATCCATGTTTCGTCCACGGTTACGTAACAACGCAAAAACTCAACAGGATCACGCTTATAGATCGCAAACACGCCTTTGAATCAGCTACACGTTCACTTTAATGGTCGACAGTGAGCAAACGCGGCACCCATCTTGCGGATAACTTTTTCATACCCAACTGATTGCTCAGGATTGAAATCACTGAGCCATACTATATGATATGCCTGTGGCCTCAGCCATCTCACGCACTTTTAGTCTCCGATCATTTAACACCATATCGTGGACTTTTTCAATTGTTTCTGGTATGACGACCTCATTTGGACGACCTGGATGTTCATCGTCAACAATGCTCGTACGACTGCGTTTAAATTCAGCTGTCCAATATTTAATGGTTGATAACGAAGGTGCAAGGTCCATATAAACTTCGTCTAACTCCGCTTTGATTTCATTGTTCGTTTTCTTTTTCAAAAACAAAAATCGAATCACTGCACGATACTCAATTTTTTCCATTTTTGTAAAAACACAAAAGTTGTTTGTCTTCCGATGGCTGTCAAATGCAAACTAAACATCGCAGCGAGCTGAAACTTTGACAACAGTCATGTGAAGGATCGCACTAATAAACGTCGCTATTAATTTCTTTCCTCGACCAACAGATGGCGCAAGGCCGACTATTTATTGATCGACCCTCGTACATTACTGAAAAACTAAACCGATGAAAGATTTGAAAAAAAAAAAAGTATTTAAAAATGCAACGTACTTTTTTTTACAAACTAGCTGAGTCCAAACCGACGAACAGAAAATATTTTCGGCACGAATATCTTCAAGTAAAAAATATGATTACTAAAAGATTATCTAATTCATACACGTAGCCATTCATGTACTTCCAATATTGCTTTTTCTTCTTCAATTTTCTTTGGTGTAAAGGAATATTTCTCTGGCAATGGAAGACTTTTCATGAGTCTTTTCAACGCATTTACTTCGCCTATTCACGACGTCTATTACCTGCTGTATACTATGGATGTGAACTACAGTGTAGCAGATATATCTATATACACACGTACCGATATGCACGTACAGTACTCTATCAAGTAAGTTGATGCCTCTGAAGGTAATCCAAATAGGCACAACCAGTGCCTATTACATGGGAATATGCACAGTCGTCAAAATGACCATAATTTGGTTGTGCAAAAATTTACTGTATCTTTAAACAGAATTCTATATTTAAATATCAAACCGATTCTGTTAGCTAAGGGATATCCGTCAAAAAATATTTTTTTAAATACGGATTTTACGTTTATTTGATTTTTTGCATTACGAAAGTTAAAAGTCGCTACTTTTGACACAATCAATATGTTAACACGGAACATGATTACCGCTTTCACGATAACAATAATATTTGCTTTTGCTCTCTAAACAAAAATATCAAATTGCAATCAACCACGCCACAGTTCGCGGCGGGACAAATATTTATGGGTACATCCATAAGCAACCCACCCGTATCACAATATACAATTTTGCAGCTGGGACTCTTATAGTTCCATTCATATTAACCCACGTTGATAGGTAACCAAGTCATAGCAATTGAAACAGGAATTGAAACTGTTTTACAGTTTCCTCAATTAGTTATATATGACTCGATATCAATGTTAGTTGTAATAAAGTGTTTGACGATTAATCGGGCCCATTGGAACACGAGCGTGCTAACAAATCGTGTTATTTTTTATGGCTTATTGGGTGCCTACAAGGTAATTGAAGTATCATTTATTATTAGTTGAACTGTTTGGAACATTTAGTTTCTAAAAGTAAACAAACTAACAGTTCCTTAAAACAAACCGTAATAAATATTGACTTGATAATATCCAACATTTTTCTTCTTATTCACAATTCGTTTGGGGCCCTTCTGACTCGGGCTATTCCAAAATAGCAACTAGTGTCTCGACGTGGCGGCCTATGCTCCATCAATAATATCCAATAAATAATCAAATGTATATTATTGCTTGGTCCGATAGCGTGGCCATTGTATTTCAAAGCATTCACCACTAATCACTTAATTGCGCCTAAGAATTAAAACATTGTTATTGAAGCGATGATCAGTGTATTTTTTCTCAAAGAAAACGATGATTTTATAATTCAATTCTGACTAAAACTATTAATGTTGACTACCAAAAGCAGAATGAAACAGTATATATTGACATACAACAAAAACTACCAAATGGCGTGGAAAATTGCAAGAAAATCACCCCCGCATTATTTATTCATGCAGGAATATTTACCTAACAAGATTTCATTAAAATATCAATGGATGTAGCAATTTGTATACTATGAAGCATGGACAAAGTTTTTCTTTCGTGGATAAAATCACCCGCGTTTTTTTTTTCCAGAAATTTTTCAATGGGGATAAGAGCGCTGCGCAGTTTCGTACGTAAATTGATCAAATAGTTTGCAAAAACTGAATGAAGGAGATCGGATAAGAAAGTTAATTTGTCGATGAACAGAAATATTTTTCATCCTGTTCGTTGAGGCCACACTGATGAGCGAAATTGGTTGTGCAAGATCTAATGTTCAAAATTATTTTCTTGCATAATGTTATCCGCTAAATCACTTTTATAATTTATGTGATAAATCTTGTTACAAAAACTTGAAGAACCTCGCTACATTGAGATAGACAATTCATGTGAAGGCATCTGTATGATACTTAAACTTACATCGATGAATAAAATCTGAACAAGCATTCAGATTTGACTGATACAGCAAAGTATGGTTTCACTTTCATTGTAAAAAGACACTTGAGTATTTTATTCCAAGCCCGTACAGCATTAATCACGAAACGCATTGAAGCGAAAACTAGCAAAAAATATTGCAACAATTTCTGTATGTTCTAATGGTATGTACCTTTATCTTTGTGATATTTTTCGAAGGTTGTTGACCCTCCAAACCCAATAAATTAAATTTGGAATCATAAAACGGTGCGAGCTCAATTTGCACATTGCATCCTAACTCATTTTTTCCTAGGTGAGTGATTCTGTATGAGGAAAAGCAGGTTCATAAATAAAATTGGTGCACTTCGAGACAGTTTCATGAGATCTCTTTTACTTTATGGTAAAATGACCAAACGTGTCCGATATGCGGATACAAGAAAGAGCACGAGCGTATCGCTCTCTGTTCGCAAAAAACTTGCCGCCGCGCTACTCTCTGTCACTCTTATTGAGGCGGCGATTCGGACCGCAGATTGCAAAAAGGAAAGTGTGTTCCGTGTAACCACTGTGCAGGTAGAAAGACCGTAGGACGACTTTAACTTATCTGGTCGTAATTCCTAAATTATTATAAATTAAAAACTTAGCAGGTATATTTGGTTATGTTCATTTTTCGAGGTGTGAACGTACATGTTTTCGTGTACCGTGGATACTTCTTTTTCTCTCTTGCTCTTTCTCACGCCCCTCCGAGTTGCCTTTTCATTCGTGCATTATCTCTAGTTCCGCACCAAAATGTATTCTTGTGCTTATTTTTCATAGCGGGCTGCCACTTTTTCATTTGCCACCAAACAGGAGGCCACCTAAGCTTTGATAATAGAATATCATTTTATCGACGCGTCTCCGTGGTCGTGTCCGCCACGTTGTGCGTTTCACGCAATATAAAAAGAAGATTAAACTGAAACACGTCTGCAGAATATAATCTTGTACATTGCTTTCTCATTATTATCTGCCATTCGCAGAATCACCTCTTAGAAAAAGTATGTTCATCTCGTAGAGGAAGCTTTGTGAAAGGTGAAAAGTGTTCGTCTGTGTAGATTTGTTTCAATCGTGTTCAAATGCACACGGCTATCTGCTCGAAGTTTCAAAAAAATTCTGAATCAACCCCTTTTATTTAAATAAAAGGAGAACTTCAGCATCTAAGCTTGAAATTCGGAAGAGTTAGTGTGTACTGATGACTTTCGACAAATTGTGATTCTCATAAAATTTGAAATTCATGGGGTTGTTATGCCGGTAACACGTAAATATAATATTACGGTCGACGGTATAATATTTAAAAAGTTATTATTTTGGGATCGTTCGCGATAAGGAGATGAACCTCGAGTGAATGAGATAAACGCATGGATTTGCAATAAATGAGTAAATTGGTCGTTTATTATAAATAACGGCAACTTTCCATTATTTATTGCAAGTCATGAAAAAGGATTAAAGTACAATTCATGTTCTCGAGTTAATACTGACGAGGAACCAACCTATCTTGACTGAATCTACTTTTAGATTTTAATATTTCGGGCGAGTCCGATCCGGGATCAACCGTTCAGGTTGATGTTAAACTTTAGACTAATTTTGGTAAAATAGTTACTGACTACCTTTGACGAAATTGATGAATGCCAAGTTGCAAGTTGTTGCAAGCGAGCGCGGTCATTGCTCGCGGCTCGGTTCATACATCAGCATATGCTTTAAACGAAATTCGTGTAGTCCGTTGGGTTTAATTGGTAGTATATATACTCATCGTTACGGAGCTAGGTAAATCGATAGTTGGCGCAAATCTTAGATTCGAATCCCATAAATATCGAATCTCGCCAAGAGTTACAAACAAATCGTACCTCTGGACGATTCCCTTTTATTTTTTCGTCAATAAAATAATATTATTAATATACTGTTTATTGTCTCGTTGTGAAAGATACTGCCTAAAATTAATAATTAGTTCGGATGTTCGATTTGTGCATCCACAATAGGGTCAATGAAGGGTGTAGAGATTCTGTTGATGGTTCAACGAAGGCTGAATTAGCTTCTCAACCCTACGTGACCTAGTTATTGGTTACCACAATCACTTGGTTGCCATAACCAATACATTCGTTGGTCTAACAAATTAATTGGCTTGCGCATATTTAAAATACCACTTAGTAGTTCTAATCAAACCTTTTTTCCGTGCAATAGACCTTTTAGTTCCTCAAGCATATATGTACAAAATTGTACAGATTCGGTAGACTTAAGATAAATCTCGTAAAATGTATACGCAGGAAACGATTTTTATCTAATTCGATTCAAGTATTCCTTCGACTCTATTGAACATTCATACAAAAGTTCAGTTTGGTAACTTGGTCAACTCGGGGATTTGATAATAATTTTTCCTATAATTAGAAAAATAAAAAATTTAATAAAATTAAAATGGTTCGGTTGATTTTAGCGAAATACAATACCAATACTTTGGCCATACTAGTCCGTTTGTCTAGAACTATTTAACCTATTAATACAAAAATTTTAGGAGCTAGATGGTATGCAAACAAACATTTTTGACAAAATTTCATATAACGTAAAATCTTAATGACTGCAAACATTTCGCAGAAAATCAAAACGAACAATGGACATTGACTGCTCTACCTGCAGAATGAATTTCAGCTTAACAGCTTAAGGCGTTCACATGTTATAGTGAAGTTTACATTCTGCGATTCTAGCGCGCTCACTCACCACGTATTCAGACATTTTTTTGTATGTGATTTTTCTATATGTTTGGAATATTTTCAAAGCTTCCTCTATGACTGTACATATGAAAAGTAGCAAAAAGAAAATTCTACTATTTGCTATCGGTAATTACCGATGACTTAAAATGTATTTTTATACAATTGAAGATTAGGTCATGAAAAATTGCTACTGCTCGCGATGTTGAGTGATATTGACGATCGAGAGTCGATCGACGTACCGAAGGTCCTGACAGGGAACAAAATGAGAAAAGGGTTTGTCATAAGTTACTAAGTATTAATCGCGGATAGTGAATTAAATGAACAAATATGTGGTAAAGAGAACTAAATATTTTTATACTCAATCAAATATTCATGTAATTATGAACTATAACTTAGTTCAACATTCGCAACTATAATTTAATCAGTTTTCCCAAATCTGGTTCACTGTGCATTCTTGGTTGGAGTGTCATCCAACAGACACGAATTTACCGCATTTGGTAATTGATGTAAGGAATATTGTGAGTAATATACTCGCCACAGCACCAAAATATTTGACTTTGTAATTTCCTGGGTTATAATAACATTCAAAAAATATGTTTATCACTGTTTACAAAATATTATTTCGATCAAGAGAATTAATGCTCAACACATTACATCTAAACGTGAGTAATCGTTCGCGAATTTAACGCATCCCGTGAGAAGCAATATATTTGTCTTTAACGCATTCGGTGTTACGATTTCCAAATATCAGCGAAAAAATACTGAAATTATTAGCAGCTTGTGAAAAGACAAACCGTAATATATTTGTCGTCTCTGTCTCGAGGTTGATATAAGGGTAAGTACCTTTAGTGCGAGAACTAACGTCCCTTCACTCCGTGTATTCGAATCGCAATCGATATTTGGCGTCAAGTTGCACGGGAGCTCGGACAACACAATGGCAACCCCACCACGAGCTACATATTTAATAATATCGATACCAGTAGCAGCCGTCTAGCAAGGAGCGTCGAAGAAAGAGGGAAATGAGCAAGGGAGAAAGGAGAATGGAAATTGTGGTAGTAAACGAAGCGTCTATATGTATACATATGTATGTGTACGTAGAGGGGTGGCTGCACGCGAGGGTAGTTTCGGTGTCACGGGCAACCGGCCACCCAGCAACCCTCGCCTTGCTACTAAAGTACTTGGACGTTTCCCGCAGCCCTCCAATAAAAAAAAAGAAGAAGCAGGAAAGAGAATAATGCGCCCAAGAGCAACTTTCGGAAATATTCTCGCCATTACCGGCGCCGTGCAATGTAGTCGTTTTAACCATGAAATCGTAAAAATTTCAATGTTGGAACAATATCGTAAGTCGAATAAATATTAAGCACGACGTGCGCGTGTATTGGTTAATGCAAGAATGGCGTGCTCCCATATTATTGTCTGTCGTAATTAACTTATATAATCCTTGAGCTGGGTTACTTTCACCCAGGCTGTTTCAGATAAGTGCGGAATTTTGAGAAATTATTATCATTTTAATATATCGAGTAACAGAATTTTTAAGACATTCCTATCGATATATTCTTTTGTCTTACTTTTTAGCGTGTAAATTGAAAAAAAAAAGAGTAATAAATACTTCATCAGAACCCAAGATACAAGCGAAAGAAAACTTTTGGTTACGTTAACCTATGCGTAGTGAATGGAGGAGGACATAGTGCGGGTTTCAAGGGTTAACAGTAAATGAGGGATTTTCGGTCAACTCAGCCACTTTGTTCAAGCGTATCAAATCTCTCCCTTAATCAACCGCATTTTAGTACAACTTGAAGAGACTCTGTGTGCATTTTCTCAGATTTTTCAATCCAATATTTCAGTAATTGTATTATTTTTTTAATCTACGTATTTCAAAAATTGTAAGTCACTAAAAAAAAATGTATGACCATAAAAGTTGTAGTTTCATATTAGCTTTTAAATGAAATTTGAAAAATAGTTTTTTTGGACATGACAACGTTCAGTTTTCGCCAAAAAGACTTTCTTCAAAGGCTACTTTTATTTTGTTGTGAAATTTATAGAATCCTTAGGCGTAGTATCGTTTCGTGAAACCTTAAAAAACCTTAAAAAATATTGAAAGAGTGGAACGGATGAACATTCTGGAGTAAAAAAAATGATAATTATTCAAAACCGTACGAAAATGTAGGCATTATCTGTATAATAAGTTACTAATAGTTCAAGTCGTGGGTTCTTAGTGTAAACACAAGCATGTAGGCTCGCACGTCCAGGCATTCTTTGTAAATGTGATTTTCTGACTATTGGAAAACAAATTTTTGTCATGAAAACAAAGCATCCTTTATGAGGAAGCAGATAGAGTGTAGCTAAATGTAGAGTTTGGTTACGGCGAATCTAAGGATGAGATTGAATCCACTACCACGAAATTGGAGCAACCGATTAGGTTACATGTCACATATTATACTGAGAAAAACTATGCAATAACCACCCAGGTCATAAAAAGCCGACCTCACTTGAGCTGGACTACACCTATTTTTCCCCGTGTAGTCCACAGATTACAAGAGGGTGTCTCTATATTATAAAAAGATCCCGCCGCCGCTGTCTACAAAAATCAAGGAGGTCGATAATAAGGACATATCCGCATATGTCCATATTATGGACCGGTTTCAATAATAGGGACTGATGGGACGTCCAATGATTGTAACGGGATGAGGGATTAATGATAGGTATAGAGGTAAATGATAGAAAGAAAAGACAATCGGGAGAGGAAACAAAAGCCGATCGCAAAGGGTAACATAAAACGGTTAATGGAGAAACCAGTAAATATTGGGAAGCGAGGTTGTCGCGTGAAGCGTGCAGAGACATAGAATAGACGTACACATGCTCTCACGTATACTCTCAGATACAGTTCAGGTCCTCCTAGCGGAAGGATTATTCTTAGTCTCTCTTCGAGTTCCACCGACCCCGACCGGGGGACAGGGGGTTCAATGATAATGTCGGGTGGAGGAGGTGTCAATGATAGGGATAAAGGAGTGCTTTGCGCTCTCGCAACTCATTGTTGAACCCCCTCTGTTCCTATTATTGACACGTCCCTCCCGATCCTATCATTGAACCCTCTAAGCCTGGCGGAATCTCGAAGGGGGACTTGCAATAATCTGGGAATAGGAGAGGGAGAAGGGAGTCCTAGTGTAAACTATAAATAATCAGAGCCTGGTTGGAACTTATATTGTCTCAGAGTGTGTGTCTGTAGTATCTCTATGTGTAAGTCCATTCTTGAACACTACGTCTGCGCCACCGGCGAGGAGATTTTTTTATTATATAGAGAGATATCGCTGTCTCAATGCAAAAAGGGCAGTTCAACTGTAACTATGCATATCCTTATGCACCCTTCTAAATTTAAAGTAACGTTCTAAACAAAATTGCCAACATTCCATTGAATAATCGTTTCTTAATTATTTAATCGTTGCATGAATAATGCACTTTATTGTGACTGGGATGTTCTCCTGAATGCAATGTTTTTTTAAATGCAGTCATATTGCAGCATTGAACGCACATGGTTCAAAACTGCCTCCGTAATTTCCACGAATACTCGGTCAAAGCACATAATCCTTGTTATCGAAGTAATTAAGGTCAAGCGTTTAACATGCATTTTCTTTTTTTTCTCGTACACCACGATCTTTTTTTAAAAGTATAATAACAAGTCATTAAATTTTGGTACAAAATTTTCCAATGGTTCTATATTTCATTAAATATCTCGCACGTGCAGTCAAACGATTTCACAATTGTTGCGTTTAGTATTTATGCATACTACGGCGACGTAATGTAGCTTCATATTAAATAATATACTATTATAGACATATCTGTGTCAAGGATCTTTTGAGCCTTAGTCTGGAGTCTGCTGAACAGCTGCTTGTATGCAGACGTATCATCTCGCGCTCTCTACGACCCGTTGCTCGTAGTCCCACTAAATTCGTCAAATTTTACAATGCTATTCAGTTTGTTGCTGCCGCTACTGCCGACTTGTAACAAACTTGGAATACGAAGATGGGCACATGCGCCAAAATAACGCTTATACCGGCTTTTCCACGAGCGAGCTTTCTCAGGTGCAAGTACACATGTTTGCTTATACCGCTGCACAACTTACAAAGATTCCACGAATGTTTCTATAACTTGTAGACAATTTACTTTAAGCAAATATATACAATGAAAACAGAATGGCTTATGATAAAGTTTTATTCCTATTTATTCAGATCAGCGTCGTGGACACTAGATATTTATTTGTTATATAATTTTTTATTCATTTTCTTCTGCAAATTCCAGTCAATTCATTGGTAGTAAGATGTCTAAAGATTTTATTAAAAACAAAAGAAAACAAACGATTATTCACGAAAAATGTTTATAATTATAATATAATTAATAATAAATATATGTTATGGAAGAAAAGTAACGAATGAGTAATGGAAAAAGTAATGATCCATTACTTTTTTCCTTTATACAATTTGCATGGCTTATTAAAAAGAATGTCTGCAGAAAATGCTTTTTTTTTGTTCAATAATATATTAAGATGTTTCACCGTCCAGAACGCGTTGAACGGATAATTATTATGCAATAATCTGTAGAACAAATACACAATAAGAATAGTTGAAAAATGGCGGGGGGGGGGGGGGGGGTCGCAACTCTGAATGTAATCCCAGTACGGGAAATTAATGATGAATGCCACAACAATGTTGAAGATAAGTGTTACAGAATTCTAACTTAAATTTCATTTAACTGCTTTTTAATGACTTTCGAATGATATTAAATTTGCTCGAATCGGAACACTGCGTCCCGAGGTACAAAGGGGGTGAGTTTTTGGCTACTGGGACGAAATGGTAAAATCAGTCGGTGCGGGTAACTCGAGTCGTTAATTCACGAAAAATTGGTACGACTAATTGCATATCTATGGCTGCCTAATTTGTTTATCTTCGTCGCGAGGTAAAATAAGCAGTCGCGAATATCTCTATAGTTTACTAGAAACAGTTTACATCGTATACGAAGAGGTAGTTACGTTATTTCATAGGTGAAGCTGGAGGAAAATTGGTCAATATATTAGTTGAAATGCTATAATTGGAGGTTCATATTTCGATACGGGATGGTATGTTCGATCGAATCTAAGCTCAATCGACAGCCTTCAAAAAGCAATTAAATAATATAAATGTATAAACTAGAATTCTGTAGCCTTAACCTCGAGCATTTTCTTAAATGTGGTTACCCCAGATACCCAAAAGTGCACACGTTTTCTAGTATTAGATAACTTTGATATGAAAAGTAGAGAAAACTAAACCCAACCTAGTCAAACTATTGAGGCAGTCGTCCAGTAGGAGCGCCTGCGGCGACAATAATACGACCAAGATGAGAGGCAGCCCCTTGCTAAAGCCCAAAGTATCTGGATTATATATCTAGGTACCTTGATGTGCTAATTGTAACGGGAAACGTGTAGATTACAATTATTCGTCGAAGTTTCTTGTTGATATCGTTTGAAACTTTATCCTAGTAATTTTTCGACATCTATATCATTATTACAATGTTGTGCGATTACGTTATTCGCATAATTTTTTTAAAACAAGGATGCAAAGTGGAACTTTGCAAATTGCTTAATTATAATTTTTCACAAAGCTTCCTACATGAGAAACAAAAAATTCATCAATATACTTACTCATGGAACATGGAAAGTAATAAGGAAGCAATTTGCAAGCCTCTACTTTGCATCCTTGTTATTTCAAAGCAAGGAAAGATTAGGTAAATATAACACGTGAATGTAAACACGCAGTAGCCTTACGCGCGTGGCCGTCTATTAATTACAAATGCACATAAAACTACAAAAGTATATCGCCGAATTCTAACATTAGTAATAATCCTGTCCAACTTTATAAGACGGTGTGCTAAGTACGGAATTAAGCTAATCTAATCATTTAATTCTATCTCGTGGTATAAGTAAGCCAATCTCGTCCTTAAGTTAGCCGTATCTAACCACATTTGACTTTAATAAAATAATTAATATCAAATAAAATTAATTTATTGAGGCACCAAAAAAAAAATTTGGATTAGTGAGTTGTGCCTATTTCAGCTACAGTTACAGGTGCTTTATCCTTTTTTCCTTTGTATCCTCTCTGTGCTAAAGAATTTTTGTGGCGGCCATTTTTATTTCTTTTTTCAAGGATGCGGTCATGTGAGGATATGTGACTTGGCTAGTTCACAATTTCCTTCTGTAAAAAGCAAAGGTACGTCATTACACCCGGACGACATCAGTGCCAACGCCGTGATAAATACGTGATGTAAAAAAGTCGTCGAACACTCTCTTGTAAGAGGCGAATCCTTATGTAGCTCCCATTTATATCTTTCGCGCCGAATTTCGATGAGTCCAAGAGCTATAATCGATGTATCGGACTCAACGAGATGTTATATACGCGAACGCGCATGATCTAGCACATAAAGTAGGTGTACTGGGTAATAAGCTCTGGGCGCTCACTCTCTTTCTCTCTGGGGACGTCGAGTGAGAAGGACGCTTCCACATTCAATAACGAGGACCTCACACTTTCATGGGACGAGAATGATTATACATATTTTCGTGGACCGGCTAGGCCAGCCAAATCACCCAAATCTCCTACTTTCAACGAGGTCTGAGAATCTGCGAGCCCCAGAGTCTAAAAGAAAGAGCCTGCAATCAATCGATCCCGATCTCCGAATGTAAAGATAAGTTAAAAATCTCTACAAGATTAATTTTTATTATAATGTGAATTGACGAAGGCAAGCGAGCCAAAGAAATAATGTGATGAGTGAGTGACGAAGGAGCGAACGAAATTTTGAGAAAGACTGATATAGTTAACGCGAAAACCTTCTAAACAACTTATGTTTTCTCATTCTAACTTGATATATATATGTACATATAATAAAATAATAAATATTACACTCTATCTTTCGATTTCTCCGTCCAATGTGATAAAGGTAAAAGGAGAGGACTGGAATATCTGGCTTGAAACTACTTTGGATGTATATAAGGAGTTCAGGAGGATATCAGGAGTTACACACACTCTCTCTCTCTCTCTCTCTCTCTCTCTCTCTCTCTCTCTCAAGAGAACCAGGCACCCAGTAATGAGAAATGTCGTCTCAAGCATCATTCCCGAGAAATTATTATTTCACTGCTTCGACACGTTCCCTTCCAACATTCTGAGAGTTGTAATTATTTACAAATCCCAACGAAATCCGTTGAAACGGCGGTTTATCTACGCCGAATTAGTAAACGGATGTGATGACAGTAACTTGCTTATATTATTAAAAGTACTTTGAAGAAAATAGGCAGACAACTTTTTTACTGACAGAATTGTAGTATTTCACCGGAAGGCGTGTGACATAACAGTATCGGTAAATCCACACGAAAAGAAGTATATTCAAAGATATATCCAAAGATCTAGAATCTTTGTACCGCAAAGTATATTATATATATATATATATATATATCTGAGGTATATCTTCAAATATATTATAGAATATATCGAGCGGATACATAAAAGATACATAGAAGATATAGAATTTTTTGCTGTTATTTATAATTATATATCTTATGTCCTTACTTTATTCAACACGATTGATACTTGAAAATAAATTTGATTCTACTTTGTCCATCCACTCTAATGAGCCCAATTTGTTTTTGCCTAAAACATTAATCATCTTGGTGAAAATAGGAAGATGGAGTTATCTTACCGACGAAGGTATGTACAGTCGACATCCCCAAATATTAAGTCATCACCTTTTATCTTCGATAATCTGCTTCGACCGATCACTGTGAATGTGAATAACTGTAGCTGCGGCTATGTTTCGGCCTAGGCGTGTCCAAGGATGTACGAAATGGACGACGGGCACGTCAAAAAAGTTATTGCGTTTTATGTTTTGATTCGTGTTTTGGATCCCTTTGAAAAACTCTTTCTTTATATAATCTGTGGAATAACAGCAAATAAGGAACTACCCATCCACGGTACTTTCACACAAGTTACTATTGACTTGGAGAATAAGAACATGAAAGGAAAGTAAAAATATGACAACGGGTCCGATTCCAAGAGTTAAAATGTGCGGACGTTGACTATTCGCATATGTCTTATCACCTTAATTCGAGACGAAACATTTATAATTACACAGATGTGCTGCTTCTCTTTCACTCTACCCAGAGCGCTATATTAGTTCTATCTCTTTCGCACTCATGGGTGGAGTATGGATATTTCGCCTCCCCTCAAGACGATGTAACGCAAGTCCCAATGACTCTCTTGCCACCTCGATGTACCATCTAGTTATATCTCTCTTGCACCCATACGTGCGTTAGAAAACGTCCATATCGTATTTAATTTTACTTTTAAATTCAGAGTCCAGACGCCAGCATGTTTCTTGATATGTAAAAGACGGTTACAATGTTGAGGAATCGTCTTCCGTCTGTAGTGACAGCGACAAATGAATTATTGTAATCTAAATATAAAGTTAACTAAAATGACATGGGTTATTTCATCCTTTTTAGATTTATTTTCATATTAAAACTTTTTAAAGCTAAGTCCTGTTTAGTATAGTTTTTGCAGTCGGGAGTTCTTACAATAACATTTTTTTTTGATTTCATACTTTTTAAAACTGGTTCAATGTGACTTTCTACAGCATCTTTATCAATGCTATTCATTTTTATAATTACTATATTTTTTCTACCTAAAACGGCTAAATAATTTTTAATAACTTTATTATATTTAATCGCTTAATCATTTTTGCACTCGCGTACACTGTAAAAAATGGGGATGAATTTACAATCCAAGTGTGTATTAAATTTATGAACCAGATGTATGAAATGAAGAATTAATATACGCCGGATTGGAAATTTAATAATATTATATAAATTTACCCAATACGTGTTCCAAATTTACAATACGCGTAATTGGTTAGGTCATTAATGGATCTGTGTATGAAAATCAATGTACAGGTTGGCACACTTAAAACGCGAATTGGATTTTAATATCGTTCTTTGTAATTGAAGTGGTGTTCAAAAGTGTTGAAAATTAAGTGATGGCACTTCAAGAATAAAGCAAGGGCGTCTTGGAAATTTTGCCCGCGATTGTGCTTTAAAATCAAAGATCAGTTGAGAGTTATCAAATACTGGATTGGAAATTAAGATACCGTAAATTAAAAACGATAGTATGGATAACTTATATACAAAACTAGTACTCCATATTTACAATACGTGTTCAAAATTTACAAAACACGTAATTGGTTTGGTTATTACTCCACCTGTATATAAAAATTAATGTACGGATATAATCGACAGTTATACCTTTTAAAACAGACAGTCATTTAAAATATTAGTGAGAGATGTGCATAGAATTTAACCCACAAGACAATAGACACTGAAACTTTATACATTAATTTTGATACACATCAATCCTAAATATGCCTCAAAGGAATAGTAAATTCAAATACGTTAAACTTGTAACATGGATTGAAAAAGGATTAAAATTTTATATATGGTTTATACATAAAAACTTCCGATACCGGTATATTAAATTTAGTATAGAAAATTTTTACAGTGTATGTAGAATTCAATTACCAAACAGAATTAGAAAACTGCATTACGTTCTTATTAATTTCTAATTGTTAACAACATCTTTCATATACAACAAATTTATTAGAATGAACATGCTGTTGAATAAAACATATATAGAAATATTGACTGAATTCCCCCTGCCTTTTCACTCACTCCACCGTGAACATTCTGAAATTAGGTACAGATAAATGATTATAGTAGGAATGACGATCATCTTCTGACATTTCGATATATACAATCGTGCTTATCATACATTTTTTAAACGCTTTTATCTACCTGAAATCTCACCTGATATATACAACCTAGGACAAAAATGGAGTTACGATGCACAGAATCTGTGTACCCAGTTTTGTTAAGACATCTTTAGTCGATTCGTAGAACATCGAAGGCATGGAAATTGGCATATGCGCGTCATGCCTGTGAAACGCATACTCCCCTCGGGAGTAAAAAGCCGAGAACGTTGCTCTCCGTCTAACAATTCTGATGCAGGACGACGTTCTCGTCTTTTATCCGACAGATCAACCACGGCGAAAAAATTCAGGATCGCAAATTTAGTTATATCTTTCTTGTACACATACATGTTCTACATCACCTTAAAGTGAAATGGCACGCACATCCTCTATTAACAAAATGCGATACGTAGTTTTCCAGAAGGTCGTATTTGAATCGATTAAAACTATGTGAGTCAACGCGAACAAGTGAATAAAGTAAATGGAGCTCCGCATTCCCTGTAATTTTGCAACATAGTTCGCAGTTCGATTATCAACCGAGTCCTGCTATCCAAAATGATAATAAAATTGTAAATAATTACGGACGGTGGTAGATGCGCGGATGGCGTGGCGACTCCCGCGGTTCCCCAAGTTTAGTCACACTTCGTGCTGCCATTACTTGCCTCGTAGAAACAGCAGCCTCTATATTGAAAGGGCTGTACATGTCATAGATTTTCCAAAAGTTCTCTGTGTCCAAGTGCGAATGCGATACAGTTGGGGTTTAAGTCGGCTACGGACCGAATCAGGGTGGTCGTGGAACTCGTAAAAGAGGATGAACCACGTGCTATGTATGAATAGCAGAATAGCACAGCCCATGTAGTAATAGTGTTGGAGATACAGCTAGATTCTCATTATTCTCCCTCGTCACTGATAAGGATCTGACAAGACATCGATTCGGATCCTAAGACTGAAATGAAATGGATGTAAACTGTATTCCAGACAGGATTACGGACTGGATAACTGATTACGTCCAGGTTGGATTTCACGAGATGCCAAAAGGATCACATAGGATCTGACAGGATCCTCCTTAAATACTTTCACATCATGTTAATGACTCTCGAGATCGGTTAAGTACGAGTAAGTCCCTCTCCCCCTTCATGTTCAAATTAAATTTAAAGTCGACCAAAGTATTATGCTTGTTATGTGTTCAGTAGCTTATTTTCGGGTTGCTGCGGTTATCACAGAAACTAAAATTTTGTGCGAGAATGCCAGAAATCTCATAATTCATCAAATTGTAAGTAGTATTAAAAATATTTCAATAGCAAGATTTTGTGCTTTTTATATGCTCCAAAATTCACTTTACCTCATCAGGGCCTTATACCCGCGATCAAAAAAAGCACTCTCATCGAAGATATCGCCCCGTCGTGCCTGGTTCACTTACAATCATTAGAAGCGAATATGTCAATAAGTGAGAGGACTTATCAACTATGGTCCAGTCTGTGCCTTCATACAATAAACAGATATACGTCACCAAAATATATACCAAAGTGAGTATTTAGTGCTTAGTTCAAAGTAGTCAAATGAAAACTCTTGAAATTTTATTTGAGTTCGAACTGAAGGTAGAATTACATCAACATGTAGTTTGTGATGAAAGAGCGTATAGCAACGTCGAGATATGAATATTTCCGACGATTGACGAGAAGGACCAAAGTCCCTGGTTAGTCTCGATTGTCTCCCACCTTCTAATGAGTGAAGACACTCTTGAATGAGCAAGGCCTTGGAGAGTACTCTTACAATCAGTCCAGTCGTCCGTATATACGCATCATTCATATAATATAGTACCTATCGAAGTATTTTGCGTGATACAACTTTTTTTGACGTCTCGTCTGTTATACGCGAATCCTACGATGCTATGGACCTGGGACATACAAAAGGACTTCACGATCATCTTCTATATCAGGGGTCTCCAAACTTTCCAGCCTTAGGGCCATACTGATTACTCCAGTAAGTTCCGAGGGCCAAAACCATATTATCATTGTTGCCGGTGGTAAAAAGTGAAATAGTCCAAAATCTGTCCGCGGGCCGAATGTGGCCCTCGGGCCGTAGTTTGGAGACCCCTGTTCTATATAATAAGTAAGATGAGTAATACATATCTATATTTATATTTGTAATTGACGACTCACGCAAGATTCCTTGCAATCGACTGAGATGATTTAAAAAACTAAGGAAATAATATTGTCTTACAAATATCTGCTATCAATTATTTTTAATACTTGCGTTGTCTATATAATTCGCAAAGGGGATTCACATACTCAAAAATAAAGAAATTAATATTATGATACAAGCTCGAACTATCATTAAACACGATTATATATGGAATTTAAGGACTTTTTAAGGGCTTTTGGAATGTACAATGTATGAAATTTCACAGTAAATTCCAAACCAAAACCTTATTTATATGCGGTTTCAATATTTATTTGAAAAAGTCATGAAAAATTTTATAACATCATAGTCTTCTCGAGGTTATACCTACAAAGCGGCTGGTCCTCAAGTGGAATAAAAAAAATTAGTACGTATCAACATTAGGTGCTTTTAAAGTGATAATTAGGTGGTAAAGTAAAACATAGTGATGATGATCGTTCAGCTTTCGCGGCAAATTTTGCGTCAGGTATTTAATTTAAAACATAGAACGTCCGAAAATATTGTATATTTCGCCTCTGTTAATCTTTTTCGTAGTTAAGGGATACTTTTTTAGCCGAAGGGTTGGTGGAATTTCGTCGATGAATGTTCCTAAAATGCAATTAAATTTGATATGCGTCAGGTATTTCATTTTACAAAATACCTGACGCATATCAAATTTAATTGCATTTTAGGAACATTTAATCAGGAAAAAAGCATCTCCTAACTACGAAAAAGATTAACAGAGGCGAAATATACAATATTTTCGGATGTTCTTCTACGAGCAGATCGGCCCGTACTTTTATTGTATGCGTTTTAAAACTTCAGTGATTCACCGCCGTAATTGCCGCCATTGCCGTGTTCTTTGCCCCGAAAGATCATACGATTTAGGTACATTCGAGAATGGCATTGCACGATTTGAACGCTATATCCCCGTGATTGCCAAACTCATCCTATCCTCATCACTGTGGCTCCTTAGTTGACAATTTTATTACAATCGATATAAATTCCTGTTAGTAACTATCGTGCATAGGCTACGTTCTAAAGGGTGTCCCAAAATTAACGCAAGATTTGAATTTGCCGCCATTTGTACAGTAAAGTGTTGGCAACCCCAAAAAAAATAATTTGACAGCTGAGAGGTTAGGGTTAGTAAAAATGTAAACAAGATGGTGCCACATGCCATGCAGCCCGTGAAACAATTCAATTACTGCATGAGACATTTCCTAGTCGCGTACCCTCTCGTTTCGGTGATCAGGATTGGCCCCCTAGATCTTGTGATTTAACACCATTAGATTTCTTTTTATGGGGTCATTTGAATTCAAAGGTCTATGTCAACAAGCCAATGACCCCACAAAAAGAAATCTAATGGTGTTAAATCACAAGATCTAGGGGGCCAATTCTGATCACCGAAACGAGAGAGTACACGACTAGGAAATGTCTCATGCAGTAATTGAATTGTTTCACGGGCTGTATGGCATGTGGCACCATCTTGTTTACATTTTTACTAACCCTAACCTCTCAGCTGTCAAATTATTTTTTTTTTGGGGTTGTCAACACTTTACTGCACAAATGGCGGGAAACTCAAATCTTGCGTTAATTTTGGGACACACTTTAGAAGTAGAAAAATGGCAAAATATTATTAAATCAATGATAGAGACAGATTTTAAAAAATGTTCATATCTATCAATACTTTTTGATGACATACTGAATAGATTTTATTCAGGGAACTCTTAATTGCAAATTTTCAGTATTTTATTGACTGCGAAACGATAATTTATGCGGAAGGGCGACACAAGATCTCCGTAAACTCAACAGAGAAAAATCTCCAAAATGCATTCACGCTACACAAAAATTAGGCGCTTTTAAAAGCTAATTTGATAACCAAGTTTATAATTTTAGTACTTTTTTATTTTGTCATAAATCTAATATGAAGTCAAATTATTAATTATTATTATTAATTATTATTATTATCGTCAAATTTTTTTTTATAAAGGAATTAATTGATTTTTTAATTTCTACGAAGCGTGCCAAATTCAACACCAAAATACAATTGAAAACATTATTTTTTAAATTAAAGTAAACTTATTGTAAATGTATAACCAGAAATTTTCAAATAGCCGGATTTCCGATGTAAAACGTTGCTTAACGAATTAGGTGCTTTAAAAATACGTTGATTTCGATTTTAGTGCCCGCCCTTTTCATCAAAATTTCACCACTTCATGGAACCAAATGTATTTTGAATGGATGTTTTAGAAAAATTGAATGCTTCTGAAATGTGCATCGCCCGATTTTAGTGCTCCAATCCCTTTGACAAGAAAAACTCACCCTTAGAACGAATCGACCTTGTCACAGAGTCAATAGACAAAATTGAGATATCACATTTCAATATATGGCTATTGCGTCTACTGACTCTGTGGTTAGTTCCATTCGTTCCAAGGGTGAGTTTTTTTTTACAACGAGGGAGGACAGAATTTTTCTGACATGTGCGCATAAGGCGCATTCCATTACCTCGGAAAGCTCCATTGTTTCCGTAACAAGGGCCATTTGGCCTTATCAGGGTGAGTTTTTTTACACAGGGGATAGCACACTAAAATCGTACACAGCGTATTTCGTAAGAACTCAATTTTTCTGATATGCATGTACGAGGTTTATTTCAATAACTGTGTTTGGTCTATTGTCTTCGTCCACGAAAAAAAATAGTGAGTTACCAAATCCAACTTGGGTGTCAGCAAACTTATACTAGTTCGATGAATCAATAGATTGTTTGACCCAACAAGTTAGTTGGCTTACCCAACTATCATTGTTAGTTTTCTAGCGACAAAGTTAGTTCTAGTCACTCACCATTTTTTTCTGTATGGCGAGATAGATTCATACCAGAAACCCAGCGTACCTTGGCGTCAAGCTAGGAGGTGACTGTGTAATTTGAGTTTATAACGAAATGAAAAGAGCACCAAAATTATGAACTCAGCAATAAATTAGCGCCTAAAAACACGTTATTTTCACCCGTATAAAGACAGTGGTCCATAAGACGAAAAAAAATGTAGCACCTACTAACATTAAGTGCTATTTCTGTGCTAATTAAGTGCCAAATAAAAAAATTGTGTGCTCGTTCAATTCCGTGGCGAATAAAAAAAATGCAATGGGCCGCTATAGCTTTATATATCAAACTAATGGTCCATCGAATAAATATATATTCAAATAATATTTAGTGCATACTAAACTTAAGTTTTAATCAAGTGCTTACAGAATATAATATTGAGCAATCAAATTCCTCAACGCCCTTGTTTCGATTTGCCACGAAACCGAATCCGCACCTGATATTATACTTCAGCACCTAATTTTTATCTAAATGACACCTAACGATTGTATACTTCAGCACCTAATTAGCACCTAAATGGCACCTAACGTTGGTAGGTAGTGTTTTTTTTCTTCTCGAACACTGCTAGCCTTGCACGAGTCTAATTTTGGTCCAGCGGAAATTCATTTTGGAGACTTTTATCTGTTGTCTTTTTACAGAGGTCGATAGAAAGATTTGATTGAAGTGGAAAAAATCGAGTGAAATACATTGGTACGTTGGTTCAACATAAACGGTTAATAAAAACGTCACATTTTCCTACAGATATGCTCATAGGTCCAAGTATTAAACAGATTTCATCGACATGTTCAAACATCCATACGCCAGAGAGCAGTTAACACGAAGGCCCGTGCTTATCGTTCAGTAATAAAAAAATCCTTCATCAAATGAAAAAAGTTTATAAAATCGAGATTGCAATGAAGATTTAAGGGTCGCAGCAATCGTGGATTCTCAACTCGGAGCTAAACGGGTACATCACGTAAGCACGGGATATACCTGTTGGCCATCCATGCATTCATGGATCAATGTGCACCAAGAGATACATAGTACGTCGAGGAAGAGGATACACAGATAAATAGAAGCATTCTCGTTATACGCTTCTGTGATTACACGCGGCTCGATAATATTTTTCGCAAAATACTGGAGCGAAACCCGTGGTAAGCCACTCCAGAAAATTCGCAGTATAAAATAGAGGCGAATTTTATTTTCCAACTGGCAAACCTCGTCGACTCATCGCTTGTGTTAAAAAAATATATTTATACAGCGCGGGATATTACGAAATAACCCTGTCACGTCCGGGCTCGATTTACTAATGTTAAAATATGTCGTTATAAGTTTATTTGCTGTTAAAGTATACATGTTACATGTATACTTTAACACATTTACGCATTCACCTACGAGAGCCTGTTCACTGTTTGTCGTGTTCGCGGCATCCTCTGCTTTACTCTTCAATTAAGTTAATGTTTAGTTGCTTAGCAACGATATGCTGAAATCAGCTATTTTTACAGTATAAATACGAAAGCCAAAGCGTCATTCAATGAGTCTTCAGTCACCCATCTCAATAGTTAGTCGAATCCGCGTTAAAACAAGTCTTCATCCAGTCGCTGTCGCAAAACACGGCACAGCCCCGTATCACGGACAGTCACAAGACCCGTTTCTCAGTACTGCGATAGGCACTTTTGCACAAGGTATTCGAATTACTTTGTACCGGACATTAACATCTTGACTAAATCCGCGCGACACTCCTTCGCGTTAAACATATTCATTTATCTAAATTCAAGTATTCGATCACACTCAGTTTATACATACTCTTGTATATTTTCCGTCGCGTCTTTACTACTATCCTTTTATTGAATAAATTTTTATTATTTAATTTTCTACAAATCAATACGTGTAGTTCTAATTACATTACCTCGAACGATCGCCCAATTTTCCTGATGACCCACCTGAAATTCACGAATGAGGACGGAACCCTGAAAGGCTCACTGCCTCCCAACCTTCCTTGTGAGGACTGAGCCCTGAGAGGCTCATTCGTATCCTAATCGCTCCTTAAACAACTTTAAACCCAATACGCCCAACTACTCAATCATATACGATAACCATAAAATACCAAAAATGCACCTCCTATCGCGAGCACAGTTAAGCTCCAATCCCTGTTTAGCGCATTCTGTGCTAAACTCTGGAGATAACCTCCGTGTGATCGTACAACTCACACATATCCAGAACACGTTCAGAACTCTTTGGACGTCATAACGCTTTTAATAACATTTTGCGATATACCGTTCTATCATGTTTTTTATTTTCAGTTTAGCAGCAGCAGAATAATTTTGCAGTGAATTTTAAATTCACAATCATATTTATTTTATTTCTGCTGCTTCTTTAATCGTCTAATTTACTTTCTCGTTTCGTTCAAACGTATAGCAGAGTCTGATGTTTATTTGTTTCAATTTTTTTTTTTAATTCTTGCACTTTGGTAAAAATTTGTTGTAAAATAATTGCTAAAGCTGGCTACTTAAAAAAAACACGAAGCTGGCCGAATTCGTGTTAATTCGACCCCCTTCCCTTCCTTTTCTATTTTATTTTTGCATGTTCCTATGTATTTAAATATTTTTCAGATTCCAATATGAAGCTTTGCTGGCACTGTCGGTTCTGATGTTCATACTACGCTTGTTGACTGCATCCTGCTGCTGCTGCAGCTACTTCTAATGTGTAGTCCGCTTTAATCCTTTCATTATAACCAAGAATTGGACAATTAGAATGATTATATACGGTATGTTAAATTGGAATGTTCGTATGAAATTTATTGTATGCGCAGCCAAAGATAATTTAGGAATTAAGGTTAAAGCATTGTACAGAATGAGAGAGAGACCAGATTGTAACAATTTATAAAAATATATGTATTTTGGGATTTGGAATGGATTTGTAAAAGACTAAAGAAGCTATATATTGAAATAAATCTTTTCTATTCGTAAGGAATTTGAAGCACATGATAGAACTTTTTCAGTTGTCAAGATAGTTCTCTTTAGTAATCAACGTTGGAATCGGTGAAAATACCAAAAGACGAAAGTTTAAGAGTTTACAATTGGAAAGACGCTGGAAGTAAGCTGAGAATTAACAAATTAGTCTATGGAAGGTACATAGAGAATTATATGGAATGTCTTGTGAAATTATTGTATGGAAGGATGATTTACGAAATATTTATGTGGAACACTACATGAAAACAATGCGGAAAGCGTACCGTTATTAGAGAAAAATTATTTGGAAAATTATTGTGAAAAGACCGTGAAATAAATATTATCTGCACAAATTTTAAAACGACAGTAAGCAATAAATGCAATCAGGAAATCAATTAGCCAGTTACTTTGCTTAATTATTTTTATTTTACGGTTTTCCCTTAAAAAAGAGGCTCGATAAAGATCAACATTGATTGCTCGGGTCCGCAAGAAGCAACATAACAGAGATCACGTGAGTATGAAAGAGAAAATGTTCAGCCTCTCCTCAACATTCCAACCGACGAGAAGTATCCCTGACAACCAAATTTAATTTAATTATTGTCATAAACTAATTTTTGTTTGTCGCGCGCAAAAAGTTACCTCAGCTGTGACTATTGAAGTGAAACATATGTTTGAGATAAATCTAGCTACATAAATTCCGAATTACCACCAATATTAGTATTTCTAATTGCGAATACCACTCTTGTGTCTACTTTTCGTGAACATTTTTACTTTATCATAAATTGATTGATTTTAATCCGGAGTATAAAAAATTCGATGACTCCGGAGTCATTATCAGGCATTTATAGTCCAACACTAATACCCAATCGACAAATTTTGCTTGAAATTAACATAAGAACACAAATGGACAATTAGGAATTATTAAAAACTATGAATCTAATGCAATAAACGGAATGTGAAATTTGATCTTATAAATATAAATGGCAAAACCCCATAGATTTATCGGAGATGAGGTTATGTTTGCCTTTTTGAACACATCAGCGGTTGACACTTATCTTGGAATCTTACGTCACGACTCGTTATTTTCATATCAGAAATAAATTTTGTGCTCGCGTACTATTAAGATAGTTACTGTTAAATGCATATGTCATATTTTCACTTCCTCATAAATGAAGCTTTTTTTGTTCGTGGAAGAAAATATTCTCTAGATTTTGATTTCAGAATACTTAAAATGTTCCAAAACATCAAGAAATCGTATTTAGAAAAAATGTCCCGCGCGCGTGTTTGTGTGTGCCTGGGCGTGTGCGTACGTTACACCCCCCCCCCCCCCCCCCGCCCCCCGCGCGTTGCTGCAATTTTCGCCCAAATCGCAATCGGGTGTCTCACTTTATGGTTGTATGAATTTAAATAAAAAAAGAGTGTGGTCACACTAACTCTCGTGAACTTTTAGCTATGAATCTAAAACTTTCTACAAGAATAGGCCAGGGGACGATGTTATTCGGTATTGAGTTTGACAAGAAACGATCGAGGCGTTCAGATTTTATAAAATTAGGAGTATTCGTAAATTTTCGAAAAAAATCTATTTTCGCTGTGACTTTCGTAAATTTTCATCCATCAACCCGAAACTTGGCACACAAATTGGCTAGGATACAAGGATACTTAGTCTCGGTTCTAGTGAAAATCGATCGAAAGGGATTTAAACTATATGAAATTATACTAGATTTTTTATTCTATTGAAAATTTGAATACCATTTCCTCTATGCAAGAATTGAGATAATTGAGACCCATAGGGGAAAATCATTAGGTGAGCAAAATATACAAGGAAGCAAATTTCAAAATTGCTTCCTTGTCGTTGTACGAAGTTCCTGTTTACATTATAATAAAATCGCAGATCTGAAAGTTGGGTTTGAGCTGACTGTCCTACCTCTTTAAGCACTCAAATTTTTTTAAACAATCTGCGATTCTCATATATATGTCCACAGACCGAGAATATAAAAGAAGCACACAAAGTATATAGAGATAAGAGCGAGGGAAGAAATAGTAGACGATAGTGAGTGTTATTATTTCATTCCTCGAGTCGCAAGCACCACAACCGCATACGCAACACTATTACAGTGGAATCAATAGTTCGATTCTTCGATTTTTATTTCTCCTCTCCACGTTTTACACGAGGTAGTTGCTTTTTATCTCGTTTTACGACACTCGGAGACACGATTGCCGGCTGCGTACCTTTTGGTTTTGTGTCCGTGAAAAGAGGAAGCAAGCAACACTGGCGCTGCTTGCTTTCGACTTCGGCTTCACAAGAACGTAATTTTTGAAATTCGATTTGCAATAGCCACCAGCCAGCAATCGTTTTACTCGTGAAAATCTTATAGATACACCCGATACGGGAGTCTTAAGACAATATGCTACACGTTTCTGTCGTTCTCTATCTCTCGATAGCGTGTGCTCGTGATATAAAGTCACCGACGACGATGAAAACAGCGGAAATCCCGTCAGGGAGAGACAGCAAAAGAAACGGAGTGCAATAAAGAATTTATGCTAATTTATTCTATCGCCGATGAGAAAACAATAGGATGATGATCCCCGCGTATATTTCCGGAAGCATAAGATGCAGGAAATTATTGTTGATTCGACTCAAGTTGAATATTACAACGTGAAGCAATTGCTACCAACGGTGACTCGGTGTGGAGGGACACTGCAGGCGTGAAGATCCGAGGCAATGCTCGACACGCTCTATCCTGGCCTCGTCGCTCGTCAAGTGAACGACGACGCCTGGAACGCCAGCTATACGAATAAGAACGCTTTTATTTCTAACTCTGGTATGCCTTCTCTGCTTCCGCGTCCGTTTTATCACCCTTTTCCTTTCTCTTATTCTCGCGAATGACGCAACCATAACTCTGCTCGATGCAAGTCCTGCGGAAGTTAAGTGACAGAGTCGACGACTTTTTTTACTAGATGTCACGATCAGAGTGCAAATGGAATAACAGTGACATCCTTCGACATCTAATGGCTTGTAGAATACGAGTGGCGTCCTCCGGCATATTATGATCCCAAAGTCATGTACTTGATGGAATTTTAATTAATCTATTCGTTACTTCAGCACTTTGTTTTTTTATTATTTTTAGCATAGGAGTTGTAAAAAAGATGCAAATTGGAACGGACACATTGCTTCCTCGTGATTTTTGCTCATTTACGAAGCGCTCTCTATGGGCTTTTTTAGTTTTGGATTCTTCATAGATGAAATTTTATAAACCAATTTGTGAAGCAAGTTTCGTTTATATAGGTAGATATTTACTTTTCTTGTAACAAACACGAGTTTTTTTTTGTCAAAAAAATGGTTATTTGTTAAAATTGTATATTTGATCGAACCTGAACCATCAAATTGATTCTTGCCAAGCTCAATGCCAAATATCATTGTGACCTAACCATATCCTTGTCACCTAACCAACTGATGCACCAAGTTTCGGCAGGATAGATGGAAATTTAGAAAAGTTAGAGCGACACCAGGTTTTTATCGAAAAATATTCATAAATTTGAGCATTCAAAATGCCATACAATGCTGACCCCCTTTATCGATCATCGCCAAACTCAGTGACAAATATTCTCGGACCTTATAGTCCATTTATATAGTCTGTAGAAAATTTCAGCTCGTGGCTGTTCAATCACGAAAGTTAGAATGATCACAGATATTTTTCGAAAAATTCTAACTACCATAAAATAAAACACCTGTTAAGGATCCGGATAAAAATTACAGCAACTCAAGGCAATATAAGACCCAACTTGTGTATGAAGGTTAAACATGATCGCTAAAATCGTTCTCGAGATATTTCAATTTCACCAGTCACACACGCATACTAAAACGGACATTTTTTTTTAAATTCGATGTTCTAAAAAATTTGAACGACTTTCTCGATTTCCACTGGATTTAATACCAAACAACCCTATATGTTATTACGCACGTGTTCAAAGTATCAGCTCCATTTGTGAAATGTTTCGAATGTAGACGAGATAAAAAAATTTTTTTTACAAATTTCTACAAAATTCTAAGCCTTGTACCGATCTTCATGAAATTGAATATCTAGCGTCGGAGAGTATTAATTCGATCCTGTAGAAAATTTGAGATCAAATGGTCAAAGTTGACGTGAGTTAGAGTGACAACGTCAACTTTCCGGAAAATTCAAAATCTTGTAAAATCCTAACTTATTTATAGATTCGACTTAAATTAAATACCAATCGTCCTTCAACGTTATTTTATTTGCACAGAACTATTTAGTTCAGTAGCTAAACAAATTGTCTTAGCTAGAGCGCGCAGACTTTTGTCAAAAAGTTTAAGCTCTAATAAAAACTTAATAGGTATTTCGATTATTGCGTAAATTATTACAAACAAAGGAGCGTAACTAGCTTTATCTGAGTGACAAGTTTCAGCTCGATTGATAAAGCCGATCTTAAGATGTAGAGGTTTGAATTTTGCAACCGCGTCACACACTCAAATAACATACATGCGTGCGCGCGCGCGCGCATCCAGACATCTTTTTCAAACTAGCACAAAGCACCTAAAGAACGGAGGGCAAAAAATCTCAACATTTTATTTTCACGAAAACAAAGATTCTCCTATGAGGAAGCAAAATTACATTTTAATTTAAAAAAATGTTTTTATTCGGCCCACAACGGCGTCTCCCACAAGCTATTAATCCATAGTCACGTGGGTGATGGAATTTTAATAAAGACGACGTAATACGCGATAATGCAGTTCACCCTCGCTCCACCGTGATCGCGTAATATCTCACTCGCACTCATGGCGGTATAACTCAGTCGGTATAACACATCGTCTTGACATTTAAAAAAAAGGTCGACAGATTTATGCTAATTTCCGACGAGGTGTTTATCATCGTTCAAACAATAGGCTGTAATTTTCAAACGGTCAACTATACAAAAAATGTTTGTAGTAAATTCATAGAGTAACTTCCGAGATACGATATGAGTCGTCGTGCCGTAAAATCGATGAAAATATACAGATTATTCTTAAAAAAAAAACTGAAGAAAAATGTATTTCCATGGAAATTTGCTTTGATCAGTTAATGTTTTCGCAAATCAATCGCTATTAATGTTTCTGTAGGTTAAAGACGCATGCTGCAATACAAATCGCCTTTCACTAACGTCAATTCATTCATTAATCTATTTGCATAAACCATTGCAAAAATGTAGCACTCATTCGACTAGCGTTAAGTGCAGTAGCTACTCCGCACTTACCCTTCAAAGCAGGCAATTAAAGTACCATAAACTTGTAAAAACTATTTTTCTAATCAGTGCCGATGTAACAAGTGTGAAGAGTCGAATGATACAGACGATAGAAGTCTGGTAAGTAGAAAGTTTTAATTCAATGTCATCACGCGTCTGTCTACCGCAGGTACTCGTATATTAGTAATAGTTAAGGACAGAGCAAGCGATGGTACCAGGCTTGCCCAGGGCTCAAGAGTTTTAAACTTCTCATCGACTTACTATGCTTCCAGTATTCCTGGGGTTGAAAGCATAAGTACAGATCTAACCATCATTCTACGGAATCATCGGGCTAACAACCAAGATCGTAATTAACGAACGAAGACGATTCGTATAGTAATTAAGAGAACATAACTTAGACGGTGATGCTTACGGCCTCGGTGATATGAGAGACCAGAGGGAAGGCAACATGAGGAATTTGGCGCACAGTTCATCACAGCAACGTTCTACTCAAGGTTTTATATACTACCCTGCATTGTCCTTTAATAATAGTAAAGAGAGATAGAGGTAGAGGTAGAGGTAGAGGTAGAGAGAGAGAGAGAGAGAGAGAGAGAGAGAGAGAGAGAGAGAGAGAGAGAGAGAGAGAGAGAGAGAGAGAGAGAGAGAACAAGGTTGACAACATTACAGAAGAATGTCATAACATCTCGTGTAAGTGAGCATAGTTTCGAAGAACGTGCCACAATGTTATTTATTACTTTCTGACTTGAAATGTTACTCCGTGGCTGAAATTTCGGTCCCTTCACACATTTTTATCCCCTAAAACACATGCTTCAGAGAATACTTCTTTTTCATCAGTTTTTATTGAAATTTAATGTCATTTTCAAAATCATTCTCCGAAGCATTACGCAATAAAATAATATCAAATTATTTCCCCACTAATAAGTCAATAGATTATTCGAATTTTATTCGTACTCTGTATATTGTTGGGTAATATTTATTTAAGCTTTATACAATTTAATAACGAGAATACGTTCTACCTCAAAAAAATACTTGAGGGATTCATTTTTTTAAATAAATCTCCGAAGCACATAATTTCAAATTATTTGAGGCGATTTACGCCTGAACAAAATTAAATTTTGAAACGGGGACCCGAAAATAAGAATATAAAGTAAGGCTCACTAAAAAGTCATTTTGAGAACCTTTTTTGCTTTGTTCGACACTTTTTTGAATCCACACAAATGACGCATGATCTCATGATGATAAAAGGCGTAGGTCAATCGAACCTATTTACATTTTAGTAGATTTTCAATTTTTCATGTTTCATCAGCAATGTGATGTGTAAAACTGAATCGTTGGCATATACTATATAACGCACTAGATTCTATAAAATCTCGAGATATCGAGATGGAAGTATGTGCAAATGTTCAAAAGCTGAGAGAAAGGACTACCGGAATTGAATATGGTGACAATACAGAGAAAATTATTTTCTTTGAACCAACAAATACTTTTAACTTTCCTTGTTAAGATTCGAACTATCGCAATTTTTTAGATATCGAGCTCAAATTTAATTCCCAAGTGAACCATCATTGAACAAGTCTTGAAATTGAACCTGTCGTGAATTGTTCAACGAATATAAATGTTATAACGAACATTTTTTTTGAAAAATGTCTGTAAAAACTACTGCAAACTGTTGAAAATAATAAGATATCGAGCTGCAATTTTCACATTAAATGTACTAACAGTAAGAACTGATTGGTATACGTAATTCTATAGAATTTGGCGAGAATCGATCGAGTGGTTAACATTTTATGAGAATATGAAATTTTCGAATTTTATTAAAAATGACTGTCGAGACAGTTAATGTCACAGATCTCTCTATTTTCTTGGAGTTTTGAAAAAATACACGTTGCAATTTATATCTTTGCACATTGTCTTCTTATTTTTGTTTCCCGCTCTTTACAAAACTTTCTCTACTTTTCTCCTTTCGTAAATCTTCTTTTGCAGGAAATATCGAGGAAACGTAACGATGCCCAAGGCGTTTTAAAAATGTTCGACAATCCAGGTTAGCGTAAGAGTACTTGACGTCTAATTAACGTAAATTTAAGTCTGAACATAGCACGTATACGAGAATCGGGTTTTGCAGATCAGACGTTCAGAGCACTTTTCGTGTATCAAGCAGATATCAAGTATACGTTGTCGTTAAACTCGACGTTTGGTTGCATTCGTGCAAACACTGCGGCTCGTTTCAATGTTATCGATACGAATGGCAGCGAGAAAGATTGTCCACCAGAGTTCGTCCGTTACTACTGATGTCTGAACTCATTCTGCTTTTGTCACGTCGTACTCAACGCTCTTCTATTCCGCATCCTCGTAGCTGTGCAGCGCAGCCTGCATAAGCTCGTGTCTGATAAACAGCAAAATCTGCAAATCGCAGAGACTCTAAGTTCTCGAGAATTAACCACGCGCTAATTTCGACGTACTTTCCAGCGTATTCGTCAGGTACTCCGACCGTGTATACACATTCGGTGCATTTCACCGTCACAGAACTCGCCTGTATACACATGTATCCTAATTATCTTGTGCAACGAGAAGGTTTAGAACGAAGAGCGCACAGTGCTGTTTGCGAGGAACGTGAGGAAACGCAGATTGCACGGCTACACAATTTTATTCGTTAGCAACGAGCTCTCGAGCGTCTTCACTTATTATTACCGTTGCATCTACCGGGTCAATGTTGCAAGTCAAACCGGGAAAATTTCATCAACGCACTATACACAACATGATCCAATAAAATGGATGGAATTTAAACCGATGTATTATGGAATTTAATTAACCGTTTGATGCAAGTCCAATTTTTCACCCATCGATTTTCCTTTTCTTTTCTACATTCATTCCATCCCTCCCACCCTGACGCTTTCTAAAACAAAAATTATTGTTTCTGCGACGATGTACTACTCCCTCAGTCAGTAACAAATACTCCAATGTAAATTTATCCAGCACGATTGATCTTTCGCATGAAACAATAGAACGGTGAACTGCGTCTCACAATTCTACAGTTAACCGTTTTCGTGTTTTATCCAAAAGGTCAATCGTGACAAAAATTTCGCAGGTTGATAATTTTGCTACTTCCAGCAAATCGTCTAAACACAGGGCTTATAAACATGAGCTTCGGATTTAAAAAATACTGAGCAGAAAAAAGCTCATTATTAAAAAATACATCAGAAGAATAATTAACCGCTTGTTTTAAAAATTAATTAAGCGAACCAATTTGTGTTTACACATAAGCCTACCGGTAAAAAGTGATCATAAGCCGAGGTACATCTTAATAAACTGAATCAGTGTGCCTGTATTGCAATTCTAATAGACTAGAGTGCAGCCATCGCCAATAGGTCTCATCGAACGTCCTATATAATATTGAGTAATGGAATTTCGCGAGGGGCTGATAGATTCGATTGTTCATCTCCATATTATATTATTCATGGATGATATTGCCAAAGGCTGTATCGAAGTCGGGAGGAAAATTGGTCCTTGGTTGTCGGTCAATAACCGTTTGCGTTTGACCAACAGTATCGATCGGTTTGTTGGACGTTTCGGGTTATGATTTCCTAGTTAGCCGTGCTCGAGAGAATGTATAACTAAGCATATCGACTATTTATATGCATGTTAAACACATAGCTACGTAAACACACGTAGAATGTACATAGAATAATACGATGTCTCAAGTGAATGCGGTACTAATCAGATGTCACGATTCCGCAAGGTTTGTATGTAGCATATTAATTGGCGGAACGTGCAGCGAGCGAAATTGTCACTAAATTTACATGCGTACACCATGTACACATTGGTACATGTTACAGAGGGTGTAAAATACTACGCTTAGTACTCGAAATCCTGCGAAATTTCTGTGCATCTCAAACAGTGATTTGCACCTTTCGTTAATGTGAAAAATACACAATTTCTTTATTTACACAATGATTTATCGATTGTTAACTATTAAATAAAAGTAATTTGAACAATATATCACTGCATTCTTTAACTTTATTATATTTACTAAAATAATTTTGCAATCAATTTCGTGAACAACAAAATATTAAAAAGTTGCGACATAGAAACTTGAACATTTCTTCATCCTTATTTTTTATTCATTTTTCACATTGAATTAAATGCAATAGTAATGAAATAAATAACAGCAACTAATAAAAAAAGTTTTAATGCAGTTCTACATCATGCAAGACTTTTTTAAAATAAATAATTAAATTAATAAACGAAAAGTTCATATTTTAAAGTAGCAAGAGGTGGTCATCTATGATCTGGAAATAGGTATTGTGGCAACTGTTGCATTGTGATTCCAATAAGCGAATTCGCGCGTTTGTTTAGTTATTTATTCCTTTTTACAAAAGAAACTTTGGTTTAGGGAAATTTTCATTGCCTAGAATATTGATGCACAAGACTATCGTCATACAAATAACGTTGTTCGTATTTCAAGCGTTAAAAAAACTTTGAAGCAAGACAATCGTAACAGCCAATTATATAAAATAAATGGCTGAAGTCCCGCTTAATCATTCATGAGTCGTTGGTTCGATGGGTTCCTTCTCCCTTTGCTTCAAGAGGTTTGACTGGTTCTCGTCAGGTAGACACTGATGCATCTAAATTACTTGCAACAATCCCGACCTTTTGTATTAACTGATGCAATCGAGTCTCACAACCGAATTTACTTTTTATTCAATTACAGTGGCTCGTTGGGTGATTTTGCCTCCACTGATATCATTTACCGCGCATGAACAAAGACCGAAACTTGTCAGACTCGATTATCCCATAGTGACTGCAAAATTTCCCGTCTCTTACCCTCCCAGGCTTCGTACATCTACGCATTACAGAATTTCAAACTTCCAAATTTACCGGAGATATGGAACACTCATTGTGCTACTACGATAACGATGTGCACACAGAAATATATACTGGGTATTCCGCGCTTGACTGATATTTACTTGTCTTCCCATTTAGGATACTCGTTTAGAATTAAGAGTGCACAAGCTAAATTGTAAAAAGAAAACATTTTTGAAAATTCTGAATGAAAGTTTTTGATTTTATCAAAAAAGTGTGATGAGTTTGCAATCACGGAAAAGAACACATCGATGTAGACTCTGAGGGGAGTAGAATTATAATTCCACGTCGGAAATTTTCCGCGAATTACGAATTAGACCGGGTGATAGTGTGATACTCAAAAATCCCATTTGGAAATATCGAAAAACATGAAAAGTTGTTCAAAGAAAGAATGTGCTACAACATTTTTTAAAGAACACTCATTGAAGTACATCCAATGTTATTTGTTACGTTCTGCGATACAACATTATAAGCAATAAGATAAATGAAATAAATAAAAATTAATGTGAAATAAAATTGAATTGAAATGAAATTCAATAGATAATGAATAATAAATAAAAAAGTAACGTTTCATGATACTGTTTACATTAATTTTATTTTTATCACTTTTAATACATTAATTTTCGTAGAATATTTTACTGTCAACAAGGATGCTTGAAAAGATAAATAATATTAAATAATGTATGGAACTAATAAACAAATGGATTGGTTAAGACTACCAAGCGCTTGGTTAAATATCGTAGCGAATTATAGCATTCAGAATGACAGTCTAACGGGCGCGATTATATAAAGTCGAAGATTCCCGAAATAATCCGCGACAAGTCACGAGTGCGCGATTATTTCGATAGCGATAGACGATCTAACGAGAGTAGGTACTTCCCATCAGACCGTAGTACGAGACACAAGAGTAACTGTATCGCAATATATTTCTCGTCGAACTTGTCGTATAAGTTAATCTGATATCTTTTGAAGGATTATTCGCACACCTTTTCAACGAATAATCATCATTTCCACTGATAAACCAATTATGAATCTTCATTAAAGTACTGTTTACGTCTACTCAAAATCATGAAGATTCGCTAACGAAGAATACGTCGATTCGCAGATAAGTAGTTTGTATTTTCTCAGATACGTAGAGAAAAGTCGTTAAAATGACGAATGATTATTTTTGAGTGTGTGGTTCGTTGAGGAACGTTTAATTCAAACATCATTATGTCGAGAGTATGAAAATGTATGTACGTGACTTGATATATTATGAGTATTATCTTTCCGGTATTAAAATCGATAACGAGTGTTCACGCTAATAAATTTTGTTTTATAGATAATTATATGACATAGATATGTCTGGTGAAATTAATCATTGTTTATATTTCTGACTAATAAACGATGTAAATTGACATGTGAGATTGAACGGCGTTTGATATTAATTTGTCGTATTTTAATTTGTATGCAAGAATAAAGTTCATTCTGAATGCACATTTATTTAAAATGAATGTTAAATAACAAGTCATGATCATAAGAGATATTTTACAAAAGAAAAGAGAATACATATAAATATAAAATAAAATAAAATAGAATCATTACAATATGCGACAATCAATTAATTGGTTAGCCCAACCATTGTATTGGTTATCGCGACCACAAGTATGTGTTTTTGTTACAGAGTACTTGATTATGGTAACCAATAACTTGGTTTTATGAACTAATTAATCGACGGCGCATATTTAACCAAGCGATCATTAGTCCTAACCAAACTCTTTTTTCCGTGAATAGAAATATTCAAAAATATATCCGACATATAGACCTTTTCGCGAGACTTTTCGTCGGTTTATATATTTTAAATTAAATATATATCTGATATATTTTACCGTTTCATATATGTCGTATATATTCTAAAATATATTGGAGATTCACAAGTTTTCGTCAAAGCATATCTAATATATCTGAGATATATCTTTTGCATATCTTGCATATCATTTATTTTCGTAGGGAGAGGGTTGCGCCTCCGTGCATAATGTTTTTTGTCGGAAACTCAAAACTCCTGATATACGGAAATACGAAAAACGTAAAAATTTGTTGAACAAAAATCTGAGTCACCGTATATTTAAAGTAGGACATTTATGGAAGTAAATTCAATGTCATTGAAAATGTTCTGACGTATAATTACATGGAAAATAATAAGATAAATTTAAATTAGTAACAATTAGTTCCAGGGGGGAGGGGATTTGATCTAGAATGCCCTATACGTGCTATGTACATGTTGACCATATAGGCAAATACCTTCACCCTGGGGTAGAGAAGGTAGGCAGGTATATATAGGATTGGTGGAGAAGCGGTTGTTCATAAGTCGAAAAGACGAGCGGTGCACTACCAAAGTTTAGTAATCACGTTAGCGACCTCCACCACCGGTAAACTGATTTACCGCGACTCTTGTCGTGATATGATAACGAGGGCCACCGTGCAAGGCAGTGTAATAAAAGAACGACGCTCCAGTCCCTTCGTTCTTTATTGGTAGGCACCACGAGAATTCCGTGCATGCACTCTACCAACCTCGAGCTTTTATTCCGGCTTATTTAGCGCTTTACTCTCCACCCGTTGTTTTAATATAAATCACCCCGGATGTGCCATACAATTACACGACTATGTCGTTCGTTGAAATGGACAGTTGTGGGATATTACAATGACCAAAGTGATAGAAATTCAATACAAATACAATGTCAATATTTTTAGAGAGGAGATTGTCAATTTTATTACTGTAAACGCATCTAATAGAGGGCCCCCATCGATTTCTAAGCAACGTAGACTTAAGGTGGACTAATATCCGCTATTCTGGCAGATATTTGATAAGCTTTTTACGCTTACTTTCACAAAGAAATATCGAAAAATGTAGGTTACCTATTATTTTCGTTGGAAATTTCAACGTTACCACCCAAGAGAATCTCAAATACTTGGAGAAATTGCTGGATTAACTAAATCAGAATGACTCAAATCAGCAACAAAATTCAGTTAATTTTCATAAATAAGCTAATCTTGAGACTCTTTACAGTTATTTTTCCTTTTATACGAAATTTGTACCTAACCTCAACTTGAATAGCAATTAGCAAGACCATAAGGCGAGGCAAAACCTCCACACCATGCATCTAATTCCCGGAACACACCTACTTGTTCTACACTCAACAAAATGAAATGAAATTTGGTCAATAGACTACAAAAACGTGAACCTGTTGCGTGCCAAACGTAGAATTTTGAAAATAGAAAAAAAAATTACAGATTAATTATCCGCAGTTACGTGTGATGAAAAAATTACTTTGTAAAATGATTTAAGGCACAAAATTAAAAAACGCCGTTTGTCACCCCGAAGCCAGCACAAAAACTCACACAGCACATCCATTGAGATTGCGATTTAAAAACGAAAAAGTACCTTAACCATGCACGGGAACTATGGTCAGAAGACATGGCGAAAATGCATGAGTGCGAACGAGATAGACTTACGAGTATAGTTTCGCCTCGCCTGAATTCCGCAAGAGGCGCAGGTAGTTTATTATATAGCTGTCTCTCTCACACACCAGTAGAGTTAAATGCTATTGTTTACAGTTTTAGTTAACCACTGAGTATGTTTTGCCTCTTCTAAGGTGATGTGCCACCCCTCAGTCGGTAACAAAAACTGTAATGCGAAATTCTCCGCTACAAATCTACAATTAATCTTTCGGATTAAAGAGGTGAATGATGAACTACGGCTTATAATTATGCAGTTCACCGTTCTTGTCTTTTATCCGAACGATCAACCATGGCGGAGAAATTCGCGAGGGATAACTTTTGTTATCTTTCTTGCACATATTGCGGTCTGAGAGAGACGGACAACATGTAGTATATCGTCTTTTGGGGATGCTAAAGTAGATTCTTTACCGAGTTTGATCGGTAAAAATACGCTATTTCGTAGTCTACTTATATGCTTCACATGTTACAGGATTATGACATGAACGTAAACGCATCGTCCTATATTACCGACCGTTCAGAAATCTAAAATGTCCGCTTGAAATGTCGAAAGCATCTGTTTTGTAGGATATAAACGTTTCTCTAACTCACATACGTCAAACGGGGCCGGACGTCGATTCTTTGACGTCCTCTGGACATTTCAATATAGTCAGAAAGTCGATTACACAAAATAAATCGACGTAAAGTGTAAACCAGACTACGTGAACGCGGTATCAACTTTACGTGGATATCTTTTGTGTAATTGACTTTCCGACGACACTGACATGTTCGGGGTACCTCAAAAAATCGACGTCCAGTCCGGTTTGACCTATTTGAGTTCGAGAAAGGTTTATACCCTACAAAACGGAAGTATTCAACCGCAATTCGACCGGACGTTGAAGCGTTTATATTGATATTACAGTTTGGTACAATTTGAATCATTTTGGCAGCATATCGACGATGCCTAGTTTATACTACGAAATAGCCTATTTTTACCGATCAAAGTTGATAAAAATCTACTTCTGAATCCCCTTAACGGTGCAGAATGTTTCAGCATAAAAGCAAATTATTAGATTAATGTGCGTAATTAATGAACAAACAGATGCCTGATTTCCTTTTATTCAAAAAACGCCGGCACCCATGGAAAAATAAGTTGTGTTTAAGTCTTGCACCCATATATGTTACACATCACCAATCCAGATCCCAGCAGTTATAAAAAAATGTTCACTTATTTTTTAAAGGTGCCCGGGATTTCTTGACAAAAGTAAATTAGGTTAATGTATGTAACAAATTGATGAAGAGATACTTAATTTTCGTTTATCAGTATTTCTTTCACCAGGTAAAAATTTTTTCGCACCGATTGCAGTATGTCAAATAACCAGAAGAACACACGCTGCTGGGCACATAACTCTTCAGAATAGGCCATAAAACCATCAAAAACCATAAAAACGCTTTTAAAAACGCAGCACTGATTTGACTAGAGTCAATCATTTTTTGAATAAATCAAATAGGTATTTCCATGCTTTTTTTTAATAAAAAAAATGTCTTTTCACTTTCAACATTAACTGCTAATTAAAAGGGCCAATTGGATGGAAAGTGGATCCATACTTGAAATATATTTTCGACATTATTTTTAAATAAAACTCGTAATAGAATAAGTCGTTGGCCATGCTGATTGGTGATTTGACCCCCCCCCCCCCCCAACAAACCTGACGTCTAAGGCATAGTTGCCATTTTCATTAATTTATCATTTCTTATATGTAACAATATCGTCATACTGCATTAGATTAGATAGATAAAAGTATAATTTTACTTACAATGCAACCAATATTTCCATCTCACTGCTTCTCGAACGCTTGGTAAGAAGAAATAACAACAAAAGTTTTCCACGCCGGCAACTATCGACGCCGCTTTGCTTCTTTGGATTGCCAAACTCTCGAGTTGAATAAACAAAAAAACTTCTCCTTACAAAACTCACTTAAGTCTCGCCAATAGTTTTTGCCTAGCGTCTTCTATCCACGCGAAAACTAGCTCGCTCCTACAATTAGTTTTGGCAACCGAAAGGGACTAGACCGCGAGTTTCTCATGCGTACCACAGCAATCCCGCGCGTAAAACAAAATAGTGACGTCGTAAAACGCAAGAAAAAGACCAAAAAAAAATTCTCTTCGATCTTACAACTTTCACAGGTTGATTCGAAGATACGCGTTTCCTGACTTTGATTTTTTTTCTATCAACGTTAACACTCAACCGATTCACCGTTAATTACAACATTCACATACATTGACTATTCGCGAATTATCCAAATATACGATTTGGTTTATTTACGTTGAGCCGGTTTTCGCGTTAAGCTCAAAGGCCACCGCGATATACAAAGACCCGACTGACGGGGGAGTCGCAACGACACTGAGCATTGAAAATTGAGCTTCCAAGGGTCAGCCCCTCTGAACGAACGCGCTATGCCCCCTACCCCCACCCCCTCTCTCCTGCTCATCGCAACTCCGCACGCGAGGAGCCCGCCGGCCGGCGCCGACAGTCGACAGTCGAAGGTTCTCGTTGGGGGCAGTTATCGAAGGGACAACGAGGCACTCGGCTTCTACGCTTGAGGATGGACCCCACGCTCTTGTTCGATGAATGAATGAACCGTCCCGGAAATTCTGTCGAACTCCGCGCTCTTTGCGTATAATCCATACTCTTTTACATGCGTTCCAGAGGGGTAGCACAGTCTACTGGGACTCGAAATTCGAGGGTATATCGAGATCAACCCCGAATCTCTTTGGGAAGCATGAAATACTGAAAAAAGAAGAATGAGTCGATAAAAATTTGCCTAAGGCGATTTTAAAAATCGCTGATAAAGCGTTACCAATTTTGAATCATGAACTTGCAATTGGGGAAACTCCTTAACTAAATTTCGAAATAGGTTTATTACTATTTTTTAAAAATATCTATACCTCAGAAAGGATGTCACAAACGGTAGCACGCAAGCTAAGATGAACTGCTACATGTCATCTCTCAGATCCCCATGTGTGCGAGAGAGATAAACAGAATTTTCCTATCGCAAATGTCTCCGCCACGATTGATATTTCGGATAAAAGATGAGACCGTTGAATTGTAGTACTGTGAGATGGAGTTTACCGTGTCCCTCATTTATCCGGAGGATCAATCGTGGCGCAGAAATTTCCACTAGTTTTTTTACCGATTGAGGGGTAACACATAATCTTAAGGGGAGGCGAAACCTACTCAGTGGGTAACTAAAACTGTAAACAATACCATTTCACTCTACTCGTGTGTGAGAGAGACAGCTATATAATATACTACCAGCGTCTCTCGCAGAATTCAGGTAAGGCGAAACTATACTAGTTCTATTTCGTTCTATTTCATATCTTCGTAAAGCTGAGCCATCGGCCATGTCTCGCGGATTTATTTTTCGAGATTATCAACAATAGTTGAGATACTTTTTCGTTTCTAAATCGCAATCAGAATGGGTGTACTGTGTGTGTTTTGTGCTGGATTGGGGGTGACAAACGGCGTTTTTTCATTTTGTCCCTTAAATCATTTTAAAACGTAATTTTTTCATTACAGGTAACGGCGGATAATTAATCTGTAATTTTTTTTATTTTTTAAATTCTACGTTTGTCACTAAAAAGGTATACGTTTTTGCAGTCTATTGACCAAATTTCATTTCATTCTGTTCAGTGTAGAACGAGTAGCTGTGTTCCAGTGTGTTCCGGAAATTAGATGCGCGGTGTGGAGGTGTCGCCTCGCCTTAAGGCGATGTGGTACTACTCGGTTGGTAACGAAATCTGTAATCTGAATTTCTTTATCACAGTTGATCCGTCGAAATGCCGAGAACGTTGCTCTCCGCCTAATAATTGTGCAGGAATTGTTCTTGTCTTTTATCCAATAGATCAACCGTGGGGGAGACATTTGACATCCATAAATGTTTCACATCGCCTTAATGCAAGAATATATTGCCCGCAAAAAGTACAGATTTCATACATAGCCGATGAATGAGCAACATTTCGTGATCAATAGAGGGTTAATGTTCAGCGATTTAGGGAACAAAGAGGTTGTGGATTGTAGAAACATTGTCGTTGCTTATTTAGCCTTATGAGAGATCCCTATACATACACACGTTAGATCTCCGTTACAAACCGATCCTATTGAATCCTATTGAAATACATAATCACTTCAAATCAGGAGTTACAGGTACAATAAATTGTCAGTTAAAAAAAACCTGCAGCACCGCACGTCGGCATTTTTTTTTGTATCACCATTCGATTGCTCGGTGTCGACACAGTACACGATACGCTGTCATGCAGATACTCGTACCGGCAGAGAAACAGGAAGCAGAAAACTGCATTGTGCCAACCGTCAATGCCCTGCCATACCTACTATCATACTGCTATCGTGGTGTTCTTTGTCCCGCTGGATAATGATCGATGGAAGTTGGATCTTGTCGCAAAAAATGAAGTACATACCGCAATCAAGGGGGCTCGGCAGTGTTCAAGTTACGCAGCTCCCGTCTTTTTGGAGCGCTGGTGTACACATTCTGTCTCACTCTTACTATCAGCCCCATCCCAATCGAGACGCGGGGATACAACATAAGGATGACAAATGTTTGCCCGCGTGGCAATTCGAAAATCGTCCAGTGGTGAAGCGCTAGCTTAACTCCGAGATCGAGAATTTGAACTCGGTATTATTATTGTTATTATTTTAGACAGGCATAACTAAATAATAATCACCGAGTACAGGAGATATTATTTCTGTCGCGCAAATAAATCGACATTTATATATTAGCGACACGACATGTATATTTATTCCATAATATATTCGTTAGACGTATATGTATATTATCATATTTACAGTAGATACAGACGTATGGCAATACTGATGGAATGAATTATGGTTTTATTCGGTTTTGATTGGTCGGCAGCATGCTCTATTCTTATTTAATTTATAGGCTTGCAGTACTAAGGTGTCTTCACTATCTGGTTCTGGACTATCACTTCCAGACAGAATTCCTGTCACCATTTTCAAATATTGGATGGTCGTACTTGCAACGTATTTACTTATTATTAGGTACAATAATTCGCTTGCGTGGTCACATCTTATAAAAGCGAAATAGTCTTTTTTACACAGATCTCCGACAATCACTTTCCCGAATCCTTCGATGTGGACAAATTGTGAAATATAAAAAGTCATTATACCGGCCATCTTGCTGAATCCGTCATCGAATGGGCTGTGACTAGTACCTGAACCATCGATAACAGATTTTCCAAAAACATTCGCCTGACATGTTTGACAATTTTTAACAAACCGACGAATGCTTTGTTTAAACAATTGAATCTCAGTTTGAAAACGCTTGTGGGGTATGACCAGTAAACGTGTAGAATTTGGCGGCAACACAAACTCTTTCTCCACGGCTGGAGCTGTCATTATATTTTTTAGGTCCACTAGAAAGTTGGACGATTCGTCTGATTCGAAGTCGAATCCCCTATCGCTTTCAGAAAAACTTTTTAATAATAATCTTTTGTAGTAAGTCTGGAAACTTAAGCAATTCATTTTTGTGCCACGCGTTCCGTGTCGCCTTATCCGATGAAAAAAGATTTCTAGTGCATCATGATTAAACACTCGCGTATCAAAATCTTTGAATCCCAATTCCTTTAGGTATTTTTTTAAATATTTGAAACCATGAAGTGTGTGGAGCCAGTTTTTCAAGACAATGGATATCTCTACGTCACCGGGTTTCGATTTTACATAAGACATCGTTCTCAAGACACTCATGCAGGAATTCCAATCATCGTCCGATGCTGTAGTGGAAGTCATGGCTTTATGTGTTGTGCCGCCGTTGACAGAATCAAAAAGATTATTCATGAATTCTATGAATCGCGCGGTGTCGTGACCAGCCGCTGGCATACACCATACAAGAGCACCATCTGTGCTCTGTGTGCCGCTTCGACTCATTAGAGCCATGACCGATGCCACAGTGTTGCTAAAGAGCTGAGTGCAATACTTGACTTTCTTTTTCTTTATTTTGTCTTCTTCAATATGAGAGTCAGTCAATTTTTTCATCGCTCTTAGGGAATTACTACTTTTATCGATCGCATATGCTGTTTTGACATGTGACCACCTCGCAACGCGTTTCAGTCCATCACTGAGTGTAAATTTAACATCGTTTGACAATAAGTTGTTTCGCACGCATGTGAGCAAATGGGAAGGGTTGAAGAGGGGAACAATTTTTTGACCATCGATAACGATAATGTCATTGCACAACATTTCGCCTCTGTCAGATGATTCGCGCTTGCTCCTTTCCATCAGGTACTTCATCGCTCTCACATTAATTACACCTTGATTGCAAATTGAAGAGATAATTATGAGCCCAAATTTCAGAGCTTCCCTCACAATATCTCCGTACGTACGAACGATGTCTTGCCACTTCATTGTCGAATGACAAAAGGAGTACAGTATTGGCTGCTCCCAATCCCCTTGAACTCCTTTCAACATCCACACTGTTACATGGTTCGCTAACTTCGGTTCTCGCTGGTATCCAGTGTCGACCAAGCCATTAACGGTTCCCGTACGTGGGGTGTATCGCAAAGCAGGATCGAGTGATGTTTTGCCAAAGATTAAAACACAGTAGTGGGATTTATCGTTTTTTAATCTACAAACTTTATCGCTGGTCGCTTGGAACAAAAACGAACAAATGCCAGGCCGAGTCGGAATCGAGGTTAGGAATTTGCGCAAAGTTTTCACACTGGGAAGCGAGAATATTTCCTGCATAAAATTATATGCCCTGGGACTACGCTTGTATAAAGCTAAAGCAAACACTTTATCGTGGATACTAGTTTTCTTATGATACTTGCTTCGTTTTGTATTTTTGAAATAAGACGCAAGGAAGCTTTGGCTTGTCTCTGGAAGATCCATTAATTGGTCCCAAGATCCATCACGCAATAATTTTTCAGCACGTTTTAACTTTCCTATCAACGATACCTTCGGTTTCTGAGCTTGTCTCGCTGTTTTCCTCAGATGTGCTATGGCGTTATACAGCGTTTTGTCCTTTGGTGAAAGACTGGTCTGCTTCGATAAATCAAAGTAAGAAAGTGGTGTAACTGTGAAGTGTTCATCCCCAAATTTGTAACCGGAAACATCAATTTTTTCTACGGATAAGCAAAGTGTGTTCATAATATATCAAAAAATTGTTGGCATCAATCATGAAACATCAAGTCACACGCGACGATGAATATAAGTATATTATTACGTGGTAAATGAAGTGTAGGAATCGCTGAGGTACTGAGTTTCTTGGACAGGACATACTTTGGTTCAAAGTGCAGAATGCATACTGTCCGATTTCTGAGTCTGTTTAAAGGTAGATCTAACAAGTCTTTATTGCCGCAAGCTGCTAGCCAGGCAAAGAAACGAGTCTTATTCGTACTACCCTGAGGGAATTTAAACGAGTAGGCTGTCCTCGTAATGCATCCCTTTACACAACACTTTTTTGACATGGTTAATGCTGAAAAAAAAAGCAATTATTAACATTTTATTATTGCGTTCTACGTTTCGTCAGTTGCGTACAATTACCTACAGTTCAATAAATGGTACAATTAATTGAAAAAAACAAAGAAATCGATCGAATAGAGTAACCTGTCACAACCTAACCTCTTGGAATCGTATATAATTAAAAATATTGATGTACCTATCTATGTTTTCAGTCCTCCATGTAAAGGAGAGTATTAAAGAAAGATTCTATACTGGGTTGTGTTGAGCTGTGTTGAAACTTGATGCCCGCAATAGACCCACTAGACTTCGTACTTATTATTGTTTATAATAATAGCAACAACGAATTTAAACGCTCTGAACGATCGCACTGAATCAGACGCAACACCTGCAGTGATGCCATTCATTCGACGAATGGCATCATTGCAAGAGTTGTGTTTTACGCTGACTCGGCCCGCCCACTTTACAACAGCCGCTGCGCGAGCTTTTATGAAATGAGTGTTTAAATATTACATAATATTATAATATTATAGAAATAAATAAATAATTTAATTAAAGAAATATATTAAACGGTCACTAATTTTGAAGCAGTCAGCAAATAAATGGTGCATTACAATATCCAACAGAAAATGTTGTCGTTTACACGAAAGATGCATTATAATTTGTTGAATGAAAAGAAATTGTAATGCTCTACTCATTTCCCAGATCCTACCACGTGGAGGTCGCTGTAAGAGGACACGCCTGTGGGGCCGTTGCTGTGTTTGTACAGCAAAGCAAATACGGACACAAGAAAGACCTCCCTCCTTCCAACAATGAATCGTCTTATTTCTTCATTAAACTAAGAGCAACAAATAAGATATGATATGGTATGAACAAGAATCTTTTCAAATAAATAATAAATTATGTTTTCAAATAAATAAATACATTTCTTTTTTTGCCTTAGGTTAATGGAATACGCTATATACAATGTCTTAGTCATTTTTAAGTAACGCGTTAGATTAAATTTATTTGCAGCTGTTTTACGTACCTATCACGTTATTTATTTATTTTTCTTTTTATTTATTCGTATTTTTATTTTTATATCGTTTGTTTATTTCGTGACCGATTTATTCTCGAAGAACTATTTCATCATAAAATCGCAAAGTTTAAGGAACTACTTAGTCGTTATACCACACATTATTCCGCGCGGGAACGATAATAATTTGGTTTAACCAATCGATCTTTTTATTTTAGTCACTCATTTATCCTACATTACGTTGAGTTGATAATTACTTGCACTAATGTTTCTAAAGTGGGAAACGTTATAGTTCCTCCAACACATTTTTAGCTTCCACAACCTCTTTCCAAAATGAATCTACTTCGAAAGTGAGGAAACTCTATTTTACTTCTTCCACATTGATTACAAGTGAGAGTGACGTTATATCACTGGAAGGTCGGTCGCAGATGTATGGAATGTATAAAATGACAGAACATGCTGCCACAAAAAGTTATATCCTGATGTTGGAAAACGCACATGTTTAACGATATCAATGTCAGTTCGGATAAGCGATATTAATAGTGCAATACTTAATCTCACAGAAGCTCGGTAACAGTGTTAGCGCTCTCCTGATCAAATTCTTTTGTCGCGACAATTCACCTTTAGACAGTACATTCTCGTGTCAAAACGACCAAGAACTATACTTTTTGATTCGTCTGACTCCTGCTAAGCGCATACGAAACAATCTTTGAAATGTGATGGCATCGTTTTAACGCAGGTACACTGAGAGGAGAATTTATTTAATGTTAACAAATCTAGAGCTCGATATAGCGAAATAAATAAAACTCGACGACGAGTTTAAAACGTCCTGGCGACTTCGTTCCATAAGTTCATACAGCGGGTGACTAAAAATAGCGTTTCTGGCTTTTCACAGCTATTCGGCCAATATGCTCTCGAGGTGTCCAGGTTCCAGGCGCTAATTTCTAACCATCCCGACACTGTTATAAACTGTTACGATATATGTCTACATTCTGGTATTTTTTTTTTTCGCGGGTTTATACCTTCGAATTCATCAGTAGATGATGAAAAGTATCGAACAAAACTGTATGTATATAGACGCTTTTACTGTTATCGGTAAGAGCCTTCTGTTAAATTTATGAAAAAATACATAGCGAACGAATGTATTTTGGAGCTTCCTTTTTTAAGGGGCGATTGCACCCCTTAGAAATGTTTTTCCGCCGATAAAAAAAAATACTTGTCTTTTAGTTTTCGATGCTCTACAACAGGGGTCTCCAAACTACGGCCCGCGGGCCACATTCGGCCCGCGGACAGATTTTGGACTATTTCACTTTTTACCACCGGCAACAATGATAATATGGTTTTGGCCCTCGGAACTTACTGGAGTAATCAGTATGGCCCTAAGGCTGGAAAGTTTGGAGACCCCTGCTCTACAACATACGTGAGTTTCATCAAAATCGGAGGAGGACACCAAACTATCCTTCCTTGTCAGTCGAAACCCCGAAAATCTGAGAATTTCACGTAACATTGTCTTATTTAGTGGTTTTTTGGACATTGTGCAACAAATATAATTTCTTATGACACACGTAAGTATTCTCACGTTCATATTGTGATCTATAATATAAATTGAATAAAATATTTAATTACGCAATAAAGAAAATTTGATTTTTTTCTCAACACATCAATTTGAGAGTTTAGAAAATAAAAACATAAACAGAGCTTATAAAATTAGTATAATCAATCAATTAACGTGCCGCGAGCCGTTTTTTGACGAGTTAGTTCATTTTATAATTTATAGTAGGAATATTATGTTGAAAGGCCAATATTTAATAGTTAAATTATCAGGTTTCATTATTACAGCTTACAGCAAGTTCGAATAATTAAACCCTTGAATATATGGTTATAGCTGTTTAGACAAGGCTTTAAAATCCAACGGACATGGCGCTCTCACGAGTTAACGTACGTTCATTTGAATTTGAGATAATTTTCTTTTCTGCTTTTGTGTTTCTTGTTATTTGAGTGCATCCACGTGACTGGATAAGTTTTAGTGCATAGCTGTTCTATTCTTTTCATTTTCGATATTCATTCGTAGATCCTTTTTGTGTTTTTACGATCCCATACTACCTCGTTTATCTCACTTTGCTAATTTTCGGTTGCTGCTCAATTATCAATTCCACGATTATTTCTTTTATCGGTTAAGGGGCTTCCTTATCCTATTGCATGTTTCCTTACCCTTTCTTTTAAAGTGGAATCATGGGTGACAGTCACAAGACTCCTCGTGTATTTGCAAGTGGTTCCCAGAAGAGGAAATTGCATGCGGAACGTGAAAAGAAAACCGAAGAAACTTTAGCTAAAACACCCAAATTGACTAATTATTTTATTACTTCGAGCAAACAAGAAGTTTCGCAAGATCCAAAAAATACAATAGGAGATTCAATATTAGATGAAGATTTGGTGGATACTATCCAAGATAATCCAATTGATGCACCAGGCAAAACCACAGAATCTTTGAAAACTTGTGAACAAAATCAAATGCAAGCAGACTTTTGTGATTTCAAAAATGACGTTGGTCTTTGGCCTAACTCTATTAAAGATGAGATGATCAGATATTGGGTGGATAAAGGTTTCACCAAACTTCAAAATTGTGATGAAGTATCGTTGCAGAATTCAGTTGTACAAGATCAGTCGTGAGATGATTCAAACTTTATTCGGAAATGTTCAAAGAATATGTTCAATCGCAGCAATCAAATTCGAGAGACCGTCAGCCGATTTTGGCTTTGTTTTTTTCCAACTACGGGTAAAATATATTGTTATGCGTGTAAATTAATGTCGACTCAAAACATGAAACTAAGTGGAGAAGGCTTTTTCGACTGGAAGCATGCATCTGATCGTCTATCCAGGCATCAGATTTCAAAGACTCACTTGGAATCGGTAAAGAGTTTAGCACAATGGACAAAAGTCACAGGACACATCGATCAAGAACTAGCGATACAAAGAAGCAGAGCAAGTTCAACATTGGCGGAAAATACTCAGAACTTTCGTCAGTACTATTTAATTCATTACTGAACCTGGATTAGCCTTCCAAGGTGATGATGAAATTATTGGCTCACCGAGAAATTAAAATATCCTCCGTATCCTAGAATTGCTAGCAGAGCATGAACCACTTCTCGCAGCCCATATTAAAGGACATGCCAACAAGGAGAGAGGTCATGTCAATTACTTTTCGTCTACGATTTGTAAAGAACTGATCAGTTCTATAGGTAATAAAGTTCTCAATGAAATAATAACAAGAATTGAAGAATCAAAGTATTACTCGGTGTCAGTGGACTCCACGCCTGACGAATCTCGTATTAATCAACTGGCTATAGTTGTTCGATATACAGAAAAATCGATGCCAAAGGAAAGATTTCTGACCTTTTTACCAAACTGCGGCTATACTGGTGAAGCAAACACTTTACTTAAATATTTAAACGACCCTCAAATTGACGTTCTCGATTGTCGCGGCCAATCATACGATAATGTTGCAAATATGAGTGGCAAATACGAAGGCTATTTGAAAAGTTTCCGGTCTTTTTAAAAAAACACATATATTTCGAAGCAAAACAAAATTTATTTCTCGACGTAGTCTCCCTGCAACTCGATACATCTGGTTCAACGTTTCTCCCATCCTTTTAAACCGTCGGAAAAAAATTGATTATCTAAACCTGAAAAATATTGGTTTACAGCGTTTTCCACTTCAGCATTTGACTTATATTTTTTTCCCCCGAAATTTTTTTTCTATTTAGGAAACAGGAAAATGTCGCTGAGAGTTAGATCTGGCGAATAGGGTGGTTGCAGAAGCAATTCAAACTTCAATTCGTTTAATTTTGTCATTACGACCGCGCACGTGCGAACCCGAGCGTTATCCTGGTGAAACAGGATTTTTTTCTTGTCCAAATGCGGACGTTTTTTCTTAATTGTTACCTTCAATTTATCCAGCAATGCAGCGTATTACTGTCCGTTGATTGTTTCACCCTTTGCAAGGTAATCGATAAGAATTATTCCACAGCTATCCCAAAAAACTGTCGCCATCACTTTTCCTGCAGAGAGAACGACCTTTGCCTTCTTCGGAGTTGGTTCCCCTCCGGCAATCCACCGCATTGACTGTTGTTTGGTCTCAGGCATATGGTGGTGTACCCAGGTATCCAAAATTCCGCTTGAATTTTTTTGACACAGGCTAAGACATTCGTGCGACATGTCTGTTCGTATGCACTTTTGGTCGATCGTCAACAAGCGCGTTACCCGGCGTGCGGATAATTTTCTCATATATAATCTTGATGTAAAATCTTGTGCACCCGTTCAGATTATATCCCACAGGCCTAAGCAATATCCTTAACAGTCGATCGACGATCTTCCATCACAGTTTGATGCACGAAATCGACCATTGCGTCAGTTATAGCGGTTTCGCGCGCCCGTAACGTTCCGCGTTAATGCTCGTATGATCACGTTTGTACTCGGCCACCCAATGTTTGACCGTTGTAAATGAAGGGGAGGCTTCACCGTATACAGACTATAACTCATCTTTTATTTCCTGAGTCTTTTTTCCTTTCAAATAAAGGAATTTTATCACTGCGCGATACTCAATTTTCTTCATTGTTGACAGACAATGTCAGCTGACAACTTTGGAAGAGTGCCATAGACAAAGTAATGATCAAAATAACTTGACATTTTTACGGTTTACATATGTCAAGGCCATCGATCGGTAGCTAGCGATACAGAATTCTGACTGAAAAATTATCAGAGAAAAAAAACAGGCAGTTTTACTGCTTGAAGAAGCTGAGCGATACTCGCTGGTCTTGTCAAGCTGAAGCTACGAAAGCCCTTGTCGATGGCTATTCCGAAATCAAAGAAGCTCTAAACCAGCATATCCTCTAATAAGCAGGAGCTGTTGAAAAGTAAATTTCCATATGTATTATATTCAACGTTTTTCAAAATTACGCGCTATAAAATGGCGCCAGCGGAATGTGCGTATATGCGTGAATTATCGCCCTCTCGGAAATGCGGTTCTCTGAGGCGCTGATATAAATGAAGAGATGTGGGCCTAGCAAGCTGTAAAAGCGCCCATATGCGTTGTCTAAAATAATTACACCAACGTTCTTTTCTTTAATCAGCTTCACTGTGTTTTAATATCACCCGAACTTCATTGGCATTGGGGTCCCTCTCGAGTAACATGTGCTATCACTGTAATACTTACATCCTGCCATACCGACAACTTTTACTTTTCGCTGGATGCTTGATTGATATACTTGCCGCAAGTAGCGCTAGTTACGATGTGTATTTTTACGATGATTCTTAACACGGGCCCTGCACTTCCATGTAAACTTTGCGTAAACTATTCTCTGCTGATAGTCACATCCGATGACATACAAGACAAGATGTCTACCGTGTCGGCGAGTTGTTAGCAGTCGTGAGTAAGAAGGGAAACTTAGCATTGTAAATATCTGCAGTTTATCGTCTAATAAATTTGAAACGCACAGGTACGTAATTGAGAGATATTCGTGCTTCTTTCTAATTCTTGGTCGATGTAGTAGAGGTGTTCAGGACCCCGGTGAGCTTTCGTATTTTAGATTGCTAATAATTAAGTCTGCTTTTTCGACCTTTGTTTACATCCGCTGTGCACATGTAGCACGCCTTCCTACCAAAGATCAACGCATATCTTTGTAATAGCGATAGGACTTTTTTAATCGATAATATTTTTCTAAATTCATCATCAATTTGAAGAATGAATCCTAATTCATATAATACACGATCATATATTTACGTAACAAATGATAAAATAGTACGTAAATATTCAGTGTATTTGACGCAAGTATCGGTTGCAAGCCAATATTTCTATTTTATCAATTAAAAAATGTTCAAACGATCGATAACCTTAAAAGTTACATTGATTTACATAATTTTCTATACACAGATTTGTACATATGTTGCAGAAATTGTTTGGATTAAATACATGATCTGGGTTGCTTTTTGATAGAGCAATTATTTCAGGTTAGTCTAACTCTGCTAGATCTGGTGTTGTTATTAGTTGCATGGAATTTTTTAGCGCACATTATTCAAACATTTTAACTCATTTTAAGATTCAAGTTACCGTCACTTTGGAGTTGTTTTCAAAGTACCTCTATGAGACTGCGAACATTGCTTCAGAGTCATTGTCAAATTCTCCTCGTTTTGCACACGTGTGAATATGTTTTTTTTACATTGAGACTTCATCGATATATCATTAACGATGCTCATTTCTACTTCATTCAAATTAATCGAAGAGACGAATATAGGTGGAGGTGGAAAAGAAACCTGTTTTTATTGACTAATACTGTAAACCAGGGGTCTCCAAACTACGGCCCGCGGGCCACATCCGGCCCGCGGACAGATTTTGGACTATTTCACTTTTTACCACCGGCAACAATGATAATATGGTTTTGGCCCTCGGAACTTACTGGAGTAATCAGTATGGCCCTAAGGCTGGAAAGTTTGGAGACCCCTGCTGTAAACGATTTAATGATGTTGATCGATATAACATATTAACTTTCATTGTTGTTTTGCTTTAACAGCATTTATAAGTTAAGAAGTAACATGGAAGACTTGGCATTAGGCAACCTGTAGATAGTCACAGAAACATTAAATGGACGTCACATTGATGCTGCTATGCTGTAGAAATTTGCACAACTCGACGTGTCTTGACAGTTATACAATTGCAACTTGAATGAGACTCGTCCCATTGAATCTACCTGGGCATTTTCAAAGAGTGACTCAACAATTAAATAAAAAAGATTAAGATCATTAAAATCTTATTTTAGACCGATGTACTTATTATTTTTCATTTTTAGTCCCTCTATAGAAATTAAACACATCCACAAATTTTGTTTACCTGAAAAGCAACTCAGTTTGTGTAGAATTTTGTCCTGTTTGTATCAATTACCAAAGCTACACAGAAATACAAAAACTTTGCTATTGGCTTTAATAGCGGCTCATGAATCATAAATTGTCTGGAATTGCAATTATTGAACAGAGGCCAATTTTAAAGAAATAAAAATAATTTTTTTACATAAAATTTTTAACTACAGCACAATGTCGAGTGATAACGAATTCGAGCCGACTCCACCTAAACACAGGCGCCTTATACAACCACTTATGAGCAGTAGCAATAATACCGGGATTCCGGTAGTTAGGTCACTGAGAAGTGGACGATGCATCGTAAGGAAATGAAAAAAAAAATCTCTTTGTCAATTAAAAATTGTGGAAGGATGAAAAATTAACATATTTCTACAGAAACTTGAGGGCGACAACAAAGACGTTTACGTGCTGAGCGATGTTGAAAGCCGTGCATCTTCTCAAAGCGGTAAAAATTTTAAGATGCTGTGTTTGAAGTTTAATAGAAGATTAACCGTCTGCTTTATGATTGTTAAAGGTAGCGCAAGTTCTGTGACACAACCCAACTCTGATAGCCCATTCACAAACACAGTAGATATATCCGTCGAGTGCGAACAACTTTTTAAAAATTCGAAACGGTCTTCCGAGTGTAGAAATAATGAAGAGAAGGACGAAGCAGCGAGTTCGAGCAATGGTATCGACTCAGATTCGAACGACTCACAACCAGAAAAATGTCCAATCTGTTGGTTGCCGTTTACCAATCAGGAAGTCGCGACTCCCTCAATATGCGATCATCGTTTCTGCTTTCATTGCCTCATGGAATGGAGCAAAACGACAAATACGTGTCCCGTGGATCGTCAAACTTTCAATGATATCAACGTACCACCAAAATTCGGAAGCAAAGTATGTCAAGTTCTTGATGAAAACCTTGAAGTTCCTTCTGAAAATATTAATTTTTTAAAACATGCAAATGGGTGTTGATACTGCGATCAAAAGTTAAATTTTCGCTCATTTCTAAATTCATTTTAGGTCACTAGGCTCGTGCCCGTGGAAACGAGGGTGAATACGGATGATGATATCGATGTATATGAGCGGGAAATAGACTCCGACGATGACGATGATCTTTATGTTTATGACTCCGAGGACGGCGATGATAATCCAGAATTTGTCGCAGTAAATTTATCTCAAACAGACTGGGGCTCTGCGTATTCTACAGAAGAGGACGTAGATGACAATTCGACTTGCATAACAGTGGAATCATCGTCTTCGGACGAAAATTATTTGGATGAAAATTCCTCAGTGGGGATTACTTCTTCGTCAGACGAGAATGATTTTGAAGAAAATTTGGATTCCCCAGTGGTCGTTAGTTATTCGTCGGATGAGAATGACTTGGAAGAAAATTTACATTCCCCAGTGACGGTTACTTCTTTGTCGGACGAAGAAGTAGTTTTTTCATCCTCAGATTATAACGAATTATCCTCGTCCTCCTCTGCATCGTCCTCAGAACCTCTTTCCTCGGAATTATCTTCATTCCTACGCGTATTTTTCGCTTAGTTCTTTCATTTCTGTTTCCTGCTCTTCCACTTCCTTTAGTTAAGATCATACGTACCGCGCACTTTGATTGCAGCTTTTTTTGAACGAGTAAGAGCGGATCTTCGTTTCACACGCTGAGTCGCTGAATCCTCCGAACTTAGAAGTTGATACGCGTCAGTTCCGGACAATGGCAAAAACTTCAGTGTCACAGTGAAACGGCATGACCCTTTTCATATTTAATTTATTTTTTTTTAAATTGTTTTTTTGTTGTTTTAGTCAGTCGAAGCTCGTGTAATTAATGATAGAATTATTTTTATTATAGAAATGCTGGCTATCAATGGTACAGAAGACGCAGGTCTCTTCAGTTATGTCACCGACCACTGAATATTTAAGTATAATTAATTAATGGAAATAGTATAAGATCATTAATGGATACAAAACTCGCACATAAAAGCTATGGTATCTTTTTTTTATATAGATTAACATGAATTATATTGAATGCCGTTCTTGTCATAGTTCGCGTTTATTTGAGTTATCGTTTGAGTAGTTAACATTTCTAATTAATGGATTTAAAAAATGTAACGTCAATGTCGAATCCTATGAAATTTGTAATTTATTACCCGCTTCTTGTTATAATTAAACTTTCATCAATGAAATTTAAGAATGCAATTGTTACGGATAAATAAAACAAATATTTTTTTATCGTAAATTCATCGATGATGTATAAACGTTAAATTTGGCCGCAAAATGTCTCATCCCTTTGTATATCCTCTAAGCTCTCGTTAATATAAATTCCATTTTTTAATAAGTTCGGAATTGTGATGACAACAAATTAAAGATACGTGAATTTCAAAACGTAAAACAAAAATAAGCCAGACTTATTGAAAACGAATGGAACTGCTAGGATAGAGACGAAAAGCACGATGTGCTCTATTGAAGTTTCCGACGATCACGGATGAGGCGATAAAAAGTGATTTAACAGTTTAATCGTATGAGATGAATATACGCGGTAGCGTCTCGACGCTAAGGTAAAATAATAAAAACTTCTCTTTAAACGTCACGCGATGTCCATCGTCGGCGCTACGGGCTACCGCTACTCTTAGCCCGGATTTTCATCACAGGCGCACAGCTCTTTTGCGCTATCTTTTCGATGAGTGGGAGCAAGAAGGAACGATGATCTCGTTCCATCATTTCTCTCTCGCTCTCTGTACCACTAATGAGTGCAATAGCACTGAGTGCCTAGGTGAAAATTAAGCTTTACACCGAGGTCAAACCCTTTACCGGCGCTTTTCAAACTTCAACTCGAGTTTTCTAATGGAAATACGTCATTACGGACGCAAAATTCTTCTGGTTCATTTTGTATTCATTTTCTGTAATTGTGATACGTGATATTGAACTTTTTGACCAACAGGGATGAAACGAAGAAAAAATTATATTTCACAATCAAAGACGATACTACCCTTCGGTCGATGAGAAAAACTGTAATGCAAATTTCCCCGCCACAATTGATCTTTCGGATAAAAGGAGTACGATGAATTGTGCCTCACAATTGGTAGAGTTCACCGTTCTCGTCTTTTATCCGAATGATTAATCTTGGTGGAGTAATTTGTGATGGAAAAATTCTGGAATCTCATTCGCACGTTTTCCGATCTGAGAGAGACAGACAACGTGTAGTACATCGTTTTAAGCATATGAGATATTTACTTTATCTAATTGCCAAAAGAGATTATTATTGACCATTTAAAAGATAAAAAATGAAGTCAAATTATGAAGAGTATTAAAATTGGGAAGAAAAGGATAAAGAGTTGTTTAACAATTTAAGGTGACGTGCTATAGTGACGGAGCCATCATGAATACGTGTGAGATAGCGCTATTGGGCATCGTCGTAAAACAAGAGAGAACGTCAGAAACGTGTAATACGTCACATTAAGCATATCAGATTTTTTTTCTCTAATTCAATACCAAGTATTCTGGTCTTCTAGCCTATTGTTTACCAAGTTTTTGTTTGATAGATGAAAATTTACAAATGTTCGAGCAAAAATAGATTTTTTTTCGAAAAATTACAAAAATTCACAATTTTATAAAATCTAAACGTCTTCCCAGATAGAAATTTGGCGGTACAGCGTCACGGTACAGTGGAATCATGTATGTCCGCACATAACTGCTTCAGTGCCGTCTCGACGTTCTGACAACAGGGCGTGCCAACACTGTGTCTGCACGGTTGCAGCATGTTGTAGGGCCTCACGATTTGCTTTAACCATACGGGCAGGGTATTGGCACCCTGTGCTGTTAAAAAGTCGTGCCGTCACAATGTCGCCCTGGCGCGGACGTACATGACGGTATTTTGCCGACAGCTGTCACGGCACGTTTTTCTTACTGGGTTGACAGATTCTGGACAAACTCAATACCGAACCATCTTGTTCCCTAGTCTATTCTTGTACGAAGTTTTAGCTCGCTAGCTCAACATTTACAAAAGTTAGAGAGGTCCTATTACAACTTTTTCGATAAATTAAAACATTCATAGAATGATACACATGCTAGCGATTTACGCAATAGCAGCAAACTGACGGGGGTTGCAACACGACTCGTGTGCACAATTTTAGGAAGATCGGTCAACCCGTTCTCGAGATATAGCCATTTTTATTTTGCAAGCTCGTCACACATATGCACGCACATTTTTTCTAAATATGATTACGCGACGTATTGAGACTTTTTAAATACTCCGGCATTAAAATCCGGGAACAAATTATTGCACGAAAACAAGACGTCCTCTAGGAAGAAGCAACAAAACAGCCAGAATTATTGAAAATGATTGAAATCGCTAGAATAGGAACGAAAAGCACGAATATGCTTTATCGGACTTTCTCACGATCAGGAATGAGACGATAAAAAAATTATTTTAGGTTTTATGTAGATGAGATATTTACTTTTTTCAATTCCCGAAAGATAATAATAATTACTGAGAAGCGTGAGTGACTGAAAACCATTGAAACCGTTGAAATATGAATAAAAAGCACGAATTTATCGGATTTTTCAACCACCAGGGATGCGACGAGATGAAGGATGATGAATATATTCGAAGATGCTGTACTCGGATGTAGTCAAATTAGCGTCCGTTCTCGGGACTTCCGTTTCCTGGTCCTTTTCCAACCCCCACAATTACCATTATATTTTACTATCTCCTCGACCGATTTCATTTATTCGCAACGCTCCAACACGTGATTAAGAAAGCGTTTAATTAATTTTAGTAACGGCTAATAACATTTGTATATTTGTTAACCGATGCAACATTTTAGCTTTTCGTCACCATCTTGGAAAGCGAGAAATAGCGCAACGTCGCAACGGCGTCGCGAGCCAAGATGTCCGAAATTTTTCGATAGCGAAGCGTACCCTTCGGCTGTCAATATTAGTTAAAGTTTTCTCGAGTGTCCTGCGAATCGCAAATTCGTTCGGATACGACAAACGAGCCTTGACGTTCATTTTTTTCCTCAAACTTTATCGAGTGACCGAGTGGCTCGAAGGAGAGTGGAGTGCACGCGCTGCTCAGGGGACAACCGTGTACTCTTAACGGTACGTTTCGTGTTTGTAACTGGATGAGGAGACTTTAAGAGTTTTCAAATAAACGCGATAATACGCTGCATGTATCGAAAACTATTGTTCTCTGAGTGTCGACGAAGCCTCGGGGGTCCCGATTGTCACTGTTTTGACAATAGACTCGAGGCTCTGAATGCCTCGAGGCTGTAAATTGAGAAACTTAACCCAATGAACGGTCGAAACTGCCGAAAACACGCAATTTTTATTTTTTTTTATCCCTCGATATAGACTTGAAAAAAAAATCATCGAACGCAACATATTTTTGCTTCGAGTATTCCGTTAGTTCGTAATGCGTTCAAAGTTAACAAAAAAATGCATATGTGATGCAGTAAAAAAAATTCTATGCTTAGGATTGAAATGCAGTGGGGTTTGTGTTAATTCCTGGCTTTGTCGACAAAGATGTCCAGCGACAGCGAGCGTCAACCACAGCCATCCAAACGCAAGCCTCTCGTTGTGTCGGACAGCGATAGCAGCGAGAGCTCCATTGTTGGAAGAACGCATAAAAAGCGACGTGTCTATGTATGAATATTTAAACTTTTTGAATTTACTTTTTTTGAAATAAAATTTTTAACATTTTTCTACTTTTTTGCGTCGTAGAGAGTCGTCAGTGATGCAGAGACCACGGATGATGACAGTGACGTGCCAAAACCTGTGACACGTAGGAAAAACTATGTAAGTTTGACACTGAAGTTTCTAAAAGAATTTAGAGCATAGAATTCTTAAAAATTTCTTTAGCAATTTAGTTTTTTATATCTTATAAAATTTAATGCATCTTTGAGAGTTTGTCGAAAAGTTATCTATCGCATTGGTTTAGCCTGGAAATTGGTATCACGCCTTTGCCCGTTGGCAAGATAACTTTGATTTTCATTATGCCGAATTTGCAATGTTTTAGTCGTAAAGAAAAAGAAAAAATTTTATTTTTTTATTTTTGGCTTTGTTAAATTAATCGAACATTGTTTCACAGAAAGTTGTCAGCGACGATGACGGGAGTTACAGCAGTGGTTCGGAAGCCAGCTCTGAAATGAGTAATTATCGTAAAATTCAATTCCGAAATAAATAAAGGAAAAATAAGAAATAAAAAGAATGAATATTTAATAAATTACAGTCGAAGGTAGTACGAGTTCTGAGTGGCAGTCAGATTGGGAAAGTATGTCGAACGATTCGGAGTCAGAGTCGATCGAGATCAAGCATCCTCGGAAAGCTACCAAGTCATCAAAATCACCGAAGAAATTAGAGGACGATGGAGCTGGAGCATCGGGTTCAAACGCCGGCGGCGAGTCCGACGCGAGTGATGGTCAGTCGGAAAAGTGTCCAATCTGTTTGCTGACATTCAGAAAGCAGGAAGTCGCAACACCGTCGTCGTGCGACCACTGTTTCTGTTTCATTTGCATCACGGAATGGAGCAAAAATATAAATACGTGCCCTGTGGATCGGCAGGCTTTCACGGTTATCCACGTTCGCTCGAAACTTGGCGGCAAAGTACGTGAATTCAATTTTTCACGATTCCGGGAAGTTGAGGCGGTCGAACAAGAAGCTCATTGTATTTTTTTTTACAGATTGTGCGACACGTACCAGTCGAAACTAGAACTAATATGGAAGAACAAATACAGGAAGATCCGACGTACTGCGAAGTTTGTCACCATTGCGACCGCGAGGATCGTATGTTATTGTGCGATGGTTGCGATCTCGGTTATCATCTCGAGTGTCTAGATCCTCCGATGAACGAAGTTCCTATGGACGAGTGGTACTGCCCCGAGTGTTCCCGCAACAGTCAGGATGACGCTGAAGCGGTACGATCTTGTTCCTTTTTATGTCGAATACAAAAAAACAGCTGAATAATTACGTTCGTATTTTCATGTTGAAGGCTTTTAAAGAAATTTTAACAATAAATAGTCCTCGTCTTATGCTACTTAAATAAGTTATAAACAAAGGACTTGAATGTTCGATTATTGCGAAACGCTAATCATATTTTGTTCCTGGTTGATAAATAATTTAAAAAATGTTCGTTTTTTTCTTTTTTTTTCATGTCCCAGGTTCCCATCGACTTGGACGAGATTTCTGATTTGATGGCTGAGGCGCGCGGTCTCGGTGTGTCTTACGGGCGCACCCGTACCGGTATACCCCGCGAGGATCACGGACCCGGTCCATACCGAATAATTCCCCGTACACGTCAAACGGAACGTGTTCGTGCGAACATCCGTGCCGGTCGCGACCGTACCCGGGCCCGCGAGGTCCGGGAAATCGCGCGAACATTCGACCCCGATCAGCCGTCCACGTCGTCGTCGGGAATAGATTCGATATCGGAAAATTCGCGTAGTCGCTCGCCAAACGGTGGCATGATACGTCGCGCGCTAACGGCCCGCGCCGCTGCACCCGCCGTCAGGGTAACAAACGTGACGTCCCCCCGTACCCGTGCTCGTAAATCCACTAGTAAAACCAAGAAAAAACGTAAAGCAACGGAACGCGGCAAGCGTATGGTTCGCAAAGTGCGTATCGTTGAGTACAACGCTGACGGTGAGCGTGAGGAAATCGTAACTTACGTCAATGTCGCGCCAACATCAACGAAGAGACGGAAGAAACGAACTAAAAGATCCCGCAAGGTATACACTTCACCGACACTTGACCGTGTCAGTGGCTCTCCATTGCATTATCGTTGATTCTTCCACAAAAAAAACATCTTTTTTTTAACTACTTATTAATATAACGAAAACATTACTAACATAAATTGTGCTTGGTATAATAACTCATTCGATGGTTTTATTGTAGCCGTGCACAAGCAAATATTTAGATTGTTTTTCTTTTTTTTTCTATGTAAACACTTAATTGTTCCATTTGTACGAATAAAAACTATTCTTCAGTAGATGCATTTTTGCTTCTTTCTCATCGCGCTCTCTCGATATTGTCCGAAATTCTCCTTGTCTGTATTTGCTGTATCTGTATCTCTCTCTCTCTCTCTTTCTGTCTCTGTGTGTGTGTGTGTGTGTAGACTTACGTTTAACAATGGGCGAGGCTCGAGCTATTTCCAAAAAATTTCGTTGGCTTTAGATTTAAATTCAATTTGATTTCACGAAGGTTACTTGGGAACCAAATTTTGTCACTACTAACAGAATTAAAACAAATAAAAAATAAGTAAACAGTGTTGCTATTCAACAATCTGTAAGATTGATGTTTTGGCTTGAATTTTAGAAACTGAGGAGCCAGCGCGCCCGTACCGTGTCATCGATGGCAGCAGCTATGAACACGGCAAAAAAGCGTTTGGCCAACACACTCGGCATAGTCGGACGTGGTGGCACAGCCTTTCTGTCTGGACCAAACACCAAAGTTCGCCGAACAATCACGGAACGCGGTGCCCTCAATGACTCGAGAAATCGCGCTGGAATTTCCCTCGTTAGCCTCTTCGGAAATAATCTCGGCCTTGACTACAGCCCGCCTGGGTGAGTGCTATTCAGTCATAATTTTGCGAATTTTTCTTTTTTTTTCTGATTAGTCACTGCCGTAGGGTGCAGATTAGGAAAGTGGGCATAATCTAATTTTCTAATTAACATTCGTTAAAGAAGATTACAATTTCCTTACCAATTGGCCATTAATCTATTATTATTATTATTATTATTATTATTATTAAAATTGATAAAATGACGATTGTCAACTATTTATTGAATTACTATTTTTGTTAAGTAAATAGAAAGTCGGATATTGCCATTTCCCCCCAAAAACGGTGTCGCAAAGATCCTGAACATCGTTGCCGTAATCTAGATTAGGATAATGGGCACAATGTAATATTCTGATTACCTTAAAAAGATATATAGATTTAAAAAAAAATACAATTACATTTAATTCTCGGAGAGATATATTTGTATTGACTCGATGGTAATTGAAACAAAAAAAATAGACGGTTAGATTTTGCCCATCGCTCGAAATAATTCAATCAGGTTCTTCGACGTCGTCTGAAAGCTTTATTATTTTAACGTGATGCTCTGCGCAATAGAGCTTGAAAAATAGAAAATATAAAAATAATAATTTTCTAGGCTCAAAAAATCCTGATTTTAGAGTGAATAACGATTATGCGATAACGCGAACTTAGGGAGCGATATTAATTCGTGACGCACACAATACACATGGTTCGAAGAAAAAAAGTAAAAAAAATAATAATAAATTTTTTAAAAAATTTCAACAATATTTCAAGGGAATCGTCGTTAAAAGTCGTCGACGAAATGTACCATGAAAGTATTGCGCTTGAAAAAACAAAAAAATTTTTCTCCTCACTAGGTCGGACGATGAATTTGATAGCGTTGCGGGGGATGGTCCTGTAGTGGGTGCGCATCGTCGTTCGGCCGTGTCGGCAACACGTCGTCGCTTCGCTCTGAAGGGCATAGCGAATCCCGTGACACGGGAGGAGCCATCGCACGTCGTAGATTTGATCGGTAGTATAATAGATACTCAAGAGTTGTGGCACTCGAATAAAAAAGCGTCAGTAACGTTGAGAGCAGATGGCACGCTGTTGATTGAGAACAAGCACAGCGTGAATAATAACGAGAGCCCAGTTAAGAAGAAGGAAAACATAAATGGCGGCGACGCTCCAGAGCTGAACGTCGAGACACCGCTCGATCTCTCCAGCGTGAACCCTAGCGATATAACGCAAGCCCCTATGTACAACAGCCCTCGAGGCGGTGGAAATCGTGGTAATTTTCGCGGTGGGTACCGCGACGGTTCTCGTCACAGTCACGGCGGCCAGAACTACGGTGGCTCTTACTCCGGAGGCGGAAGGCATAGCTACGGTGGTACAGGCTCTCGAGATAATTTTGGGAATCATGAATTCGGACCACCTGCGAATTACAATCCAAATTTTGATCATCGAGGTCCACCGCCTTTCGGCGGGGCTCCGCCCTTCCGAAATCGTAATCCTCAACTCTTTCGACCACAGCGAATGCCCATGCACGATCGACCGATGTTTTCTCCACCCACGGAGGGCTTAGAACTTAGGCCACCTTTTCCGCATCCCAATCACTTTCCCAGGCCTAGATTACCCCTGGTACCTCCCGGACCCCCTCCGGGAATGCATCCGCATATGCTGGGAGGTATGGGCATGCGACCGCCCATTGAACAGCAGGGTGAACATCATTTTCAAGAGAACGTTTCACAAAACTCGCACGAAGAACCGAGGGAACTGTTTCCGTCTTCCGAGCCTAATGTGCCCGGTGAAGAGCGCACTGAGGATGAGGAGTGTGATATATATTGCGATATCGAAGCTCCTAAAGAGAACGAGGCTCAAGATGCAACGAATGAGGGGGGTTCTATAGCTCTCCTGCCACCTCCCGAACCACCCTCGGGTCTCCTTGACTTTGAGGAGGACAATTCCAAGAGCTGCAAGGACAACGACAGCGATCAGGAGGATCTTGTCATCGACGATACTCCGAAAGAGGAAACTGCGCGTGCACACGATGATAAATACGATCCCTTCGCTGCGGACAGCGACAGCAATGACAGCAATCACGATAAGCGAGAAAAAATCGAGAAAACGCCGGAGGAAGGTCCGCTGACCGCTCCTCTAGATCCGCCGCCAATGCCGCCTGAGTTTCCGAGTCTCGAGACAAAAACCCCTGAGCGAGGGATCAATCCCCTTCTGCGATTGACAGCTTATGACGATGACGACGACGATGAAGACTCGCAGGACGATTGTCCTAATTTTTCGATATACTCGTCGGCATCTATGGACGTCGCGAGACACGCGGAACAGGAATTGTCGCAGCAAATCGGACCTCTCGAACCCCCACCGCTTCCACCCGATATTCCGGACGATGACGATGTTATCTTAGGCGATGTGCAGTCCTGCGATCTCGCTGATATTCCCGAACCCTCTGATCCGTACGTCGAGGCTCTGCGCAAAGAAAGACAGACTTTGAGCAGAATACCACCGAAAAAAATCTCCAACGATGCGAGAGGTAAAATAACATTCAAAATTGGCAACAAGTTTAAGATTAATAACAAATTGAGCAATTTGTACGACGAGCTTGACGAAAATATCGAAGTTTCGATCGAGCAGGAGAAGGAAATTGAAGAAAAACGCAAAAGCTCGCCCGCGGTTGAGTCTGCGAAGAAAGTGCGCGAGGTTGATAAATACGACGAAATATTTCCTACAGAGGATATTACGAAGAGTCAGAGTAGGGAGAAGGAAAAGGAGAAGGAGAATGACAAAAATAAGAAATCCAAGGAGGACAACGAACAAAACGACGACGACGACAAAGAAACCGATAAGTCAGAACGCACAAAAAATGCCGAAGCTAAAGAATGTGATAAGGAAAGCATTGGAGATAAGGATAAGAGTGTTCATTCTGATGCAGAGGATGCGAAGGGTTCGGGCGATGACGACGAGGAAAAGGAGGAAAAAATAGAGGAGGAAGCGAGATCTAAGAATTCTGACGATGAGGACGACGAAAATGAAAATAAAGAGGATAAAGGGCGGAAATTTAAAGAATCGTTGACGATCGATCTGACGGAAAAGAGCTGCGATACGATTATTTCGATAGCCGAGAGTGTTCCGTCTTCGCCGAAGAAAATCGCACGTCGTGAGGAATCAAACGCGGATGGGACTCCGGAGCACAATTTAGAGAGCGAGGGCATCAAATCGCGAGATGGCAGTGATGACGAAAAAATGTCGGATGATCACAGCGAGAAGGAATCCGTAAAGAAGAGAAAATCGCGAAGAAGTGACGCATCTGCCGATGAGACAAGCGACATCGAGGATCGCAGCAGCGATAACGAGGGGTTGAAAAATGCTGCCAAGACCTCGTACGCGAGTAGTTTGGATCAAAATCGAGCAGGTGCGAGTTCGAGCTTCGACGTCGATGATGAAACGGAAAATTTCCCACTTGAGAAGGAAATAATCGTTAATGACAAAGCGGCGAAAGAGGATAGTGAAGGCGACGGTTGGGAATCCGACGGCGCATACACGCCGTGCAAGGACGAGAGGCCGGTTAAAGAAAAAGGACACAAGGGATCGATGTCGCCTTTCGAAAGCGGATTGGAACCCATAACGCCCACGAAAGACAGATCCAATGATGATCTAGACGTCTGCAGAACTCCCGTTGGCTATGCGGGTCTCGGGACCGAAGCTATTTCCGAAACAGATGAGGCTATGAATTTCGAGGACGAATTAACACTGTTGACATTGCGAAAAGAAAAAGAGATGGAGGAGGGCGAGATAGTGGACGATGGAAAGTTATCCAAAAAGCACAGTGGTAAATCGTCAGAGGGCGACGACGGTAAGAGGAAAAGAAAAAAGAAGGAGAAGGAGAAAAACAAAGAAACGGAAAAAAACAAAGAAAATATTTCCTCGGACAATCAGGTGGCATGGAAGAAAATCTCAAAGAGCACGAAGGAGAGGCAGTACAGAGACAAAGACAAACGTTCGCGATCGCGGGAGAGAGACAAAGACAAGGAGAAAGAGAAGGACAAAGATAAAGATAAGGGAAAACCAAAGAAGAAGGTGAAGGAAACTGCGAGGAAGAAGGAAAAAAGAAAGGAATTGGCTCGGTACGACGTTCGAAAAATTGTCGCAGAGAAACCGGCGAGACCTCGGAAGGACGAGTACGGACGAGACATACGAGACTATTCGCAGAGCAAATCTGGTAGTAGGAGTATATCACCACGCAGGACTGTTTCGAGAGGCCGGAGGAGTCGATCTTATTCTAGAGTTCATTCGAGGTCCCGTTCCAGGTCGCGAGTACGAAGATCCTGGTCGAGGGATCGAAGATCTTTGTCGAAAACACATGGATCTGTTTCGAAGGGACGTAGATCCGTTTCCAAGGGCCGTAGATCCGTCTCGAGGAGACGATCGTTGTCGAGAATAAGACGAAAACGATCGACGCCTCGACGTTCTTTATCGAAAAAACGCTCGGTTTCGAGACGACGCTCAAAATCGCCGACTCGAAGGCGAAGGTCTATGTCACCACGACGCAGACGATGTTCATTGTCCAGGAAACACAGATCGAGATCGCGGGACAAGAGGAAAGAGAAAAAGAAACACAAGTCGAGGAGTCGATCGAGAAACCGTAAACGCTCTCGTACTAAGACGCCAAAAAGAGCGAGCTCCAAATCCCGGGAGAAGAAACACTCGAAGAGGAAAGTGATGAGCAGATCGAGATCCAAGCACAGATCGCTGTCGAGGGAAAGGGACAGAAATAGGAATTGGAATCCTATCAACGACCAACCAGTGGAAAGACACTTCTCGAGGGAGAAAGAACAGAGACGATCGTGGAGCGCTCAATGGACGCCATCCTGGTCCAGATCACGCTCTCCCGTGATCAATCAGCACGAACAACTCCCGATTCACTCGTGGTCACCTCCTCCGGCGTTGGACGGAGTGACTGTGCCGCCGAAAAATTTAACGGTGATACTTACAAACAAAGAGGCGATAAGGAAAAAGAAAAAAGAGAAACGGAAGGAGAACAAGAAAAACAGAAACGAGGCTGACAGGAGAAAGAAAATGAAGAGAACGAGGACACCGCCGCCATCGAAGGAAGTCTTTGCCAGCGGTGATAATATTTTAGTGAGTGTTTGCTTCAATAAGGAAAACGAAACGATTCCGACCGGACTTCCCGAACTTCCAGAAACGATACCGCTACTCGCTGCGACTAAACGCAGGCGCAGAGAGCCTATTCAAACGGAACCAGCCAAGAAGCCAAAGAAGGATAAAGCGAAGGAGAAACGTGCGAAATCGCCCAAGGGAAAGAAAGAGAAGAAAAAGAAATCTAAAGCTGCCGAAATAGCGGCTACCAAAAAACCCGTGGCCGTTATCGATCTCGATCAATCGCCTTTCAGAGAACAGACACCTTCACCTCGAGATATTATAGTTTTGAGCGACGATGACGATAAGCAGGTACAAGAATTAGCGACTCCCGAACAACATCCTCGTCCTTCGTCGCCACAACACGACCAATTCGTCTCGCAAGGACCAAAAACTCCACCAGAGCCCCAAGTTAAATTTTTAATCAGCAAACAGACGAGTAATCTACGACCCTCGATGATGAATCCTCTGCTCGAGGAGGAAGAGGAAGAGGAGGAGATCGACGAGAGAGTCGAGGAAGAGCTAGAGATGAGGGCGCAGGAGGAACTCGAGCTGAGACTGAAAATTGGTCCGAACACTCCGCCGGAACCACCTTCGTCGCCTCTGACCTCACCAGACGCTTACGATCCTTTCGATCCCACGAAATCGCGATCGCCTACACCTACCGTCAGCCAAGAGGCGACACCGAATGATGAGAGAAACCAACGCAGTTCACCCAGAAAGCACGACACCGGGGATGAAACTCTCACCCCTACTGAACCGGCTCAACAGCAGGAGGCCAATAATCAGGAGAAACTGCTAACGGAAAAACCGAAAATCATATCAGTAATGACCATCAAAAGAGCATCGCCCAAGAGGGACATCGAACCTGCTGTCGATAATCAGACGGAAACTGTTCAGATTCTCGAAAGTCCGACGAAACCACAACAGATTCAACAGAACGTTCAGTCGACTGTTAACCCTTTCGCAACTATCAATCCTGTACTGGCGACTGTTGCTGCTGCGGTACAACGCAGTGCTATCTTTAATACTAGCACACCCATCGTTAGTCAGAGGAATCTACAACAGGTGTGTATACATTTATTTACCGAGTTGGGCATTGTTGCATACATTATTTTTAAATGTCTAAATATATTCCCTCCGACATGAAAATCATTTTAATTAATTCTTAAATTTCGATATTTTAATAATTCCGAGAATTTCTTTATTTTAAAGACAAATGAATATTGAATAGATAAATAAATAAAACGAATAAGTGGCTGCTTATTGCTTGAATACTTTACTAGAATTACCCTCTTTTAGTCGTCATTAAATAAAAACAGCAAAAAATTGGCCAGCTCTGGTATTAAATAAAAATGATTTATGGTTTCCGAAGTATCGAATACGATCAACACGAAAAATTTGATTTCAGCCGAACCGCATATCGCCGAGCACTCAGATAAAACAACGAGTGAACGACAGGCCGCAGTTACCGAACTTATTCGCTAATGCGGCAAAACCGACACCAATTAGAATGCAAAAAGCGATGCAGAACAAAAATATGTCGACACTCGGACAGAACGGAAGTGATGCTACCCTGGACTTGACGAATGACAACATTGACATGTCTTCGCCTTACTCGCCGGGCTCTAGTCTCAGCGATGGTATATTCGATCCTCCGAGTCCTGGCAATCACAATGGTTCACCGATCAACGTCTTAGGCAGCAATAAGGTCGGAATTTCGAAGAATAGCAAAACTGCGGAGAAGAAGGACGCATTTGACACGCTTTTTGGCTCCTCGCCGGCTATGAAAACGATGAACAAAGGACGGACTAAAAAAGCGATCGAGAAGGAGAAAAGAAATAAAAAATGTGTGTGTCCAATGTTTTTCGTTACCAAATATATTATTTAAGGGAGTAACAGTCACGAATTGGCAATTCCAAGTCGCTTATTTTGAAAACGACATAAGAGATTAGCTTTTGAGCATATGTTGCTAGATGATAATCGACTTTGATCACGAGCTGTCAATCGATGACTGCCTTTCTTAATTACGATGACGAATAGCGCCAATACTAAATGACAAATTTTCTTTCGTGCAGCTACGAATCCAAAAGTGGGCGTTCGTATGGACGAAAATCAATTGCAGATTCTAGACGATCTTCCAAGCTCTGCCGTGGAAATGCAGGTAAAGGACAAGGTCCGTATCGGAGCCATATTGATTAATGATCGAACAGTCGAGAGTCGTTTTAACGTTGAATTCGGGTTTTTTTCCCTTTATTTCTCGCAGTTCTTAAAGAAACTCAATCGGCAAGAGAGGGTCGTGGAGGAGGTTAAGTTAGTCTTGAAGCCTCATTACACGAAGAAGCACGTGACAAAGGAGGAGTACAAGGACATTATGCGGAAAGCTGTGCCTAAGGTCAGTCCGAATAAAATTAAATAATTTTTAAAAAAAACATTAAGAACAACAAAATTTGCCATTGAAATTTCGAATATAATTGAATTTTTGTTTCTAGATATGTCACAATAAAACGGGTGAGATCAATCCGAAAAAAATTGCGCAACTCATTGAAGCGTACGTAAAGAAATGTCGTTCTAGTAAAAAGAAAAAGCTACCGGGGATTCCACTGAATTCGATGGCAAAAACTGTCAAACCATCGTGAGTAAAGAAATTTTCATACAAATTCTCATCTGATATATATTTTTTCAATCTTACATCTTTTGAACACAGGAAAAATCTATGGAGTTGATCGTACGATGGAAATTCTAGAAGCACAAGTATTCCTTCGTTTATAGGAGAGTCTTCGAGTCGCGATTGAAGCGTAGCAAGAAAAAAAAGAGAAAGCAAGAAAAAAACTCGTCAGGGACGTGGTAAGTGATCGGCATAACAAAAAAAAATATCACTCTCCGTTACCGCCCGAACAATGTGTATTGTGTGTACATACCTAAACTGATTGAATATAAGCGCAATATTTGTATTTATCTTTAGCAATAGCTTTCACGCGAACGTCGACGTTCATATATAAGTGAAATTATTGTTAATTTTATTACATAGACATTTATGATTAATTAAGAACGATTTACATATAAGATTCGGATATATATGTGTATGTGTGTATATATACATATACATATATACCGTAAACATGAGAAACAAAAAACAACACGAATAACAATGAGACGATCGTACTTGACATTAGTCGCGGTGAGACACGTGGCGCATGCACGCATACCACTTTAACTGACCGGAGGAATGCTCAATATTGTTTCTTTTTTTTTTTTTTTCTATATTCGAACCTTCGATTGAACGTATTCTTCATGGTCACGAACCGTCTGACCGTCTCTCCCGCCGTGTCCCTCGCCCGATTGTATTATTTAATTTTCACGAACGATAATCTCGGTTAAATGTATAATGAGAGAAAGTGGCGTGTATCTGAATTTTTTCACACCATCAAATAGTTATTGTCGTTTTACAATCGTTTCCACAGCTATGGGATAGGTCTAGCTTGCTATTTGTCTGTGAATAATGAAAATAAATGGTTCGCTGATAGAGAGAGAGAGAGAGAGAGAGAGAGAGAAAAGAAACAGTTAATATTGTTCGAAGTTCGAAGCACGTGTACAAAAGTTGAAGAATGAATTATTCCGGACGTTCGAATTAAATTAAATTAATAGGGACAAGTGATATCTTTTCTGACTCTTTTAGTTTCTCCTTTATTACCTTTTTTTTTTTTCATCGATTGTGAAAAATTGTGTTGTTTTAGTCGGACGGTCGCCAAAGTTGCGATACGACTTGAACACATTATTATTTTTTTTTTCGAGAAACCGAGTTTTCGTGCGCATCCAACTAGAGGGGATGACCATTTATCGTTTAAACGATGAATTATGCATAGCAGGTGCATTAATTTGTTGTTAACCTTGTGTTCTCGAAGGTTTATGATTTTTTCTTTCTTAGTTCCTTCGATATCTCAACAAACAAGGTTCTGAATTTATGTTTACTAGGAATCATTGTTCTTCTCGAGTAATATTGATGTTCTTCAAGCTGTAGTAGAAGTAATTTAAAAAACAAAAAACAACAAAAAAAAGATGTACATCATAATTTATACAAATCTGACAGAAATAAACTCGAAAAAAATACATCGTATGTGTAGCACTTCTTTCAAGGATCGTTTTGAAACTTTTATTCCGTATAATGTCGATATAATAAACATTTATTCGAAATAAAATAACTTTATTCGAATTTAAATATCGAACGAGATAAACAAGACTTTCCCGTTATTTTTATATGCAATCTTGTGCTCTATTTATTTACATAAATAATAATATTTAAAAAACAATTATTGAATAAACATTTTGATAAATGCTAGTGCATTTAATATTAAAGGTAATTATAGGTAAACTGTATTGCACAGATCAGTGGTATAAATAAAAAAGTATAAATATTAATTTTGATGCAAATTTTCTTAAAATAATTAGTAAATTAATAAAAGGAATAAAGCCATTGAACAGGTAATATAAAGTAGAAATTAAAAAAAAAAAGCTACGTATAAAAGTTATTCACGTACCGATGAAAATTGCTCCGCGACAGTGCAAGTTGCCGCCGCGTAGCGGTGGCTCGCGGAACCGCGAAAGAGCCGTTTTCGTTTGGCAGCGCAAGGAGATTTTTAGGTAGTGACAAGCATTAGAATAAGAAGGAAGAGCGCGCGCGAGTCAGTTTAACCATATATTTTTGCAATCGTGAAATGCGCCGTAACGCCACAGCAAATAGCGGCGGAGGGTTGTTAACGTTTTAGACCCGGAAAGCTTTTTTTTTAGCTATAAAATAAATTCGGGGTAGGGTCGGAGCAGCGGTACTCAAGAGAGATTACTAAAGAAAGGGAGACAGAGTGATCAAAGCGTAAAGGTAGGGAGGGTGACCATCAAACGATTCGCGTGCATCGACAATCCGTCCAATATTCTCGAGGACGATTTACTCGAAACCCGGTGCTGCAACGCATGTCAAAGTCACAGAAATAAATGTTCGTTTTGTTCTTGTTAATTATATCAGCATCGAAGCATCCAATCAACCGTCTCTCTTGTAAAACCCGCGAGGAACACAGTACACGAGACATAGGCCGAAGATAGAATAGCAGAGCCAGTTCAGCCAGTGCGAGCGCGAGGACCACACTTTTTTCCCCCCTCTCGTTTAAGCACAAACTAAACTGTAATCTTCGCCCCTTTTAATTCTCTGCCAGGCTCTCCGTCTCACTCTCTTCCTTTCTCTCTCTCTACTCTCCTATCAACGTGCTACTCAATATTATCATGATACGATCCGCATAGCTCAACTTAACGTAACACACGGATAAGTACGGAACAGAAGAGAGAAGCGAACGAGTTGCATCAAAAAAGTGTAAGAGTTGTGCGATGTATTGATGAACCTAACCTCAATACTGTCGAACGTCGAGACGACGGCAGAGAAGAAGCATCAGTCCAGTCGACAAGAGACTCTATACATCACCGATCAACTGAGCCTGTTCAATTTGTCAGGCAGTGTACAATACGACTATACGGTGAGATATGCTTCAATAAATTTCTTGATTATTTTATTATTTGTTCCTTTTTGAAGGACGAAAGTTCGTGAGATTTTTTTTATCGACAATGGCATTGTTTTTTTTTTTTTTCGCATTTCAACGACTAGCAAGATGCTCCTTTGTCCTCAAATCACAAAAAATACACCAGTCTGAGTGTCAAGACAAAATTCTACAAAATTGTTATTTCGGTTGACTTTTACAATTTTCATGTTTTTTAATATGCGTTCAAACAAAAACAATGATACTTTTGGAGCTGTACATGGTAGCGATTCGAGGAGGAGAGCTCTGCGAAAATTACTGACGACACCTGTGGTCAGTTTTATAGGTTGAGAAGTTTGACACCATTTTTTGTAGCTTAATCGATTATTCGATGACAAAATGCAATTTGGTGGAAATTGTTTGCATAATTTGTTTTTTTTTGTATTTAAATCGCAGACTCCCTGGGGGGAGCAAACCCATCGAGTGCAAGAAACGTGTGAGACTAGCGTCGATAGATTCAGGCGATTCAGCGAAGCTAGAGAAGAGCGAGTACAAGCAGGTGTTTTGGCTGTAGGAGGTGGAGGGATGCCTCGCAGTAAGCGGAGAGCGCCCTCCAGTACGAATCATCATCACCATCACGCAACGTCGGATATGTCGCCTAGCGCACACGAGGACAGTGTGCCGCGCCATCCCTCAAAGAGACTCAGACACACATCGAGGTGAACAAAAGATTTATTTTGTTTGCGCGTTTGAAAATTTGTCTTGTAGGATATAGCTCGATGATTGCAAGTAGCTCACTCCCATTGATATTGTTTTATTTGATTGATGAGACCATAGCTCTGCACTATACGGAGCAATTTTTGTTGTGCGATTAGTGAAGGAAATATTAAGTTTTTAAATTTTCAAGTTTGTTTCACATAACATTTTTTAAAAAATTAATTGAAAGACGAAATTTCATATTGTTACCATCCTGGACCTCTCAAGTAATAATAGCTAATTGTTTTATTTCAAGTGGTCATTGTTTGCTCCAGTTTCATCGTATTAGGTTTTTTTATCGTTATTTGAAAATATCGCGTGTAAGATTAGAAAATTAAATATCACCGAAAAATTATGAAAATTCGATAAATCGTTTTAAACAATCTTTAAAGTAATCGTAGTACTATCATAATGGAACGATTACGAAGAAAATGTGTATCGAGGACAGTTGCAGCCGTTTTCGTAAACCACTTTCTTGGCTAAAACTTCTCCCACATTTATAATCGAAAATTAACGCAATAACACTTGACCGCTGAAACACGAAAATAATATTGAATTTCAATATAAATATATTCTAGAAACTAAAAATGTTTTAGGAAACATCATTTTTTGTCTCAATTTCAGAAAGTCATATAAAAAAGAAAAAAAATAGAATTCTCCAAAAAATAAATAAATAAAATTTTCAAAAAATAAATAAATAAAATTTCTCTAAATGAAATAGCACACGCGAAGATAATATCTTTTGATCCTCAAGAGGCGCTGATGATGCATTTTCTTTCGCACTCGCGCGCGAAAATCGAAGATTCGCGAAACATTTAATCGTGTTCATCCATTTCACTGTACAGCTAAAAATTCACTTTCTTATTAAGCCATTTTCAATTTTCTTGTATTCCGTCCGAGGCTAGATACGAAAGTTTGAGGAAGTTTTTATCAATGAGCGCAGAAGACGTTTTCCCACTCCTATCGTCCCCTCTCTTGATTCGTCTCCGACGAGTTTTATCCGATGCTGAACCAACGAGCGTAAAAATGTTCATTATCAAAGAATTCAACTAAAAATCAGTCGTAAAAATGAACGTGAAATGAAACGGATATTTCTGTGTCGTGTTGTATGAAATGGCACTGTGCACTGTATTTAAATGAACTTGGAAACGTCAGAGGCACTCGATTATTATTCTTTGGATGCACCCACTGTAGAGACACGCTATACATGTAGCGCCAGATTAACCAAAATAGACTGTCCACAGATTTAGTCTGCCCTTCCCTGCCACTTGGGACGGTCCAACTTTTAAGCTTTCCAACAAGTGTTCATTTTTTTTCTTTCGTATCAAGGAGTTTGTACGCAAACAGCTGCACAAATATCGTTCAATTTTTACAAATTTGTTTTACATTTATCAGTAATTAAACTTTATCAATGCGAGCACGATTTTAATTTTGGAATAATAAATAAATAAACATTCTTTAACGAAGTGATAATCACTCATAGATTTACAAATACGCGATCAATGAAATGTCGTTCGGGATATCAGACCTGCTAGCAGTGATCGGCAGGAACCTATGAGAGTTTAAACGGTGATATAATTGAAACGGTGGTAATAGTTTGTGCAAGGCGACTAATCTAGTCTCGAACAAAGTGCCAGACGCGAATATCGGGCTCTCGGACCGTGCATGGATGACGAGAGGTTCGTATAAATGTAGATAAAAAGCGGTTTGGCGAATTTCTTCCGAATAATTACTTTAACGATACTCCAGCGATAAATTCTACTTCAATTTATGCATGAATGAATGTTTTCGAAAAGCAGACGTATAATAAACTATTTTCGAAGCTATTAATCAATTAATAAATGTGTACACCAGCATTAATTAACGATGATAAACTTTTAGAAAGTTAGAACCAGCTTGTGCTAAAAAATTATTTCACGATAAAATTGATTATTCGAAATAAATTATTTGCAGCGTGTGTCTTTCTTGTATTTGTTCGCAGTGCGAGGCGATATACAAAAACAGAGGATGTCTCGAGCGCATCATCCTTTTCACAGAAGCGCTGCGTCGCGTGGTTCAGGGAGTACACAATACCGGACGATCCGGATACACTTGGACCAGAGGGAATGGAGAAGTTTTGCGAGGACATCGGTGTAGAGCCGGAAAATGTTGTAATGCTCGTGCTAGCATACAAAATGAATGCCCGACAAATGGGCTTTTTCACACTAACCGAATGGTTAAAAGGGCTCTCCGAGCTTCAGTGTGATTCCATAAACAAAGTACAACAAAAGCTCGAATACCTAAGAAACCAACTGAACGATCCACACACGTTCAAAGGCATCTATCGATACGCTTACGATTTTGCTAGAGTGAGTTTAATTTATTGACGTAAAAATTCACGTTTCTTCTTGTAGTCTAATGCAATTGTTCTTTCTTTCTTTTTCTTCCTATCGACAGGACAAAGATCAGCGCAGTATGGACATGGAGACTGCACGAGTAATGCTACAGTTACTGTTAGGAAAGCATTGGCCATTATTTTCTCAATTTGCACAATTCTTAGATCAGTCCAAGTATAAAGTAATCAACAAGGATCAGTGGTGCAACATATTGGAATTTTCACGAACTATCAATCACGATTTATCGAATTATGACTTAGACGGAGCGTGTAAGTTATCACTTTGTAAATATGAAAATGAAAGGCGATTTAACGTAGTCATTGCATTTCTTAAAAGTCTACTTCTAAAAAAGATGGAGAAAGTTACTAGGAAAAAAAATGGTCCAGTAAGGTGAAATTATTCTTTAAAACGTTCGTTTGATTGAAGAAAAAATATGAAAATATCGGGTAGACCATCGATCTCTTCATGTTTAATGGGCTTTGTCTCGTTTCAGGGCCAGTAATGCTCGATGAATTTGTCGAGTGGCTAAAACTCCAACGAGGCGAGGAAGCATCTTCAACCGAGGTTCGGGGCAGCTGAAATATCTGATCAAAATTAATTCTACTTTGTCAAAAGTACATCCACCATCTGAAACTCGAAAAAACAAATTCTCCCTTCCGACTCACCAACTATTTGTTAATGATTAAAATTTGTCTCCATTATGAGGAAAAAAAACACTAAGCAATGATTCGTGCGTATTCGGGTTCCAATTAGTTAGTACGTTTGATTGATTTGAGCGACTGTTTGTGAGTCGAAACGAGAATGTTTAACGGGGTCGACATCGGAAGGTGGGAGTTTGATTAACGTGAACACTCGCGTCCTGTAGAAAATAAAAAATATCGCGAAACATGAAGCTCGCAAACTTTTTTCATATCTTTAAGAGAATCTCTCTCTCTCTCTCTCTCTCTCTCTCTCTCTCTCTCTCTCTCTCTCTCTTCCTCTCTTCCGATGCCGGATTTTCTCACGGGCCGTACATTTTTTATCCAAGTTCCGCAATTTAAACGAATAGTTGTGCTCGAGAATCACGGCAGTACCGTCGTCGTCGCTGCGACGATACGTATTTTCAGCGTTGGGTACAGGAAACACGAGCCTCTGCTTCCCGACCGTCACTGCAACGGACACAGAGACGATCTTTGTCGGACCATTGATATTATATTAATAGATTTTTCGTTGAAAGGTAGGAGAGCGTCTCTGTTACTCCGATCGAAACGCTTCTTTTGAAAGGAAACTCGCGAAATTTTTCGGCACGTTCGTGTGTGTCAAGCTCCTTAAATCTTTATTATTACAAAGTAAAAACAATCATTTGATTCAATCGAATGTAAGATTGACGCAACACAATCAACTGGTCCGTGAATTAAAATAAATTTAAAGTTAAATAACCAAGACGAGCGATCGTGGCTCGTGTTGCTGTCGAAGCAAACTAAGACACCCGATCAATACTGTGAATTCTAAGTAGTTAAATTAATATATTTCGTTCGAGTTCTAAATCACGCTGTTTTTTTTCGCTTCAAGCGTAACAGTAATGTTAAGTGTACGAAGAAGGATTTTTTAAATAGAAAATTGAATTCCGACGACTGAAATAATTTGTCGAATGAAACAAAAAATATATTTTCTCGATAAAGATATTCCTCTCGGAGTCCTGGGCGATATCTTCCGACCTTTTCATTATTTTCTGTGAAAGTTGTATTGCGAATTGTTTAAAAAAAAAACGCTGAGAATTTTAATGTGGGGCCGGTCTTGTGTTAGATTTTTCGCTTTTACTGTCGTTTAATGGACATCGCTCCACTTTCATATGAAAAAGTGCGACAGTAAAGACGGAGAAGCCCGTTAAATTTCATATTCTCGATCGTCACTAATGTTCTAAAATAGCACCGAACGCGAATATCAATAAGACTCATTAATCCCAATTTCGCCGTTGAAATATTTAAAGCTGAAAACACTTTGTAATTGAATCGAATGAAAAAAATATAATTGCTGAATTAATTTGTCGCATTACCGAAGAATGCGCACATAGAGCATATTTTCTATTAACTATCTTACATAAAGCGTTCAATAAACGCTCCATTAAGATCGACGCTCGCTGCCGAAAAGTTTGTAAATTCTTGAAGAGATAGTAGCAGGCAATATTTTAATAAAAAAAAAAAAAAATATATCTAACGTTAGTATTACGAAGTAATGTTTATACTAGTTACGAGTAAATGTAGATACGAATCACCTTTATCTTAACGTAAAACAATATTAGAACAGTATTTTGTTTTAAAAGAAAATTGAAATAGATAGATAAATAAATAAATGAAAACAGCGACAAGAATCTATTGTAATAATCATAGACACGTACGCCAAACGTGCAATGTAATAATGGCCTGCTGGTAACTTTTCAATCACAATAAACAGAGATAAATGAAAATAGTGTTTGTGGGGCAAAGGGAGACGAGGGCGTCGGCGATCGAGCGTTTCATGAAACTAAACGTAATGCTAATATGAATTTAGTTGTAGTCATAAAAGGAAAAAATTGTTTCGATGGACTTTGAGGGTTCAAGAGACAAAATACGTATCTCGTGAGCGAAATGCCGATCGCTCGAGGACAACGATTTGCTCAATTTATACGAATAAGACTGTAACCGATTCTTGCACTAGAACCACTCATTTGTCCCTCACGAACGCTAAATCACATCGAAATTAAAAAAAAAAATATATGTGGTATCAAACTTATTTTATAATTGAGATTCGAAAGGGTTCGACAAAACGTATCAGAAATTTCATTCCTTCATTTATAAAAAAAAAATTGTTCAATTCATACGCATACATTGTAATTTGTCATTTGGTAATAAGTTATTTACAGTAACGATCGGCCTTCATTTTACTTCTCCTGTCGAGCAGAGCTTCGTGGAGTGTGCCGTCTACCTTCGCTTTCTCCAATTGCCCACGATCGTCTTTGTTTACTCGTAATTTTTTATCCTGAAACTTTTGGAATTTTCGCCTGGAAAAATATTTTATTTATTCTACAATGTTTTATTAATTTAGAAGCAATTTTTCGTCACGCATAATGTTTGCGATTAAAAAATCTAATTCAGAAGAAAAGATGCGGCCTTTTCCCGATGAAATCCTCTCAAGAGGAAATGAACAATACTTTCGTTATTAATGATTTTTTTCAGAATTTCTATTTAAAAAATGTGTGACGTATGGTTTGGTCAAAGGTACAATAGAATGTAAAGCAAAACCCATTGCTTCCTAATTATTTATAATTTTTCACAAAGTCATCTCTATGAGAAAGTAGGTTGATCAATTTTTATTTCCTCATAGGAGACATTCTTCGTGAACTGGGCCATTTTTTTCGCTCGATCACACGAATATTTTTTTGACATTTCGTGAGTTTGTAGTACTACTCGAGCAAACCTTCTATGAATTATTTAAGATTCTTAGAACAAACCCTTTCAATGCCTTTTTTCAAGTCGGTATAGAAGAAAACCTGTTGGTTTTACAATGATATTTTCAGGACAAAAAAATTTTCATTTTTCTCAATTTTCGAATGAAGTTAGAGATCATTTTATCGATGTTGTTAATGTAATTTGCCAGCACAAGAAAAAAAATATTAATCTTCGGCAACGTGCCTAGAGTCCGTAAAAAAAATGGCATAAAAAAGGCGCCAATGATTTTGCAATAAAAAAAAATTAGACACTTAGAAAATGTAAAACTGGTCATCTCGTTAAAAAAATGTTCCTGAGTATAATTTGTAATTGCAGGATATCTCGCAGTAATGAAATTCAGGAGGCTACATTCAAATAGCCATACGGAGATCAGCTTTTGGTGATTTGAGGTATCCAATTAATCTCTTGAAAATTATGCCTGGTGAGCATACATACTTTCGTATGCTATTTCTATGTAGCCCGACAGTTTGTAGCGGTGACGTATCCTGCAATTACAAATTATACATAACAAAACTTTCTTAACGTCATCACCTTCAGTTTTACACTTACTGAATATTGAATTTTTTTCTTATAGCAAAACCGTTGGCGCTACTTTCACGCCAGTTTCTTGTAGAAGATCAAGGCATGTTCCTAAAACGATAATTTTTGTTTCGAAAATAGAAAAAGCTACTTTGAGAAATGAATTATTTTGTGACATTTTTACCAAAAAATATTAATTACAACATATGTAAAATGATCTAACTCCAATGGAAAGTTGAGAAAAAAGCTATAACTTTTATGTCCTAAAACGGTTTTCATAAGATCAATAACTTGCCCTGTATACCAGCTTGAAGGAAGGTCCCAAAGGGTTTGTTCTAAAAAATATTGAATAATTTATTCAGAGATAAAGAAGTTAACATTTTTCAAAGTATTAGCAGACACAGACACACACACACACGTCGATACGAATTTTTTTCTGAGACATTTTTCTTTGTGTGATGATGAAAATCTCGAAAGAGAAAAAAAAATGTTTCATGAAGATAGCAAAATGGATCAAAATGTGTTCAATTTCTTTTTTTTTTTTTTTTGTAGATACTTACACATAATTAACTTCTATATCTGCGATCGAACCCTGTTCGTCAATGGGAACGTCTTTATTAGGATCGTCAATTTTCTGTGTCATGCTTCTCACACACAAGTGCTCCGTCGAGCCAGCGATTTTTTTATTGCAGACAACGTCATCTTCATCCGTGATAGATATGAAGCAGTTCGTATTGCTCAATATTGCGAGTTTGCCATCCTAAATCCAAAATTCGGTACGAAACTTTTTTTAAACACGCAATTTAATATTTAAAAAATAATTATGTAATTGGTTTTAAAAAATATTGTTTAATTGCTAAATACAAGAGTAAGGCTCGTTTCGTAGACGAAACATTTTTTAGTGAAAAAAGACTGATACTGGCTGCCGAGAACTAGCCGACACAACTGTGGCGGCTCGCCGTCTCTACCTTACGTTGATTCGTTATGCTTTGTAGTATCGATCGCTTGTTCTTATGGCCTTGCCTTTTAAATAAGTATTTTTAACAGCGAATTCATATAGTTTTTGGTGTACACATTGGAACTGTGTAAATAAAAATGCGGAGCAATAATTATTTTGAACAATAAGACATTTATTAATCGTATCACGGCATTACGCGATATTTAAACACTTGTCAAAGTATAATGCTGTTTAACATAATTCTTGGTTCGCACTTTAACTTGCACAATTCGATGTTGCATATCGGTAGCTACTATCGTGCGTAGTTGCAACAAATTATTTAATGTGCAAAGCCATAATAACAGCCATAATAACTATTCAAATAATTATAAAGCTTTGTTGTTTAAAATTATCCCTTTGACGCTTTTTAACTGGCGCCATTCGATTGTGCACATAAAAAATTGTTGATTTAAATTCATTTATAGTGTTGTGCAAAACCATACAAACAAGCGATCAAGTGTCGCGCCTACTGTTATTCAATGATTTATAACATTTTATCGTTCAAATTTATTCTTGTTCCAAGTTTCAACTTGAGGCCTTCAATGTGAAGCGTACAAAAAATTATAACAATGCGCTATCGTAAAAGTTGCAGTGGTCGGATGAAAATGAGTCAGTGGACTGCGTCAATAGAAGAAACAATAAATGCGATTCAATAAGTGATTATAAACAAGGCCTTATTATTTTAAATCGTTGCTGCTTTGCATTTTACTTGCACCATTCGATAATGTACAACAAAAACTATAAAGACGTGCTGTTGAAAAATTTTATTTTTAATCCAAAGCAATAACAGCAAGCGATCGAACATGACAAAGCATAAGAAATCAACATAATCAACAACAGTGAGACACCACAGTTGCCATATTTGATTTAGCTATAACTTGGCATTCGCTGTCAGCTTCATGGAAAGATCTCTTAGACTCTATAATTGCATTCTTTTTCAATTGTCTTTTAAGAACTAGGGATACGTACCTGGAATATAGGCTCCCATTGTTCCATCGCCCCCACGGCGTCGCTTCTACCGATGACAACCCCTTTCTGATCGACTCCTAAATATTTTCCATATCCCGATTTCAATGCTACTTTGGTTTCATTGACAGGAAATGCCGTAAGGATCTCTTCCGGCGCAGGACCTTCCCCCTCGTTGTGAGGCGCTCCAAGAGTAAACAAGCCATTGTCCAATGCTTTGATGTAAGTTTGTTTGCCATACTGTATAGCCACTGTACACGTTATCTCCGAAACATTGCTAACCTTCCACCAGCCACCTTAAATGCATTGCACAAGGGTAATGTAAAATAAGATACACAACGGTTTCACGAATGTTGGAACAACGATTTATACCGTGCAACGCTGAGTCGTCCTCCTTAACGTTCGCACTCTTATCGTCGCGCTCTAGTTTCTTGTGTTTTCGTTTCTTTGATCTAAAACAATTACACATAACCTACAAAACTCGTAAAGATAACCTGAGATCAGCTATAGAAGAATTCTTCAATTAATCGTACTTTGGTTTTTCGCCTTTCAGAGTCAGCTTCCCCGTTCTCACTTTGTCGTATTCGGACATTCTTTTATTATTATTTTTTTTTTCGTAAAAACACTATGAAAATGGTATGTAAGTGACAGATGTCAATAATCAAACACGACTCACGGACAGTCAGGTTTGGTTAGGTTAGTGTTGTTATTATCTAGTCGACAGCTCTTCGTTCGAGATATCGAAAATCAGAATCGCCGTTTAGAATTACCGTTGCAACGCGTTCAGAGCGTCCGTGCGTCGGAAGGACCAGCAAGGACCGAGAGCTCGCCACGAAGAAATTCTGTTACTACACGCAATTTGTCACAACCGGCACTACGACTAGGTGTAAGAAAACCACAAGTTTCGAGTGTTATCATTCACGATGCTTCTAAATTGAGCCTCACGAATAATTGCCAAAGGAGTAATATAAGATGAACTTGACAGCGAGAAATTCCACACAGTAATCGCATGCTCTACCCCGGCTTCAATCAGGATCAAGGTATTCCACTTACTTTGCTTACGACGACGATTGCGCCTCGGATGCCCGTTTATTATCCCGTTAACAGGGTTCTCATCAGTCGTTCCTCATCCCTCAAACTTATTATTTTCCTTTCAAATAACTCTACACTGATTATCTGACAACCACAAATCTACATTGGAGAACGCTCTTACATATATTCTATATTGTTTTTATGTTAAACTATATTTGTCGATAAACTCTAAAACCCATTTACTTTCACTTTTCGCATGTATATCAAGATCTTTTGTTAAATAAACCATTTGATTATTGTATAATAAAAATTTGATTCTCATAATTTACACATATTTATCGTACGCAATAAAATTGTTCTTTAAAATATGTTACCTATATTTTAGTAGCATTTGGCTCATTTATATACAGAGATGCTGCGACGGCGGGTTCGTCTCATGTACGCGCCTCGCGCACACCGAGGCACCGCTGCCGCGCGTCACCCACACTGAGTAAATCGGTAAGTCGAGAAGCCAACTACCGTTACTCAAGCAAGAGCAGCACAATCGTTAGAGCGTTACCTGACATAAAAAGGGAATTTGAAGATAAGACGTTAGATCGTGCCAGTAACTTTGAAAAATCAAGGCCATCGATGGGCTCAAGGACTGTCACCAACTATAGTTATACTTCCAAGATGGAGACATGACATAGAGGAGAGGAGAGGATGCCAGTATAAAACGGCTCAAAACCAAATTGGTACCAAACTACCAAGCATTTTATTCGCTGTAAAAGGGACCAAACCGTGACGTTCAATAGCGCGTTTGGTGAACACAACAAATAACGGCGGCTCGAAGCAGTTGACACGGGGAATCGGCCCGATTATCATGGTGCCATCCGAACCTCGGTAGATTACTTACTCCCATTTCGTAAAGGTAATCAAATCAATAAAACAGTAAAACATAGGGAAATAAGATTATAAAAAGAGATTATACTTAATGGCAGTGGGCCACTAAGAAACGGTCCAACATAGTAGCTAGGTACGCCCCTGCCTGCGTGATTATGCGGAAATGCACCGAGAGTGTATCTCACTAACGCCTAACCGCAGCGGCGGACGGGCTAGCGAACAGCAAGGCCATCAAGGGAAGCTCGAGCGAGAGCTCAGTCCCCTCCACAAGGCCTCGTGACGTAACTAGGCGCGTAGCAGTAAAGCGGATAGCAGATCGAGGAATACACAAGCGGTAATAGACACACGGTCGCGCCTCGAATAGAATAGGCGAATGTTCTGGTCTACAGAGGGCGCGAGTAGGCAAATCATGGTAACATCTTTCGAGGATCAGGCCGATGTCACAGTCGCAGATAATTTTGCAATTACCGTCCGAGAAATCTCAGCACTATATTCTCATTTTTATCGCGGACACGATTATACAGGAGTATGTGAGTCCGGGAAAGACATTTGTTAGGCGCGTGGTTGCCGAAGACGTAAAGAAAGAGTTGTAAAGACATGAATATCATTCACTAACACATATATCTATAAATATATGCGTGAATATCGTTATATCAACACTCAAAGAGTTAATACAAATGTAACACCGACAGTGAAATTGTATTTTTCATAAAAATTATAGTTATCGACCTTGGGAATACGGAGAATCGATGTCTGTTGCGCGATAGGTAATCATAAGCTTTATTCACATTTTAATCGTACATTCATTATATAAATCATACACACGAGAAGATATAATTATTATATTAATTATTAAATATGTATATTGCCGTGAAAAGGGTGAAAAACAACAGGAAACATTAGAAGAAAAAAAACATCAACCCACAGACACAGAGCAAGGTCGTCATTTTCAGGTGGAAAATGTGAATTGTTTCATTACTTACAATTCAAATATTCAAATGTCCGCTTATTTCTACACGTAGGGGCTGCTTAGATCTGTAATTTAATTTTCTTTCCAATTTCCTAATCGTCTGTCTTCCATTGTACGATTAACAATTGTGTTAATTTTCTCCAGTCTCCCTGATGCCAGAAAAAATACTTTCTTTTTTTTTTTTTTTAATTTATCACAGCCAATGCGCGCGTGCTATTCAGCGAATTCATTATTCCATTTGTTGAAGCGCCCGGGAAAAAATAATTATATGTACCCATAGACAATTAGTGTTTTTCCCGAGAAATGCCCTTTATTGCATTATCCTTGAATTTTACGCGGTCGCTTTAAACTGCGTATGACTGGGTGGAAGCACTGAACGTGATTTTGAACACTCGGCTGGTGGATGCGTGTACTTTTTTTTTGTTCCATGGATCTCGTGGGTCGTAAACCTTTCTTGGAGTCTCGAGATCCCGAAAAAAGTTAAAATGTGAATTGTCGTCACAAAAAAAATTGATCGGCTCGAGCGCCCTATAACACTTTATTACCGAACTTCTTTGAGATTAAGTATTGCACTATTTATCAATATCACTTATACGGGCTGACGTTGATATCGTTAATCAACTGAATTTACCGGTATCAGGATATAACTTGTTTGTGGCAGCGTGATCTGTCATTGTATACATTTCATATAGCTGCGATCGAATTTCCAGTGCTATAACGTCACTCTCACTTGTAATCAATGTGGAAGAAGCAAAATAGAGTTTCCTCACTCTCGAAGTAGATTCGTTTTGGAAAGAGGTTGTGGAAGCTAAAAATTTGTTGGAGGAACAAATGTTTCCCACTTTAGCAGAATTACTGCAAGTAGTATTGTCGTATCCCTATTCGAATGCAGAGGCCGAACGTATCGTCTCTATCGTCACCGATGGCAAGACAAAAAAAACGTAATAAAATAAGTCACAAATGCCTGAACTTTATTTGTTAACATAGATTAACTTTTCAAAATGCAAATCTTACTTGTCAATCTTTTCAGGTGATTCTCCACACTCCTAGCTTCCCTCCAGTAATACTTTATATCCAACTGGACAGACAAACGTCAAATGAACAAGTTTTTTTTGTTTCCAACTTTGCGACTGATGAAAGTTTTCAACTCAACGTAATGTAGGATAAATAAGTGAATAAAATAAAAAGATTGATTGTTTAAACCAAATTATCATCGTCCGCGCGAAATAACGTGTGATATAACGCCTAAATAGTGCCTTAAAACTTATTTATTTATTTATTTATTTATTTATTCATTTATTTATTTAGAAAGGTATAATATAATACCGTTGATTATACAATATATGGCAATTCATTTTTTTCCAATTTTCTAATTTGGTTTTTATTAACTTTCCATAACGCATTCCATTAACCTAAGATAAAAAAAGAAATTTATTTATTTCAAAACATAATTTATTAATTATTTTAAAAGATTCTTGTTCTTGCCAAATCATATTTTATTTTTTGCTCTTAGTTGAATGAAGAAATAAGACGATTCATTGTTGGATCTGGGAAATGAGCAGAGCGTTACGTTGGTAAAAGCTAATGGTGAGGCGCATGGTTGCCAAAAAAATCATTAAAAAGGAGACCAATTTACAATTATTAACAATATTCTATTTATTTACCTCTGTATATTTATTATATCTGTGTAAATAAACATTCCTTCTACCAATATTGAGGAAATTAATCTAAATTTCCTCCCTGCTCGAGTCCGAACTAAACCTTTTCAGGGTAATGTTAACGACAAATACCGTTACAATATGAACTTCGAGATTTCTTTCAGTTTTAACAAATAAAAAAATGCATGCAAACAATAATTTTTTACAAATTTAATGAATGTCATTGCGAGTCATATGCGAGTTCGAATGCCGGAACTGTTGTGGGCGCCTTCTCTACTATCTTTGGGCTACTTGTAAGCGACGTAGAGCCCGACTCTTCGTTTTTCGACATCTCCGTCCTCGCTGCCCATCGTGCACGTGTCTTCTCGAACTGCGAGTCTCAATATATCAGGGGTACAAATTGAAAATGCGGGTTTGATAACAGATGGCGTTACTAACGCTATACGCATCAGGCAGTACTGTGACTATGTTCATGTCAAAGCTACGTCTTATAGCTTTAATTTTCAGTATGTGTCAATTTGTCGCAGTGTCAAATTCATAGTTTTTTTGAGCTCTCAATATGTCGAGTTTCGTGCCAACAAAACAGCATTTGCGGGAAGTTTTAATTTACTTCTTTAATTTGAAGAAAAGTGCTGCTGAAGCACATCGATTGGTCTCCGAGGCTTATCCGAGTCATGTTCCATCGGTTTCAACGTGCGAGAGATGGTTTGTGCGGTTTAGAAGTGGTGATTTTGACGTTGAGGACAAAGAGCGGCCGGGCCAAGTGAAAAAGTTTGAGAATGCTGAATTGGAGGCAATACTCAATGAAGACTCGTGTCAAACTCAACAAGAGCTCGCAGATTCATTGGGAGTGACACAACAAGCCATTTCCCATCGTATAAAAGCCCTCGGAATGATCCAAAAGCAAGGACATTGGGTGCCGTATGAGCTGAAGCCGAGAGACGTCGAGCGCCGTTTTTTTGCATGCGAACTGCTGCTCGAACGGCAAAAACGGAAGGGTTTTTTGCATCGCATTGTCACTGGTGATGAAAAGTGGATCCATTACGATAACCCGAAGCGCAAAAAATCATATGGTTACCCCGGCCATGCATCATCATCGACGGCCAAACCAAATATTCACGGCGCCAAGCTCATGCTCTGTATTTGGTGGGACCAGCTGGGTGTGGTGTATTATGAGCTATTGAAATCGAACGAAACCATCACAGGAGCACTATACCGAACTCAATTGATGCGTTTGAGCCGCGCACTCAAAGAAAAACGGCCACAATACGAGCAAAGACACGACAAAGTAATTTTGCAACATGACAACGCTCGGCCACATGTTGCAGCGCCGGTCAAAACATACCTACAAACGCTGAAATGGGAAGTCTTACCCCACCCGCCGTATAGCCCAGATATTGCTCCTTCCGATTACCACCTTTTCCGATCGATGACACATGGCCTAGCTGACCAGCGCTTCCATTCTTACGAAGAAGCCCAAAAATGGGTCGATGACTGGATAGCAGCCAAGCCGGCCGAATTTTTTCGCGACGGTATCCGTAAATTGCCAGAAAGATGGGAAAAAGTTGTGGCTAGCGATGGACAATACTTTGAATAATTCATTTGTTACCATTTTTTCAGAATAAACGTTCAAAAATAGAAAAAAATCCCGCATTTTCAATTTGTACTCCTGATAATAAAGTTATTAGTTATTAATATTGCTAATAACAAATAGATCTCATTTATTGATCCTAAAAACATTACAATCAAGTAAAAGTTATCCAACACTATCCAAGTTCAGAGTATCTTGGAATTTATATACGAATTAATATTTACTAGATTTTTATTGATTATTAATAAAATTCCTATTCGCTAGTACAGAAAAAAAAAATTTCTCCGCATACGGCTTAAACCCCGACTGCCTATAATTATGAGTTCAAAAAGCACAGCCATGCCCAAACGATAGTACTTAAAGCAGTATGTATCTTTCCTGTATTTAAATTTTGTATCACGTTTCTCGACCGAGCTTGTCCTTTGCCTACTTACTTCCTCGCGAAGAGTTATATTACTCGAAAATAGCTGTTTTCCGTATTTTCGTGTTTATCCTTAAAAAAAAACCTTGCCGAAACGCAAACCCTGGTGTTTCGGGTAACAAAATGTGGATAAATGTGTGCTGACAGAATTTGCGACTTTCACCACGATGCGGTGCTTACTGAAACTAATCTATCGCTACCACGACAGCTCATAAGGCTTGAGATTCTATGGACGTCGATCATCTTTGGTATGACTCAAACTTACCTTCAAGAAAAATACTAAACCCGAATTTTAGCAACGTTAAATAAATACCAACGATTGATAATTCGAATTTCAAATAATTTTTGTGAAACTACGATTTACCGTAGAGCAATTAATCACAGATACTCCTAAGTTCTGAGAAAATATAGAGAATATGACGGGAAGCGTAATTTTCCGTGAGACATCCGCGAATTTGACTACATCTATGAAGAATATCTTCAAAAGCTCACTTGACCTAACAATTATTCTTCCCACGCAAGCATCAACTTATCCCAAATCGTCCGAAATACTTGAGAGAAAATATTTTTTCAAAAAACAATTTATTGTCAGCATATAAAGATATCGTTTTCCTAATTACGAAAGGGAGATAGATCTTTGCCGTTTCCCGCGTCGTTATTCCTTCGAACGTCACCAAGCAACAAGCAATAAGCATAACCCAAAACCCATCGATATCAATTGCTGGCAACACCGTAACCGCGCTAGTGTCTTTTGGTCGAGAAAAATCCGCCGCCATGGGTCGTATGCACGCTCCCGGGTAACAAAATATTAATTTAACATATTACAACGTTCCATTTACATTCTTTACTATGTTTCAACGTTTTTCCGCCTTTTTTCCATGTCTACTTTGACAATTGTTTAATGATGAGTGCAACGGATATTATTGATAATAAAAAAATTGTCAATCTGCCTCGTGTTCGCCATGCGTTTTTCATTTTCCCGTCAACTTGCGATATTTACATTTATTATCGTTCGTTAATACGCCAATTTCTAATTACACGAGGCGTATTATTGTTAAAATAGAAAAATGTGTTTTCTCCATCGTTTAATTGGTTTTAATTCTATTTTTGATATTCCGTCGTCAACATATACCGTGACTAACCTCACTTTTGTAGACGCTTTGAATGTCATACAATTTTATGAAGCGATTGCAACATTTTGTTATCTTTCGATATATTCGTTGGAAACAATTCTCTGAATTTCATTGAGTTTAATTGTTTTTCAGAAAGGGTATTTCCCAGTCCGCACTTCCGTACAGAAGGAGTGTGCCGACCTGGCTAAAGCTCACACCAGACGATTGCAAAGACTTGATCTTCAAATGGGCCAAGAAGGGTCATACTCCATCACAAATCGGTACAAGTTCTCTCTCTTCAAACTGAAAGTCAATATTTTATCTACGAGTTATTTGTTCTTTTATATTTATTTATTGTTTTGGTATCCGAAATATCTATCTGGAGTACTGCAATGAGTACAAAAATTCTAATTTCTTTTTTAACAGGTGTCGAAACTCTGTGATTCCATAAATGCCAATTGTGTTTGTGACAAACTGTTCCATCCCAATTTTTTTTAGGGTGTTGAATCTTTAAAGATAAGAGCAAAGCTTAACATGCTACATGGCACATCAGGCTGTGGTGTAAAATGAATTTTTTTTTAATCTTAATGTACCCTAAAAAAAAATTGACTGTAAAGTTTCGTTACCGATAACGGAGGTTTTGCCTAGCCTTAACTCCTACTTGTAACTGCTTTGAGTTTGAATTTTCTAAATCAAAGCCAATGCTGGCTATTGGAGGCAAATACGATTTTTTAAATTAATGAATTCATCGAGGCCACCGTTTAAGGTTTCACTGCTTTGAGTTGTGTGTTTCTAAGAATTTGCTAAATTAAAGTTAGCACTAGCATCTGACAGTTATTTCGAATTCGCCACATTGTTTTTGTTTTGTAAACTTTTTTTAAAATAAAAATTCTCATTTTTATTTTCTTTCAGGTGTCGTACTCCGTGATTCTCATGGAGTAGCACAGGTGCGTTTTCGCACAGGAAACAAAATTCTCAGAATCGTAAAGAGCATGGGCCTTGCTCCTGATCTACCAGAGGATCTATACTACCTCATCAAGAAAGCGGTCAAGATCCGCAAGCACTTGGAGAGAAACCGCAAAGACACGGATAGCAAATTCCGTCTGATTTTGGTAGAGTCGAGAATCCACAGGCTCGCACGTTACTATAAATCTAAGGGATCCCTTCCTCCCAACTGGAAATACGAGAGCTCCACCGCCAGTGCTCTCGTCGCTTGATTTACCATGCTTTATCATTACTTTGTATCAATAAAACACGAATATTGATTCAATCACGTGTTCATCTTATTAATTATTTACTCAACGATATTAAAACAAAGTTTTTCTTCCTCTATAGTCACTTTTATTGTTATAATTCCTGAAGTAAACCAGTAGCGGTAGATGTTGCGTTCGTCTCCAGTGATACCCCGAGTTAAAGATTGTGGCTACTCAACTTAAAATGTTAATGTATCAGTTGGATTTTATGGAGGATATTTTTAAGTGGTAATTCAATTCCCGCGCAGAAGTTAAAGTCTACATGCTTTTCCAGCAATTAGTTATTAACGTTCAATTCTTTACATGAGCGACAGCAAAATTCCTACAATATTTAATGCAACCCTCAAAAATAATACAACGTGGAACCTTGCACGTTGATTTCTAATTATTTTCCGCCTTAGATAAAGTTATCTCTAAGGGAAAGAATGTTGATAAATTTTGTAATAAAACATGCCAAATTTAACAGCAAAAAATTTATTTCATTTTGGGTGTATCCATTGAAGCTCTTGTAGTGTTACTTGCATGACAAATCCTAGCTTGATTGTTCATATTTCATTTTCAATTCACAGGCCGTTCACTCTTTATTATTCTTCGACCGACGCGTGCTACATGGAGGAGGGGATAGGGGGTTACGATGACGAACGCAAATCTAAATTGGAAAGTCATTTATAATTACATATAATCTGATAGTTTTAGAGACAATCAGATTTATTTTTCGAGAAAGGATTTGGCTACTTTTTTACAAAAAGTTTACATTTACCGATGCTCAATATTGAATTTGAACAATAAGATCGTTAGGGTTTGGGTTTTGCAGGATATTCAATTTTGTCAACACTATCAATTTGAAACAATTAAAGCATCTGAGCTAAAACTTTGTACATGTAAGGATGTTAAGCAATATTTCATGTAAAATCTGATCAAAATTTATGGAAGCGTTTAAGTTTTATAGAACATTGAATTATTCAATTAAAAATTACTATACTTGCAGAATAGAAGGCCAAAAATTAGGAAATCACATAAATAATCGATGTAAAAATTGTCGCACAAGTAACGCAAGTCGTTATTGGCTAGAGCCAATAAAATATATTCAAGTAATTCGTTTGTAGATCATTTTTTATTTTTAAATTTCTTTACCATTCAATTTTTTTCAATTTTATTTTATATAATAATTATTAACAGAATACGGTAGCTCAGTTGCAGCTTTATTATTTTCCACCTTTCAGACAAAGCTTCCTCCGTGAGGAAGCCGAATTTGATCAACATACTTCTTCATAGTAGTAGCTTTGTCTGAAAAGTGAAAAATAATGTGGAAGCAATGCGCAATGTTTTACTTTGCATATTTGTTCCGTATACATACATTATGTATCAATAAGACACCCGGTATTAGTCTCACCAATTCGAGTACACGACGACGAGATATTTTGTTTCAATTTTTCTGTGGGCTTCTCAGGTTGTAAACAGGCCAGGGGTTAATGGCGCATTCTTTGGGAGGGCTCTCTGTGTTCTCACAGAGAGGATCACTATACGAGACCTCACTAAGTGATTTTCTACGGGAGACCAATAATACCAAGATAAAGAGATGTGAATAATTAATAAAACGATCAATAAATTAAGGTTCTTCAGGTTCCCTAACTCCGTAAATTGATACCGATGACCCCTCGATATCATCACCAACTTTACGACACTTGGCCTCAAAAATCTAAATAAAAAATTCATAATTCAATAATGAATATATGATACTTAAAATGGAATGCCGTATATATATTTATTCTTTTACACACCGGCGGTGAAATAGGTTTTATTATACAGCGATAAAAGTGATTAATCGAACGTCCTATCGACAACTCTCTTTTGTTTTATTTACGTACACGTAGCTATTTAATCATACTTACACAATTACGAAACGATCGGGAAGAATTTATTGGAACGATCGTTGCGAATTCGCAAATACTCAATCGTTCGTATCATTCATGCTTTCTTTGTATGTAAAAGAATATCATTCAAGTCGTTGTTAAGCTCGTGAATAAACGGATTATTATTAATATTAACACGATGTTCAATTGTTATCTTCGTAGTGCTGAGCCTTTTGCCACTTGGCTACCATGCTCGAAACTTCCTTCTGTTTCTTGCTAACACCGAGTTTCGCCTGCAACGATTCCCATAATTTTTAATGCCATCAATCGAGAGTAATAATTTATTTTCGCTGTTTAAAATAATAGTGAATACCTTTTTCTTTTTCCTTTCCCTCAAGACTGAATCGGTAAGAATCGCGGGTGGTTCGGCTTCTTGTGGAATCTGTGGCACAGCGACGGGAACGGATTCCACGGGTAACACCTGTTCCGTTTCGACTTCGCTCCTGGTATTCTCCATAGAGGCGATATCGCTGTAAAAAGAGTCGATGGCCGAACCCAAAGACTCTTTGTGACTCTTTATCGGTGGCTTTGCGATGACCTGAGTATTGGCGTACAACTGACTGTACTCCATCATGAATTGCACCGCTTCTTGACCACTTAATCTATTCGCCGCGGCAATGAGCGCTTGCTGTAAAAAAACACACACTTTTATAAAAATATTCGCTCTTGAAATACTTTGCAAAGAGATATTTCTTATATATTTGCGTAAAAAAGTTACACAGCTCAAATTTCAACACTTAAAGTCTGCCCTTTAAATTCGGAATTCAAAATAAAATTATACTCGAAGATTGTTCAAATGAAAAAAGTATATATAAGTAACTGTGCAATAATTAAAAGTACTGACGTTATGCAAATGTTGATGATACGTGGGATAGTGCAAGAGCTGTCCCTGCATCAAAGCCGTATGGTGACCGAGAAGCGTCGAATCTCCAATAGTTGCAGCGTAGATTGGATTAGTTTGGGGTCCAGTCGCGGTGTAGAGCATCGCCGCCTCGATGGAGGGAGCGGTCAGCGTAAAGGGCATATCCGGAGGATCGACGCCAGGGGGCAATGGTTCGCTGTTAGGAGGGTTCGGGGCTATCGGTGGATGAGGTGGCAACGGGGGCTGCGCCGATTTTATCCGTGGAGGTGGAAGCGGTGGATTCACCATTCCCTTATACAAATTGTTTCCTTTGTAATCTAGATAACGAATATTAAAAAACACACAATAAAACATTATTGCAGCAACGAACGAGTTTTTCTTCAGTACCTTTGCTAAATTTATCCTTTTTTGTTTCTGTATCTTTTCCTTGAATGCTACCTCTTCTCCTCTTACCCTTCTTCAAGTCTTCGGCGTATATTCTCGGCGGTGGAGGAGGACTCGGACTGGATATCTGAGGAGGCGGCGGAACCATTACTTCCTCCATTTCGTTTGAAATTTTTTTGGTATCTGTCGATTCGTCAGACGCGATATCTTTTTCCATTCCATTGGCAGGCATTTCCTGGTGTTTATCCGTTTGTGATTCTGAAGTACGGGAATTTGGAAGGTAGCATTTTTATTTCTTAGCTAATTCGAGGCTTTATTTGTTGAGCATAAGGGCTATTCATTCGTAAAATCATTGAACGACTTCTCAGACCCAGTCTCTGACGACATCAGTTATTATTCCAATTACGAAGCGATTTAATTTTCATTGCAAATATTTTTTTATTATAATTCGAATCATATCGAGTCTAATTAAATCATTAAAAACTACATGAATTTTGTAAAATCATAAAATATTTCAAATCACTCACGAAATCGCATGAAATCTGATACTCATTAATATAATTTGTACACCAAACAGAGAGCGAATGATATCAATACGTATTGGATGACAAAAATATATATAAAAGAAGAATAAATAAAAGAATTTCGTAACACATTGACCAACCGATTATGCATGGTTCCTCTTGACCCTGAGGTGGGGGTGTAGTGCATAATTCCATCTCCTCGGTACCTCCAATAACGTCAGCCTCCGGATAAGTCCATTGTGCCTCGCCGGTCGTCGAATTCCGATAAAAGTAGCGTTTATGTGACCTAGAATCACCCCCCGGTACGTCGCACATGACAACATTGAGCAGTGGCCGATGTTTCAATGTCTTTCTGACATTGCGTTTTCTCGTCAACGCCTTTTTTTTATACTTGTTCAAAAATATTTGTTTTTTTTTGCTTCATAAAATTATAGTTAATGTAATCCATTAATTTTTCACCCCTACCTGCGTTGCGGTTTCGTCATATAAAATATGCGAGGATTTCGTCTATTTAAAAATTTATATGCGAAAAATGAATAAACAGGTGAGACAAAGACCGGAATTCATCGATCGACAATAGGAATCATAAACTAATTATTTTTCTTAAATAATTATCCTTTTCAAAATGTGAAACGTATTTCCTTTTTCTTGTTTTAAATTTTGACATTGCGTGTTCTGAGTAAAATTAAGTGATTCCGATTGTCCATGTGAGGATCGCGTAAGTTTTTCAAACAGTTGTTTTTTTTTTTTTCAACGATGGCCCGATCGTACTTAAAAATCTTGAAGAATGAATAAGGGTTAGAAAGACAGGAAGAAAGAGAGGAAAAAGTAAGGAGAGGGAGGGAGGGAGGGAGGGAGAAAGAGATAAAGAGAGAGGACGTCAAATAATTCGTTATATTTTGTTTTCGTGATCCAGGACCGCATCCACTGAAATCATGTTCGCTTCTCGATTACCTATAACAGCAAGATAAAGCATAAATCATGAATTTAACAGGATTACTTCATTAAATACAACGATACAAACCGTTTTCCGTGTATCTTTTTTTCTCGACGAAAAACAACCATTCCTATACACAGTACATTTGCAAAATTGAAAGATATATATAGAGTGATAAACGTTGCCTCGATAATCATAGACAGAATTCATTCTGTGTAGACAATTAGTCGCAATAGCCAAATCAATATCCGAAAAAACAATTGAAATCTAGTGTAATCTCGTCGGACAAACGATTTTAATTTACGTTTTTTTTCTTTCTTCAAAGCTCCAATCACAGAATGCCGAAGAAATAGATACGGTTACTGATACCGCAATGAGGGTGGAGAGGCCGGTTCAAAGAGCTGTAAAATTGTCGCGAAATTCAATCGTTGCGAAATAATTGCGATCCTACCCAAAATCCGTTGAGAAAGAACTAACGCGGGTAACAGATGTAATGCAAGTAAATAAGATAAAAGTATAATACGGGTGAGTGTAAGACAATTAAAGTATGATTTGAGTGTTTGTGCATGCGTGCGGGGATACTGTACCTATCCCACTGACAGTTCCATCCAGGCGGCGCGGCTGCCTCCTCCAAACGTCCCAATTCTCGTGCTATACCGTTTAGCCAATTTTCCAGATAGGTATCTTTGAGATCGCCGGCTTCCCACGCCGCAAGAAGTGTCTGAAAACATTAGAAATATCGATAAATCGTAGTGATCGTAATTCCGAATAATAATTAATATGTTCATGCCACTTTTTAAATAATTTTTTTAATTTTTCGAAAAAAATTGATAATTCACAGAGTCGCATTTGTTACTTTTCTTCGTAGTCGTCCAATCTTTAATGAAAATTCATTCGGCAACGAATATATAGGAAGACTTTTTTTTTACACATTTATGAAGTCGGACTAACGTATTTTACAAATTTTTCACTCAACATTTTTTTTTCCGGTAATTTAAAAATAGTTCTTACGGAGAGAAACATAAAGACATCGCGATATCTTAAAATTACTATTCGCATTTTCCGTTTGCTGCACTGAGCTGCACTCTGTGGTGTATCTATCTCTCTGTTTCTTTAGCTCTCGTGCGATAGATACACCGAAAGTAACCCGGTGTAACGAACGGGAAAGGCTATATTCAAGCATTTGAATTGGTGAAACTAAAGGCAAGTAATTGCCAGTTTGAATTTCTTTAATCTTTATACAATTAACGTTGTACGAACACGTACTTGATCAGTAGATATGGTGCGGATTTTTAAATATTATACAAATAACGCATAGAGGGGCATGTGGACAAAAGCTTGAGCAAAGCTACCGGCTATTCACACTAAATAAATCAATCCAAAATCGACGAAATTATCATTGTCTCTTATGTGAAAGACATTACGAACATCCTTCACTTCCGTTTTATTTGTATATCGCTATAAGATGCACAGAGAAACAAGAAACGTAAAATATTCCGGATATCCCAGGGACTACATAAATATTGAAAAAAATGGGATTTAAAAAATGTTTCAATGAAAATTCTGGAACATAGGACTCGGTATAGACCAATATGACTATGCTATCGGTTCAGGACTAATGATTTATTAACTGTACTAAGTCGTTAGGGTAAACTAACAGTCCCCAAGCATATGGAAATACGTGAAATTTATATCAGAATCAATAATTTCTAAAGTTATTATCGATTGTAAAATTATAACAATAAATTTGCTTCATTTAAATACATCCACCATGGAAACAACATATTCGACATGTAAAACTTTTCGTCGGTTTATATGTCAGAGTTGCTAAGAATATTCTTTATACGTCTCAGATATATTTTTCCGTTGTATATATTTCGTACACATCTTCAAATATATCCAAGATATAGAATTTTTCGTAAAAATATATCTAAGATATATCTTTTATTTATCTTGCATATACTTTATATCCGTGGGAGATTTTATTGGTTACATTAACGTTTCAAACTTTTTAACGGATCAAACAAAGAATCAAGTAATTTCATGGACTTGTAAAATAATAATTTACGAAATTATTATTTAAAAAAAATTTAAATAGTGGTATTTAAACAATCTTCATAATACAACTCTCATTTGAATAGTCACTCCGATCGTACTACGTTAAGGATATTTAGGCGAAAACCGATTTCTGTTTGATTGCGTTACATATGAGCTGATTTGTAAAAATATGCTGCATTTCTCACTATTTTTTGCAGAATTATTAATTGTCTGGTTTCTTTTTAACAACGTGTGCTCAACGTTACGGAGTTTAACGCGTAAAGTCGGTAAACCGACCCATAACAATACAATGTAACCATTTGCTCGGTCAATTTTTGTTCGATCCGTATATAAAACTACCAGGTCGGAAGAGATACTTTGCGACAGTTTGTACAAATACTTTCAACAGCCATCTCTTTTTAGCTCACTCACTGTCGTCCACTGAATAAAGCGGCCATTGTATCCCCTCCCACGTCCCTGGCCGAAATATCCTTAATCCGTTGAGTGTCACTGACGCGTATATCAACATATATTTGCGTCAATATCGATATGTCGACACTCAAGAGGATAATACATTCTAGAATCGTAGTCTATCAAGAATTTGCCTCTGAATACGAATTAAACAAAATTTTTGCTGAAAACTCAGAAATTTCATGTAGAATCTGACCTGCAACTGTATCGCCATGACTTGTACAGCGGACGCAGGTTGACCGCCCTCGGACAAGAATCTCAGTTTCTCCATTATCGTTTCCGGTATTTGCTTCAACTCGTTAATTTTTGCTTCGGTTTTTTCCTTACTGTGTTCTTCCGTCTTCTGGACCATCGTTTCACCCTTGACGAAATTTATTGCACTCTTGGAAGCGGTTGCTGGCTTCTCCGTTGTTGGTGAATGCGTTGTTCGATCGGTTATCTCGGCCGAATCCTTGATTTCCGTCGTTCGCGACTCCTTCTGGAAACCCAGCCCGTGACGATCGACCTCGTTTCCTAATAATGTTGGCGGCGGCGAGGGTACTGTCTCTGGTTTGTTGATCGTTGAATTTTCGACTTCTGTTGTTCTGTTCTTGCTAGGTATCACTGAAATTTAAAGAAATTTAATGGTAATAATTGCATACTTAAGAATAAAAAATATAAGTCACCGTACCGTCAAAGGCTATCCGCCTCTTCCTCTGAAAGGCTTTGGAGGGCGTCTCCAGATTCTCCAAAAATATATTAGGCTTCGGTGTCTCCTCCTCGATTCGCACAACTCGCGTTTCCTCTACATTGAAATTTTCCTGGACATCGGATTCTAGCTCCTCGTTCATCTGTTTTATTTCCTCCGCTAAATCGTCGGCCTTCTCGCTCGAGGAACTTTGATACTGAAATATTCGCACACTGCCGGAATCCGTATATTTCGTTTCCACCTTCTTTACCGTGCCATCCTGTGACACAATCGTCGCTGCATGGTTCGTAAATTCAGCAATCGGGAACAAAGGTTCGATTGATTTCTTTGGGCTCGCTTCCTCTTCGATATCCGAATCGTCCGCGTAGCCCGGTACCAAAGAAAATTTCAATTCTTTAACCGAAGCAATCGCCTCTTTTTCCTCTTTTCCTTTCGATTGTGTCAATTTATTACCAATCGACGACGCATTTTCGGAAGAATTTGCATGACTTCTGGACATTAATGTTTCCAATTTTTCCGATAATTTTAACGACGGTTTCTCCTCGTCTTTTCTCCTCCATTTTTCTCGTCCGAATTCATTTTTACTAGAATTTTCCGGGCCGTGTACCAACGACACTACTTCCACTTGTACCAACGAACCTTTATTCGTTACTTTTTCCGTACTTTCAGTTTTCTTTCCGCCTGTCGAAGATACGTTCTTAACGGATGGAACTGTGGATTTTGTTTTTGGCTGACTTTTGGGTGGTTGTGATTCATTGGATGGTTTCTTCATCGATGAATCATTGTCGCTCGTCTCGGACTCACTGCCGTCGCTTCCAAAAGACGTTATCATCTCGATTTTTCTGCCAACACAGTACACTTTACTTAATTTTTTACTTTTTCATACAAGAATCTATGTGATGGTAAATTTTTTCTTTCGTCATTTTCATGTCAACGTTTTCGAAATGTGCTCAAACGTCCAGAAAACACATTTAGAAAAAATATCCGGTCGTGTGTGTGTGTGTGTAATGGCACTGCGAAATTCGAACGTCTATAACTCAATAACAATTTTAGCTACGGCGCTCAAATTTCACAAACAAATAAAGCATCAAAATCTCTTTACTCCATTTGTTGTAAAAATACCTACAGATGTTTAGATTTAATGGCATTTTTTATTTTTCGTAATATGTATGTCAACGCTCTAGCTGTCGTCAATTTTGAGATATCTGACTAAATGATTCTTTACAAACAAATTTATGTTCAACGACGGATGGAAATGAATTTATGTCAAATCTATAAAAAGATTCAGATTTCATGAGATTTTGAATTTTCGAAAAACAAGTTTGATTATTCCAATTTCCTTAAACTTTGATGGATTTAACTGGATTTTTATACAAACGTGAAGTAACATTCAGCGATGCCCGATATTGAGTTTGGACAAGATCGGAAGAAAGCTCCGGATTTGGTCGGATTTTCAATTTTTTATTTTGTCACTGCTATAAATTTGAAAAAGTTTTCAAAAATCCAGCTGAAACTTTGTACACATATGTGAGAATGTTAAGGAATGTTTAATGTGAAATTTGAGAAAAATCGACGGTGGCGTTGAAATTTTATAGAAAATTGAGTTTTATAATTCAAGATTGATCACATAATGAAAGTCCTGAAATTTGAGAATTACTTGAGTCATCGATCTAAAATTTCTCACACTAATGAGGCAATAAACTATCGTAATTGGTTATAATTTTCGTTAAAATATAATACAGCGATGAGATTTTAGAGCATTCTTCAATTTTTTTATCATTGAAATTTAGTTAAACTTAAGTTTACATAATTACTAGCAATTTTATAGCTCAAGCGCTTCCTCATTATTTTCCACCCTTTCCGACCAAGATTTCACTATGAAGAAGAGAAAATTGATTACGATTCTTCCTCACAGAAATACCTTCACAAAAGGTGGAAAAATAATAAGAAAGCAATGTGCAAGATTCAACTTTGCTACTTGGTTTAATATTACTTGGGACATTATTTGGGATAAAAATGTTATTTACCCATCATCGGACTCTTCTTCCTTTGATACTGGATTCTTCTGATTATTCTCTTCAGTGTGAGCTGCCTGTTGAGCATTTTGCAGCGTACTCACTTGTCTATTTCTGTTTCTAGCTACGACTTCCTTAGGTATCATACCTTCGGGGATATTTATTTGTGGTTGAGGATCTGAAAGGTTGATGAAATCACAAATCAATTTAATCAATTGAATTGAGTTTTTCGATAAATAGCACAGATTTCTACAATATTTATAACATTGCTATAACTCAAAAACCTTAAAATCAATATATTTGAAAATTCTCACATGTATTTGAACTAAAATTGACCCATTGAGTGCTGTATGAAGTTCGATTGAGGGAATCCTGTTGATTTCTTTCTCTAAATAGTCTTATCTCTTCCGGTACATCCCAGGTAACTTCGTTGGTCTCTACATGCCAGTAGTACGCATAGCCGGTCGAATCGTCAAAGCATTCTTGCCATACTAAAAATAAACGAAAATTCAACAACATTTTTTAATTATCCAACCTCAAACAGAAACTAATCAATCGATATCCAAAAAGACACACATGTTGACGGTTCGGTGGGCAGTACATGAACTGAGCTCTCTTGAGGTACCTTGACATTTGTACTTGCTTTTCCCGTGGTGTCCGTTCGTGGAGCTTCAGGTGCTATTAGTTGAATTTCCTAAAAAAAATAAATAAATAAATTGTATTCAAAAATATAATTAATCTCTAAGCGTAACTGTAACTGTTAAAGCAAATAAATTACCATGAGAAAATCATTGACTTTGTCGTCGAGTTGTTTTTTTCCAGGTCTCGACTCTTCAGTTTCGCTGTCAGAATTATATTGCTCCAATAAATTGGTGAGTGGATTGCTCGGTCCTCCGTTCTCTTCGTTATGGTCAGCAGCAACTTCTTCATATTTATCTAAAGTTGACGATCGAAAGAAAAAATGTAAAAAAAAAAAAGAAAGAAAAAGAAAACATTTTATCATCTAAAAAAATGTGATTTATGAGATAAAGGGTTAAAATTTTATTTTACTTTGCCAACGTCTTTTTGGCGAGTTGGACTGTTCACCGTTAATGTCTAAAACGGCCCTTCTCTGGCGTCTCTTCATTGTAAACAATACAATTGGCATCTACTCTGATATCAAAAGATATTCATAGCCAAATTCATTTTCTCTGTTCTCGGAGATATCACGATTTTACTGAACATACGGAGGTTCGCTCTTTGACACTTTACAACGATAATTCGCTGTTGTTTTAATGAAAAATGTAATTCATATTATTTTGATGCTTTCAAGCTTAATCGTACAAACTTAACCTCAAAATATGTTCGTGTTGTAAATAGAAAGAGATAGAAGTAGGGCTCTCATGAGCAGACTTCATTCAAATAAGAATAGAACGTTAATATTGTTGATAAAGAAGGGTGGGTCGTTTGCCAACTTCACCGATTTTCAATATGACAATTGACTCTCGTTCTAATGATTCTCTTTTACAGCTGTTCGAAGCTCTCGGAGCTTTCCGGTATCCCGACTGCCAAAATTTTCCAAGTCCACCCAGAATGTATAATCGATAATCGATATTTTGTTGTTGCCGATGGCTACATTTTGAAAAATATTATTCGAATAATAATAATAATATTATTAATATGAGTTCGGGAATATTAAAATCTGATATTAATGCAATTGCATTTGTGACAATAACAAAAGAGACAGAAGCGTCAAGGGCCATTCAAGCCACGCGCGATGCGCCAAAGTGGCGGCATAGCGCAGCACGGCATGACGGCACAGATAGCGGAGTGTCATGTACATGCCGGCACGGCGTGTTCAAATGACCATGGAATCTTCACGTTTCTATAAAGTCACGAGGCTTTGGTAGAACGTGCCACAACGTGTGCTCGACCTATGACGGCACCGTACGGATTTGGACGGATTCAGCACGCTATGCTGGCACAATGTCATCACGTACGGACTGATACGAACGTACAATGATTTCTCCACTGTGTCGGCATATATGGCGTGTCGGTTTTTTTTTGTCGGAAAATTGTTTTCTGAACCTAGATAGATACATAATGGCACGGTGGCGGCACAGAGCGGCACGACGTGTCGTCAGAACACAGCCTTCTATGACCGCTTTTAGCGATATTGTGCCGGTACAACGTGCTGAAGTACCATGTCCGCAGTTTGAAAACTTCGCGAGCTGCCACAGCATACTGTCACGGTGCTGGCATAATTGGTCGCTACAAGCGGTCATAGAAGACTGCGTTCTACCGGCATGGAGCGTCGGTTGTCCCACTTACCGGGAAAATAGTTTTTAGAATCCATTATCTCTTGGATACATGAATTAAATATAAATCAATTGCTTGAATAATAATAATTGACCTGCTGCTAAAGGTTAAAAAAAAAACAGAATATCGTCTCTCAACGATTTTTATGAATAAGTAAATATATCATTTTTAGGATTGTGGTTTGATTTATTTCAATAGAAAGGCTTGTCTGATCTAACGTCGGACTATTAAGTATAATAATAATATAATATACCACACTATACCTCGATCCTGATGCCTATATCAACATAATATTTCATTCAGTACACGTTACGCTTCAGCATTATCAGACGGATTACGATAATACCTATAGTCATCGAGAGATCTATGAAAACTGCTCGGCAGTTCGTCGATTCTCGAGTATTCGCAAAGACTCACAAATTCAGTTTGTGAGTTTTTCATTTTACGCTACACATTGTGGATGGTAGTGCACTCAATTTCTTTTTTTTAAATATCTTTTTCATTAAAATTTTTTTCATCGTCGTGACCTCTCTTGTGCGTCGTTAAGATAATTATATCAAAGATTATAACATAATATTGATTTGGCATATCCGAAATTTACCATCAACTCACGATAGTGCTATTATGAAATGATTGTAGAATATTGTATTGTTCATATATATATAGTACGAGTAACGTATCACAGCGTAATATAAGTGTTCAAGATCTAATACAAGTTGGCTGCAGTCTTGTTACACAATCGTGCGCTCAGCACACGCAAATTAAATTTATTAGTTTTTATTTATTTATTTTTTAAACATCAAGTCTTTACAGATATTATTTTATTTTTATTGTAATACCCCGTATAGGCAAATAAGGGATAATATAGAAGTGATCATTTCACGTCGGAGATAAAGAAAAGTTCTTCAACAATTATATTCATTTCGCTATTAAATAACAATTTGTGACATAAAATAAACTATTTGTTTTGTTTTTTTAGTTGTTTCGATAGAATCTCCATTTCACACGCGTTTAAAAAGTTTTTCATAGATTGTTAGCACGAGAGCAAACGTCACGATATCGCAATTATCTGATTAAGGCATAAAATAAGGCAGCCTCGGCGCCTCTTTGGCAAACCTAGGCCCTCGAAAATTCTGCAGGACGATTCTGCCCCAATTCTCGCTTCGTCCAAAAGGACTTCTCGTGCCAAGAATCACAAAAAAGGAAAAAAAACTTCAATAAAAAAAGATCATTCACGACAAGGATGGTTAGTGACAAAAAAAACTTACTAAATTATTTTTATAATTTATATAATTCATTACTCCATATAAAATAACTCAAATAAGTTTAATCATCAACTGGCTGCTGACGCCAGCATACTTGCTTTGTAATTAATCGTTTTAATTATTGAAATAATTAATGAATTATTGACCGTAGTTAAGATAGTAATTGAAATTTCGGCCATCTCTGTGACGATACGATCTCGAGTGCTTTAATAAAAAACAGCGTGAAACGCCAAATATTTTTTATAACTATTGTTATACAATTTCATCTTTTCCGCGATAAATCATTGTCGTATATAAAAGTCATGGAACATCATTAACGTCGGCGGTATGAAATACCGGATCATTCACATTCTCTTCCACTCTGACGAATGCAATTAAAAAAAAATTGTATTTTTTTTTAATCGAGTACCCATTAACGGACTCTGCACGAGCCAATAGGGTCGTACACGCGATCCATATATTCTACTATCACATCTAAATATAGATTGCGACATCTTTACCATACTTAAAGTGTTTATTTTCCCTTATCTTTAGAGTTTGACAATATTTAACGGACAAAATTAATTTTACGATATCCCCTTGATGTACTCTGTAGCGTTTTATTTTTTCTCGATACCAGAAGAAACGAGTATCGGTGCGCAATTACTGTAAATTATACGTTTCTACAAACTAGTGGACGTTACTTTGAACAGTTCTACCCTCCCTCCCCCTTCAATTATAGAGTACATGCTTGGCAATGATTCCAGCTAATTAATAAAACGACGAGAAGTTGTGCATTGAACGAAGAAATAAAATTATGTCTTTAACGCGCTCTATACAACGTAACTTGATTGTACCTTAAACATATCAAGCGTGTGCGGAAATACTGCTGGACGTGCTGGCGATTACCAAAGATCATTGATACGTGCGTAATACGATGCGGTGAGTGCCGAATATTTAGTCTCGTTATCGTAAAACGAGAGTTTTTTGTTCTTTATCTCTTGTCGCATTCTCTGTCTCTTTTGATAGCATTATTGTCGGGATTAAATACATACGTTAAATTTACGATGAACACGCACGCACACACGCGGGAATACATATATTTTATCATATATATTTATATATATGAATAAAAATCGTGCATTTAGCTACTTCGGCGCGTAGAAGAAAAGCTAACGAAGCATCGATTCTTTAGTCGCGATTGCTGAAAGTGGAAGTATAAAATATACGTAGGGATGACTAGATCAATTTTGTTTGTTGAGAGGTTGGAGCACAGCTTTGATCTCGATGGGAGGCGCGAAGAAAAGGAAATCAATGTCGTATTTTGCCGCTTTTTGCCTCACTGCGAAGCTGGAATGCTGAAGAACATCACTGAATCGAACATACTCGCGTCGTGCTTTGCGAATCATCCATCGCTGCCGCGCGTCTTCTTATTCCCTCGAGGTAGACCTCACGGTTGAACATACCAGCCGCCAGGGGAATACTGAAATATTTCAAAGATCGTGCGATTAAATTTACGAACATCGCGTAATATTGTCATTTATTTTTTAATTATTCAATTTATTCCTGTTTTTGTTAATTCAATAATTGAATAAATACGATTGGCATTTGACGCAAGACTACAAATTATCTCTTTGCTGAGCAAAGTTGCGAGTCTCCTATTACTTTTCAACTGGTGTTTATTTATTTGTTTTTTTTTTTCAAATTACCTATCTTATTGACAGTAAAATATGTTAAGTAAATTTTATTGGAAATTACACGAAAGAAGGAATTAATGCAGCACTGGCCCATTACTTTCTTCATTAATTTAATTTCCATGGTTTTTATTTCCTCATAGAGCTTTGTTACATCATGAAAAACATGTTTTTCGAAATTTTCATGTCAATGTACTCAGAATGATCCAAAACGAAAAAAATGGTTCGAGACAGTGTTCATATATGTGTGTGTGTGTGTGTGTGTGTGTGTGTGTGTGTGTGTGTGTGTGTGTGTGTGTGTGAGTGTGAGTGTGAGGAGTTGGAGCACGTGTTGGAGGCTAAAATTAAAGCCGCAATAACTTATATAGCAATAATCGCAATAATTTATATTGCTAATACTGTCTAGTATTTACTTGATATATATTTTAGACAAATAGGTTATAGCATTGAGAGTATATAGGATAATAACATTTTTTTTAAAGTTTAATTATCCGTTATTGTTCTAGCTCGGTCAAATTTCGAGCTATCGAGCTAAAACTTTACACAAGACTTGAACGAAGTGATGCGACTTTTGGTCTTGAATATTCCGGTGTTTAGTACTGAATTTAGTAAGAATGTACAAAAGCGTTAATATATTATAAAATTTTGCATTTTGAAGATTTGTTTGTAAATTCACCAATTTACCACCGATTCAAGTAAATGCTCTTGATATTTGTCCAATTATGCAAAGACTTTTAGCCCTACAGTTTGAGAATTGAGAACGAAACATCGTTAACATTTTTTTATTTCTGTTTTACAAAATTGAGATCGGTAATTGAAAAAGAAGGACGCAAAGCAGAATTTAGCACAATGCTTACTTATTATTTTTTTTTATTCACAAAGCCATCTTAATGAGAAAGTATCTCGACTAATTTTGATTTCCTCATAGAGGGAGCCATGTGAAAAATCAAAAATAATGAGGAACCGATGTGCAAGATTCTACTTTGCATCCATTTTTAATGTTACTTTTCCTAAGAAGTACGTTTTTTTATTGTTCTTAATCAAATGTTGAGATATTTTACTACCAATAGAGTGGAGTATTGAAAAAGACAATTGCTATCAAATAATTTATGCAAGAAATAAAGAAATACAGTTGAAAATGAATGGGAGGATTGCAGCTTTACTGCCAAATAATCCAGTTACACGAGGTGAAAGATACTGAGATGGCTTAGTATGTATGGAAGGCACGGAGGGTGTTTACTCACGTGTCGATTCCCGGTCGTACGTAAGTCTTAAAAACGCCCCAGACCGGCTTGTGATCAGAGGTACAGATGCTCGGTACCGAGTCATATATAAGACACTCGATATTCCCATCTTTGTGAGAATTCGTGCTCTCGTGACTGACGCGTCTGATGTATCCGCGAGCGTGAGCTTTCCCCTTGAAAAGTATTCTATCGGTATACGCTGGTGTTCGCTGTTTGCTGCTCGAATCAAAATTCTGAGTACCAGGATCGTATTTGTATGTTGGTGGAAAAGTGATGGGAGCCTCCTCGAAGCCTCGTAAGACTGCTCCCTCGTTCAATATCGTTCTCAATTGATCTTTATGTAAACTTATCGGTGATTCTCGGGGAAATCGGGTGTCAGAAACCCACTGTATGACCTCCTCGCGCGGTTGAGCTAGTCGAAAATTTAAATCTCCGCACCAGAAAACGCAGTCAAAATTTTGCGTTACGTCTTTGCTCTTATGTCGCGTTGGCAGGTCCTTCGGCAATTCGAGGTTTCTCACGATTCTCTTGATGTCGTTGACTCTCTCCTTTACTTTGTCCTGATGGGCCGTTAAGTGAGCCGTGACGAAGAGAAAACTCGTGCCGAAGAGCATCAGAGCGAGAGCGACAGCGCCTTTAGTGCGAAAAGCCGTTCCTGGTCTCGTGGAGAAATTATCATCCTCCGGTACCGAGCAAAACCATATGAGATCTCGGCGTAAAAAGAGCGCAAGGTGCAGCGTACCGAGACCCGTGCTCGTTAAAAGTACATGCGAGGGTCCGAGGGTTTCCTGCAATGCCGCTTCCCACTCGCCTCGCTCCGAGCACGATTCTTGGGTTCCGATCGCTAGCATGTCCGGCACGGTCTGAATATCTGACGGTAGCATGAAGTCGTTGAGCTCCTTTGGTGGCGTTTGACCGTTCATGTTCCATGTACCGACGAAGATCTTAATCTCGCGGTTCGGCAGCACTTTCTCGAGCTCCACGGGGCCGAGTAGAGAATTTGCCGCGACGCGACCATGGAGGAAATTTCTGGGGACAAGATTGGGCAGTGACGTCAATTGATTAAACGTGGAATGTAGGTCTATAAGCTTATTACTTATTATTAACTACTTTTATGAGTGATATTGATAGACAGAATTGAGAGAGCTCAAGTAGCAGTCAAGGTGAATGCAGTAGATCGTTGAAATTGGAGTTTAGTAAAAGCGTTTAGCATCAACCCATCATATTCTTGAATATTTGTTTTTTTTTTGCTGACCTCAAAGAATCATTTGTGGCCAAAACCTAAAGTTGTAAAAAGTATGTGTAAAATTAATTTTTCCTTTTCCGTTTCGAATTAAACTTGCCAAGTAGAACATTGCGCATTGCTTCCTCATCGTGTTCCATATTTCACAAAGCCACATGTATCAGTTTTAGCTTTCTCGTAGATGAAGCTTTGTGAAAGGTGAAACATAATGAGGAATAATGAGATAGAAGGTTCTGCTTTGCAGACTTCTTCAAGTACTGTTTACGCTTAAGTTATCTGTTCAAAATTTGTAAAAATTAGAGAATCAAAAATTTTTCAAAAATAACAAATTTTATTAATTTTGTTACCTATTTTGAAACCCAGCCGATCTCAATACCGTAGAACCTAGTTCGTAACTACACTTGTGTAGAAAATTTGTGTTAAATTGCATTTAAATTGAATGAAAGAGTAGCAATTGCTCATTTGGAGTGCTAAATTTCAACGCGAATTTATTCTCGAGTTAGAAGAAATCAATTTTACTTCCTCCTAGCGGAAGTTTTGATCTTGTGAATATCTGCTGCTTCTAAATTTTTATGTCAGGATAAGAAAAAACGTCGTGATCTAAAACCTCAAGAAAAGTGGTTTCGAGAATATGTCCGGACGTACGTGCGTGCATGCGTGTGTGGCTTGCAAAATTCAAACCTCAGTATATCACGAAGGGCGTTATCAATCAAACTGAAATTTGGCGCGCCCGTGGAGAAGTTACGCTCCTTTGTTTGTTACAAATTACGGAATAATTGAAACATCTGTTAGGATTTTGTAGAATTTGTTATTTTTCGAGAAAAAATATGTGCGCGCTTCTGTTGCAATAGATTTTTAATTATCTAACTAAATAGTTGTTTACAAATAAAGTAATATTAAGAGACGAACAATATTGAATTTGAATCGAACCTATTAGCTGTTCGGATTTCACAGGATTTTTTATTTTTCAAAAAATGTACGCTGTCGCTCTAACTCGCGTTAAATTTGACTAATTGAACTGAAATTTTCTACAGGATCGAAGAAACAATGATCCTAAATATTCGACTTGGTAAAAATCGGTAGTAGCATACGGATTTCATAGCAATTTGAATTTTTTTAAGTTTCAACTGCTTCTAGTTTCGAAACATTTGTACAAAACGAGCTAAAACTTCGGACTCGTAAATAACCTTCCGGAATATTTAGTACCAAATTTGGTGAATATTGACAGATGCGTTCGGATTTTATAAAACATGGCATTTTTTAATTAACATGACACGAGGAAGCTGAAATTGATCAATATACTATCTCATGAAGGTCGTTTTGTTGAAACAAAAAAAGAAAATAATGAAGAATCAACGTGCGAGTTCTACTTTATATCCTTTTTATTTTTTCTTATTTTCACGAATATAAAGCTTTCTCTATAAGGAAACAAAATGTTACCTTCCGCACGTGCTCTGATAGCAGTTTCGATAATTAAATCGAGCATTAACGGAAGAAAACATTCATTTCACAACCGATTAGATGAAATGTTATAAAATCCTTATTATTTTTGTTATGCAGTTAAGATCACGGCCTATGAATCTATTTGTGCCTTTGTAAACCTACCGTTCTCGTGCTTTATGCGTGGGAATGAGATTCAGAACTTGAGCAGCGAGTAACGCCTGCTTCGCGAGGCTGTCCATTGACGCTCCATCAGATTGAGCAGTCGCCTGGCCCTTTTTCTTAGATAAAGCATCGTGAGACGTAGACCTTGGTTTGAGGAGAATCGGCGCGCTTCGTATGGACTCGGGACTCGAGTGGCGCATAGAATTTGTCGGTGAATTTGCTATGAGATTGTCCGCCGATCTTCTGTGCAACAACCTGCGTCTCAATGACGAAGGAATGTTCGGAGACGTTGAACCCGAAGACGAATTTTCTCCTGAAAAATAAACAAATTACGAATTTTATAGAATTACAAAGTTTTGTACGTGTAATTGTTGCTCGTGACGAAAAATTAATCAGCCACTTGGAATGCCTACTTTGTGAATATATGTTCGGAATAGCCTTGGAGATAATGAGACCAAATTGACACAATTGTCACCAATTTAGATCTTTGTAAGTTTCGAACAAAGATATTTCAAAGTTTAGAATTAAACACACCGTCTCATGGAATTAATAGTGCATCTTATTACGATGATTGATTCCTGCATCGTACAATCTCTTCATAATTGTACATTATTTCCAGTAACTCATGCACACCTCCTGTTCATGACTATTTCAAATGGCAGTGACATCACGCGTGTTGCATCTGGAAATGCTAACCTGTTCCTACTTAGCGAGTCAACCATACGATTGCTTGTTACACTTCAAGCTTGTTGGAATTTTTTAACAGTATTTTCTTATCCGCAAGTACTTTTATTTATATAAAATGCTAAATTAAATAACATCATTGTTGTCTGCGTCGTACGTTGAACCTGATAATTCAAGGATGTATAACCGTTAGCTAAGAAAATTAACTTAAAATAAATAAATAACATATCTAAATGAATTTTAGATATTTTTTTTAGGCACAGGCGTAGTTTTGCCCTCGTACGTTCGTTGTCCTTCTATTTTTGTTTGAATATAACCCTCCGCAATCAGGGATTTGCAGTTTCTTCGTTCAATTATCTTTTCGTGTCAACCACAAAATCACGTAGATATAGAATGATGCGTAGAGCGCCGACCAACCACAAAGACACATACTGACTGATGCGTAGAGCGTCGATTAATCGATAAAATGCATCGTTTTACTTATAAAAATCGTGGATTTAATCGTATCCTTTACACACTAATAACAAAATATATATGAATGCTTATCGATATGACATAGTACGAGATATATTTACACATAAATCGTAAATTGAGGTCAATTTCTTACATAAATACATGTGCATAGAAATGTGAAAAAATATATAATAAACAATCTATAACATTGTATTGAAAAATGAGTTTTTTTTCGGAACAAATTAAATTTGACGTCGAGAAAATTGATAATTAAACTATTTACAGTAGAAAATTTCATGTAAATGTAGATTTGCCTCTGTACCTTTATTTGTCGTGGCATGTTTCGACTTCCCGTCGTCATGGTAACGAATAATCGCATAAACTTCATTCGGATCGTATCCCTGTTTCTCCATTTGTAGAAAAAAATACGTTATGTATTTTCCTGTTGTAAAATAGAATTGATCGTAATGGAGTACGTCCCTCTCAGCGGCAATAAAATCCGTGTTTTCATCGGACTCTAAATCAGAAGCGGAATCCGTCCAGTCGTCACTGTCGCTGTCGCTCACGGTCGTTTCGCCCTTAATTAAATTGGATACAAGTTTACTCGTTACTTTGGCCTCTGAAGAATTCGTCAGTTCGTGCAATGTTTTATCCAAGTCTTTGAGTGTTATGGCGACTAAATCCGTCTTTTCCTTTTCATCCTCTTTTTCACTATTTTCTTCTACATTCCCCGAACCAATTTTTAAAGGTAAACTTGTTTTTCGCGTCTCCTCTAAAAATATTTTTTTCGCTACAAGATTTTTGTCGCTGCCAGCATAGGCTATCGCTCCGAAATTTTTAGCGTCACCTGCAGAACAGCTGTTAGACTTCTCAGGGTGTAACCTCAAAGAATTAAAGGAGCTATCCACGAGTATTTCAGAATTAATATTACTCGTTCCACAGGCTTCTGGACCAATTTCGCATACTTTTTTGCTAGAATCTTTGCACAACGGATCGTTATTGGCAGCTAGTTCTCTGTTGGCTTGTTCTCTCGCTTCCTTTTTTTTTCTTGGCGAAGGGACTGGCGTCTGACTCCTCGGGGAGACATTCGGACTGCTGGAATCGTCATCACTCGCTGAACCCGACTCACCCGATGAATATTCTTCGCATCTGGAGCCACGTCTCTTCTTCTTTTTCTTCTCCTTCTTCACGAAAGCTCGCGAGAACTTGTGAAGAAACGACTTTTTCTTTTTCTTCTTGGCTTCATTTTCTGGCATGTTTGACGATCACGACACTCCGAAACACGCTTTTCTAAGAAGAGCCTCACAGTAATGTTGTCGATGGAATGATTGCGAGAGGACGAAGAGCTCACGAATAACGGAGCCTGACTGAAGAGAATACATTTTTCCTGGTTCATCCGAAGCTCCAATGGTAAGATCACTTGAATGTTCCCCCTCCGCCACGACGATTACTCCCGCACTCACTATACGCAACGACATTGCACATTCTCCAGCTGCTCGCGCGACCACCGTGAATGCCTCTACGGAAGACCACGAAGAGGGGGAATAAAAGCGGGCGCGTCAAGGTTAGACCTTTGATCTTGCGTAACATCTATTGTCGAAATACGCTTTCACACACCTCGGGACATTTTTCTCGATCGTTTCAAATACTCTTTATTTCCCGCTCCATATCTGCCGATTGATTGTGTTGCAACTTTGAGTCATTACACTCGTTGCCTGATTGGATCCTGGTTTGCAGGTCTTAAAGTAAAAGACTTAAAGTTCTAACGTTTTTTGCATATGGAATTATCGAGTATTCATCAATTTGAAGGAAAATGGGGTTCAAATGGGATCTTTAAACGTATTGGAAGACTATTTTATTTCCCGTTTTAAATCCGTCAAAATTTAAAGATGTCGACTTTCGTTTTAATTTGGAGTCACCGTATCTTATCGTCCCATTAAGCGCTTTGGGTAGTGTTTTAAAGCGTCACGACCAGACTTGGAGAATGCCACTTCACTCAACCCATTATCCTCATTTGTTGAGATTATTAAAAACTCTAAAAATTGCCGTACAATAATAAATATTAATGTCCAAAAATAAACTGTCCGGCTTGAAAACTCTGAATTATCGTAGTCTAATAAATAAAGCGTCTATTTACTGCTCCAACGATAAAACAACGACAATGAACAGTAAATACGATCGGAAGACACCATCGGAAAACAAACTATTCAACATTTCAGTTAATCTTTTTTTTAAATTCAAATTTACTTTATTTCTCAGACGATATATCGATGTATTATTTTTCGCTGATTACAAATTTACTATCTACTTTAATGAAGAAACAATGAGTTTTATTAAAAACTTGAAAAATCGTTTTAATATTTTTAAAAAAATGCTACATTTTTATCAGAAAGATCATTTTCGTTTCTGGATATCTATGAAGTAACGTGAGAACAATATTACTACCTACTCATTAATGCATACCATTGATAAAGCTGTTATTGAAGTTTTTTCTAATTAAACAGACAACTTGACAGAGAGCGTTTTTATCTCCTATTTTATCATTGTAGTCCTAGAATTTCATTACAATAATAATAACTCGGTGTATTGATTATACTGAAACGAAACCAAGTGCTTTGCAAAGTTAATAATTACCACTGTAACATTTTAAACACATGAAGTATATAAATATTAGGCAGGTAGTTGTTTGGGGTCTGAAACAATTTTTATCGCCCCCTTTCCACCCACCCAATTAACTTTAAATAAATAAAAACCTTTAATAATTACAAATTTTTATTTTTATATTTAAACCTTAACAACAAGGGATAAACATTTGTATTCAAAATATATGGGGTTTTACGGTCTTTGCAGTTCGTATTGTAAAGTAGAATTAATTATGGGCCTGAAAATTTTAAATTCTCAGAAAATTAGTCGACGAGAATGCATGATTGAATGTACGATTCAAAATTACCACCCTCACTCTCCCAACGCCTGCCCTTAAAATTTTGCATGATTTATCCTTTGCAAATGAAATGTTATTTATTTTTTTTCGACGCAGGTTGATAAGCTAAATCGTGGTCAAATGACAATTCGTTCACTAGCACGTCAAAACAGATTCATACAAAAGTTGTAGACATTCGAAAAATTATTCTACCAATAAAGTCGGAAGAGCAGATATATCAATTTATCTGATTAAGGTTATTTATTAAAGATAAGTTATTGAAATCTTCCGATTTCATTGGGTTTTCATCAGCTGATGAAAGCTGTCGATAGTAGCATGCCTGGTCACACACTGCATTCTATGTATACACGAATACGGAATACGGTCTAGCGTACCAGAGATTGACAGGTCTATAGCGACTATGCAAGATGTATGCCTGTAGCGTACTGCAGTTTAACTCAGGTAATCTATATGAAGTATTCGGCCAGCACGCTTATTATGATCGCGTTGGAATCCTTATAATTGAATGTACAAGTAGCCAATTTATTATACGTTATGCCGATCGATACGTAATCGAAGATGTACAAGTCGAGAGAATAGTTTATAGTTTTGGGGATTTCTGCCGTTAAAGAGTTGGACCTTACGTGAACAAAGTAAACATAAAATAGAATATTTATTGAAACAGATTAAATGACTTATATTAATACAATGAATTAACGTACGTCCGAATAATTACTATAATTACATACAATGAATAATGTGTAATCGCGTATAAGTATGTACGACCAGACAATCCGTTCAGTTTGAAAGTAAAATGTAGACTTAAATATTTTGAGGCTACCCGTTCGGGTTGATGTACAAATTTTAACTGCTTTTTTTATTTTATATAAAAAAGGTAAGTAGGGTTCAGATTTAACGACAGCAAAGTTTGACACTAAATTTGTCAAATTTCAAATTTAAGACTTCATCTGATACTAGCTGTATACTAGCTGATACCGTCTACCTCAAATTTCATCTAACGGTGCTCATAAAAATAAAAAATATATCATTATTAATGTTTTTCGGTTTATTTACACTTTATATCGGACATTCCGTCATTATTGAATATTATAATAACTCGACAAAAATTATAAACGACGGAATTATATTTTTTAATGCAAAAGTTGACTTAATTCTTTGTTGATTTCTTGTTTAACAAAATTCTACCGTTATTTTGTTCACAATTTACATCTATTGAAACAAACATTATAAATACAGATAAAGTAAGAAACCATTGGAAATTTTGAAAGAGACTATGAACGAATCGAGCTGAAAAATCGACTTTATTTAAAATATGTATGGATTACACAAAAAAAAACTTATTAAATAAAAAAATACGGAAATGCTGTAGAAAAAAACACCGAAGACAACTTCGATACAATATGTTTCGTATGTCCTTTTTATAAATGTACTAATAAATTAATATAGAAAAACGTTGTAAATGAGTAAATTTTAAAGAAATCTTTTCTTTCGCATCTTGATGTCTTTTCTGATATTCACTGACGATTTGCAGATTTAACTGGTTCTGTTGTTTGTACCCTGTGAGAATTTCATTGTAGTCGATGAACAAACTGACATCTCGTTTCGCATCATCGTTAATAAGGTTTAATTGATTTACCATTTTCAAACAGTTTGCGTCATTTTCATTTAGAATCTACGCTGATAGATGACTAATCAAAAACTTTTGTTTAATTTTATATTCTCGAAAAAGTTTTAGTGTTTGAGAAAATACAAAATGATCCGTTTCTTTATCGCAATAACCACCAATGGCTTACGAAATTAATTTGCGTCTGTTCTGGGGAAAATTCATTGATTTCATCCTATGGATTCAATTCTATAATAATCTTGCGTTTGACACCAAATGATACATTTTTATCGAAAAATGATATTTGCAGCTGCCTCAGTATTCAGGTACCATAAATGGTTCCTTAATATCTCCTCTTCGTCAATAGATTAAAACTGTAGAGGTTTTTTAAAAATTTTAAATCGTGATTTGGCCCTGTTGATGCAAGTGGGTCATTGAACCATGCTTGAACGTACATCACAATATCAATATGTCGCGAACTGTCATTCTTCATCAATCCAAAAATGCTCCAGGGTAAATAAATGTGACCTTAAAAAATGAGACAGATAGAAGAAAGATGAGTGTCAACTCCAGGAATTCTATATAACCCTCCCTTAGTTGAAAAGTCTCCAATGCTTTCTGTACAAATCCTTTCAATATGATTAAGTGTCAGAATTCCCTTGACCTATTCAGTTTGGAGCACACTTTTCTAACAGGTTACGTCAGTTTTTTTTCCAAGATTCGCGAAAACTTTTTAAAAGTTAAACATTTGGCTTAGTCGTTAGTAGCAATTTTTTTCCAAACATGCTGCGCAATAGCAGTTTGAAGAGTTAGTTTCTGCACAGCAAAAACGAAAGACTCGTCTGCAATAGAATCTCTAATAATATCACTGCACCGTTGTTATTGCCATTGTGTCACTGCAAATTACTTTTATGGATTCACAAAATCCTCAACATCTTAGAACTTTATGAACCACATTTGCTTGGGTTACACTTTTGCTGCTTTCTATCGTTGGAGCACCAAGCAGCTTTTTTACTCTGTTATTTGTGACAAAAAGTAGTCTGATGTTTCATTAGATCAATTAATGGTTTTCTGTCCCAATATGAAACGACAGCAACTTTTCGGTTTGGGAAACCTATTTCATTTTATTAGCTCTTGCCTTATATTTTGCATGCATATCAGAGTATGTACCGATACTTTCTTGACTCAAAGTCTGGCGCTTCTTTCACTCGAGGATAGTTCCAGAAAATTGCCTGAAACAAATTATCATAGTGATATAGTGAAGAAAAGATTAGTAGCATACGGTAACCAACACTACAATCTGGTCTTGATGTACATCAGGTTGGATCATTGATTAGAATCTAAGGCATCAAAGGTAGAAACTAGTTTGCTACCCATTATTACAAACATTGCAATACGTAAAATTATCATTTCAGCAAAACAAAGTGAAAGAAATAGAATTAAAAAATGTAAAAGGGAAAAACTAAAATCTCTATTGCAAATCAAGCTTTTTATCAATGAAATTAAACTTATCATTCGAGTCAGTGTTATAAAAGTAATCACCTATCAAGTCAAAGTTCATTCGACTTTTGGATTATCTTTGAGACAGAATTTTGTTTTACCTTTCCACTTCTTTTTCTATTCTTTTAAAAAATCCTTTGATGTCATTGATATGTCAAACGTGACTATCTGCTTGCTGATTGTCGAAAAATGTTCTTCTGTTTTCATCAACTTCTTTAATCATATTTCCATGAAATAATAAATAAAATTTAAAGTTGAAAAGAAAGATTTTTTTCTTTTTCACGATTCGACGGTCTTGTCTTTAGAAATCAGTCCATTCCTGATACAGAGCTAATACATTGTCTATATGACACACGTTTTGAAACAGCAATCGAACCTTGTCCCAAAAAACTTTCACATCGCTTACGACCAACCTCGCGCTTTCACGTGTACTTAATTTTGCTACTCGAATGTTGAACAACAGAACTTTCAGCACTTGCTCTTTTAATAGCAACTTGTACCCATTTGTTTGAGTGTCGATGTCACCGAGTAAAAAAATACTTCGGCGTGGATCTGATCTTAGAGATATTGCTAAATGAGGTTTGAGCACACGATAAATAATTACTGAGATTCAAGTTAATACATTAAGATGCTGAACAGTTGTATATGCGAGGTATTTTGTTTTTTAAAATTATTGGTGAGCTCTGGTCTTTGCTGAGTGACAGTTTGACCTGCTATCTTAACTATTTTCGCAGCACAAGGCTTCTCTCGCAATCAAACGTTCTTTTCTCTGCATTGTAGACTTTGGAGCACTATGTTGTTTGTTTGTATGTATTTAATTTTGTTTTCCATTGGCAAAGATTTGTCGTGAACAGTTTTTTTTGCGATTCGGCAAAACTTGCGTTATGTATCAAAGTAAAGTCTTTGCTCACTGTACTACAGTTGACGTTGCTCAAATGCATTTTAATTAACGAGCCAGTGCATCCCTGGTGGACGCTCATCTCGTCTATTGTAAGTAACAACTTTTTGAGCTGCATCGCATCAATGACACAACAAGGTAATTCCAGGTTTTCAATGTCTAGAAGTTTGCCCATTACTGTGACCTGAATTGATAAATCATATTTGACAGTCATTGCCTTGAGTATAGCATCTTGTACACTTTGTTGATATTCATGTATTTGCTTTCGAAAAAAATCATCAACATCATACTCGGACAGACAGTTCTCTTAATTAACAAACTCTCCTGCTAACAATTGCTTGAATATTGAGATAGTTAAGATGTTTTCATCTCGCACAGCTGGATGTGCCAGAGTCATTTCCATTGAATCACCTTCCTATTGATCTACATCCTGCTGTTAGATGCCAGATTCAAACGTAGTATCAATGTTTTCCTCATTTTCCATATTGTCATCTCGAATTTCCTGCTACTTTTGTGGCAGTGACTATTCTGCAGTTCTCCCAATTGAGGCTGAAGGATGCTATCACCGGTGGCTCTGCGAGTCTGCTCCGGGGAACTGCCTTTAGCAATTGGTTTACTTCAATCCAAGGGAACATCATTGGCACTATACCCTTTTTCAAGCATGGTATTTTAAAGTGTGACTGCAAGGATAATATTTGTAATTTAGCAAGCGTAATCTAATCAGTCAAACAGTATTAACTGAGCAAATGTGTAAAAGTATGAACTTAGGCCTTAGCAATAATCACAAAACTTACTACACCCAGCCCATCATGTCCAAGAATTTGACGCTGCCAAACAATTTCATTTGTTATAAAGTGATTTGCGCACACAGCCTGTCCGGATTTAATATCTTGTCATTTCACTACACTCTTCCACAGTTCCAAAGATGTAGAATATTTAGGGATCGAAAAAAAATGGAATTTGCCACGGTTCGAACTGTAACCCGACGTGCACCCTGGCACGATGCGCGTTAGCATCGTAACCCGATACGATTCGCTCACGACAAAGAATACACTTTTCTTATTATTATGCACTTTTCATTAATTTATTTACAGAAAAGACGAAAACGTCAGAACAAGTGTAATACGCAGCTGCGATTTTTTCTTCTCTAGGTTAGAGGAGGCGAAACCTACTCGGTGGGTAACAAAAACTGTAAACAATAGCATTTCACTCTACTGGTGTGTGAGAGAGACAGCTATATAATCACTACCAGCGTCTCTCGCGGAATTCAGGCGAGGCGAAACTATACTATTCTATCTCGTTCGCACTCATGCATATTTCGCCATATCTTCCTAAAGCTGAGCCATCGGCCAGGTCTCGCGGATTTTTTTTTCGAGATTATCAACAATAGTTGCCGTGCACGGTTAAGGTACTTTTTCGTACCTAAATCGCAATCAGAATGGGTGTACTGTGTCTCTTTTTGTGCTGGCTTGGGGGTGACGAACGGCATTTTTTCATTTTGTGCCTTAAATCATTTTAAAAAGTAATTTTTTCATTATAGGTAACTGCGGATAATTAATCTATAATTTTTTTTTCTATTTTTAAATGTCTACGTTTGTCAACCAAAACGTTCACGTTTTTGTAGTCTATTGACCAAATTTAATTTCATTCTGTTCAGTGTGGAACGAGTAGGTGTGTTCCGGGAATTAGATGCGTAGTATGGAGGTTTCGCCTCGCCTTAATACGGTGATACGATTTCAACATATTAGTATATGTATGCGCACAGAAGCAGCAAGCACCACACGTGGAAATATTTTGATCGGCGACATTCAGCGTGAAAACTCTTGTCATAGAATAAGTTCCTACCCTACCATGGTGTGACCCAGCTATGGCCATAAACTGCATTCTGGTTCGAGCTAAACTTGAGGTTATGTGACATGCCGCAGTCGGTATCGAAACCGGTTTACCTATCTTTTCAAGGGTGCCGGGTATTTTATAATAAATAAGGAAATTAGGTATTTCTTCGTTCATTCGTTACGAGCATTAACCTAATTTGATATTGTCCAAAAACATTCTGCACCCTTGAAAAAATAAGTAAACAGCTTTTGATACCGATTGAGCTTAGGTTCATCGGGTGTTAACCAATGTCTCGAAGACTCATTCTCTCCAATTGCATTTTGACGAATTGCATTAGTCGTTCCTGTCAGTCAAAAGCCATTCGAGAGATTAAGTCTTCGGTACTATTCAATCAGTAACAAAAACTGTAAGGCAAATTTCTCTGCCTCGATTGATCATTCGAATCATTTTTCTATTTCATAAAATAGAAGAACGGTGAACTGCGTCTTACAATTCTACAGTTCACTGTTGTTATTTTTCATCCTAAAGATCAAACGTGGCGGAGAAATTCGCCATAGGAAAATTCTGCTATCTTTCTCGCTCTTTTGTCGATCTGAGAAAGAAAGACGACATGTGATACATCGTCTTAAGGCGAGGCAAAACCTACTCAGTCCGTAAGAAAAAACCCATACATTATATACACCATAAACATTTCGAGGAAAAAACGAGTTTTAGATAGTAGCTTGTTGTGCTGTGCATTGTGTAAAACTTTGCTTTTTTCCAAAATATTCATAGTCTCTGAATGGCATGGTCTAGAAAATTAGCAGCTATCTCTCTCGCACTCATGTGTCACGTGGTACATGTTTCGATGGTGAGGATTGGACAAAATGTTGTACGAACGTAGAGTTTACACTTACTCAAGAAGTTTACGATAGTCTTTATAGGAAGAACCACGGAGCCTACTCTAAGCCGACTCTAGGCTCCATGGTTCTTCCTATAAAGGCTGGCTGCTAAATTGTAATGATTTGAGTACATGCGATAAAATGTGACGATGGAGTTTCTATTTAAACGTTTCAGGTTTTGAAACAAGGTTTTGATGGAGGGGCAGAAGAATGATTCGAAATATTGGTTGCCCTTAAGCAGACAAATCTCGGTTTAGCTTTCCATTGGTAGAGGATAAACATTTTTTTAGAGGAAGGATAGAAGAACTCTGAAGGAGAAAGTAGAAGATTATAGGTCGTACCGACAGAAATAGCGGCCTTAGATAGTGAGTCTGCGGTCTTGTTACCTAGAAAGCCGGTCCGGTAAGTCTGGTACCAGATAAGATTGATTTTTAGGTTTTCGGAGTGAAGACCGGAAATAACATGTTGTATTTCAATTATTAAGGACGAGCAGCTATTAAACAGAGTCGGCGTAATAATACCCTGCAAGGAACCCAGTGAGTCTGAGAAGTTACACGAACAGAAAATTTTATTATCGATAATGAATTTTATTGTCCGATGAAGAGCTAAAGCTTCTGACGTGAAAACAGAAGGATGAGTGCAGATTTTATATTTCAACCATAAAGAAAGAGATGACGAGGAAAACAAGCTTGTCCGCCTCATATTTGGAGCCATCGGTATAAAATATCGTCGTTCCTCAAAGTTTAGAGGAACCTTAATGGAGAAGTAACGGATTCCTGGATAATCCTACCAGAACTAGTTTCATTAACGAAGGATGGAACTTGGATGAATCGAAATAAAGTATAAACGATAGATTTGATCTTGAAGATGGCTTAGATTGAAAAATGCGTAATTAAGAGGCTAATCGAGGAGATGCTCGCAGTTGCAAGAAGCGCATAAAGATTGAACAAGTTGAGGAATGGACTGGAAAAGAGGGTGATTGGTCGTGTAGAGAGTTTTCGGGAGATATTTATTCGAGAGAAGTTGAAGATAAAATCTGACGACAGGACTCGCATGTCTCCGACATGACTAAATTATTAGGAGAAGAATTACGAAGATTTAGAGAAAGCCTAATAGCTATGCGATAGACGACTTCAATTTTTTTCAAGAAGGAAATAGTTTGTAATGAAAAGGATCCGTGCACAAGGTAATTTTAGGCACCACATGCGTCGATTGCATGAGTCAGCGACCTTCGACAACGAACTGCTAAAGACGACCATTGGTTGGTCGATGGATTAAAGAATGTCGTTGGATAGTGAAAAAACGCGGGAGCTGATCAGAGGTCACTTATGATTTGAATATAACAGTTTAGTCTGAAAATTATGCAGACTGTAATAATTTATTAGGCTCAGTCTGGATTCACTTTCGTCGAATTCAAATAGTATTGAATAATGACGGAATATCCCATATAAAATGTAAAGAAATCGAAAAACATCGATAAACATATCATTTTATTATTTTTGAGCATTATTAGATAAAATTTTTTAAATAAACGAATAACAATTCAATGGGGGGGTCAGAATTTTTTTTCATACTACAGCATTTTTATATACAATAAAACTGCAATGACCATAAAACTCTCTGTATCTCAAATGAAAATGTTTATTCCCTGTGGTCAAAGGTTCAATATTGAAATGAACATTTTAAGTAATTACATAGGTTCTTTTTATTTATTTGAAGCCGATTTAGGGGGTGGCCCAATAAAAATTCGTTCAGACCCCATGTGACGACCATAAGTATTAATAAATATTGATCTTAAAGATAATAATTATTTTTTAAATTAAGAAAGATAGAATTTCTCACCTTCGGTATATATGCCTCTGCATTGTTCCTTCGTAGCATCCCCTCGAGTTTTCTTATCCGAACAATCCGAGCAAAATTGTCTCCTCAATAAAGGAGACATCCCCCTTTCCTTTTCCACCGTAACCTCCTGTCTGCAATGTCCATTACTGGATGCAATTTCAGACTTTCCAGATGCGTAGCTGGTCGTAGTAGGAGAAAGTCGACTGATGGTCAAACTTTGAGGAGGAGTCCTGCTCCGTTCGGTCATAGCGCAGCAAAGCGACAATTTAGTGCTGGTGTGCGAACCATGCTGAGAATGTTCGAACTTAGAACTTTTGCTCAAATCGCCATCTCTGTAGGGCACTTCAAGACATCCCACTCTGGTCTTTTTATTCATAAGCATTCGACACAGCGATTTCTTCTTCTGCTTGGTTTTTGGCGACGTATCGGCTTGAACAACATCGTTGGGATCGTTGTGCTCCATAATAATTATAACTACACTCTTTATCAGTCGAATGTTGAAATGTTTACTATAAATCTATCTCCGATATCCCATAACAGTGTCATTTGTTTAATTCTCCTTAAAGATAGATGTTTTCATTTTTTGTTATATCAAACTACCATTTTCCATTCTTTCTTTCGACTATGACATTGACTAGCATTACGTTCTTTTAATTCCTTAAATCGATCGATAAATTTAAAAGTAAATTTTTAACTTTTTATTTATTTATTTATTTATCCTCGCGTTAAACATCTGACGTGCGATTATTTTTTTGCATCTTTGGTATTTTTCTTTCAAATTGACTAGTAGTAGATTTGTTCAGGATCTTAAAACGCGTTATATACATTCGAATTGCGGGCGTCTTTGTTTCTTCATTAAATATCATCTATGCGCAATATACGAGTGACTAGATCATTATATGTCATTGACTTATTTTTGGGAACAGGTCGCTCAGCTCTTAGGTCGTTTTATCAGCGAGTCTCTTTTATAGGCAAACATGGAACATTATTTATTTTACACTCACGTTTCGCGATGACAACACACAAAAACTACCGTTTGACTCGGATTTTCTTACATTCGCGATGATTATATAGCTGAACACGCGTAGCGCACAGACGTAACAATCGGCGGCGAACCGATATGATAATCCCGTGAAACTTCCGTCGACTCTGACACCAGCTTCCATGTTTGACGAATTAACGGTAGCAGAAAAATTGATTGACTACTCAAACGAGTATTTTCCCGTTGCACAGTTCGTTCCTACTGAATTTTCGATCATTATTACACCCGCATAAAACTCGCGTATCGCACAGGACGTTCAACTATCCGCCATAAGCGGCCCACATCTCGTCGAGTATAAGCACGGTCGCAACGCGAGGGGGTTGGGGGGGGGGGGGGGGGGTTTCTTGCTGTGTGCTACGATTCTGCGCATCTTTCACCACGAGCAGACGATATATCGGCGTGCCAACAGACCCGTGTGACACCAATTATTATTTATTCCACGTACGTAACGATCAACGACCATTTGGTTGTCGCATCGATCGATAGCCCTACAAGAATTTTTTTTTGCTGTTTTCTCTATTGGATTAATTGAACGTTCAGTGTTATTCACACGTGAAAAAGACAAACGCGATGTATGCGAGCTGTCAGAAATTAGCAGACGACGAGAGAGGTGAGCGCCATCTTGGGAGCAGTCAGGCTCCATGACGCAATATGCATCTGGAGGAGTGTGCACGTAAGTATACTACAGTAGTACTACACTTAAGGTCGATCGTGTTTGCCGAAATTGCGTCACGGTCTCGCATTGTTTGTTTACATTCTGTGTTTGGTTGTAATAATTGTCAGTCTTTATGAGCAACACGAGCAGTTCGGGCAACGCGCTTTCAAGATGTAGAATCCGATGTTTACAAGTGTCTGCTGTCGCTCTTGATGCCGGCTCGTAAATCTCGTACGTGATACGTAAAATCATCAAGAGGATCATCCAGCCAGCGTCGATGTAAATATGCGCGTTGTTCTGACATGATGCACCATCACTTTTGGTTTAAATCAAAGTCGACGGAGAACTAATGGAAAGAAATTTTTTTTTTTCAAAGATAGTAAACGACGATTTTCACGGTGGTTGGTTTATATCGACTTTACGAGTGAGAAAAAAAAATTACGAATCCTTTTACCGTTGCGCTTCCAACCGTTGACGTTTCGAGAAACTGCACCCTCATCATGTAACAAGGACGCGCGCACTCCGAAAATTCTCGAGGTTTAACAATTTTTGTGAAACGTGCGAGCGACGTACTTATCGTTTATTGGTTACGATGCATAAACATTGAAAACTATGTCAACATACAGTGGTACGTGTTGTACACGTGCTTGGAATGCGTAGTGGGACACCGCGAATGGATTTTCCCGAGTATCACGCGAGAATTCGTGTCGAAAATGCGTGGTAGCAATAAGACGAAGAACATAAAGCCAGGATCTGAAAAAAAGATCGACGGTGAGTATTTGTGAGTGAAAAATGCAATTGCAAAGGAAAAACAATTATGCAACGCCATATTGCATTTCCGTCCGCCATCTTGTAGATCGGTCATTTTTATTTTCTTAAAAAGAACTTCATGTATATTCGAAATGAATCAACCGAAATATTTTCAAGTATCAGTACGAATCTTGTCAGTAAAATCAAAATCATCCGTTAGTTTTCAATCGAATTTGTAAATCCGCCATTTTTTACGTTCGATTTCTTATCTTGAATTCGAAGTCGATCTCTGGAGATACAACTCCATGAAAATAGAATGTTAAAATCGTTTGGTTTATTTCACTTTGAAAGATGTGTTACACATATGCAACAGTTCAAAGGATTAAAATATTATATTACGAAGTAGAAATGCGTGATTAAAGTAGAATAATTCTTCGATCTTGATGCCGTTTTCATTAAAACGATAACGAGAAAATGGAGTTTGCATTTGTTGTATCCGTATTTCAAAAGAAAATTTAGTGTGTATCGTTACAACAGAACAAAAACGTGCAATATATGTAAATGGTAGAAAAACGGAGCTCCAGAATGGGAGACGATTCGTCCCGATACTCGCAAAGTTTTGCAACGTAAGTCATGTAAAGTAAATCGAGAATTACTGAAAGAAATAGAAGGGGGTTTGGTACTCGAGTACCGTGGCAGTTGGTACTCGTTGTCATATACGTATAAAGTGCGATTTCGTAGGTGTTGGCGCTGGTGAGGTGCGCCGTCGCCACGTCCGTATGTGTAACTATTACGAAAACAAATGAAAAGAAAGAAAAGCTATTAAGAAACGATGCAGCCCAGCAAAAAAAAAATATAGTCACAGATTTGATAATGTTTTTTGAATGTAATAAATACAAATCTGTATAAAAGTTTTGAAGTCGATTTAATAAATTTAGAGGCATCGCCCCGTAGCATCTGGGATCTCGTCCGCTCGATCATCAGATTGGCCACGAGTTGCGCCCGAGAGCTCACGACTAGTTGCAACAAATTCACGTAATTAAATGTCGAAAAAAAGGACCTCGAGTCGTATTATTTGTTTCTGAAATTGGTGTTTCTTGGTTGTAAAAGGTTCTTTGGTGAGAACCCGGCAAACGATTCACGTTCGTGTCGATCGTTCGCGTTGAGAGCGAGCGAGAAACGAAAGTTGGTGCGTTTTGCGAGCCACGCTTGCGAGAGCGAGCGAGACAAAAGCATAAGAACGTTGAGAGCGAGACAGAAGAGAAACGAATTTTCCGCCGCCTCCACGAGGTGTCAGCATTGTGCACGTTTCGGCTCGGCTAGAGGCGGCCACCATTGTTGAATCCTGCTTTTGGTTGATGCTCCGAGACGATTTTTTGACCGAAAATCTCAAATTCGCGAGGCCCATCGAGGCTCTCGTGCTGAAGGTTCGTAGTAAGTAAAGTCGAGGCATTCGAGGGTTTCGTGTCGGTCCCGTTACTGCGTCCGTCTGTGCGGTTAAAACTCGGGGTTGGAAAGCGCGTACGCGAGTTATATCTCTCTCTCTGTGAAATCGAGTGTGCCCATCGATTTACGCGAAAGAAAGAGGCACCCATGTCCCCTGTACTTCGGGGTGTTGGTGCTGCGTCCGAGACGTGGGATTCGTGCGTGCGTGCGTGAGTGCTCTGCGTGCCGGTAACGCGTCTCGCTCTCATCGGACGATCCAAGTACCGCAAAACCTACTGTTGTTACTACACGTCCAAGTGATCGCGACGTTCTTCCGTATTGAGAGCTGCTCGATTCTACCGAGAAGATTCTACCCGGCCCCTCGATTCCCCTGCGACGAACGCGTCCGGTTAACTATAATACAACCTTTGCGCGTAAGTTTCTTCGACGAGGAGAACGGCTCGGACTTCCACTCTGGATACCTTTTTCTCTAAAATTCAATCTTGTCAAGCTCAATGCCAATTTTTTTTGGAGCCGACGATAAATACCATTTTCTCCGACTACGATTTGTTACACGTGTGCTCCGAACGAAAACACCCATAATCTCTCTCGTTATTTTCACACGTCATTCGCGGGAACTCCGTTACGACCTATGAACTCGTGCAGCCCGCGTCTAATGCACGATGCATTATTGACAGACTTTTTCCAAGAATTTCATTAGTTCCAAGCATTGTTTTCCATGAAAATGCGACGAACATCACGTTTCACGCACGATCACGATATACTTTTTCTTCAACAGCTTTCATGATATTTTGTGAATGTTTTTCAAGCCACTCCTTTAAAAGTTTAACATTTTTTTCGCGATAAACATTTCGTGATGTCATCAGAATAAATTAATGCACCAGGAACATTTTTTAATTTTTTTATTATCGAAATAACAAACAGTTCTGACAAATGTGTCCTTTTATTTCAGACAATTTACTTATGTAATTAATTTGTTTTTAGGAGATAGTATAACACCTATCCAGCAACCGGATAAGAAGGTGGAGGAGAAAAATAACTCGGTTTTCGGTATCGGCTACCGGGAGTACTGTCAGAGCATCCTGAATACGCAGAGGGAACTGGGGAACAATCTGGAAGCTCAGCATGGTGTGACACCCTGCAGGATCGATTCTGCCCTTCAAAATGGTTAAGATTGTTACTTTTAGAAATAAACTGTAGAATAAGGAACATAGAATAGAAGAATTGGCTACGATCTAATTTACTACTATCGAGAACTTTGAAAATGCAATTGTCCGATCTACTTTCTGCGCTATGTTGGTAGTTAAATAAAAAAATGACCAACGCTGCGTAATGCAATTATGCTAATCACGTTACTGTGATAATTATTTAATGATAGTTGATTAAAATGATAGCTAGTTTGATAATTCCAATAATCAATTAACAAATGATTAAAGCAAATTATTGGAATATTTTGTCTTCGAACCTCTAAATAGCAAGAATAATTGAAATAATGATGTTAGAAATATATTCATCAGAGTTTTTACATATTGGTTATAAATTTTAATTACCAATTTGTAGAAAGTAAATATAAATATATATTTGGTATAATTGAACGAATTATTCTAACAGGAACGAATTTTTTTTGTTTCTCAGGGCTATCAGCTTTGGGATATGCGCCACAGTGGGCGCTTCCAACCGACTGTGTCCATTGGGAATATCAACAAGAACCGTTGATAGTATGTAACGAAAGTGTGCATGGAGACTGGAATTTGTATTGCAAGGATACAAAGAATACGCCTAAGGAAATTGACGCTAATTTACTACGTGGAGTAAACGACTTCTACAAGCATCTCCAAACGGCTTACCAATCCGCCCTGACGACCCCAAAATTGCCGTCTCCCAACCAGGCTAAAGAGTCGCTCGTCGTGCCGGATTACGTCGCAGCGAATCCTCTATCCCCCGAGTATCTGAAAGCCTTGAGCACAGATTGGCCCTGGTGGGAACGACCATACCCTGCAGGTTTAATTACACTGCCAAATTGCGAGGAAATCGTAAATCCAAATTCAGCGACTCGTCAATCCGAGAACGAAGACTGTAAAGCTCAGTCGAACGATCTCCCGTACGATTTTTCAATCCCAAAGACTCGCGAAATAGCATCAAAAGTATTTGATCTACACGAAACTACGTCAAAAAATCGCGATCAATCAAGGAAGAATAATTGGACGGTGAACAGCAGCTACGTTCGCGCACCGGAAATCACCTGCGAAACTCAAAAATTGGATGTCGAGGAGGAACTCGTCAAGGACGAGCGAAACAGCGAGACAAGGTCGAATCTAAGTGCGGGCCAGCTACCCCCGAGTTACTGGGAGGACCTCGAGATGTCTGGACAATATCCCGGGCACAGTAGACCCCCGGTCGGTACGCCACCGCCTCAAGCTGTCTGGAATCATCTGACGATGACACAAGGCCAAGGTAAAAGCAGCGGCAGTGGTCGGGGTGGAAGCGGCGGTGGTCCCCCCGCCCACGAGTCATTGCCCCGCGCGTACGAGCGTGTTCAGTCCGATCTTACGTATCTTCTCTCGGAAGTTTCAGGCCTGAATATGCATCCCACGGGTTTATCGGGAGCCTCGCTGAGTCCCGCGGGTTTTTACACTCATCCGTCGATGGCTCGCGCCGCTTCGCACCTCACCTCGCAGCTCACCCCACAATTGGCTCACACTCAGGCACCGCCGACGTGGCACACACCCACCGTACCCTCGAAAAACGTAACTGCTCCCAACGCTCCTGGAAATCCTCTCTACAGCCTCCAGATGCTCGTCGATAATCGCCAGAATCAAAATCAGTACAGAAACTCGCCGGGTTCTCAGAGCACTCTCGATCTCTCGGCTACCTCCGAAATGGCAGAAAATTATTCACGTATGACGCAGGATATACCTATAAGCCTCACGGCGAGAAACGTTGACAAAGGCAGTCGAAATGGGAACATTATTTCACCGCCTATACCTCTAAACGGTGAAACTTCGTCCGATAGCGGTATAAGCTCCTCCGTACCAACGCCAAATTCCGTTGGCGAACCCGTTTCACTGTCGACGAAAGAATTGATCACGCCGAAGATAACGGTGAAAAATTTTGAGAGTAATTTGAAAGGCGTCGCGAATCTCCATGACAAAATGAAGGAAATCAGTGTCGAGAATTTTGCACAAAAAATGATAAATTTACCGCCGAGCGTGACGATCGAGAGGGTCATCTCATCAGAGAAAAAGGAGATCGAACAGCCTCTGAAGATCAAAGATTCGCTCAGCGTCATCGCCCAAGTACCGAGAAACGTTTTGCCGGTTATCGTGAATCTTACCTCGAGAATGGACAAGGACGTGACCGATAGCCCGATGCGCGAGTCGTCAACGGAGCGCGAAAGGAAGATCGACGAGAGCGTGAGATCCCCAAAGAATCTGCCGAAAAGAGGAAAGAAGGGCGTTGATTCATTGTTGGAGAAATTGGAGGGTGGTAATAAAAAGCTCGGATGTTCGGAAAACATTGGATCGGTGATCGTAGCACCGATCGAGGACAAAGACACGTCGAGCGTTAAGAGCATGTCGCCCGAGCGACAAAAATCGAAATCGCCAACGCGCGAGGACGACGTTGTGTCGCCAGCTTTCAGCAACGACGATTCCAACGATAATACGAAGCAGCGGAGAAAAAGGAAGCTCGAGAAACCGGTGAGATTGAGCAAAGACTCGAAAACTGAGGTGGAGGATATGGAGCTAGAGCCTACGGAGCCGAGGGAGCCGAGGGAGCCGAGGACGTGCGAACCGGTGCCCGAGGAGGTACCCGAGCCCTCGTCAAACCTACCGGCACCTCCCGTGAATCTAGAATCGAGGCCGGAGGAGAGAATGGAAAAGGCCATTGAAGGCGAGAAATTAAGGGTTGAAGAGAAACCGGCGGAGACCTCCGAGTCAGGAAAAACTGAGGATAACGAGCGAATAAAGAGGCGGAGAAGCAGCGAGGGACCTTCGTCGAATCAGACCCCAACGAGTCAGCGAACGAGAAGAAAATCCAGTGACGATGCGACTGAATTCTCGAAAGTCACGAGTCCGAAAGGCAACAACGCAAATCCTTTCAACGAGGTGGAGTCCGAGTTGGAAAAGATGTTTGCAGGAATTGTGGAGGAGGAGGAGGATAAGAACGAGGAGACAAAGACGGAGGCGATAGGTGAAGTGAAAAAAGAAGAAGCTGCACTAAAGAAGGAGGAAGGGGCAAGCGAAGAGGCGAAAGCGAGCGAGGCTTTAAACTCGAATCTTACCGACGTAACATCAACGGTGGAGACGAAGCAGCCGATCAAAAGGGGCAAGAAGGGCAAAGTGCGAGGAGGAAAACGAAAAATCGGGAGAAATTTGGATAACTCGTTTATCGCAGCGATCGAAGACATTACGCCCAAAGATAATAAGAAGAGGCGAGGTTCAAAGGGCTCGAAGAAGATCGTCGAGACGCCGACGAAGAAGACTAAGAAGAATTTTAAGCCCGATGGATTGAGGGAAATCGCTTATGATTCGGGATCAAACGCGAGTTCCAATAGGTCACGAGGACCTGTCGTTCACGTTGAAGGACCGAGAGACAGCCCGCTCAGCGTGCAGGTTGTCAACGCGCCAAGGGAAGATGAGGAGGAAAAGAGCAAGGAGAAGAGAAAAAGCGTGGGAAACGGAAATACCGGGCGCAGCAAGAGGCTCAGTCATCAGAACGATCTCGACTATCGAGGTGAGTCGTGCAGTCTCGGACTTGAACGCTCGTATGTGACACTTTAGTGTCGACTATTGTAATAGCGTTAAGTGTAAATACCTGTTTTTCTTGTTATACGAGTGGGAATTGTTGACGCAGGAAAAGTAAGCAGAGCGGGGCTGTTTAGTTCGACACTTTCGTCGCGGTATGACGCGCACACGACGGACTCGACATGGGTATGCGTATTCTGCAAACAGGGGCCACATTCAGTTGTACCAGGGGATCCCGCCAGGCCACATCCTAATTTGGCTGGACCACATATAGCGCCGGGTACTTATACGGTAAGAAAATGATGTTTCCTTTTTCTTCGACGGTTTTCCATGTGATCTTGCGTCGACGAATTATTATTATGAAAACGTGTAAAGGTATATACGTTCAATGAAAAAAATGCGTACATGTAAGGTAAACGTAAAAGGTAGCGTCAAAAATATATTTTACGCTACATAAAACGTATTTTCGAGCATCGCGCTTTAAAACCGTAGAAAAAAGACTTTTTTTTTTTGCCATTTAAAAAAACAGCTTCAATCCTATCAACAGTCACATCAGGGGATGATTGATTTTTGTATCGAAATATTAATTATCTCAGCCGTTGTAAAAATCAACTTTGTCGTAAATTTATATTGCTATAGGATGAAGTCACCAGTGAATGAACAAAAACTTTTTCATGACTCATGAGAATTTTTTATAGTTTCAAGAAATATTTACAGTAAAATTCGTCCATTTTCTTGCGTGCGTCTGTTGATGCACTGGCGAGTTTACCCTACTTAAAAATGAAGATATTTATTCGTACAATCGGTTGCCCCGATTTTATACAAATTACAATAATTTCTGTAAGGGGATCGATGGACGAAACTTTGGACCCAGTGCCGTTCCGCAGATTAGCATGCCGAATATTTAATATGTAACTTTGTAGATGTTTTAAGCGAGATTTAAATCAACGATTTTAAATTCGCAATTGTATCGTAGGTACCGGCGGGTGTACTGAGCGATCTGTTTGGACCCTACTTCATCGGCAAGGAACGTCTCGAGGAGGGTATTCTGTCAGCCGACGAGCAGGAGATTACAACGGAACAAAAAAAAGGCGGAAAGAACAAACGTAGTTTGAGGTACGCCGGTCTCGCTGATCAGTTTTCAGCGAAAATGGGCAAAAAGAAGAGAAACTCGGTGGAGAGCTTCGTGACCGGCGCTTTTACGGGTATGACGATGCTTACCGGCGAGGAACAGCGCTGGGAAGTGTGGCTTCACGAGCAGTGCGCACTGTGGGCAGCTGGAGTTTACATGGCCGGTGAGTAATCGCAATTGACATTGCTTACTTGAGAATTGCGTAACATATTTTTTTTAAATTGTTTCTTTGTTGATGATTTAAAAATATTTCCGTCCAACTGCGGAATGCATGCATTTTCAAAATCACGGGTAAAAATTCTTGTTTGTTTTAATTTCATTTCATCACGTTTGCTGAGAAAGTTTCGTGGAAATTTGAACTATCGATATCATTGCTTCAATTCGAATTTGCAGGCGGTCGAGTGACAGGCCTTCAGGAAGCTGTTTGGGACTCGACAAAATCGATATGCGGCTCTTGCGGTCTCACAGGTGCGAACATAGGCTGTGTGAAACGTGGCTGTAAAGCCGTGACGCATTACCCCTGCGCATTGACGAAGGGCTGGCTCCTCGACACGAGCCAGTACATACCCAAGTGCAACCTTCATCGAGTCACGTGAAAGGACGTTGGTGAGTCCGTAAAAGTAGAGAAATCGCGTGGATCAAAAGCACCCAAGTCGTTCCGCCCGAGGGTAAGATCGTGGCGCGAGTAGACGGAGACAAGAGTGTTCCGGAAGAGCTCTGAATGCGTTTCAACGTACAGAGAACGCGAGCTATCGAATTTTCATTGAATATTCGTTGAACGTAGAACAAGAACAAAAAAATAATAAAAAAAACATCGTGAGGCGAACGAGACGAGTCTTTTCTCTTAGCTTTCTAAGCTCGAATTCTCTACGATATTAGAGTGGAAGAGAGAAGATTCGTCGATATAACGTAACACGGAAGCGAGGCTCTGTTTTATAATTTACGTGTATCTTCTGTTTATATAAACGAGAAATTACTGAACCTACAAGGGTTCCAATTCGATAAATCTAAAGAAATTAAATAGAAAAAAAGACATGAAGTCACCGGGTTTGAATAAATTCTACAATTGAGCTCGTGAATGCGTGATTGCAACAGCGACGACGATGGCGCGATGATGATTCGTAAAGAAAGTGAAAATATTCCAAGAAAAAAAAGCAGAAACTCGTTTGCTATCCGTTGATTAGATTTATTGACTTTCTCGGCATGTGGCCTTCGACGGTGGCCTTTATCGATTTAATACTCGTTGATGAAATCTCACACTTTTTTCCAATCAAAGCGTCACACGTAATTAACAATCGAATTCGTCGAGAAGACTAAATTACGAAAATTGTTTCATGTATTTACAAATTACACAATTTTCCATAAATATTTGGTATGTCGCGAGAAAAATATTGTTACAAAACTGCGGTTACGGAGATATCTCAGGGTAAGGAGGAATGCGATTCTCTAATTCAAATGAAAAATACAATCGTCATTGGTCCACAGACAATTACAACTAATTATCGAATCAAAATTATCAATTTTTTTATTATTTACCATTGAGTAAATAACATTCTCCCATTCCTGATTCTCGACCACCTAAAGCAGGCTTCGCTCGTTCTATTCATTAATTTTTTACACATTTGAGAATACATTTTTTTTTTCTCATTTAAATTAATGACGTACGACCGTTAACTCGAATGAACGAAACATAGTAAACTTTGAAAATGGTTCAGCTGTGACACTCCATATTATACTTGTGGAGTTTCTCGATTCTTGGCTGATAAATTTCAACAGTAACTAAAAAATTTCGTGAATGTTACGTTCAGATTTTTTTTCCTTCACACAACTTGTTCAACAAAAATCTTGAAATTGTTGAGACAAAAAAGAAGAAGATAAAGAAAAGATTAAAAAAAGTTTCGAGGGACCCCTAGCAGATACGACTTAACTTTTCCCCTACTTTTCTTCATTTTATAATTGCAAAACTTCATCCAATAATTTCTTAAAAGTTTTACTCACGATGTTTCGCGTGTTGTACAAGTTTACCGAAGTTATGTTATTTTCTTTCTTCTTTTTTTTAGACATTTTTTTTTTTTTAATTTTTTGTTCAATGTGTGTGAGTGTTGCACATACCGAAAATTTATGCACCACGGCAGTCGCGTTGGTAACACGTTTTACGAGTGTAAAAATCACAACGGTTACTAAAACGGAATTGACATTGCTTATGTAGCTTACTGATCGAATTATTCACGACTTATTATTATTGCACTCGTTGCGATAATGAAACGATGATCATTGATTTATATTATTACTGTTGTTGTTAGTATTATTATTATTATTATTATTATTATTATTATTATTGTCGCCGTCGTCGTTTCCATTATCATCACATAAAATCACACACCGGAAAGCGTTAATTCTCTGATAGGCTCGTAAGACACGAAACGACTTCGGTGAGCCTTGATTTTCTCGGTTTATCGGTGAAGCAAAAAGATAAAAATCAACGTATAGACGAAGAAAAAATATATACACATTGGGAAGCTTGTATAAAAATAATATAATATAGATGATAATGTAAATAAACATTAACTGCATAGATAAACGAAAAAAAGTATATATACACCAATATATGTATACAACACACACTTTAACATAGCCATCCAAAAGCCCCTGTCCCTGTGAGCGAAACGAACGGCGTTGAGTACGAATATTGCGTACGTTCGTGCCTACTTTGAGGTAATTAAGTGGTAATAGTTTTTCAATATTAGCTATTAGCGCGCGAGAATGAAGATATCATGGATAAGAGGAATTAATTGTATATAGGAGCTTATACGTTAAGAAGGGGGAAAAAACAAATCGTGTTGTATAAAAAAAAAACATTCTCCGGACGCCATGAGAAGCCAGCGAATTTTCATTCGGATGCATAATAATCGTTCTTGGGATCGTCCCAAGGACTAAGTAGAAATTAGTCGAGTTCGAAGCTTCACCCGTATTAGGTTATCTGTACGAGCGAGACGAAACTATAGCCCGAAGATACTGTCTAGGTTTGTTAAGAAAGAAAAAAAAGAAAAAGAAAAAGTGAAGTAAGATACACTGATATAAACAAAAACGCTTATAATCTACGATCTTGTATGAATGAAGAAAAGAGAAAGAAAAACCAGAAGAAGAAGAAGAAAAAAAAACAACTAAAAATTTTATCTCGAAAGAGTAAACTGTAATTTTAATAATTGTAAAGAAAGAAAATTAATTATTAATTGTGATACAAAAGAGAAGAAGAAAAAAATAGAATGTCGAGTGCTAGTAGATTCTTCCATTGTTTATATAAACCCTGGGTGCGTCGACTCTTGTTTTTTTTTTTTTTTTTTTTTTAAATCAATCGTACGCGGCAACTCATAAATTTAATAAATTATTATTAAGCAAACGGGGTCTGGCTAGTCGATCTAGATTTTTCAACAGAATTATTTTTCGTTTTTTTTTTTTTCTTATTGCTCTCAGTGTGCACGCGCACAGAATTTTTTTTGTGTCCACACGGGTAATGGATAACGAGCGATGGCGCGTCAGAAAATTCGTCTTGTACTATATATGTGAAGAAATGCAAATAAAACAAAGGGATTTTTGTTTTTTATTTAATTTTTTCCCGTTGCTGTAAATTGCCAATCGGAGAGCGTTGCGCTGGGCACCAAATCATTTAGTTAAGCGCGGAAATCCGTGAGCCTAAGTAACTTGTATAAATTAAAAAAAAAAAAAAATTTAATAGAAATCTGTAAGATAATACAAATGTCGAAATCTTGGCGCACGGTAAAAGTAAAAAAAAGTATGGATAGAGTCAGAAGAACAATTGTGCGAAAAGGCGAGAAGAAATTGGAGAGAAAATAAACGGAACACGATAATATTGTGCAGTTACAAACGAAAAATACAAAAGATAAAAAAATTCGATAGGCATTTTTACGCCAGCCGAACGTTTGATCTGTCCGTAAATCGTTCCACTTTTAGAGACTATTTTTGTTCTTTATCCCCTTCCTTCATCCCCTTAATTTCTTCGGCCCGTTGGTAAATGTGTCCGGCCACTATACCGCCAACCCTTTCACCCATTATCGAGAGACCATTTATTAGATTTATGCATTTTTTGTGACCTGGTTTAATGTTAATAATCGTTAAGAAGGATATCAGTTTCACTGTCTATTTAATTATGTGAGATAATCGAGATATCAGTGGATTGTAATTGGAATCGATACAATAATACGATTAAGCGTACATCTTTGTGTAATATAAATATAATGAATAATAAAAAAACACGATATAAGTCGCATTTTTTGTCGTTCTCGTAGTTTTATTTTACATAAATTTATGGAAGGAAAAGAAATGCATTTCGGCGCTTCGAGCGGTGCAACGATGGCAATCGTTTTCTTTCTACAAATGAACATTTTTATTTAGAGCGGCCAATTCCGACGCTGTTCTGTCGTATAGCGCCACCAACGGCAATATTGTTCCTTTCGCTTCCGCGCCAAGTACGTTTCGTAGACGCGAACAGTGTGTCACGGTACGCCGGAAAGTGCGGTCGTGTGTTCCTGTCGTCGTTTAACCTTGCATGGCAATGTTTACTCGGGTAACAGTGACTTTCGAATAATTAAATAATAAACAATAAAAACGACTTGCGCGGTGAATAATGCCGAGGGGAAATGGGTAATTTAGCGACTGTGGTGAGACTCGGTGTTGCGTTGATGCCCTATCTGGTGGATTATGTGTGGGCCCAACAAGACGTCGTGAGAGGTAAGTTACTTTCTTTACTTATTTCTTAACCCAAAAATGTCAAGGGCCGGTTAAAATAAGTATTTTTGTAATCTTCATCGCTCGTAAATACAACTTTTAGCAATATCCTTTATAACACTTGTGCTCCGACAGGTGTCGATTCTACGTATTATAAATGAGTCATTCTCTGTCAATTTAGACTTTTTTTTTCAATTCTTACAGATATTTTTAAATATTTGGATAGATTTTACTTGTTGTGATTTTTTTGTTTTATTTATTTATTTATTTTTTAACTACGTAGGATCAATCGGTTCCACTTTGATGATTCTTTATTATCAAATCGACAATAACGTCTGTGAATTCTGAACATTTTTTTCTGTGACCCATAGTTTTCGAGATTCGTTAAACTATTAAAAAATGCAGCATTTTTAAAAATAATGGATTCAAAAATGTGAACAAAATTCACAACAAGTACTAACGAATAGTGGTAACATCTTACTAATTACGAAATATATCTGAAAGCATTAAATACAAAAAGTGGCTGAATTGTGAATTGTGAAAATTAATTGTGAACGTTGCCTTATGACTTTGTTACACGAGAAGCATTTTAATAAAAAATATATCAAGTTCTTTGCACAATTTTTAATTGAATTGGTCGAAAATTACAATTTTAGCAAAATACAATTAACATTGAAAACGCGAAATATTTTATTTGAAAAAGAAAAATACATTCCGATTCGCTACACCAGGTTCCACTACTGGATGTATATATCGAACAAAATATAGACACATAGAAGTGTGTCTCTGTTGTTCTCGTAGGATAGAAACAACGAATGTAACCCAGTGTAACGAATCGAAAACGCTAAGTTTCACGATGATATAAAGCCCGTAAAACGACATCACTCAGGGATATTCTTAACAAAAGAAATTTCTGTTCGATCTTAAAAAAGAAATTATTTCACGAAATGTGCGCTGAAAGTAGCGTATTTTTACATGAAAACCGATAGAAAAACATTAAAATGTAGTGATATTTTCGATAAAATGTCTGTTAATTAATTGATACTTTAAGACGAATTATGTGAAAAATTGATGATTATTTACGCTCTAGTTTTTGAGATCAGTCGAATAAAGAAAGAATTTCAGCGTATATCTCTTTTTAGCACACTCGTTTGGTGATAGTTTCTTTCTCGCAGAGTGATGCATTCAGTGAATTCCTGGTTTTTGATTCTTGTAAAGATACCCTTAAAGTTGATATTACAGTCCTTTAAAGAAATGAAAAAATGTACAGTCATTCATCACTTCCGTAACACTACAAGAATGCATTCATCTTCGGTTCGTCCGCTCGCCCCCCCCCCCCCTTTCTCGCATCAACAGTAGTCAAAAAGAATTTCACGTGCATCTCGACGAAATTCCTCTTCCCGGTACACAACAGACGCGTGCATCGCTGATAGAAGGTAGCATAGTATAATAAAAAAAAGATAGAATTAAGTAGGCCGGTAACCGCATCGTCGTGCGTATCGTTCTCGCATTACGACCGGTATTCCACACAAGATTCCAGATGCGATCGGGTGATTCCGTTCACCCGCGCCTTTTAACTATGTGTATCGTTACCACACGCTTACAATTCATTTTACTTCATATACGAAACAACCCGAGCACCAACTCCAGCGATTGTAGATTGCACAATAGCCAACATTGCTGATCGCTGCGCGTGAACTTATATATAGATATAGTGTACGATGTCAGAAGGATGTTTGGTTATAGTAGAAAATACGAATTTATATGTTTGCCAAGTGCAGGTGTGCAACCGCCTTTGCTGCTGCCTCGTCCGAGTCCCTTTCTCGACGAGAAAAAGCGTTTAGTTGTCGAAGAGATGTTGTCGAGTCTCCGGGTTGTACTCTCACTCGAACGACGCGCATGTTCTCCTTTCAATGATTTCTATTCTTTGAGATATACACTCTTGAGTACGCAAGCATGTAGTTGTTTCTGCTGTTGCTTCATTTAACACGCAGCAGGTGTCGAAGTGATGAAAAAGGCTGCTCGGAATGAAAACCTTTAGCGAGTTACGCTGAAGCGTGCATTTGTTTACTACTATGCATCAAGTACCATGTGTATATGCCCCAGTCGTTCAATCAAATACAATGCGCCGTTAGATTTTTACACAAATAAAAAATTATTTCTTTGTTAAACATAGTTTGCGGTAAATTCAAAGAGAATTAATTAATGAATTACACTGTTCTGGAATTTAACTGTATAATAAATAAATAAATAAATAAATAAATAATTGTTGTATACGTTCAATTACTGGTACATTCGCTGTACTATATGCTTTGTGAACTCGAGGATCACGCTTCTGCTCGACGTCCCTGACCGACGTTAAGAACAGAGTACCGACCAACTGGGACTGCTTCACGGTGCGCATCGAGACGTCGTGCGATATTCCGCTTCTATGGGTGTAGAGCGTTGCGTGCACCAAGAGTGCGGCGACACCGGCAGCAGCAGACGGTTTATACTCGAAAAGTCTCGAGTTTCCTTCGAGTCGGCTTCGTCCAATGTGCTCTCTGCATGCTAACCAGCTAACCTCGCATTTGTGCTGCATCGCGGACGAGACACACGCGTCTGCTTATCAAAGTGAATAAGCATAAAGCATGTGTCGAGACCCCCCGAGGAAGTAACAACAATGCTGATCTGAAATAATAAACGTCAAACTCATACTCCAATCGAATACCCCATGACCTTAAAATCCGTATCTACTCCTGGAAAACGTTCTAAAAGCTCTGAATAAAATTTAAAGAATTCATTCGTTTGCATAACATTCATGATAAAACGCACATTTAAGAAAAAAAAAAGTTTAATATAATTACATTTGTTAACGAAAAGCTGTGACTGATCGTCCGACAAAAGCTAAAAATCGTAGATTAACATATCCGGATGGCATTGCTACGATTTTCTTGTCATCACGATTTGACAATTTTTTCGGGGTAGTCCGGCTAAAGATGTTTTCATATAAAACGATCTTAATCTTGTCGGTGGTGGTGGTGGTGGTGATGGTGGTGGTGGTGGGGGGGGCTTCTCCTTCCCCCGTCCCTACTTTTACCTGTTGGAGACCCTTTTATAATTAATTATGAAAAAAATTCGATGTTGCAAGAACAATCGTAAATATATTCGTCCGGAAGATGCTTCGTTTTAAGAATATTAATTAATGGTTTAAAATACTCCTTATTTTATTGGATTCGATGTTTATATAAATTTTCTTCATATTTCACAAGCATTTGGTCTTTCTTTACATCATAATGAGCTTAAACTGTTTGAAATTTTCATCTTGTCAATAAAATTCAAACTTATTATATATAAATTAAACTTATATATATATATATATCGAACGTTTGCCGAGGATCTCGTGCTATCGCTCATTCCATGAAGCTCTCTCCGTACGTCACTTTGACGAGGTTTGGATAAACGACGTCATCCTGCGAGAGAGCTATCTCGCCACAGTTCTCTCAATGACGATATCTCACTGCATCCCGTGTAGTTATGTGCCTCCGCATAGACGTATAGTAGCAATAATACAAACGTTGCTCGGCAAGTATACGAATGGAACGACGACTACGAGCAGCCACTGGAGCACTTTTCTGACCTCGACGACGGTTACGGAGCAACACTCGTAGCAATAGTAATAGCAGTTTCTACCAGTATTCCGTGTAGTATTAGCGCAAGAGAGATCCAGTCTCACGACTAACCCACCTCTAGCTATATCTATTTATCTATCTACCTACCTACCTACCTAGCTATGTTTTATTATCCCGCATTAGGTAGGTAGGTATACCGTTCCTTCCACGAATCCGTCGAGGCTTAGCCGTTCTGACCCATCTGGCCAGCAGCGGAAGAAGCAAGGAACGACGACCACGGTAAACACGACACCGACATTGACCGCTGAACCCCTAAACTCCTTTTTCCTTTAAACGGGACATTACATTTTAGAAATTTCTACAATTTTGTTAGTTTATTTTCATCTTTACGTATATTTCTCAAGTTCTTTCATTTTATATATGACTTTGAATGCAGTAAAAGGATATACTGTTTTACTGTTAACATTAGCTTTGTGCTGCCGGTGCTCTTCTCTATTGTTTCGTGCTGAGTAAGCCAGTGGATTCTTTCTTTCAAGTTTTTTGTCTACATCATTTGTAACTGTTTGTCCTGTTTTACGAATACTTTTTCAACTAAAGAAACGAAGTTGATTGTAAGCCGTGTATGGTTTTTAATGCTGGTTTTATTTCGAAGCTTTCTTGTAGAGGATGCTTTACTTTCGTGAAAATGTTTTTTTATTCGAGATTTTTATTTATGAGTACTTAATACGGTGAATAATCCGAAAATAATACTCAGTAAAAGTATCCTCTGTATGTTTGCCTCTGTCTCTCTCTCTCCTCTCCTCTCTCTCTTTCTCTCTCCTTCCAATCGATTATAACTTGGCATTAACTGTTGACAGGTAGATCAGTTACTTTTCTTTGATCGTAAAAAAATTGATTAAAATCTGTACGACCATTGAAATTTTATAAAACCTTACATTCCGTTATTTTTAATGATAAATGATGTAACCACAAGCTAGCTCGTGTAAATTTTCTTTATAAAAAATTCGTTGATATTGAGTTTGACAATGGGTATCAAATGTTATGATATTTGCCATTTTTCAAAAACGTTTCATTCGCTAACTTTAAGAAATTTCAAGCGGATAAGCAGGTGTCTACAATATTTAAATAAACCTACAAAATAAAACCTTACACAATGCTTCCTCATTGTTGTCCATCTTTCACAAAGCTTCCTCTACGAAAAAACCAAAATCAACCAACATACTTTCTTATGAAGGCTTTGTAAAAGGTGGATAATAAAGAACAATGCGCAAGGTTCTACTTTGCGGGTTTGTTTTAAGTTTTTAGCATCAATTTACTCGTTTTATCCATTTTTATGATTTTTTAATAATTCATGAGCGACTTAGTTTTTACTTATCTCTCACTCCACATTTATTATTTTTATCGTTACGCGATGACCAGCTTCTGGACTATAAATCTTGCCTCTTGATGATTTTATAATACGCTTGAAGTCTAGGGGTACCGTGTCCCAGGGCCCAATGTAAATAAAACCTTTTTCGCTCTCTGCTTATCTGCAGTACTAACTACTACAGTATATGTAGAGAGTAAGGCCGACCCAGATCTGCCGTTAACCGCGGTCTGTAACCTCAGCGGTAATACCCCTCGCTATCCTCAACGAGGTATATGTATCCCGAGCTCGATGTAGTAACGTAGCTCCTCGAACGAAACGATGATCCATGTTGACCACATCAACTAGCCCGGGGCCGCGAGATGATGATTCATTACAGCCTTGAGAGAAATATATACATAATTTGAATATACGAGTCACTGAATAAAAATAATTTAAAAAGAACGGGAAGTTCCTTTCGCGAGTGACTTAATCATCTTGTACCATTATCGTGTTTCTCCCTCGACTAGGACGTCGATAAAAGTTTACTGGAATTCTTGGAATTTCGCGTCACTTAGGGGACTTCCTTCCCCTTCAACGTTCAAAACTTTTGTCGCTGTTTCGAGATTCATATGACTCGTACGTTGCAACGTCTAGAACGTTGACAAATTGAATCGTGTTTTTGATTACATTTTTCTTTCATGTATACAGCTTATGGTAAGCGAAAAGTTAACAATTTTCATATTCACGATTTCTATATATTTTTTAATAACACCAACGAAGTAACTAATTAATAATAAATGAGCGGTCGTGCATATTTATTAGAACTATGAATTTATGCGTCAATCCCGACCGAATTGTTTTTTCTAAGACGGAATTTTTGGCATATCGCAACTCGGAGTGTGAGTCAGCGCCGCCTGGATTCCTGCATTATCGATCTTTTGGTAGAAAGATCTCTAACGATCGAATCAGTAATTTTTGTCAGCTCTGATTGCCTCACTTATTAAGTAAGAATCAATGAGGCAACCAGACCTGATGATTTTTAATTTCTAAAGAAATCGTGAAAAAATATCGCCACCGCCCGGGATCGAGCCGGGAACTCCACAGTTCTAGCCTGGTACGTTACCAATTACGCTACCGTAGCCCTGACGACATTAATTCACGACCGCTCATTTATTATTAATTAGTTATTTCATTACTATCTTAAAAAAATAGATCATATATAGCGTATAGCTCCTTACTTACGATTCAGGTTTAGACTACCAGTGACGTATTTCGAATATTTTCTCGAAGAAAGCTGTCAGCTAAGATAAATTAATTTTCTGCGTGAGAAATTTTGTTTTAGCGACATAAATTCTATTAAAAATCTGTCAATCGAGGATTGGAATGAAGAATTCGTCTGTCGTGGCGGAACAATTTCGGTCAAGTGGTTCCCTCGTTGATTGGTTTTGGGTTTTCTCAACTCTGCGCGTTATTCAGAATTAACCACTCGATGAATTTCACTCTATAACGTCTCATTTTCTTCGCCACAAAATTTGTCACCCGTTCAACGAATGCCATTTTTTTAATTTAGAGGTTCTAAGGTCAAATCTATATACCAATTTTTCATTAAGCGGTGTAAAATGTCGTTACGAAAAAAATTAGACATCATAAAGCACAATTCATTTAGCGTTTTGTTCTAAATCACGGGCAGAGTTAAAAATAAAATTCAAAACTAGTTTACGAGAGAAGCAGTTGAACGAATTAATTCTGACACGACGAAAAAGTTGTTCATTCTAATTTTCAACAAAATTTCTCACACAGAATATCTTTGTTTTTTTAACTGTCTCGACTCCCTTAATAGAAGAAGTTACATTTCAGTAGCCTAACTACTAAATAATATTTTGTAGACCATATTAGTAGGAAACCTACTCGAGCCTATTTCGACGGGAAGGGGAATACGTATTACATTTCGGTAGTGTTTTATACCTTCATGAACGTTGACAAAATATTCAATATTTTCGATCGATTACGTATTTTCAATTAATTAACATTTTTAATGCACAAAGTGATATTACTGTTAGCGAATAGGTTACAATTTTAGTATCTTCGCTACCTTTGCGGCTGAGTAATAACCCTCTCGTGGCCGTTATAATGATAATATCTATTTCGCGGTTCGCCGACCTCGTAGTCGTCGTCATTCTCTTAGTTTTCCCAGTCGGTGGGTTTCTCTCCACCTCGTACTTTCATCGCTCACGACGTCTATTGCCAAGCCCCGCTTTCGCGGTGTACGAAGAGAGAATAATACGTGCTGGCTTTAAATTCTCTTCGTTGGCAGTTGGTTGGCGCTGCGGGGAATTACGTACCCTGAAATACGGTTTACCCCGAACGCGGAGAGCGGAGCAGCGGACGATCGTACAAACACCCGATTCAACGTCGCTTTATGCTTCTATACTCACGCTCATCGGTTTTTCTTGTCGAACGCCGAGCCCTCTACTCGTGACTACAGCTACCTACCCTCCACACCACGTTCTTCCTCCCAATGGAGACGCGGTATTGCTGGCTGATCCACGACACGCGAGAAATGGCCCGCAACAGCCCTCACACGCCCAGTTATCGTCCGCGTTCATCGATAAAATTGTAGTATCACGTATAAACTTCTCGTCGAGCCTCTGCGCGCGCGTGTTTCACGAGGTCGTTACGTGTAACTTGGCTCTGCACGCTTGTATCACGTAACTACCTCGCCTCCCTTTAATGTAAGTTCACAATATAGATATACTTGCTGATTGTACTTGAATGCACTTTTGCATCCAAGAACGAACGAATCAGAGTCTCGGTATCGCCCATTTCCTGCCCTTCGTCGACTTCCGGGATTGTTTAGTTACTGTCTCGAGATTACCTAAAGATATGCGGCATCCGAGAGAAAATATGGGGTTTGTCCAATCAATATTTATTAAGTGCAAAATAATACAAATATTCAAGCATATGAGAGTTCTCAACCTTAAACTTTTTCATTTTTTACACAGCTGATTTTTGCCCATCAACTTTTATTTACTTTCCATGAAAAAAAATCTGAATTTCTTGCATTCTATTTTTTTGTACGTGAAATTTTTGAGTTTACATGAAAATGTGGTTAGCCAAAAAATTACGATTGGCTACGGTACTGAAAACTTAAAAATCTTTCTTTATAGTTGTTTCCTCGAGGTTAAAAAAATGTTGATTGCTTTATCAAATTTCAAACGGCAAAAAATGTTCTCCGTGTTAACCGATGTAAACTCTGAGAATATCGTTTGTTTCATATCGATATCTTAATTTTTTTGTGACCATGAGGGCACTTTGGAATTCGCAAAAAAAAAATGAAAAGGCTGTGATGTAACAATCAAGATTTTTTTTTCTTAATTTGAACATTGCATGATCAACCGAGCATCGTCTTAAAACTTGAGCGATTATGAAGAAAAAGATTCGATCGACGAATCTCTTCATGCATAATCCACATTACATAACAGGGAACACTATGAGCTTGACCTATTATAGCTGGAATATTTCACTTTCCTTTTAATCCATTTCTATATCTCTTACAGCTCGTCAGTTTGCGTCTGGTGTATTATACTTACGGTTTAGAGGCATCGCCTCGCCTCGCGAGCGTCCTATCCCTGGCTTCGTTGTTGTCAGTCAAAAGACACAGCGATTGGCCACTAAACAGTCCAAAGGTACAGTCATTAGTAAGCTTATCTCTCGCTCCATTGTGTACAACCTCTGCAGAGGCTACCAGCGTATTGGTGTTGAGCAAGGATTGTACTGCTCAGCCTTTCTGCATTTACCGCCCAAGAATTCTGCCTCTACCGCCCATCTATCCGTCCAAGATTATTCTTGAGCGTGAAACTGATAAGGCGCCAAGTTCTTGGCGCGAACTAGTGCGATGTTGGCGTCTGTAATAATCCGCCCCCCGTAGGCACGGTGAAGTAATTGCTTACGACGATTTACAGTTATAGCATAGCGGCTTAAGTCCCTTGTATTATTTATGTTTTCTTATTCCGTATCCGTGCCCTGTAAACTATGTTACGGGAACGATGAAAGGATTGAGATTCGCTTGAAAAATCTATTATCTTCAATGTTATGTTCATTCGTAGAGTACAGTCAGTGAGTCTATACATATGTGTATATGCTATATCTCTCTCTATATTATAAAAAGATCTTTACGCCGTCACCAGAGAGTTCAAGAATCGAAATTATAAATTTTAAATCTTCATTGATCCTCCTTAAACCCGAGATGAATGTTCCTTATCGAGGATTAAAAAAAGATTACCTGTTAAAAAACCTTTAACCCTCCATAAAGACCATTAACCTAGGGTTTAAACGAGTCAAAGGAGGTTCAAGAGATTCTTAAACCTTCTTTAACCTTTCATAACATCCATTAATCTGTGGTTCCAAGAAGGTTAAAGGAGGTTCAAAAATACCCGATAAGTCCCCTTGGTGCCTCCTCAGGTCCTGATTATTCCAAGTTTTTTTAATAGTATCCCATCCCCCTGCTCGACCATGCCCGGATTATTCTGAGTTCTCTTTGGAGCCTCCACCCCCATGATTCAACGACATTGTCATGGGAGATCCAATGATATATTACGAGCGCGTGTAACATCCGAGCCGTGCGAAACCCTATACATATATCTAGTGAATTTTTCAAGCGAATCTCAATCCTTATATCATTCCCATAACATATATATATATATACATTTTTGTTGTTGTATATATACAGCATAGCATGTATGGTATATGGAGATGCATTATCCGTTTGTCAGTGACCAATTCTCGTGAGCGAATGAGCCGAGTATAGCTCACATCCGCTGTGACCGAACGTAATATCTCATCTATTTCAATTCGCGTTGCAGTGCGTTTCTGTCCTGCTCTTACACTGTTAGCTTTTCTGAAGTTATATGGTCATTGATACAGTTATTGGATACTTAACGATGTCCCCGATGCAACTGTCAACTGCCTTTTTATTTGTAATTTATTTTCGAGGGCTATGGATTCGAATTTCTGTTTACTTTTTCCTTATGTTTAATAATATTTTCTTTCATTTTGGCATTAAACAAAAAAATAAAAGAAAGCTGTATATGATGTTCAAAGATTATCTAATATGTATTTATATAAATAATTCTTTAAAACTGGCAATGTTAAAAAAATAAATATGTATAAATATTTTCATTTGCACTAACTTTTCTATCTACCACTGGTATCTATGAAGAGGCCAACGACTGTATGTTGCTTAGTCTTCTAGCACATATTTCTCTCTTTGCTCAACGCGGCACGTAACAAGGCCGGACGTGCACAGTTTTCGCAGAGTGGACTTCACGATTACACGTTACTTCACACCGAAAAAAGAAAGAAAGAAAGAAAGAATGAAAAAAATCCGAGGATATGTGTCACCCAATGCTGGTACGTGCATGAGGAGGTGGAGAAGAGAAATTTGATGACCAACGCCAGATTCGCGACAAACGACTGCGGATTAGCGACTCGTGCATTATTTCTAACGACTCTACTGTTTATTACGCTACTACCGCCGTTGCCACTGATTACAACACCAGCGGCAGAACAAAAGTTTCAACGTAAATTGACGTTCCAGATAGTTTAATTGGCCGTGGGCACATATGAAACAATGCATTCTTCATTGGTGTCATACTTTCTAGCGTTATCAAAATCTCAAAATTGCCCCTCGGCCTTTCGAAAGTGGGACTCTAGCAATTAACAATGATTTCTCCAATGATTTGAAACGTAAAGGAGCGGTGGAGCAGTTATAAGTGTGGAGGGAATATGTACAATCGTGCAGCTCGGTAATAAAGGGTGAGCTTAAGGACGACATCCTGTTCCTACAAACAATCGCGAATGCTATGGTTATATTGAATAGTATTCATGAACTAAGTACACACCCGATCTGATTTTTGTAATGTTGCTTCATTCACTTGCACTTTGATGAAATATAATTTTTCAATTATCTACATTTTATCTAGGGTTATGATGTGGAAAAACACATACATTGCACATATCTCATTAAGAATGCATATTAAGTCTCATAAGATACTAACATTTTATGTAAATGGTGCAGGTAAAATTTTTCAAATTATTCAGGCGTATCTCTACAATAGTTGAGAGGATGTGATACAAATTTTAGATTTTTTTGTTCATGGTTTAGTGAAACACGTTACATAAATAAAAGCAACAATAATTCTGACAATGTTTAAATTAATGAATAATTAATAAATTTCATAAATGTTCATAAATTTACACACACACACACACACGCGCGCGCGCGCACACACACGCACACGCACACGCACACACAAGTATGCATACAAATACATACAAATTACCTTTGGTCTTTATGCATACAAATGTATCCATTTTTGACACCTTTGACGCTTAATATCTTTGTTCGCCGATGAGATCGCCAATTTTGTCAGAGGAAAAAGTTGTTCTCCGCACGAAAACGCGTCGAATACACTTGGTCCGAAGGCGATCGGAGGTGGGCCCCCTAAACGGAAGTTTTACCTGTTATTGGTGATTTTAAATAACATGATACAATGAAATTGTTCTATTTACGAAACCAATTCATTTTAATGTTATATAAAGATGGAAATAACAAATCTTTTGTTAGATGAAACTTTTGTTCATTGGAACATGAAGTGATTTTTCTGGGTTTGACATATTTATGATAGCACGAGATGTTGTCAAAAAGGAGACTACCTAAAGTTAGAGTGTAGGGAAATGTTCTGAATTAGATTGTACCGTGGACATGAACAAACTGTTTTCGTTAGAACTCTCACTAGACTCACACCGACGCGCCTTAAGGTGAAGCTCGACCTTACAGTTCACCTCAAAACTTTCAGCACATTTTCTTCGTACTCAGATTTTTGAAGAGGCTTATTAACGCTCATTGCGTTAATGTGACAACATGGAGATAAATCAATAAAACCCTTTTTTACGTGTTTTTTGCATCCTCACGGAGGAAGCAACTTTGTTTTGAAAACTTTTTTTTCTTTCGACATTTTGATGTAAACGTCTTTAGAATGTTACCAATATCCAACGAAACACATTTAGATGCCTTTTAGCGTGTGCGAGCGTGCGCGTGCGCGTGCGCGTGTTTTCCAATTCTTTCTTTGTGCGGAAGCCAGAAATTACAAAATGTATTTTCTCATAAAGAAAGCATTGTGAGAAGTAATAAATGACGAGGCAGCAATGTGAAAATTTAAATATTCAGACTATTTTTTTAAGCAATAATATTCGATGTTGCTGTTGATCTTAAGATATAAGAAAGCCCCGTATATAACGCGCTTCTCGATCCACGTGGTAAGCGGCAAGCCATATAGTACAAGCAACAGGGAGCCCGTACTCTTAGTCATTGTCGCACTAAAAGGTTACTTCGATTTTTTTTCGTAACATCGAACAACATTGAACGCGTTATAACTTTGAGAATATTAATTTTAGACAAAATTTATTAGCATTTTATTGTTTAAACAATTATTAGGAGAGATACAGGTCAAAAAGTGAATAAACGAATCTTAACAGTCGTATATATCGTAAACGGTAAATGATACAAAAAAAAATATTTAGAAAAAAAAGATAGGAAATTCAATTATCTACAAGAAAGGTTATTACCATTTTTTGCCTAAGGTGCACGGTAACGGAGATATAGGCCGATACGGTTTTCCTCAAAATTGCGGCACTAGCCCACCCTTAATGTTTGGGCATTTTGTTCATTTACATTCAGTACATGATACTGAACCTAATTACGAAAAAAAATCGGAGTAACCTTTTAATGTTTTGCAATATTACCTATTGCCTGTACTAATACATGTTCTCGACGTGTATCGTCGTTCTCTCAATATCCGTCGTATGCTGCATGGAACGGATGGATAAGCGAAGATGAAATAGACGTTAATAAAAAAAAAGTTATGAAAATTTATCAGAAGCTCGGTTTAGAGACAAGAGCCGGTTCTGTCACAAAAGTAGCAGTAATTGGGAAAAAATGATGCAACTGTCAAAGAAGATGATGGCCGCTATGATGTCACGAGAAGTATCGCTCACGAAATGTATGCTGCTCGTCTCGCCTTTATCTCCACATTTCTTTCATATTGCGGCAATCTTTCTATTTCAAGGTTCCTTCATAATCAAAAAATTTCAATAAACGCAACCATATATTTTTTATAAGCATATGATGAATCCAAGTAATAGAAACAAATCGAAATTTGGTAAATTGTGGCGTTTTTATCCCCAACACACGTTAATTTCAGTGACTTTTCTATTTAACGTCTTGGATACTCAGCGTACGCATGATGTCATATTTCCGTTGAATCTTACAATTTCAGATTTTTTTCTTCGATTCGCCCTAATTACCGAATCTAGTCTTAAAAAGTACGTACCTCTGCGCTGCAATGTTAGTTATTGATGAGATGACAAAGATATGTGCGTCTCGCGCGTGGACTCGTCTAACCTTTATTTCAGTTGGGTTTTAGGTTAGATCTTCATAAAATTTAGATAGGAGCGGACAAAAGTTTAATTTGTGTAAAAAAATCCAACCGAGTTTCAACCGTAACGTAACAGAGCCCAGAGTTGGATCGACGGTTAATTTTACTAGAACCAATAGAGTTCCAACCGTGACGTAGCAGAATGTTTGGAAATCGGTTGATTTTTTGCACAAATGAACCAGTTCGAATTGGGCTGGTAGAAAGTTGGACAAGTCCGCTAGGTTACGACATTTATATTCAGCTAACAATATCTCAGAACCTAAACGGTAAATCAATATTAAATTTGTTCCTCTTATTCGTTGTATATGCTCCTTTGAAATACTCTCGTTTATTAGCTCATTTCGTAAATCGCGTTCAGACGATAGAATAATAAAAACATTTAGTTTGTGTGTGTTCGTTATAGAAGAAACATGTTAATCGAGCCAACATCCACCGTAACTATCTCGACTTGTAAACGGTATATCTTGTTTAAATTGCACAAACGTTTAAATAATACTTTCAATTATATGTACGCCAAGATACAACATTTTCTTAAATAAATTATTCTATGGAGATATAACCTTAACGGGAAAACATGTAAATCGACGAACGTTGTCCCACGAAAGTGCACAAGCAAGGTGCAAGCGAGTGGCACTGGCACTTTCTCGAATGGCATTGCTTCGACGTATAATGCAGGAACAAGACACATACCTGCAGCCAAGCGTACAGCTTTGTGTCTATCTAATCCTGTAACGGGCTGTGAGCGCGCAGTTCGGCTCGGCGCGCCGCAATATATTAAAGACGGATAGAGAAGAGAGAGAGAGAGAGAGAGAGAGAGAGAGAGAGAGAGAGAGAGAGAGAGAGAGAGAGAGAGAGAGAGAGAGAGAGAGAGAGAGAGAGAGAGAGATTGAGAAAGAGGGTTTGTATGGTGCTTAGGGTTATTGGAAAGTACTGGTGTTTGGCTCTCCCATCGAGCATTGCTATGTCGAAGTAGCCAACTTGGACGAACGAAGCAACACGTCGATACGATTTGAATTACTGGCAAGGCTACGTCGAGCTCGGGTATTTTATATCTATATGTACATACAAGTCCACAGAGTGTACGTGTAGTTGTAAAGCGAATACAGCTCGCACCGAGGCATCACCGACACACTTGAGGAAGTCTCGAAGCACCTTGAGCACAGAGATCTCTGCCTGTATGTAGGTACTTGGCGAATTTCATTGCGCTATTATGTTATAGAATCGAGGAGAAAGCCAGGTCTGCACGAGTTTACAAGCAATTTAATATAAACACCTGCAATTTGTATAAGATTTACAAAATATCGTTAGTGTAGGAGAGTTTTCGCGGTGATGTATACAAAAAGATTATTTCGAACAGACACACGACGTGTTTTTATTCACAAACCCCCATGATACATAAGAAGCATCAAGGGTCACGTTTAGAGACAACAAAAACCGAGTGTAATAACGAGTAATAACCGTAGTACATACAGCGATGTAGTGGCTGTTGCAAGAGCAAATAATGAGTGACGTAATTCCGTGCTTGTATATCGCATCTAGTGCAAGGGTAGGGGCGGTAATGTGGGTCATCTAAGAAATAAATCGTATATTTCTGTCGAAACCATTTTTATAATGAATCCATTCATGAGAGGAGCATTTAGCGTTTCCATTCAATCTATTAAATATAATAATTGTTATTATTATACAGGAAATACAGGTGAATAATAATAACAGTAATATATATTTTTTGTTAATCATGTTAATTTTTTCAATTTTTTCTTAGTAACTGCATACTTGGTATGCATCGGCAAGTTGTTGCGTCGATCTTTAATTACGTTAGTGGCGTCAGCGATTTTGTATGTCAGTAGATTGAGTATTACTTAAAGGTGTTCATATAGTTTTACGTGCATAATGCAGAGTTAGGAGATGCATGCATCATTCACGCTGACTCTGACAAAGTACCGTATTTCGGGCCCTCCTTCGTAACGCTCGTCGCTCACAGTGCAACAAGACAGCAAGCAGCAGCAGTAGTTGCCGCTGCGCGATCTTGTAAACGATAAATGACTGAGCATGCTCTGGCCCGAGCAGTGGCATAGTGATTTCGTTCTCAGCTCATACGCACTGCGACTGAGTTCGATTTCCGCTGACACTAATGAATATTTTCTATGTGCTTTTTCCTGTGATCCGCCCTGGTTCAAAATCAATTGTGAACCTAAAATCGGAAGTTTGCGGGATTTTTTTAAGGGGAGGCGAAACCTACTCAGTGGGAAACCAAAACTGTAAACAATAGCATTTCACTCTACTGGTGTGTGAGAAAGACAGCTATATAATATACTACCAGCGCCTCTCGCGGAATTCAAGTGAGGCGAAACTATACTAGTTCTATCCCGTTCGCACTCATGCATATTTCGCAATGTCTTCATAAAGCTGAGCCATCGGCCATGTCTCGCGGATTTATTTTTCGAGATTATCAACAATAGTTGCCGTGTACGGTTCAGGTGTGTTCTTGTGCTGGCGTTGGGAGTGACAAACGGCGTTTTTTTCATTTTGTGCCTGAAATCGTTTTAAAAAGTAATTTTTTCTTTATAGGTGACTGCGGATAATTAATCTGTATTTTTTTTTTCTATTTTCAAAATTATACGATTGTCACCCAAAAGGTTCACGTTTTTGCAGTCTATTGACCAAATTTCATTTCATTCTGTTCAGTGTAAAACAAGTAGGTGTGTTCCGGGAATTAGATGCGTGGTGTGCCTTAAGGCGAGGGACACCCTACTCAGTCGGTAATAAAAACTGTTACCCATGGATTTTATATACCGTAGACATTTCGGGGAAAAAACGAGTTTTTGACAATAGCCTGTTTTGTGCTGTTGCATTGTGTAAAAGTTTGCTTTTTTCCGGAATATCAATAATCTACGAATGGCATGGCCTGGAAAATTAGCAGATATATCTGTCGCACTCATGAGCCACGTGGTACATGTTTCGCCTTAAGGCGAGGACCATACTAGTTCTATCTCTTTAGTACTCATGGAATTTTTACCTCTCCATAAGGGTATGCGAAAAATGTACCATGCGACGTATGAGTGCGAGAGTGACAGCTGATAATTTACCATACAACGACATTAAGACATTATTGTTAATTCAAGAAAAAGCTAAGTGTCATCACAGGCGGAATTAAACCCCGCGTGTGGTGACACTTTTCTTTTGTCCGAAATGTCTGCGGTATTGAAATGCTATTGTTTATAGTTTTTGTTACCAACCGAGTAGGTTTCATCACCCTTTAAGACGATGTACTACATGCTGTCTTTCTCTCTCAAATCGTCGTACGCGCGAGTTAACAGAATTACCACATCGCGAATTTCTCCGCCACGATTGAGATTTCGAATAAAAAATGAGGATGGTGATGAACTGTAGTATAGTATGACGCAGTTTAATAACGCTCTCTTCTTTTTATTCGAAAGACCAATCGTGGCTGAGAAATTTTTATTACAGTTTATGTTACCGACCGAGGGGTAGCACATCATCGTAAGCCATACGACCAAAATATTAATTAATTGATCATTATTAATTAATTCGTTCGTTCCCGGCCATTGACTGGAACATGACGCCATATGGATCATTAACCCAATAACAACAACAACAATAATAATAATAATAATAATACAAAAATATATATATTGGGAAGACTGCGATATAATAAAAGAAGTTGACAATCCCTGCATCGAACGTTGGCCGACAAGAATATCTCAGTTAATGGGGGTCGCTTACGACCATGGTAATCAAATATATGACAAGGAATAGTCAACGGAGTATTAATGACCGGATAGCAAGTTTTCGTTCGCGTAATTTGTGTGTTTCTGTTTGCAGAAGTAATTTACATATGTGTAGTATGCAGATCGTGTTAGGTAATGAGTATACTCAATCGTTGGTCACGATGAACAACTGACAGCAAGCTGTATCATATGGCTGATATCTGCTGCATCGAAATTCAAACCAACTTTATTCCGATATTTCTATCTTATCTTGCGGTAACGTCATTTTTTTCTCATTTTTGTCGTATTCAGGAAAGTTCAATACATGTAATTTGCTGTTTTCACAACTTTTATCTTTATTTTCAAGAATCTAAATATGTGTACATGTGAAATTATGGGGGTGTTTCGCAATTAAATATGGGAAACGTGGAGAAAAGTAATCTGAACTTTTCGATTTTATGTCTTGAAAACCATATGGTGTCTCATTCAAAATTGAAATATTAATCTTCTTTTTTTATCTTGAAAAGCCTCTTATGATCGACCCACCTTATGGTTACATGTAGGAGATATGAGGACAAGTCATTCCATAAAAGATACCTATGTAGCAAGTTACCCACATTGGAATGTAATGTGAGCAGGCGTAATGCATCATGAGTTTCAGGGGGCAGCTTGTTTTTATATTCGACCTCATCCGAGTGGCCAAAACGGAGCGCGCCTAGTTGCTCTATGGGCCTGTTCAAATTGAAAGAAGACCGAGCTCGTACAACGCACGAGGAAGTCGTCGGCGTTCATTATTTACGCATTTACAACAGAGAGTGAGACGAAAAAACTGAGACGTATTGGTATGTCACGAAAGTGCGAAAGAGACGACGCCTCGGGCACCCTGAACTCGAGCATCTGTCCGTCTCGCACGCTCCGCCTACCAATTGTTCGTTAATTTTTACTCGCGCTTTAACAACTCTTCTATTTTTCTCCTTGTTCCTCTCATCTTCTTCGCACTAATTCTATCGCATATTCAGAGAGGCAGAAAGCACCATGCGCACGGGCTCTTTAAATAGTTAAATACTTATATCTTCGGGAAATACTAGTAGAGGAAGATACCGTTTTCCTCACGAGCGCTCTCAACCGAATGAACGAGACAGACTCGTCGCCATTGTTTCTACGCTAAGCAAGTGTCGTCCGGTGCGCGTCACCTATCGGGCATTTTTGCAAGCTTTGAGATAGTAATTTGAAAAAAAAATTAGTTAAACTGGCTTTAAATATATCAAAGTAAAGCGTTGAATTTTAATGGTTGTTAGTTTTTTTTAGCGATGAATAAAAATGACCAGATTATAATATTTGACAAAAATGCACAGACGATGGTTTATTTTACCAACATAATTTTTGTCCGAAAGTTGCTCACTCAGGGGCGCTTTCGGCGATATTTGCTTAATGAAGGACAACATCGCCAATGCGTTTGCATTTTCAAAAAAGCTGCTAACCACAAAAATGATTATTTTTTAAAACGTATTATATATCGACTAATTTCTTGGTACGGAGTGATACTTCGAAAGGTGTAACACACACGAGACAAATCCTCCGCTCTCTAAGGAGTCACATCTACTCAGCGGCCGAAAAAAAGGCGTGTTTTTGTGATTTTTTTTTTTGGAAAATGGTTGCAGGATTCGAACTTTTTTTTTTCACAGTAAGGGGAATATCTTTGAGTATGTTTCATAATTTTTTTATTGGAAAAAATTCCTAAATGTAAATGATATAGTGTATCCGTCCGGACCGCTGTTCAAAAAAGGCCTTCCGCGGTGACCACTATAACTGCCCAACCAATCATCTGAAATAAAAAAACCAAATAAATTTAGTTTTTGTATAGTATTATCTAGTCTTTAATCGAAGGATTTTTTTTCTCGATGCGTCCTTTTTTTAATATCGAGGAAAAATGGAGTGATTTTTTTACCGAAATTTTTTTACTGAACTTTACACTATATCATTTACATTTAGGAATTTTTTCCAATAAAAAAATTATGAAACATACTCAAAGATATTCCCCTTACTGTGAAAAAAAAAAGTTCGAAACCTGCAACCATTTTCCAAAAAAAAAATCACAAAAACGCCTTTTTTCGGCCGCTGAGTAGATGTGTCCTCTAAATACGTAGAGTTCGGAACGTACCGGTTTACGGCGACGCCCCGTCGAGCGTTGGAATCGTCGCGACTGTGTTTCGAGTACAATAACAACATTGTCGAGTTCGTAAACCGTTTAATTAAATAAGCAAACGAAAATGTAGGTAGTGTCGTCTTCCTCCCTCGTTATTCCGTTTCGCTGACTCTCTGTACGAAATAGATATATCCGCCACGCGTCTTTTCTTCCTTCGTTCTTGTGCGCTATTCGAATAGCGGATTCCCCGATCGAGACGGACAACCTTTCCCAAACGTCACGAAATTCTATAGCTAACCACTTCTTATTTATTCTTCGTCTGTTCATTGTCCAGCCTTGTCTCTTCCTCTATACGCGGAAGCTGACATCAGCACGCGACGTATGCATATTATTTTTATTATTATAATTATTATAATATTATTGTTGTTGTTGTTATTATTACTAATAATAATAATATTGTTGCGTATATTCAACTGCAAGACCGTGCACCGTGTAATATCGCAACGAAGAGTAGAATCGCAGGGTACGGATCAACAGTTGCGGTAAATTGTTACTTCGTCATGTGCTCTCTCGCCTTCCAGGGACAAGAAACCGATAACAGTACCAAGTTTTATTCTCGTAACCCTATATACACGCTGTACTATATATATATATATACGTATAGTGGTAACGATATACAAATCCCTGTGCGTGCAGGACTGAGAGAAACAGCTTCCTTTATCCTTGTTGTACGTCCGTATTGCGATATACATGTACATTTATATATTTATTTACCATTCACTGTGGTATGTAGCGTTGAATCCGTTCGATTCGTGAAGGCAGAAATGGTCGAAGCAATTTTGTCGGTCGTGCGGAGAGAGTGCGCTACAAAATAAAATACTGCCGCTCAAGGCACTGTCGGTCGGTAGAGATATACTTTTGTGTGTGAAAAGCACCGAATCTCTATCGCACGGAGTCTTTACTGCTGACGGGCAGTCGCCTGCTGGAATAAACGGCACTCGAGCACCGATGCACTTCCTCTTCCTGACGCGACCAGACTTCCCACTATCTTACTGCCATCTGTACGACTTCCGGTATATGGACCGAGCACGTTATCCCAACAGTGAGTCGAAACTTTCGATATTCCTTTCTTTATCCTTTTTATTATTATGATTATTATTTATTATTATTATTTACTACTACTATTATTATTATTATTGAAAACAAAATATTAATATTAATGTACAATTTCAGTAGGAGCACTCATACGGATTTTCGTGTGATTGATGGGAGAAACCAATTATCAGTTTTTATTATTTTACATACAATAGGGAATACAATTTATTTTCCTTTCTAATAGCAAACAAATTATGCAGTTGATTAAAGTGATTATTATTATTATTATTATTATATCACTATATTATATAAAGATCTCGTTGCCGCAGTATACCGGAATCAATCATAGAGACAATGATCAGTGTTAGGGATCAGTAATGGGGGGAGGGAGAGGGATTCATGCTCGAGCTGGGGGGGGGGGGGGGCAATATAAAGTCCTTAACTAGGGTTGATTAGACCGTACAAAACTCTAGTTTTCTCTCTATATTATAAAATTATCTCGCCACCGCCGTGTAGGATAATCGAGAAATTTCTCTGGAATTTGAGAGAGCCCAAGCCCTATTTCTCACTGTTCTTTTTTCACGTTTTCAATTATCACGTACCCGGGTTAAAACGAACATAATTATCGAACAGCTGAGAATGACGTTTCCACTAAAATTCTTGAGCCGTTGTTATAAAATTGTCACATTATTCGTAAGGCCACGCGGAGCAAACGAATAAACTCGTTTTCGAGATCGTACGAACGTCTGGGTTTGGAAAAAAGCTGTAAAATCCGTAACCAATGTCGCCAGACGTTTTACATTCTGCACTTTTTCCCCATAAAATTATCATATTGCAGTAGGATCTGATGAAGACGATGGAATAATGTTATTTGTGAGTTAGTATAGACGTTTTGGGACACGAAATGAATCTCGAAGCTCGGTACGAATATCGCTGGACATTTCGTATTTTTCGCCATTCTCGGAAATAAAATGGTCATATAAATTAAAGAAGGTCCCATTGAGTCGGTATCAATGTCTGCCCTACCGATCCCTCGAAAAATTCGAGGAGTAATTGAAAATTTAGAAACTATTTTCGTTATGATAATGACGCCTCGTGTCTCCTATCTAAGATTAGTTTACTTAATTTTTATTTAATTGACTATACGATGTAAATTATGCAAATTCTCCTGATACAGTCAGCGTACTTAATTGATTCGCATGTGACATAAAGCAAATATTATCGAACTTTTCAGCTTCATCTATAAAGTGAACTGATTCTTTTGATAATTAACAATATTTCGTTAATCAATGATAAATAAATTAAATAAATCTAGCGGACATTCACGAAGCTTCTGTAATCTATTAATAAAAATATTAACAATTAAAAAATGATTTGTTATTCATTTTTAATGATTTATTTTTAAAAATCATGACAAATGATAATAATAAAAATTGTTATTATTCATAACGGTTTTGTTTTTGTTATAATTGTGAAGTCAGTCGAATCTTATTTAAATGTTATTTATAGTACAAATGTATACAATTGTGTACATAGAGAATCCGTATTATCCCACAAATGGTGTAATGAAATAGAATACTGGTGTACCGGGAGTGCGAGAGTAAACGAATTATTGTAGCGCGAGCACGTAGTATTTGGCGTGGAAAGATTCGAGTTTCTAGATAGGAAACGAAAGATAGATGCCCCGGCGATGGTCTCGCGAGCATAACGCGCTCACCGAACGAGTACTAACAGCAAAAGCACCAACAACCGAGAGCTAACCAGCGCCTTGGTATTATATACATACACAACACCCGAGAGGAGCGGCAGAACTATTGCGTCAAACATAACTGTAACTCGCGAGAGTTTCATGCGCTCGCGCGATCATGTTCCTCTTTATTATCTGTATACGCTGTCCGATATATGCTATACACTACTACTACTACTACTACTACTACTACTATTACTACTACTACTACTACTACTACTACTACTACTACTACTACTACTACTACTACTACTACTACTACTACTACTACTACTACTACTACTACTACTACTACTACTACTACTACTACTACTACTACTACTACTACTACTACTACTACTACTACTACTACTACTACTACTACTACTACTACTACTACTACTACTACTACTACTCCTCCTCCTCCTCCTCCTCCTCCTCCTCCTCCTCCTCCTCCTCCTCCTCCTCCTTCTTCTCCTACCATTAATACAACGTTCTGCGTATTAATGTACACTATTACGCCGTCCGACTGCTGTTTATGCCATTATGTAAATTTACGTTCTTATGTGTGTATATTATTGGGCGACACATCAAGTCCTGTAATGAGCACCGCAGCATCGTTTTTATTTTACTATCTCGTTCTTGGTATTCCCTCCGTCTTGATTTCTTACTCGGCTGTCTCTTGTACGACGCTGAAGTAGAAGAAAGAGGAGACTCTTCTCAAATGACCGATGATTACAATGGCAATGGGAACTGGTCGTAGAGAACCTCTACTTTGCGTTTAATAACTATACGTAAGATTATCGTTTTGGGTGAATTGTACCAATGTAGTGTTTGGTTCAATTAAAAGTAATTAAAAAAATTAAACACTTAATTGATATAGGGAGAGAAAGTTTTGTCTTTGTAGAAAACATTGAAGGGTTAAGAACTAATTCAACGATATCCCTGAATCGGCTAGCAGACTCGTATTTCTATACCGGGTGCTGCTGAGAGAAAGGTCTTATACTGTGCGCAAAGACTGCTGCTGACGCTGTCTTATCCTTACGCTGGAGGTTCCCCCAACCGACATAATTGGGTTGTATTGTGACCGAGAAACTCGCCTCGTGACCCTATGTGCTGAAAAGCCAGTTTGATCGAGGACTCAGTCTCGAGACCTTTTATTCTTCGTATTATGTATTGAATTCGTTCAGTTATGTGGAAGCTGTATGATTCTACAATAGCCGCGTAATATACAAACAATTATCAATAACGACCCTGTCTGAGAATTCTATGGAGAATTAATGACAAACTTTATTTGTCACCTTTATTTTAAAAAACAATAATTTTTTATTTGAAAAAATATAAATTTTTGGAATAAATGGTAAAGTTTTTGAGAAAAATAATCTATCGTATAGTCTGAAAAAAATGTCAATCAATATATTTGTTTTTTTAAATATAACTTTGTCATTTGATATATTGCAACTATTTCTTCTTCTCTTTATCTTCGCAATCCTTGAAAGTTGAAAATTGCCCTTGGTTCATGAGATTACGATAATTAAAAAATATTTTTACCCATTTTTTAAGTCGGAATATCGATTTTTGCACATTTTTTCATCAACCCTACAATTATTATTTCGGTGATATAGAAAGCGATAAGTTGCAGCTTCAATCTTGTCAATAACCCATCAATCTCATGACGCAATCGAGTCAATGATATTTAATGTATTTAAAAAAAATTATTTTATTTGCAATTTATAATCAATCATTTTGATTATTGTTATTCTAGTAAATAATTGACAGATTGCAGATTTGAATATTTTCCATCTCTTTGTTTCGCAACACGCAAATCCAAAGGTTATCAACTATCGGCAATCGCAAGGCGAGATAGTCGTGCATAGCCTTGACCTTTCACGACGATCCTTAACGATCCTGCGAGTGCAACATTTCTTTAGAAAATATTAATAAATGCCTACTGTGTTCGGCACTCTGCGTATTGAGAAGGTACAATGATATATCTCAATCAATGCATAGAAATAAAGTTACGGATTGGGTGGTAATACGATTTTTCACGCACCCCTTACCGGCTCCTTACCGAGGCTAATCCGCTCCGCTGCACTAAACTATAAATTCACGACCTCGACTTGGGTTCGGAACTTTTGATTCTCAGCGAGCGAATGAACACAGTGTGTTCTCAACCTGGAGAATGTAACGTTTAAACGACTAGGAAGAAAAATAAGAGCTCGGACGTTCCTCGGGTGGCAAGCGCACTGGAAGAGTAGTCGCGCACCGGGTGCAAGAGCAAAGAGGCTTTACGAAAGACCCAGATAATCGAGAAACCGGCAGCCGCATTCCTCTTGTTCACTTGGAAGCGAGAAATACGCGCGCGACCAAGAATTAATTCGACTTTAGGTCGTTTTGTTCTTCTTTGTTGTATTCCCCCCATCTTTCTAATTTAATCATTCATTCATTTCCGTTTTGATCACTCTCTCCGTGTCTCCCGATCGTCGACGTTAATAAACATCACAGTTGGCATCCAGGCACTTATCTCTGGCGTGGAACGACATGGTTGAAAATAAAAGACTGGATCACGAATAAAAATCGAGAGTGAGTACTTTGTATCATCGTTCATGCGTATGCAAATGCGAGTTAATAAATTGAACGTGATGGTAAGAGCGAGAAATCTCTCGGTTGCATCGAGTGAACTTTATGTGCATCCTAAATGCAACGTTGACCCGAGTTTGCCCTGTCAGCCCAGATGTTTCGGTGTCGTAAAATCCTGAATGCCAGTTCAGACACTATGTGTATATACATCTGTTCGCCTTATGGCACCGTGGGAGATTCGGTGCAGAATACTTTTACTTTTATAAAATTGGCTTACCCATTTAAGAAAAAGCATTATTTTGATTGAGTTTTATTTTAAAAATTAGTATCTTAGGATTTTTTAAATTGTATGAAAATTCCAGGAAAGTTATTTAGAATAAGAGAGAAAGACAGATACGCGGGCGCGCAAATCTACTGCTATTGAGCTAAATGATTCTTTATGAGTAAATTAATATTCAAGGACGTTTGTAATTGCATTTGAAAAAAATCCATGAAAGCGTTCGAATTTTTTTTGACAAATTTACGTTATTGCTGAATCTTACGTCAACTTTGATTGATTGAACAACAATTTTCTACATGAAAAAACGAATGTTCACAGCTGTGCTACATATTTCATTTAGTGAAGATCGTTAGAAGGGTTTGGATTTAACAACAAATTCAATTTTTCAATTTTTATCCGTTTCGTACGTAATTACGTTTATAGATATTTGATACAAAAAATTAATGAAGTACGATAGAGGCGTTGGAACGAATTAAGTAATTAATTTAAAAAATTGTACACTAGTTACGCAGTGAAAGTTATTACATTATTTGCTACAATTAAAATATATTAAAGTAATACTTTCGCAAACACTTTCGATTATTAAGTTTCAATCATTTTTTGTGAAACAAGGATGCAAAGTCTAGGATCTTGCATATTGCTTTCTTATTATTTTTCATTATTCAAAAAGCTTTTCTTTACGAGGAAGCGACAATTGGTCAACAGACTTCCACATGGATGTGGCTTTGTGAAAGATGTAAAATAATGAGGAAGCAATATGCAAGATCCTACCTCGCTTACTTTTTTTTTATGGAAGTTTACCAGGCAGAGAGGTACTGGGTCGAGAGAGGATAGGCAGCGTGGTAAGGAGCACGCTAGAGGGCGACGTCCTATTGCCGCAAAAAACTCAGTGTGCTGTGGCTACATTGAATAGTAATCATAATCAACGTACACAATTGATTTGATTTTTCACATGCTGCTTTATTCGTCTGCACTTCGTTGATATATAATTTAAAAAATGTTTGTATTTACATTTTCTTGAGCCTTATGACGGGGCAAAATACGCCATTTGTAAGTACACCATATGAATGTATCCCTTGAGTGTCACTGACGCATATATCGTTAAATATGGGTCAATATCGATATATCGAAACTGAAAGGATTAAAAAATTCTCATAAGATACTAAAATTTTATAAGAACGGTGTAGGTGAAAATGGTTCAATAATTCAGGCATATTTCTACAACAGTTGAAAAAATGTGATACACATTTTGAATTTTTCTCTACATTGTGAATCTCCTTAATTCTTTAATAAAAATAATAATCTATTTGTTGTGCTATTAAGAGTGATGTGAAAATTACGAAATGATTCCCAATAATATACGTTGTATTAACACTAGAAGTACCGGACCAGTAAAAATGACCGGTTTTACCATTGTAAAACCAATCATTTTTAATTACGAAATTGTTAAACTAACAAGGGAGGATAGTTTGGTGTCCCCCTCCGATTTTGATGAAACTCACGTATGTTTTAGAGGATCGAAAACTAATAGACACGTATTTTTTTTATCGGCGGAAAAACATTTCTAAGGGGTGAAATCGCCCTTCAAAGTTAGGCATGTCGAGGGGTGATTATGCAATTTCACCCAGAAGGCGTCAACCGATTTTAATGAAACAAAAACCAAAATACTCCTCATTGAAGACAATAAAAATTCTACGTGAAGTTGAAGAAAAAAATTCATTTGCAGGGGTGAAACTGCATAATCACCCCTAACTTTGAAGGGCGATTTCACTCCTTAGAAATATTTTTCCGGCCATAAAAAAAATACGTGTCTTTTAGTTTTCGATGCTCTACAACATACGTAAGTTCCATCAAAATCGGAGGAGGACACCAAACTATCCTTCCTTGTAAGCATGTTTCAATTAACACTAGAACTACCGGACCAGTAAAAATGACTTGTTTTACGATGGTAAAACCAGTAAAGGTTTACCAGTAAATGGTAAAAGGTTTTACAATGGTAAAATCAGTCATTTCGACCGGTCCGGTAATTCTAGTATTAATTGAAATATGCTTGCTAACAATTTCGTATTTTTCGTCAATTAATCGAAGGAATATTGATTGAAAAATATGTTTGTTAATAATTTTCAAACGTCAATATAAATTCGTAGAAAAGAAAAGCGACATTTTTATTTACAGAATGTTTGACATACGATTCATTATTTTGCAGAATGCGTCGAGAGCGAGGGTGGATGTCTCAGATGCAGGGGCGAGCACTGTGCGAGATGCTCGGTACTCCTTCATCGTGGTACCTGTGTGGATATCTGCCCAAGAGGTCACACAGCAGAATGGTCAACGAGAGACGAGTACATGGGCCGAATATGCAAGGAAACCGGCTACATGTTTGGTCTGACCGGTAGTCAAGTGGCGATACTCGTCGGTGTTATCTCAGGCGCGACGATATGCATCTTCATAATTTTGTGCGGAGCGATAGTCGTTCATCAACGCAAGAAGAAGGCAGCGAAAATGGTTCGGCAGTTCGAAGATAGGTTCGTTAATATATTCATCAGAACTATTAGCTCTAGTCCGTATAAATTAAATATTAATTGTTTCGATGGAATTGTCATGTTTAACACATTTTAAAAAATTTTGTTCTTTTCTTATTTCTCACAGTGCCGAGCGCAGAGAATTTCTCAAGCATTTGGCGACCCTTCGAGGCGAGGGTCACACTTTTCTCGCGATGCTCAACGACACGAGGCGACAAGTACGCGAGTTGTACTATTCGGGTAACAACGGCGACGGTGCTGTCGGCATTCAGGCGTACAGGCCTGTACTACGAGATCTCGCAAGAATTCTCGTGCTCGTCAACAAAAAGGACGAGGAAATATTGCTGCCGCCCAAGGACTGGCAGAGATTACTCGCTTGGGCCGAGCGACTGCTCAGAAGATACAAGAAACACAGCTCTCCGGAAGTAAGTTTGCCGACTCTATAAGTATAGAATAGATCGATTGCTTTTTAATAACAACTTGTCTCCGTCTTTACACGCCAGTCCGAAAGGCGCTTTGGTGAGTTGACAGTAATAATGCGTCAGCGCTCGACTTGTCCTCCCAAAATCTGGTAAACATATTGTTGCAGTTACTGACGTATCACAATTTTTTTTGTAAATATTTATAGATCTGGAAAAAGAAACTGAAAAATACTCCAAGTATTCAGAATTCCCAGAAGTGATTTAACAAATTTATTTAACAATATGAATCATGGTCGAAGGTGTGCAGAGAAAAAAACATAAAAATTTCCGTCCGTAACTGGGGCTCGTACCAATTGATATAGCGTTATGCAAATGTATTATAATTTCTCGTGAAAGAGTTACGATTTATCGATTATTATTCGACAGGTGGCTCAGCTAGTAACATTTCTGCAGCAGCCAACGCCCGCACCGCAGTTGGTAGTGTCGCCTCAGCCGATAACAGTATCCCAGCCATCGCAGCCGTTCGAGTTGCGTTCGACACCGACGAATCTCACGACATTCCAGGCGAACGCTCCACTAGCGACGTTCCAAGCGAGCGACAAATCAAGCATAAGCCCGGCAAGCTCGAGTCTCGGTTACACGAAGGACAGCAGCTGTAGCCTTATAGGCTCGAGTCTTGGGCAGAATAGCTCGAGTGTTTATAACGAGAAGCTAAGTCCTGCGGGCTCGACTATCGGACAAACGACTCCTCTCGTGTACGGTAGCCAGAAGCGTCATCAGCATCAGCCGGTCGGGTTGCATCTGCAGGAATTAGCGATTTCCGCTTTTAATCACAATTACAATACCGGCGGACCAATGTCCGACAGTAATCTTGGGTGCGCCGATGGCGAATCCAGCGGACTCGATCGAGAGCTCAATCCACAGTGGGAATTTCGCAGCTCGATCGACGAAACAAGTTACACGATACTCTCAGACTGGATACCGGGAAGAGACTGCCTAATCGATGACTTCACGATCCTCGGATTTCGACCGCAGGACGAAATCACTACGGAACTATGAGATACGAGGAAACGACCACGACGCATGGGATACCAAATGACTGAGAAATTCAGTGTCTGTTATGCTCGGGAAATTCCTCACGAGAATGCATATTATTGTTTATTCTCGAACGCCGCGTCTACGCGAATGCACTAGTCAGCATTCCAATCGAGTTGGATACGACGTGGCGCTATCGCGAGAATCCCAAAACAAAAAATAATAACAAATAAATAAATATACAAATAAATGAAAAAAAAAACTTTCTTAAGATTGTTTTTGTGGATAAACATTCTCCAGTGATGAAGCGTGCTTGTGTAATGTACTTTTCTACACAATATGAATCGGATTTACACTCGAATTTGTACAAATTTATGTAAATAATTGCTGGTATACAATGAATTAATAGCGGCTGCGAGATATACAATATAATATATTAAATAGTGATGCGCAGGATAATATATCTATGTAAGAAAGAGACTTTGGTTCGATGAGATTCATTGAAATTGCTACCAATCTTCCAATATTCCTATAATTCCCTACCAAAGATGCAAAGACAAATTTCCAACAATTCAGAATTTAGCTGGTTCTTTTAATATTTTTTAAATCTAACAAATGTCAAGTTTTTATTTCATTAGTAATCAATTGAACCTTAACGGGTAATAACGGTGATAGTAACTGGTTAATCATTTTATCTTCTATTGGATGGGGGAAAAAATCCGATAATAATACAGTCAGAATGAATAATCGATATATCGTTTATTCTAAAATTCAAATAAGCGCGCGGCGCGTAATCCGGAAATACGATTGTTGCGCGCGCAGTTCCGGATACTGCGCGCGCATCCTTCCCCTCCATACTCCGCGTAATCAGGCATAATTTAGCCAACAATGCAAAAGAACGATTCAAAAACCGTGAGGAACTTATGGCCAGGTAATTTTTTCAGGGTAATTTAACCGGTTTAATGATTTTTGCGTTGTTCCGCGGTGAGGTTATCACTCGATTTGGGCTGATACCCACCCAGGCTGCGTAGGTCCGTGGCGGGGCGGGTCGAGGGACGCCATGACAGTCATCGTATTTTCAGTAAACCGCGAGTGTGCGAGTACTTGCTCGTCTCGTCGGAAAAATCTGGGTGATAATCGGACGTTCGGCGGGTTCAATAGCGCGTGTAGCGATCGTAAAACCGCGCCGATCGCATCCGCGTTATCATTGTGAACGTGCATCAAACTGCGTGGCCATTATCGGTTGGGATTTGCCTTGTGGGCGCGAGTGGCGAGGTGAGACGTCGAGAGGCGGGCAAGAGAGCAGGCGTCCGACCCCCCCTGCGTAGGGACGCGCCGTTCACGTTCACCACCGAGAAACCGCGGGGAAGACGGCGGAGAACGAGACGAGAGATGCCAGAACCCCCGACGGCATCGAACACCACGTGAGTCCGCACCCATCCCCGTAATCAAATCACCTGCTACCATTCGTGCGATACTCTCTCATTCTCTCTCGTTTGCGATCGTAACGGTAAATCGCCGTTTTTATTACAACGTTATACCCCCGCGTATGCACCGTCCATCTTGTGGCCCCTTGTCCTCGTTCCACGAGTCCCAATAATTGACGCGTCATATGTGCCACCGAGAGACAGAAGATGGTGAAGGATTATCTTGGCGAATTACGGACAATATTCGCGATCTCAAAAATTATCACGCGACAATCTTGCATGCCACCGGCTTATGTGCCATCGAATTTTTATACGATCCGCGGATTATCGGTCACCAATACCTCCTGCTGATCGCCTTTGTCACTTTCGGATCTGTCGCTGCCCCGATGACTCACCCTTTCCCGCTCTTGGACCCAAAAATTGAACGTCAATGATAAGTCGCCCTACCGCCATTTATATTTCAAGATTTATTAATTTTTCCAAATATCTTTTCTCTTCGAGGATCTAAACGGAGCATCGCAGAAGGTGTCGCATTAATTTTCTTACCATGTTCGATGACCAAGTCGTACTTTGCGTTTTTGAGGTTAAATTGTGGTGTACGTCGATGGGGCAATAAAAGAGGCATTTCTTTGTTTTTATTTTTACGTCATATCGCGATCCACAGTGCCCGCTTGACGTGCAACCGAAAAAACAACAACAAAAACAATTACGTGTCTTGTTTGCAGGATGAAAACTGAAGATAGTGACGAGAAACTAGCGTGAGGTGCTTCATTGAACAAAGATGAATAGCGAACAGCATGCTCTGCCAACTACGACGCAGGCACAGCAAGAGGTGAGAATAATTTTTAATTATTTGTATCGCTCCAACCAGGCTATTCACCAAACTACAAATGCGCAATGATGTACCCGATACTCTGGCTGGAACAAAAGAGAAACAGATAAATGTATATTGGTTATAAACAGAATTTTGTCTATTATATGTCAGTAGCAAAGTAGCAATTCCTCTAGAAACTTACCAATTTTCTTGGCAACTCTTATTCAGTCCTATAAATCTAAGCATCAATTTTTTATTCATTTTATTAAATATAGGATTTTTTAATTACTTTTACAAACATTTCAATCGCTTTATAAGTCAGTAATAAGAATTAAAATAAATGAAATAATACTAGAAATAAGCAAACTCACAATCGCTGTGGATGCACGATGATATTAGAGCTCTGGCTTTGCAGCAAATGAAATATATCCTTGCAAACTGTGTAGCTTTTGAATAGAATGCGCTTTCGATATTTAATATTGATTTTAACTCAGCGAATTGGCTTGGTAATTTTAATTAAATTTTAGTACAAATAATATAATAATTATTATTTTTATTTTTTGCGTATTCATATTAAATAAAAATAATAATTACATAAAAGTATAATGCTAATTTTCTATTTAGATCTTAACCTGTTAACCAGGGGAATTCCCCAGATATCGTTTAAGTTTGACGTATTTATACGTTCCGCCCGGTTAACAGGTTAATCGTTCATTGGCTCATATATAGACAAATATATGTTTGTCAATGTTGATATGTTGACACTTTTGCGGTTATATTTTTTATCATTTTATTCTTTTCTTTGTATCAAATGACTTCTTGACTTTTTTGGTTAACCTTCTGTAGAGCACTATATATGAATTAGAAAATGGAATGTTTACAACTGCTAAAAAATGATAAATATCCAGAAATATTTAGAAAATTCTGAGAAGAAAACAAATGGCAATATTTGCCACACATGACTCGATTTGGAGGTATTTTTTTTTTGCTTGCGCTTCCTCACCTTTTGCACTAAATGGTAATTTTGCTGTGATCCTTCTTCCTACCTAGTAGAATCGTAGATCTGTAAAAAGAAGAAAATTTAGTTAGCGGTTTTGGAGCATCAGGAACTATGTTGCATTTGTCGATTGGGGTCTGAGCCCGCTATGCATCTTACACTATAGCAGCATGAAAGTCGATGTTGTAAAAAAAAACGAATTGTCTGAATGTGTATCGGTAGGAAGTAAACAGTGGTCAAAGCTGTCGTCCTTCGTATCCGGGGAGTTTGGCTAACTCGGCGAATGTCGGCCAATTAGGAAGTACCCCGCATACGTCAGCCGACCTGCGCGTAGGTACAGCCGTAGCGTTAGCCTCCTCGGTAGCTAAGTATTGGGTCCTCACCAATCTATTTCCCGGACCGATACCCCAGGTCTCGGTGTATCACCATCCGCACTCCTCGCAGAGGAGCGCCGGAGGTGCCGCCGGTGATCTCATTGGCAAGGAGCCTGGCTCCTCGTCTCTCGCACATGAGATGGCGCTTACCTCTGGTACGCACCACCAGACTACTTCGTCCCAGCATCATCATCATCATCAGAGCTCCGTTACCACTGGCAACAACATCAACAACATCGCCAACAGTCATCATGGCTCTCTCCAGACGAGCTCGCAGGTTTGTCTCGCGTAGATGCACGCCTGTATTTTTCTTTTCTTTTTCCACATTTTTCACTTTTTTTTTTACGCGTGTCTGTGTGTGTTTTTACGCTTGTTTCACTACCTCCCGTAGTTCATCTTTTCACTATTCTCAGCTGTCGCTATTTTCGTGTCTACGTATTTTTTTTTATCAGATGCTGTAATCTTGTGAAAACCTTCATTGGAATCAACATTTGGATGGATATACCAGCTTTATTCATATTTTTTTCCAAATTTATTTCATTGCAATTATTAAAAAATGGAGAAAAAATACGACGTTGGATCAGTAGGATTTCATTGCCTACTAATTAAGTCTATCGTTTTAAATCATAATTAGTCCTGAAGCGGTAACAAATACATCCAAGCTGGTACATCTACGATACATCAATATTTTGTGACGTTGCAGCAGTGAAATCTAAAGTATTCGACAATAAAACGAGCTTACGCTTGCCATCATTAAAGATGAAAATTGGATTTTCTCATTTAATCGCAATTTTACTATTTTGCGATTAGAATTTTTATTTCCATGAATTGTTTTTGCCATTTCTGCTTTCCAGCCAATGTATCACCAATAGAGTCGTCAGTAGTATTCATAGCACTAACATTTTTTTTTTTTTTTTTTGAATATTTATTCCAACAGATTCCAGTCTCTTTACCTGGCCTGAATCTAGACGGGACCCACATACCTGCAAGCCACTTGCAGGCAGCACACGCACAGATGCAGCAACAGATGCAATCGCAACAACAGCAGCAGCAGCAGCAGCAGCAACAACAGTTGCACCAGCAACAACAGCAGCAGCAACAACAGCAGCAACAACAGCAACAACAACAACAACAACAACAACAATCGCAGCAGTCGCATCATCAGATGCAGAACCACCAGAATCCTCAGAACAATGGACCAAACTCACAGAATCAGAACGCACAGCGAGATGATAAAGTGAAGGACGAGGGTGGTAGCTGCACTACTGAACGCTGCAGCGATAATCAGGTTCACTGTCAGGTACAGTGCGATCTCCAGCTTCAACAGCCTCAGGATCTTCAGCAGACTATGATGCAGCAACAGCAACAGATTGCCGTCAATATAACCGGAAATTCTGGAACTGATGGTGGAAATCAAAACAATTCGTCGAAACCGGAGAAGGAGAAGGAAATGCGACAGCTCAATATGGCACAGTAAGATTATTATCATTATTATCATTATTATCGTTATTATCGTTATTGTTATTACTCGATAGTTTAATTTTGCGATCGATAAATTTTCATCGTTAATTTAATGAATTATTTTTTAAAGGTTTCAAGTACCAGATTTGAAACCCGGGGGTCACATGATGGATGTGAGAACCGCCGATGGTTCCGTGGTGAAGATAAGCGCCGGGAACGAACAAGACCTCGCCAAAACACTTGGGGTCGAGATGGTTCAAAATATGTACAAGGTCAACGTTGAGGACATAAATCAACTGTTGGCTTATCACGAGGTATTTGGGAAGCTACAAAGCGAGATTGCTGCTGGAACGGTGGGCGGCACACTGCCTACTCAAACCGTGACAACGATACAGAACGGGACGCCGATAGTTCAACAGGTTCAATTGAATAAATTCGATCTAAAATCGAGCGACGGCGAAGCGACACCGGGGCCAAGCGCCTCGCCTGTATCCGTTGGCAGTCACGCCTGCGAAGTCTGCGGGAAAATATTTCAGTTTCGCTATCAGCTGATCGTTCATCGCAGATATCATACGGAGCGCAAACCTTTCACATGTCAGGTGAATATGCAATGGATAAAACAAATTTCCGTTTTGACTTGATGCGATGTAAAAAAAACTCACTCGTACTCGTGGCGACTCAATGACGGTATACCACATCACCTTGAAAAAAGCCATTTGCAATGCTAACCAAATTTACCAAGTTTTTTTTTTGTTTGTTACTCCACCGATCATTTCCGGACAAAAGCGAATTATTGTGGTCTGGGATGACTTTTTTTGCATTCTCGAATTTGTAATTTACCTTCGCCTAGAAGCCCTTTGAAGAAAAAAATATATATTGGAACAACTCAGCCATCTCTCTTACACTTGCATTGGCTCAATTGGTATTTCGCTTAGCCTTGAGGCGAGGGTACATGTTTTATCAGGGTAGAATTGGACTTGAAATGGAGTCAAAATACGTTTCAGGTTGAATAACTTGAAATTATTTAAAAAAAAACGAGCAATGATAAGCATTTTCAAATAATAATTATCTCAAATTACGTTTGTTTATTTAAGATAAGAATCACTTTATTGCACTTGAATAATTACTTACAGTTATTCGGATCAAAAAGTATTTTCTATGTATTTTGAGTCAAGTTTTCATGATTCATTTTTATTTCGAGATTTTCATACCGGATTGCTTAAAATTTTCCAAACAATAAAAAAATCACATTTACAAAAAGTGTCTGAACGCGCGCGCGTTGTGTATGTGAGAGTACGTGGGCTAGCTGACCTTGCCAAATTCAGACAGTTACATCTTGACAACGCTTTGAGCAATCGAGTCTAAAATGTATACATAACGAGGACGGCAAACCCTCACGATTAGTTGCAATTTAATCAGATTTTATTAAAATTTTATTTAAATTTTTTAAAAATGTCCGCGAGTGCTCTAACTTTTGGAAATTTTCAGCTAACGGATCGAAACTTTCCACAAGAATAGGCTAGGGGATAAGAACGTTTGGTATTAAATTTGGCAATAATAAAAATTTGAAAATATTCCAATTTTATGAAATTTTGATTTTTTAAAAATCTATTTTGAATTTTTTGAAATTTTTTTCTTTTTTGGGATATGGTAGTTTACGCTATGTTCGTAAATTTACCATTGTCGACCAAGCACGCTCCACTTAAATAAGCTGGACGATAATGATCTTCGGTGTTGAATTTGAAAAGAATCGGTTGAGAGGTTCAGATTTTAGAATATTTTGAATTTTTTTCTCGTAGAGAAAGCTTTCTTTTCATGGAAAAATTTCTTCGAGATTTTCACGTCAGTGTACTCCGAATGGTTTAAAACGTCGAGAGAAGTAGTATAGATAGATGAAACTTTCCAGCGTGTGAGATGACTTGTAAAAATTCAAACGGCTACATCTCGAGAACACCTCAACCAATCGTGCTCAGCTTTGTCACACAAGTAGAATGTTTTCCCATTATTTTTCATATGTAACATACCACCCGCTACGCGGAAGTCAAAACTGAACAATATAATTTCCTATAGAGGTGGCTTTGTGAAAAATGGAAAAAAATGAGAAAGAAATTTGTAAGATATTTTGCATTCTTGTTTTATTCGATTATTGCACATCCCTGCTTCTCATTTAGGTATATAACGTTGTCGGTTGTACGCAAGAAAATAAAATATAAACAAATAATTAAATTGTCGTTATCCGTTGTTTTCAGGTTTGCGGAAAGGCTTTTTCAAACGCAAACGACCTGACCCGTCACGGCAAATGCCACCTTGGTGGCTCGATGTTCACGTGTGCTGTTTGCTTTCACGTATTCGCAAACGCTCCGTCGCTCGAGCGTCACATGAAACGTCACGCAACCGATAAGCCATACAATTGCACCGTTTGCGGAAAAAGTTTTGCCCGTAAAGAGCACCTGGATAATCATACGCGATGCCATACCGGCGAAACGCCGTACAGGTGAGTTTCGGGACGCAAACTTTCGAAACGCCACGCCCCCTATTTTTCGTTGACTAATCAAGGACTTTACCGCCATTATTTATTGTTTTTTTTCTTCTTTTTTTGTTTTTTTATTACACCAGATGTCAGTATTGCGCGAAAACCTTTACTCGCAAGGAACACATGGTAAATCACGTGCGCAAACACACCGGCGAGACTCCGCATCGATGTGACATATGCAAGAAGAGCTTCACGCGTAAAGAACATTTCATGAATCACGTGATGTGGCACACCGGCGAAACACCACATCATTGCCAAGTCTGCGGCAAAAAGTACACACGCAAGGAACATCTCGCCAATCACATGCGCTCGCACACCAATGACACGCCTTTCCGCTGTGAGATATGCGGTAAGTAGCTTTATCTTGAAATTTTTTCGCGATTATTACAAAAAAAAAAATTAATCCAACTTCAACAAGTATGACCGAAGCCTTATTTCCAACAATTCGAATCTTATTTCCCATAAAAATTCGCAGTTACAATTGTAATTACAACAAATTTCTACGGGTTATTAAATAGATTTGTTATTATTATTATTTATGTATTTGAAAAAATAATTTTACAACATATTTGATTTGATTTGAAATTTGCTGAAAAGCCGAACGTTAACAATATTGGAAAGAAAATAAGATGAAAGATCAAAAATTGTTTCTCTCGGGAAGATGGTCTACCGGTAATAAAAAAAAAAAAAAGAAATCGATAGAGAAGCGTTACGACGAAGGTAAGTGAATATTCGGATTGGACAAATCAACGGAAACGAGAATTCTTTGCGGATTTATAATTTCAAGTGTCGAAAACTTTGATGGGTTCTCGGCCGTGGAGTTGCAACGAATGCACTCCAAATGGGTCGGGGGTTCGGAAATGCGGTGGCAAAGAAGCTCAGAGGCGATGGTGGGTACATCGCGTGGTGGCGAAATAAAATTCGCGAGAATTGATCGCGCATTGTGGCTGCCGTCAACCCTACCTCCCCGCGGTGGTCACGGGTCGCGCGCATTCCTCTACAAAGAGTGCCCCTCTAACCTTAGAATTCGCGCTACCTTTGTCCGACGACGTTACCGCGGATCCGTGCGCGTATTTGCTTTCTTCTCGGTTTTATTTATTTTTTTCTTATCGATAAATCGAAAATCTTAGTGGATAAAAAAATTTTATTTGTGAAACCAAAAATTGGTGGCCGACATTCATACTCACGTGTGCAGGAATAATTGTGATGGCATGACTTACTATTTCGTAAATCTTAGTGGTTGGTATATGCATTCAATATTTTATTATGTTAATTATAAAAAAAATACATAACATATTTATCGCTTCGATATATGCAGATGCACGAGTGAACGGCACTTCCGGAAAGATCTATGACAACGTACAATTTCTTTATGTGACACATCGAAGGTTTATTTTCATTCAACTCGATCTTTTACTTCCCAGTCATTGTGTAAAAATTCTGTGTCTCTGTTGCTTTGTTCTTTAACTTTTCTTACTTGATAAATAAAAAATGAATTTGTAATAACTTGATGCTGAGAATGCTTGGGCGGCGCCGGAAGAGCGTAATAATCCAACGTTAGTTCCTCATTGATATCGCTATAATTCGATAAAATTAACACGAAAAAATTATTTTTATTCTGAAACATTATAAACCCGGCTAAGGAGGTGAGCATAATTCTCGCTCCGGCCATTGCCACTCGAATAGAGCGAATCGATTTTTTGTTATTGTTGTTTTATTAGCCGTTGTGTCGGGTTTTACACATACAGCGACCACTGGCCGGAGTGGGGGCAGGTGGCGCGTATATATTTCACAATTACAGCACGGTTCGTACACTCGCGGAGGCATTGTAGCGAAAGCGCGTCGATACTGCGGGATAAACAGTGCTAGATTTTGTTTCCTGTCCCCGGGCTCATAGCGCGGCGCAGCTAGGTACGCTGCACTCGCGTAGCATTGTGTGTTCCATACTCTCATGCTCGTACGCTCCGTTCCAGACTCTGCCGATGCATTTTTCATTATTTCGCGCATATGCGATTTAATCTGATTCGTTACACGTGCGCACGATAATAAACTCATTCGTGACACTCTTATCTCACGACACATAACAGACCGAAAGACTTTCTTCGCTATTTGGCTTCAATTTCTATTCAAATATCGAATGGTATTAAATATCTTTTTGTATCCCACATTGATATGTAAGAGCAAGTACAATGAATTAGGGCTAAAAGATATTCATACTATTTTTTTTCTGTTACGAGCGGATAATATAATGACGACTTCTCGAGAAAGCTTGCAGTTATTTCACGGCACATTATAGACCGAAAGGCTTTCTTTGTTTGGCCTCGATTTACAACTAGCTGAATTGCCCGGCGTTGCTCGGGAGAATTTGATAATAATTTATTATCTAAATATTGTACAAATCAAATGAAAACTATCTACAGGGTGCGCCATCTTTTATGTCGGTATGTAAACATTGAATAACTTTGACATTTATCAACCGATTGACTTGAGTAGACATGTTTTTGAAATGTCAATTCAGTACCATATTAACCATGAATCGCTTCACACCGAAACAACGCCCCGAAATAGTGACTGTACATTGAAAATAGTCGTTCAGTTGTGTTAACTTAACGTGCATATCGCCGAAAATATCGTGGCCAACAAGCACCGTCTGACAACACTATTCGTCGTTTGGTGTCGAATTTTGTTGAGCACGAGACAGTGGACGATCGTCCACGTGCCGTCCATCAACGCCCAAGACGTTCCAATGAACTGGTTGAAGCGGTAAGAGAGAGTGTTGCCGAGAACCCACATGTGTCGTATCGTTCCGCCGCGCTCAGCATTTTGGCGTCAGTGGAACCACTTTGCGGCGCATTTTGAAGGATGATTTGCATTTGTTTCCGTATAAAGTGCAATTGACTCAAAGAATATTGCCGACAAACTGTCCATATCGCTTGGAATACGGCCAAGCAGTCGCTCGAATGGTTGACACTGTACCTGATTTTTGGAAGCAAATTTTGATGACCGACAAGGCCCATTTCACACTTTTGACGCCGTTAACACGTTAAGCACCACGCCGAATTTCTGTGCCGTTCCGTTCAAGCCACAGTTAGCCATCAGGCGGGCCCTGCCGGCTAAGTAACGGAAAGTCTGCCGCCGGTCCCTAGGGACCGGTGAGGCCTGAACGGACAGTCTAGCACCGATCCCTAGGGACCGGCGTGACGCGTAACGTGTTAACAAGCAAAATTGCCGCATTTGGGGAACGGAGAATCCACACGAGATCCGTGTAACACCATTGCATGACCAAAAAGTGATTGTTTGGGCCGGTGTTTGCGCCGAAACCATCATTGGGCCATTTTTCTTCAGAGAAAGAGAAACAGTCGATGGGAATCGATATTGGTGGATGTTGGCTCATTATGTCTGCCCACAAATGTGTGAAAAAGGTCTGGACGGTTACTGGTTTCAACAAGACGGTGCGCCATGCCACACTGCAAATCAAACAATGCATTTTCTTCAACGAAAATTCCCTGGACGGACTTCTTTTTGTGGGGTTATTTGAAAAGCAAAGTGTACACCAACAAGCCTCAGACCATTGACGAGCTCAAGGCAAATATTCGTGCCGAAATTATCGCTATACCGCCCGAGATGCTCGAAAAAGTGATGGAAAACGCAGCAAAAGGGGCACATTTTGCTTTGGCCAATAAAGGCGGCCACTTGATTGATGATGTATTCAAAAACTAGTCCAAATCAATTGTAAAGGACCAAATTAAATAAAAATACCTCATATATGGAAATCGATTGTTTTGTTTTTAAAAGTTATTCAATGTTTACATACCGATATAAAAGATGGCGCGCCCTGTATATATATATATAGAACCTAAGGAACTATAATTTTATTTCTTCATTGAATTCTAATTTGATTTACTGTAGAGTCTTTAGGTAAACAGTATTTTTAGTTTTTTCGTTTAATTTTTGTTGTTTTTTTTTGTTTTTTTTTTTTTTTTTTCTTCTAATCTACATAGAGCAGGGGTACCTGGTATATTTTTCGGGTGCATATTATTATTCGTCGAATCTCCAACTTGAGCGGTTGAAAGTTTATGATTAAAATAGATATTCCTGTTATTTCTCCTCCCCCTTGATTCCGGGCTTCGACCCCACTTTCAAAACCCGTCTACGGTCTAAGCAAGAGTACCATGAGATAGTATACCAGATGTTATGGTTCCAAATTGAAAACTGTGCATTTTAATGCCGGTCAAACAAACATTCAACTTTATATATCAGATATATTTAACGTATTAAACTTGTTTTATATTTTCATTGATATGTACGGGACGAGTACAATGAATTACGGATAAAAGATATTCCGAATTTTTTTTTCTTATACGAGTGGATAAAATAATGACAACGTCGAAACAAAGCTTGCAGTTATATCACGGTCATAAAACACTTTTTTTGCTAAGTGGCTTCGATTTCGTTTTTTAAAAAAATGGAACATCACGAATTTTCCCAAATGCAATTTAGTATATTAAATATGTTTTATATTTTTTATTGATATCATGTAAAAGCAAGGGCAAACAATTACGGATAAAAGATATTCAGGCATACAATTTACTTCTGATACGAGCGTATAGAATAATGACGTCTCGAAAAAGCTTGCAAGAAACCTTGCCAATGATTGCGTTGCTTTCGTATTATTCTTCATCTTAAATAAAATCGCCTCTTTGAGGAAGTATGTTCCTCGATTTGGACTTTCTCATAGAGGAAACTTTGCAAATAGGTGAACAATAATGAGGAAGCAATGTGTGAGGTTCTAATTAGCAGGATCATTTAAATATTGTATATCTTACTTATCTGATTAAAATTGGTAAAAGTTAGTAAATCAACTGTTGTTAACAAGCAATGTACAATATTCTGCTTTGCAACTTTTTTTTTTACAACATTTAAAGAAATTATAGAGATTTGTGACATTAACTGTCTCGATAGTAGTTTTTATTGAAATTGGAAAACTAATTAAATGCTCATAAAATTTGAGCCAGTTAATTGAAACTCGCCATATTCGATACCAATAACTGTTTATCGTTAGTTCATTCGTGTAATGAAGTTCAGCCTGATATCTCGACATTAGCACAAATCTGAACGTTTCTGGACAAAAAAAAATTTTTATGCCGTAAAATGAACCTTGTTTAATCAACTTGTGAACCAAGTTCTCTTACACACACATACACAGACAGAGAGAGAAATTTTTCTAAACCACTTTTCTCGACGCTGTATCCATTTTGAGCATCCTGACGTGAAAAACTTGAAAATTTTTAGACGACAACAAAGCTTTCTCAATGAGGAAGCAAAAGCATTGCAATCTAATCGAAACTGCGGTTTTTTCCATTTTTCTTTTGTCTTGTCCATGCAAATACAGGTAAGTCGTTTACGAGGAAGGAGCACTTCACGAACCACATAATGTGGCACACGGGCGAGACGCCGCACCGCTGTGATTTCTGCTCGAAGACGTTCACGCGAAAGGAGCATCTACTGAACCACGTACGCCAGCACACGGGTGAGTCTCCACACCGATGCGGCTTCTGCTCCAAATCGTTCACCAGAAAGGAACACCTTGTTAACCACATCCGCCAACACACAGGTGAGAGCGGTTGGCAGATGTTCACTTCACGGGCAACCAATTATTGTTATTATTATTTTTTTTAAATCGTCTAACGTCTCTGTGGTGGTATATGCGTGTCAAATCGGCGCTACTCCGGGGTTTATCCCTGCGAGATCGCGCCTGGGGAAACAAAATATCCAAAAACAGAAGATAAAAGCAACAACAAACTTCTCTACATCTTTTCGCGCATGTAATTCTCGCGACGACTGCTGACGACTGCAATTTTTTTCTACAATATGTATGCTTACTCATAAATCACACATATCGCGCGTCATCCAGACGTAATTGTGGGAATAATTACAGATACTTTGCTCGCACATTACTTACGCAGAAGAAGAACAAAAAATGAAATGAAATCATCTGACATACTTGTCACAGCGTTTCGTTCATGTCGCTTCATCATATCGAACTCACCGCACTGCCTAATACACCGCTCTCATACATGCTTTTAGGATTTATCTTCCTCTTTCTTCCATTATAGAGATTTTTTTTTGTTTCTTTGTTGCTGAAAGTAGCTTCGGTGATAACGTGTACTGTAGAGTCTTGCGCGAGATGGCTCGTAGTGAGCTCGAAAAGGGCCATTAACACAATTTACCCTTGAATTCACAACACTGCTTGTGCGGTAAACAAACGCAAAGACTTGCTCGAGATTCTACTGTACCGAGAACATTCTTAACCCGAGGGAAGGGTAAACAATAAGATTAATCCAACGAAGATGCTTAGAATTTAATTTTTCCAACTGATCAGGGCTATATATGTTTATATGTCTTTTGTACTCGTCTTAAAATTGCGCAAGAGGATTGTTTCCTTGGATGAAACACACGGATATTGCAATGATGCATCAAAATATATTTTGACTCGTTTTTTAAACAATTTTTTAAAAAATGTATTCCTCTGAGCTTTTTCTTGAAATTGATGTATTTCTCGATATTTCTCGACAAAAGTTGTTGCAACGTCCGTATATTGCATTCGGCAAGATTCGCCTTGTGCAGGATAATCCCCACGTCTGAATGACAAGTTAAATTTGTCGAAATTAAAAGAGAAAATAGAAAAACGATGGTTGTTAATCGAATACACAGGTGAAACACCCTTCCGCTGTCAATACTGTCCAAAAGCTTTTACGCGGAAGGACCACCTGGTGAACCACGTCAGGCAGCACACGGGTGAGTCACCGCACAAGTGCCAGTTTTGCACCAAATCGTTCACGCGGAAGGAACATTTGACAAATCACGTGCGTCAACACACAGGCGAATCGCCACACCGATGTCACTTCTGCTCCAAGTCATTTACTCGTAAGGAGCATTTGACGAATCATGTGCGAATCCACACCGGCGAATCGCCGCATAGGTGTGAGTTTTGTCAGAGGACGTTCACAAGGAAAGAACACCTCAATAATCATCTCCGTCAACACACCGGAGATTCGTCTCACTGTTGCAACGTTTGCAACAAACCCTTTACGAGAAAGGTACGTTGACGTATTCATCCTTTTGTTTCTTATCCAGGCTATTAACCCTTTCAAGTTCAATTGTTATAGACGTACTTTTTTATTTCTTTCATTCACGAATGCTATCAAAAATCTAAATAGTATATTACAAATTATTTGTTCTTCAATTAACCCTTTCAAGTCGAATTTTTATTGACGAACTTTTCTATTTCTTTCATTCACAAATTCTATAGAAAATCTAAATTTGTAAAAATTGTTTGTTGGTTCATTTTCAACCACTTTAAGAAATAATGCACGGCAACATTTTAGTTAGCAGTGGTAAATATAACTGTAATGCTACCATTACAGTTATATATATATATATATATATTTTTTTTTTCTTCAAAAATTGTTTCTCATTTTCAGTGAAACATCTAAACATATTGTTAAAAACCAAATAAAAATGTTCCTCCATGAAAATCCATTAAAAATGCCATGAAGCAATAATAGATAATAAGTAATGAAGAGGAAAAAAGGGTGCAAAGTAGAAGCTTGCACATTGCTTGATCATTGTTCTCTGTTTTTTTCTTGTCAACTATACGAGGAAGTATGCTCATCAATTTTAGCTTCGTCATAGAGGAATATCGAAATTAAAACATTAAATCTACGTAATATTTGAAGCCTTTTATCAATATTGGTCAAATCTTATACCAAATATTCCTTAAAGATATGTGACATACCGCAGTCGGTTACAAAAACTATTAACACATTCCTTTAAGAGTGCCAGAGGCTAAAGTTTGTTTGTTACGAACGTTAACCTAATTTGTTTCTGTCCAAAAACATCCTGCACCATTGGGAAAATGGGTAAACTGTTTTTTTATACCGACTGGCCCTGGGGTGTCGCGGAGGGAGAGTGTCACGTTGCCTTAAGGTTATGTGGTACTACTCAATCGATAATAAGAACTGCAATGTAAATTTCTTTGCCACGATTGATGATCCGAATGAAAGAGAAACATTGTAAACTGCGTCTTACAATTCTACAGTGCACTCTTCTTAGTTTTCATCCAGAAGGTCAATAGTGGCGGAGAAATATCGCGATAGGAAAATTTTGCTATCTTACTTACAAGCATGGCAATCTGAGAAAGAAAGACGACTCGTAACACATAGTCTTAAGGTGATGCGATACTATATGGCCGGTAACGAAAACTGTAATCTGCATTTCTTTGTCACGGTTGATTTTTTTGGATAAAAGCCAAGAACGTTGCTCTCCATCTAACAATTGTGCAGGACGATATTGTCTTTTATCTGACGGATAAATCGAGGCGAATAAATTCAGAATCGAAAGATTAGATATATCTCTCTTGCACTCATAGATGTTCGACATCACCTTAATGCTATTGTGTATGTGCAAATAGTTTTTGTTTGATGTCTCAATATTTTTGGAAATCGATGCAGTGAAATAAAGTGGAAAATTCCAAATCTCTTAAAATCAAAATCACTACTAAATACAGTCTTTAACGAAATTGTGCACCAAATATCACTGAATATTATTTCATTTGTGTAGAAACTTTTGACTCGTTAACTCAAGCTTTACGAAAAAATTGAAAATCCTGTGAAATCTGAACCACTTTTACTATTGGATTCGATAACTGACAATTTACGAAGGTTATAGCTCGTGTGCCCTTTTTTCACCAAAAACAAAGAAAGTGTCATGCCTTCCTCGTGTGCTAAAGACGAGCACGTACATTCGTTCATACAATTAGTTCAAATAATTTTTCTAAACGTTTCGAATCATTTTGAGTATACTGAAATGAAAAACTCGATTTAAATGTTCTTCATGAAAGCGAAGCTTTTTTTACGAGGAAACAAAATTAATAAATTTTTTCCGTTCCTTAAATTTTCATTGCTTTTTTTGTAATATTGCCAAAAAAAAATATTTTAGTTTAAAAAAAAATATTTCAACACTTTATCGTTAACAGGGTAGCGCATTTAATGATAATTAATATTATATAATTAATGGAACCAATGAATAAATAGAGAGAGTTAAAAAGTAGCGAGACGATTTCGATTTCGAAAGTGCGAATCTGACAGCTTCTTTTGTTATTTATTACAGGAACATCTCGTGAATCATATGCGTTGTCATACCGGTGAACGTCCTTTCGTGTGTACCGACTGCGGCAAGAGCTTCCCGCTTAAGGGCAACCTTCTCTTCCACATGCGTTCTCACAACAAAGGAAGTAACGCCGAGAGACCATTCAGATGCGATCTCTGTCCAAAGGATTTTATGTGCAAGGGTCATTTGGTGTCGCACAGGCGTTCGCACTCGGACGAACGACCGCACAGTTGCCCTGATTGCGGTAAGACATTCGTCGAGAAGGGCAACATGCTGAGACATTTGCGTAAGCACGCGGCCGAAGGGCCACCCACACAAGTCAGCACACCCTCTGCGATTCCTCAACCAGGAGTCTTGCCGATACCCGCTGCCGCGGTACTCGTCGGTCATCCGCTTGCGCCACCAGCGCCTCCGGTCGTCCCTCAACACACCGTCGTCGTGCCGACCCCACCAGGAGTTCTCGCGTCCTACTGAAACCTCCTCAGCGATCAAGAAGCACCATCGACGTGCCTCGGATATATTTGATTACAATATTCGATCAAAAAAACACAAAGAGGCCAATTATTAATTCGCAAAAACACAGCTCGACGATCTTTTTAAAAATGGATCTTGTTACCGAAGAGAGGATAAAAAAACTCTGACCATTTTATTATTATTATTATTATTATTATTATATAATTTTTTCCATGTGTTTGTGTGCGTAGGCAAACGAGACGAAGGTAAGAAGAACTCGAGATATGTAAACGTGTAAGGCATGATGTTTAAAAAAAATGCTAGAAAAAAAATTATTTCATTATACTAAATGTACCGCGCACGGTATAGAGGTGCGAATTATAAGGAATATTAAATAGTTAAACGCCATGCGCATCTTGCGCTGTTGCGTTGCGATCCTACTCGAAGAGAAAGGACAAATTTACCTACACGATAATCGATGAAATTTCTATTTTAACCAATTTTTTCTAATCGGCATGTCAAGCGCAAACTCTTAACTTGCGGACGTCACAAAGACCGTGAGAGGAACAAAAAAACAACAACAAAATAAATAAATAACAAACAAACCCCCGTGCTTCGAACCAGTTTAATGATATAAATAAATATATATATAAATATACATATTTAAATATATATATTTATATATATATATATATATATAAATTTATATAGACAAACGCTAGGTACACATATATATTTTTTTCGTTGTAACGGTTTTATACACGACTCGGGAATCGCTGTGAGATGTAGATACTATATCATATTATATTATTACTATTATTATATATTATAGGTAGCAATTGTGGAATTTAGTTTCGTAGAGAAATAAACAAACAAACAAAAAAGAAAGAAAGGGGAATAAAAGGAACACACGCGTCTCTCGTTAGTCATTAACCGCTAACATCCGAGTGCAATATGGGCACAAACGCTTTTGCCGAGTGGTACACGCTATTGTATTGTATGTTGCAAACAATTCCCAATCCTCGACACTTGGCCACACAAAAGAAAAATCACGTGTCATTCGACTCTTGGTCAATTAATTACGTCGATAACATTTTAAGGATGTTCTTTTTTTTTCTTTGTGAATTTGCAAAATACATTTTTTCCAACACATTGTCGTGAACATTTTTTTTTTCTTTTTATTTATTTATATATTCATTACTTTTTTTTTTTCCCTTCTCCGTTAGTTGAACGGTGTTATCGTCCCAGACGCGTATATCTTGGATAAAGATTTCATTATGTGATTCGGAAAATTGTTAATTGTCGTGCGTGACAAATGATTGAACATCGAAATATTATTATTGCGAAATAAAACGGAAATTAATTATTTTCATGAATATTGTAGAACATTCATTGCCGAACCAAGTGATGGTTTAAACTGGGACAGATACAAAAATTGTCGATTAAAAGAAAAAAAATATTTAAACGATTGAGAGTATTGTTGATCTTGAAAAAAAAAAAAACAAAAAAAAGTCTCACGAACTTGTAGCTCTTTCAAAATCTTCACAATTCACAAAAAAAAAAAGAATTTGTTTAGCTCGAGCATTTATCTTTGATACGAGAGCGACCGTATCAAAAGAAACTGCGTATTTTTCGTCTTGCGTGTTGCCATCGTCGTTCGGTTACGCTCTCGCAACTATCAATCGACGTTTCGTTCATTAGAACGACAAAGATAAAGAAACAAACAAACAATAAACATAGAATCGCTTTGGCAAACGAAAAATTCTACGCCTATAGAAATGCGCAATTAAAGCCATGTATTTCGTATTTAATCTTTAAGATGTGATGATCAATGGAAGCAGAGGTGCGTGACTGGACCCCTTACTGTCATTTATAAATATTAATTAATTAAATAATTAATTAATTATTATCGGATAGCCGTGATTATAAAGATACAGAAAATAAACTAAACAACAACAAACCACAAGGCATATGATTTTATCAGATTGCACGTTAACATAATACACGACAAAGCAGCAGCGTTGACTAAAAAAAAAAATAATGACGTTATTCAACGCTACGTAGAATACTAGATCGGTATATTACATTTATAAATATATAGGGTGTTTGAGCAATATATATATATATGAATATATATATATATATATATATATATATATCTGTACACATATATCACACACGTACTATCCCAGGTAAAACAGGACAGAGTGGATTTTTTGGATAAGAGAGTAGGTTGAAAAAAAGGAAAAGAACGCGTGGGAAAATACGGAAAAATGCATAAACAAACAACAGAAATATATAAATTATATATAAATAATATTCATCAGCGGAAGCTTAAATATACGATATGTATATATATATATGATATATTATGCATATATTACGAAATGTATCGAGATCCACGATTTTCGCACGAATCGAGAATAGAAAAACCCAAAATGAATACCCGAAGTCCTCTCTCCAGTCATCATAGCGTTAGGAACGATACTCCCGAATGAACATTTGTCCGTTATCACCCTATCGACTAGAAATTACCAATAAGATGACATAACAAGAAATAAAAATAATTAAAAAAATAATTAAAAAAAAATTAATAAAACGAATAGAGATAATGTTTATATGAATTATTATTATAATTAACAATACGTTTACGAAAGCGTAAGAAATTAAGAGTTGGTTTATTGCTTTTTAGAAGGAAACAAACAAAACGTTTGAATTTTCCTGCTTGTTTGGATGGTGGATAAAAAAAGAAGAAAAAAACAACGGCAAGCGAAAATCAAATCCAAACTTAATATTCCTTGCGAGCCGATTGGCGTTGATCGAACGAACACGTTCTCGCTTTATCCGTCGGCGTTGATTCAGCCAATCAATGATATCCATGGGAAATTTATTGTTAACAAAAATTTTTATGAATAAAATAGCGCCAAGCGGGATTGAGCAACCTTCGGCTCGGAGGGAGACAGGGTGATGGAATATTAAAAAAAAATGTTTAAAAAATATGATTTATCTTTAGATAGAAAGACAAAAAAAAATATGTATAGAATTTTATTATGCACCATTGTAATATTATGTATCCCAGTTGTGACACAATATACACTGGTGTTATGTTGAATGTGACAATTTTGTATTAATTATCTTACGTTTTTTATTTCCTTACTCGTACGACACGCAGATGTCATTCCTTCAACGGAGAGAAACCACGGATTCCATACGTCGTAGCATTGAGTGATGACAAGGTTCTTCCCATCATTGGGCAACATTGAATCAACAAGTAGACGACATTTGAGCGTTTCGATACCTTTGGATATTTTTATTAAAATATACATTTCATCCAAAATACAAAAGGAAAGGTAAATATGTACAATATTTTTGTTTTATTTGTTGCTCGAACGTTTCGCGATATGGTAGATTGCATTTTAACAACGATAATAGGTCGTGATATAATTAATAGTCATAATGACGGGGAGGAGGGATGACATCAATAATAATAATAATATAATACCTAATAATAATAACAATAATCGCAGGTATAATTATTTATACATAATGTAACTAATGTGTGTCAACAACATTAATTAGGGGGACAGCAGTTGCGCAAGTGTGTGCGTATATGAACAAGAAGTGCCAAGAAAATAAGTTAATGGCATTAATGTGAAGTTTTTTTTCTTTTTTCTCGCTTTCTCGACAAGCCCCTTTTCGAACTCTCCCACCCTATACTTGTTTGTTGTTGATAATTCGACAATAAATTTGAATTAACCGGATAGCAGCAACGAACGCCCGGGACAACGAGATAAGTGTAGCGAATTTTTTTGCGAGCACCGAAAAAAAACCGTGAGACATCGCGTATAATTATTAATTAATTTCAAGGCACTCTCAAGATCTCATTTTATTATTCGTTCGTTAGTCCTTGAAGAAAAATTCGTAATTTTTCTAATTAGAGTCGATAAAATCGTGAGGTTTAAAAAAATTTTTCGATTCTTATTTTTAATACTTGCAATATTTCATTTCCTTTATTTCTTTCGTGGTCGTAATTTTTTTTTTCCTTTCCAACTGTTTATCGTTAAAACTTGATGTATCAAGTGCGAAGAATTATAAAGAAAGAAATATTTTTACTTTGAGAATGAAATATTATTGGAACGATCAATTTTGAAAAGTAATTTGAGATTCAAAAGTTTGCCGCCAAGTATACAAAGAGAGACGGTAAAGAAAAGGATTTTACAATTACAACCTGATATGTTCGGCATGTACGTTGTTGGGTATTCTATTTTATTATTTTTTGGAAATTAAAGAAAGTTTATGGATCAATAAAATCAACGCGAAAGACCATCGGGAGTGAGTATAACGGGGAAACTACGAGAAAAAGATATAGATTTTTGTTATATTTTATTGTTTTTTTTTTTTTTTTTTTTAATTATTCATCACTTTTTCTGCTAATCTGTTAAGGTAACCGTTTACATTGGGTTTGAACACGGTTGAAAAATTGATATATCGATCATCGTTGATCGTATTGTGTACTGGGTGTTAAGGCAAAAGACGATCGAGCCAACGGCTCGAACTCTGATTTATTATTTTGTTTTCTTAATTTTCTTATCTTTTTCGTTTACCTACACCTCTTCCCGTTTGTTCTTAAATAATTTTTCATCTGATACGTTACTGTTTGTATTTCTTTATTTTAGTTGCTTTTTCATCACTTCAATTAAAGCTAATGTACACATCTCAACAGATAATCTATCATTGAAAAAAATGCGACCGATTTTTTTTTAAATTAATTTTTTCTTGTCCTGGGTCGCTTAAGACTTTTTTATGGGTACCGTGATATACATTGATAGTTTCGTTATTATTCTTTTTGTCTTCCCTCGACTGCTTCGATAAACTATTTACAACTTTCTAATGATCTAAATGAATCTAATACGCGAGCACGTTTATTAATTCGGCTCGTGTTAAAAAACGAGCGATAATCACGAGTCCGTTTTCTTTGTTTTCTTTTTATTCTTTTTTTTTTTACACGCGATAGCTACGTCCGAGTACGTAACTTTGTCGGTTAATAAATTAAATAAATTTTCTTGTGATTTTGTTTATTTGTCGCCGTTATTTCTCATTCGTCTCGCAGAATTCAGCTATATCATAACAGCTGACTTTGAAACTACACTCGTTACGTACTTTTCGAAAGCTCAATATCGTTTGGCCCGATCGCGTAGATTCGTATTGAAAATATTCACGATATGACAGATATTAATTGACTTGCGTCTGTAAAAGACCGCGCGACTATCAGTCAATCGATGAAGAAAAAAAAAGAAAATCAAATTAATATTATTAATAATTATTATTTTTTAAATACAATTGTACGATTGGAACGACCTCGCAAGGCCGACGACTCGTTAACGTCACGGATAGGCCTCGAAGTTTTTTCTTTCTTTTTTTTTTTTCTTCTATTATTCTTCGACTTTGTGTGGCCGAGAAAGCAACGCATTCTATTGTAGAAGTGTTCGTTAAACGATAAACAATCTTTGCCTCAAAATTATTTTTGATAATTCAACGATTAAGGCAATTCGGGATATGCTTGTTTGTCGAATCAGATCGGATATGATGACGATATTCGTCCGATTAATTACCACTTTCGGCAGTGTCTCGGTATTGTCCGCTGGCTTTTTTTTTTATTGCCTTAATTTATTATTCTTCGTGATACGAAGATCGAGGTTTATTCAACAGCAAAGCCACAAGTTTCCTCAACCGCTTGTGTCAATTTATCGAGCATCTTCTGATAATTCGGATAACTCTGCGGTATATCTATCCTGTTGAAGCACGTGTGAGCTTTCGGGAGATTCTCGCTCGGCGCATCCACAGCGTGAATTGTAAATAGGCGCGGACCAGCTGATCCCGTTGATCCTATACACATGTTGATGAAAAAGGTCAACCGTTAACGTTTCGAAAAACGTACGAAAATTGTATTAAGGCCAGGCGATACATTTATGGGTACGAGAGAGATAAAATCGAATGTTGCTTGATGGCAAATGAGAGAAGCAGCTAAATGTGTGCAATTGTCGAGGTATTGCCTCGTTTCAAGGTGGTGGACCAGCCGCATCCGGTATTAGATGAAGTATTATATTTTAAATATAACATTAATTGAGTGTCGAACTTTGCTATTGTTTAATCCTGTTTACCGATATTTTTTTTACAAGAAATGTGAACGCGAGAATCGATAATTTAACGAGTCGTTTTATGGGTAAACGACTGACGTCTCGACAATTCAATCAGGCAATTAATATCGTTTGTGATTAGTATATGCAGATAATAAACTCGATATTTGTACATCAGATTATAAGGACTTCAATGCGATCATGAAATTAAAGGATTCATCAAATATTTTATACAGATATCTCGAGCGGAACTACAATCATTTCAGTTTAAAGTGATGTGCTCGGTCGGTGATAAAAACTGTAATGCAAATATATCTGCCACGATTCAACTTTTGAGTAAAAAAGGAGAACGGTAAACTGCGATTTACAATTTTATATTTCACCGTTCTCATTTTTTATCCGAGACAGATCGTGGAGGAGAAATTCGCGATGAGAAAATTCTGCTATCTTTCTCGCGCGCATGTCAATCTGAGAGAGAGAGAGAGAGAGAGAGACGACATGTAGCACATGGTTTTAACATCTTAAAATTGAAAGTGATATGGAACATGTATGGGTGCAAGAGAGATAGAACTAAACTTACAACACTGAATTCCTCCGCCGTGGTTGATCTGTCCGATAAAAAATGAGAACGTCGTTCTGCAGAATTGCTATGCGGAAAGCAACGTACTCTTTTTTTTATCCGACGAATCAGTCGCGGAGGAAAAATTTGGGATCGGAATATTAGTTTTGTGTCTCTTGCACCCATAAATGTTCCACATCATCTTAAATTAAAACAGCACGGCATGTTCGCATCAACGGCTCTTGACAGCTGATAAAAATTCAATAAACTCAGAAAACGTCAATAAATCAACTTTAATAAATAACCTAAATCGGATAAATTGATGGGGATGCCAGGGTACCCGAGGCCTCTATGTTTGACAATGAATGTCGCACTTCTGTGACGTATGTACAAATGGTTACCCAATGTGCCAAGTGTCGATATTAGTAATTACTTTATAGTATTCTAATGGTTTTTTAAATTTGTTCCAATTAGACGTCACCATACATATATTTAACGGTGAATTTTGCATGTCTATGACGTAGAAATGATTATCTAATGTGCAAAGAATCGATATCAGTTATTACTTTATGTTGTTTTAATGGTTTTAGATTTTTTATGCGAGTATTAATGATCCCCCTGATAGATTATTGTAGGCAAGCAGCGGGATTGAGGATCGGAGCTCCTCGACAGTCAGCTGGGGGGAGGGGAGACGCCCCTCTTACCCATGTTATGTTATGTTATGTTATGTCATGTTATGCAATTTTTTAAATGTATTGCTATCGTATAAAACAATAAATATGTAATACAGAGGCCTCGGGTACCGTTGTGCTGTCGAATTTGATATATCTGTTCTTCCGTCTTTATAGATGAAACGATTTTTCCAATGTCTACAATTTTTATTAATCCGTCTTAACGCGTTGGTGAACGAACCGTAAGTAACTAGGATGCAGCTGGTTGGCCACCTTGAGAGGATGCTCGAGTCACGTTATCATGGATCCGAAGACTCCCAAAATAAACAAAGCTAAAAATGTCTAATACAGTTTTATTGGATCCAGGTCATCTGATTAATGGCAGATTTGTGGGGCCCACTACATGCTATATTCGCATAGTGGGTACGACAAATTCCGTCTCTAAAAAAGTGTGGGTTTGAGAACAATGTGTTGAAAGTTTTGAGGTGAACTTTATGAACCTTGATCTCACCTTAAAATGATGTACTATACCTCAGTCGGTAAAAAACCTGTATTGCTAATTTCTCCGACACAATAAATGTTTTGGATAAAAGAGGAAAACGGTAAACTGCATCTCACAACTCTACAATTAACCGTTATCGTCTTTTATACGAAAGGTCAATCGTAGCGGATAAATTCGGCTATGTCTCTCACACGAATGGTGACCCGAGAGATACAAACGATGTGTAACACATTGTCTTAAGGGAAGACTCACGTTACGTGACCTAGTGTCGAAGGATCCGCACGTGTCAAAGGGACAGAGTTAAAAATCACTAACACATTTTTTTCGAATTGAGATTTTCTGAAAGATGAAATTTAATGAATTTTTGTGGCCAACTCCGCGCTACATTCGCGCAGTAAGCACCACAAATACCAACGTCTTTTTAAAAATCTGTATTCGAGGAAAATGTGTTGAAAGTTTTGAGGTGAACTGCTCGTATCAGGCCTCAACTTAAGGGAAGATTCACGTAATTAGACGTAGGGTCCTCGGACCCTAAAATAGCGGATTTCTGGGACTCGCAGCAGCGTACGATATTTACGCAGTGAGCTCCACATATTCCAACATCCCTCTGAAAATCTAGAATTAAAAACTTTCAAGGCAAATCTCTCAATCCCAAATTTTTGTAGAAACGTGAGAAGATTTAGCTGACTGCGTGAATGCGACACGGAGTGAGCCACACAAATCCGAGATTCATCAGAAAATCTGGGTCTGAGAAAAATGTTTAGCTGTGTCTCTCGCACTTGCGGATTCCTGGACCATAGGTCACGTGACTCGAGCCTCCACTTAAGACGATGTATTACCCCTCGGTCGGTAAAAGGAATTTTTCTGCCACGATTAATCTTACGGACAAAAGACGAGGACGGTAAACTGTTCCTCATTTATCGAAAAAATAAATAGCGTCAGAAAAATCTGAATCTCAGTTTTTGTTACCGACGTGAGGGTAGCGCATCATCTTAAAGGAGGGATATTGAACGAATTTAAAAGGAATCCTGAGAAATTTGTTGATGTTCTGAGAAATAAATAAAGGATAAACAAGGTACGTAACTAATTATGACGCTTTGCTTGAAATGAATTTTTATGGTGAATAGCTAGGTAAAAAATTGGCTTACCCTGTAGAGCCTTGAAGCCTTGTAAAGGAACGCGCGAGCTCCCGGTAACAAATTGCAGAAGTCTCGCCCTCATTTCCTCCCCGTACGACTCGACAATCTGCCAAAACCATTTAACAACCGGTGTCTCGGGTGTGCAGTGCTTGAGTCTCGTGTGCAGTTTCCAATCGTTGATATCGATCTGCCCGAGTCCCCCGATAACGAGCTCCAATTCCCTCTCGTCGAAAGGCCTCAACAACTGAGGCGGTATCAGTTCGTGAAAGCCCTTCTGCAGCGCCAAAAACTGCTGCTCGATTCCCCGCATAAATCGATAATTTACATAAAGCCGAACGTATTCCCGTTTATTTTCCTCCGTGACTGTAATGTCCTTGCCTCCGGGTTTGAGCTCGTGGTTTCTCAGCACACCGAAGCTACTGTGCTCAACGGCAAATGCCGCGTCCAATACTCCGTCTATGCTATTCTCCAACATCCACGTGAGACTCCTGTGCAATTCAGGATCGACGCCCTCGATATCACTCAAAGTTATTGCTTTGTTAAGCAACATTTTGTAAAATGGCGTAGTGAAACCCCCGTCAACGTGATGACCATGAAAGACCGCGATTCCAATGATTCTTCCAGCGAAATGAAAGTACGACAAATGTTCCGGATTAATTCCTGAATCGGGATTAATTTGCAACGTATAATTATCGTCCCTGGAGTATTGGAAGAGACCATACTGGGGATTGAGCATCTCGTGGGACAAGAGATAGAGCCACTCACGAGCAGGACCACCGTAATCCAGGCCCTCTTCACCCCGAAATTTAACCATCAGACGCTTACGCATATCCTTTGGTCGCATTTTCATTATCAAACGATAAGATTCTTCGAAAATTTCGTTCCTCGAGACCTCGAGTCTGCAGTGACCGCTCTGGGGTTGAAGCGCGTTTAATTCGGCTCTCAGACATTTTAATTTTGCAACAAGGTCTCGTTTGTATTTGGGCAGCAACTCGCTCTCCATCAGTTCCTTCGGTAGATCGGAGACCGTTTGCGGTACAACGTGATTTTGGGTTGTTTCGCTCGTCGGCAGATTATTATTGCTCGTTGTATTCGTTGTTGTCGTCATCGTCGTCGTATTTGTCGTCGTTGTACTTGCCGTTGTCGTCGTCATCGCCACCGCCGTCGTCATTGTCGTCGTCGTATTCGCTGTTGTTCTGGCGGAGATTTGATTTGTAGTTGATGCAGGTACAGGAGGAACTTCGGTGGCGGGTGGCTCATTTCGAGGGGGAGTCGCGTTACTCCCATTTCCCGTCTGTTGGGTGTTGGTGCCGTTGCTCTGTCTCTTTAAAAGACTGCTGATTATCTGACTGGAGAGACGCGGGTCTGTGAATTGCGTCGTTCGGTTGTTATGATCGACAAAGTAAACGCGACCGGATGCGGTCTGACGCATTTCCCAACCACTCGGGAGAGGGCCCAGCTCGTTTGCTAATTCATTGGCGGGTAAGTCGCGAGGGATTCGAGGATCGTGCCAGGTCGAGGCACCACTAGGCACATGGTAGAAATATACCTGAAATGGAGAGGAAAAAAGTATTAGAAAATTCATAAAAATGAATGTAATATCGAATTGAAGTTTTAAACGTGTTGAAAATATTGTACCTGTCCCTGTTGCGTCTGTCGCATCTCGTAGCCGCGCGGCAAGTCGGAAGGTTGTTGGGTGTCGCTTCTTCTCTCGCCATTACGATTTCTGTTGGTTCTGCCGGGCCTCCTGGGCTGACCAACGTTTTGTCCGCGTTCGGATCGGCTGTTGGGCGTTTGATTGGCATTTTGCTCATCGTTGTTACGATGAGAGCGACGCTCGCGTATGGCAGACGATGGCGGTGGCGATGTTTGTCGGAGATTCTGTTGATTCTGATTTTGGGTCGGCGTGCTTCTCGGAGTGTTTTGCGTAGAGCTCTCGCGACTCGGAGTCCTGCTCGGGGTTCTCTCACCGTTCCACGTCTCTTGCCTTCTGTGCGGAGGGCTGTCGCTCTGTGTCGTCGGAGGCGTTCCACTGCCGCTTGGCGACGTCGGCTCGGACACTGGAGGTGCCGGTGGTTCGGGTGTCGTTGGTATTATCGCATTACTGGGTCTGTCAATATCAAAATTAATTGTTAAATCTAAAGCTACGATACATTCTTAAAGCTTACTCGAACGTATTTAAATCGGGAGCTAATTTTCGATTTTTCAAACTGCGAATTGTACAATCTTTGACACTTCTTTCATTTTTGATTTTCACTTTTTATCTTAAAAAAAACAACAATAATGGAAAAAAATTTTATCTTGCCGAGAATTCGGACGAATCCATTGTGTGCTCTTGGAATAATGATTCACGTAATAGAGACGACCACTCTGCGTTCTCCTTTCTTCCCAGCCGTCCGGAAGATCGGTGGGGCAGCTTAGATCACCAAGAACATCGACAACAGCATTGTGACCAACGGTGTTGCTCACAGCGCCATTATGGCCATCGCGAGATAACAAAGAAACGACGATCTGACCCTTCACTACGTCCGTATCGTCCGAATGTGCTTTGCACAAGTCCAGACGTTGATCTGCGTGAAAATAAATGAACCAATTAACGTGGCACCGCTCATCTGCAAAGTTAAAAAAAAAAACTTTAATTAATTAAGTAATTCATTACATCCAGTGTCTTTGAGCCTTTGTATCGTGTTGGAGAGTATCCGCACGCATCCCAGAAAGCCTCCTCCCTGCTTCTTATGAATTTTTCTATGATTCCAGACCGATATGGTAATTCCATCATTCTTCCCGATATATCTATTAATAAATAATATTAATAAATTGTATAATAAGATAATAAATTGCCAATGACCCTGATTGATCTATAAATGCATCATGACTGAAGCCAACACGTGTTCTCGATTATAAATAAAACTTACAAATCATAGTGCTGATTCCACTTAGGATCTAAAGTGGCTTTGCAGGTGTCTGTGCTGTGACACTGACCGGAACCATCCACTGTTATCTTAGCAAATGGATCGGGAAGGCCTGAAATATTTGTTAATAACATTTTTTTTAAGCTGATCAAACGACATTTTTTTTTGTTCTTTCAACGACATTATATTTTCGATTATGTACTCACGAAACAAATCCTTTCTGGCTAGATTTCGGGCGCACAGGACTGTAAATTGAATAGAATGCACAAATGTTACAACCACTTGGTATCAGTGAATATGACAGCAAACATGTACCAAGGTCAAGCCAATTAAAGTGTCAGAACAAGAGTACGACTGAGAAATAAACCAGTGATGCTGTACAAAAACGATATCACAGATAAGAGATTGATAATTGTAGCCATAAGTCAATATTGATTCGAATTAACGAAAATGTGGAAAATTAAAAGAGCAAGAGTATAAAAGAGTTGAATTGCAACTAATAAAAGCAAATTAATTATAATTGAAATCTAATGAAATTATATTAAAATTTGCATAATTGCAACGAAAAAAAGTATAATGACGACAACAACAACAACAACAACAACAACAATAATAATAATAATAATAACAATAATAAGTCGTAATTGGTGCAGGTTTTCTGTATTCGCTGGTTAGGAAGCTTTGAAGAGAATACAGCTCACTCAAAGGAGAACAATTGATTCAGAGGTAGGAATAACAAAGGGAAATTAGTCCTAATCGGAGGATTGCATTAAAATTAATCATTAGCACTTAAAAATATTGTACATTTACAGAGATAAAGGGGGCCAGAATAAAAAAAACGGTGTATAGTGGAAGAAAACATGAAAGAAACAAAGCAAATTTGAAAAGTACAAGACTCGTGAAAAGAAAAATTCTTTAATCGCTGATAAAGATATCTGACAAAGGGAAGACACCTGATTGGAGTCAATTAGTTAACTAAAAATTACATTTAAGACCAAAAAATAAATAATTATGAATGTGCTAATTAGAGTGCCAAATGAAAGTTGAGTTCAATTCTACACAAATTAACACAGTCGAGAGGACTAGTGCAGTACATTTTTTTTTAAACTTAAGATAAAGAAAACTATATGAAAAGTTGGTAAATAATTTGAATGCGGCAATCGAAATAAAATGTATGAATTGAATGAAATGTATGAATGAAATAATACCAGAATTGAGAGTGAGGAATAGGTGGTAGGAGAAAAAACGAAAAAAAAAACAGTTGACTCAAAGCATTGTAATTGATTTATTGATAATTGTAACGGTTATTGATTGGAATTGTTGAAAATGTTGGAGAGAAAAAGAACAAAAGTATAGAAGCGTTGAATCGCCTCTAATAAAAGCAAAGTAAATTAACTCTAATCGAAATGTAATAGAATTATATAAAAATTTGCGCAATCTTAATTCAGAATAATAATAATAATAATAATAATAATAATAATAATAACAATAATAATAATAATAATAATACATCGTTATCGGAGGAGCTTCGGAGGAAGAGGAACAATTGGTTCGGAGGTAGGGATAACAAAGGAAAATAAGTAATAATTGAAGCATTGCATAAAAATTAATCATGGCGCTTATAATTATCGTTCATAAAAGAGTTTACAAAGGTAAAGGGGACCGAAATAAAAAAAAACATGTATAATGAAAGAGAATGACAAGTATCGTGCGGGACTAATTGGGATATCAAGTCCAAATTAAGTAAATTTGAAAAGTACAATGAGTATGGAAGCAAAAATTATTCAATCGAGGATAAACATATCTGATAAATGAGATACGTACTTGGAGTTAATTGGTCAACTAAAACTACAGAAATATTTAAATTACATTCAAGACCAAGAAATAAAAAATTGTTACTGCCCTAATTGGAGTTCCAATTGAAAAGTTTAGTTCAATTCTACACAAATTAACACAGTAGAGAGGGCAGTGTAAGGCATTTTTTTTTTTTTTTCAAAGTATAACACGAAAAGTTGGAAAATAATTTAATTGTCACACTCGAATTTAAGTACAATACGAGAAATAAGAGCGAGGAAGAATTAATAACATTTTTTTTATAAGTTGAGTCAAACATGATGACATTTATTGATAATTGTAGCAGCAATGGTTAATATTCATTAGAATCGTTGAAAATGTTTGCAAGGAAAAAAGAATTATATAAAAGTTAGCGTAACTTCAATTGAGAATAGTGTAATGATCATTATCATAAAGTAAATGGTAATTGGAGGAGGTTGTCTGTATTCGCTAGTTAGGAAACTTTGAGAAGAGAGTGAAACTCGCTCAAATGGAAATACTTTATACGGAGGTAGGAATAAATATAACTGCTAATTGGAGAATTGCATAAAAATTAATCGGTAACAGTTAGAGACATTCTATATAAAAAAGTTTACATAGATAAAGGGACAGAATAAAAAGAAGCTTACGGTGGAAGAGAGTTTGAAAAATAATGGAGGGCTAATTGGTATATCGAGTCAAAATGAAGTAGATTTGGAAAGTGCAAGGCTCGAAGAAAGAAAAATGATTTCATCCGACATACCTGATTGACGTTAATTGGTTAACTAAAATTACAGAAATATTAAAATTACATTGGAGACCAAGAAATAAAAAATGATTAGCGCGCTAACTGGAGTACCAATTGAAAGTGAGTTCAATTCTACACGAATTAACGCTGTTGAATGGACTAGTGTAATAAAAAAAATTTCTAAGTTTAAGTTAGAAGAAATCTACACGAAGAGAACGTAATAATTTAATTTTGACACTCGAAATTAAGTGAAATACCAAAATTGAAAGAAAAGAAAAGGTATCTGACAAATGAGATACGAGGTTGGAGTTAATTGGTTAACTAAAATTACAGAATTACTTGAATTACATTTGAGAGACAGAAAAATAAAAAATTATCAGAGCACTAATTGGAGTACCAATTGAAAGTTGACTAGAGTTTTACAAAAATTAACAAAACGGAGAGGAAACGAGTATAATAATTTTAAAAAAATTTCACACACATTTTCAAAAAGTATAACACTAAAAGTTGATAAATAACTTAAATGTGGCACTCGAAATTGAGTGCAATACCAGAATTGAGAGTGAGGAAAAGGTGGCAGGAGAAAGAAGCAAAATAAGAAAGAAAGAAAGAAAGAAAAAAACCGTTGAGTCAGAGATTAGCATAATGAGAGCAAGGGAGCAGTGTTAATTCAGAGTGGCGAGTAGAAATTGGGTAGAATCAACGACATTGCGTTAACGGAGATGGACTCCCGGAGTGGTTTACTCTCGGTGGGGTCGAGAGTTCTCGGTCTGACAGGGAACTTGCCATAACCAAAGGACGAAGAGCTCCAGTCTAGCCAACCGAGACGTCTCGACGCTCCGACGTCGAGGACGTTTGTTCATTGCCCTTGGACACATATTTCACGAGGGCTACGCAGGGCATCGACGATGCCATTAAAACTTCCGGCATTAATGACCATATTGAGTTTAATGCACGAGTTAAAAAAAGGGGACCTAACAACAGGAAGAGTTTCGCTTGAATTCGCTTGGCGACGGTGTCGGACGGTGACGAACTTTCACGCTCGTCTCGGTACACCGATCTACCAGACTCGAACACTATTTTCTCTCTCTAACGTTAAAACTCACTCGTCAGACGGATCTTCGTCGCCCCGTTCCTCCTGCTACCGCCGGGATTCGACATTTTCCACGCACATTTAACGCCCTGCACCGAACATCGGCACTTTAATTGGTAAATAAAAGTCTCTCGCTCACTGAGCTAACCCGTGTGTAACCGCGGACCCCGCACACACGAAACACCCGCACCGTCTTTCGATGTGTGATTACACTACTCTCTGATCGATTATCTCTGAACTTGGGCCACGACTAGGGCACTACTGCTTCGATATTCGAGGAACGAGTCGCTACTATCGACTTTTACGGTCGAGAATATTAATCGAGATTGTGTTAAATGTGCCGACCACATGGTTGCTAGCTGGCGCTAAATTCAAATGTTATTTCAAACGCATTATTTCGACGGTGAAATTTAATTTAGTTTTTTTTTACCGTACAAAACCCCCTATCGAGCTCTAGTAACGTGTATTAGCAGTAAATGCATCAGAATTAAGTTTACACAAATTCAGTTAATTTATTACGAGTCGCCGACGACGAAATCGAACTCATTCTCCCATCTTTCGATATTTTCGTTGAAAATTCCGGTGATTCTATTTGTTTCGCCGTAATAGTTGATCTCTGAAATACGCTGTATCCATTGCATATTTTATATTTCAGATATCAAGATGTTTAACATTAGAAGTCTGCAATTGAAATGCGGATCATGATTTTTTTCCATATGAATTTGGACCAATATTTCATTTTTTTAAATATTAATTAATCATTGAAAAGTTGATAACACAGCCTGAGATTTTTTAAACACGAAATTCTATGTATTATAACTGTAGTTTAGCAACAAAAAAAGTTTTTTCTAATGATCATTGTCTTTCACTGAAACTACCTTAAACGATCTTTCGTTTTCTTCATTTTTCTTATCATCACGTATTTAAAAAGAAGTTGTTTCACATTAACGACATTTATTGTTGTTACAAGCTGCAGAGCATTACATACTAGCATACACACAGTACGAACGATTGTTGTACGATGATATGCCATGATAAAGCGATGCGAAAGACTTTCCAGTAATTTACAATAAACTGAGAGTTTACCAACAAAAAACCAATTCATTTTCCATTGATTTTAGTATTGAAAAAAATAAAATAATGATATCTTGAGGTTTCATCGAGTTTTGCTACACTTTAATCGAAACGGTAAAATCCATTTTTCCCATCGCTCTTTAACAGTTTCTAAAGCTACTTACGGATGTACTCAGAAATATATCTACCAATGGCACGAATATATCGCGTGACTAATAACAGAAAGGCGTATCCTTCGTTCTTACGTAAATCAGATACGCCCTTTGGTTTTGCAATTATTACTTTAGTTTAGGTATATAATAAAATACAATAACAAAAATCTCGTAGTAATGTTGCGGAGTACAAAAATATCGGATTTAAAATACATTTAACGCTTAACAGTTCTCTTTGCTTCTTGATAGTTGAAAATTATACATGTGACGACGAGTCAGCGTGGACGGTTTGTCGTTATATATTGTATGTAAACTTATAAATAAAATGAATGAGCGATTGACATATTCGAACAATAATTTACTCAAAACACCTCTCAGTACGAATAATTATGAGTAATTATACGAGTGGGAGAAAGACAATTTATTTGTTGAACGAAGAAAAATAATTTAAGACATTTAATCTTTGAAAAATCTTATTAAATTTTAGTTTTTTAAAATGTGTTATATACGATTGCTCGATCCGAATGGTATTTTCAATAAATTTTCATTCCAATATTGTCCATCCCTACGATGGTCGACGATAGCTAATTAATTTTTATATGAAAACATGTCAAATGATTCTATAGCTAACATATTAATTTTATAATATATTTATATATAGTTTTGTTTGTTTGTTTTATTATCTTGTGTAACGTAACATAATGAAAACGAGCCTGAGGTAATTCAAACATTTCGTCGATTTTGTACTTGATTTTCCTTATTGCGGAATATGCGATGGTGCTTCTCGACTCGATGTTCACTTGCCACGAGAGCTAGCTCGATCCTGAGTATATTACGTTTATTATGCAAGCGACATATCTCGATTAGGCTTCACCTCGGAAAGTTAGAAACGCATCAACGAGGAAGACAGCACTCTCGATAATGCACATGGATCCCTTAGCGAGACCTGTGTCGCGCAATGAACCACCAAATCTCGGCGATATCTTCTGGAAGTAATCGATTATCAAACCACCACTGGTAATGAAGAGAACGCAACCCACGAGGCTGAAGAAAAGATCCTGCAAATGAAAATAAATAAATGAGCAATAAACTAATTTTAACAACTAGGGAAAAATGGTTTTTTTTTCATTTAATCTTACCACACGACGATTGACCGGTGTTCCCATAACTCCGCCAGCGAAAAGTCCAACCAGAATAATGAGGTAACCACCCATCGTTCCTACACTTATAAACTCAGTGTAGTCTGGGCTCGATCGATTGCTATTCCAGTGCAGTCCAATTATTATGCACACCAGAAGCTTAAGAAAAATGATATTGAAAATATAGATCAATAAATATACATAAAGAACGTGTTATGACTACGTGTACTGTATGAATATTTTAGAGGATCGTAGATCGACCCGTTAAGCTCGGTTTTCACTGTGAACGGAATGAATATACTCGGGAAAGCAGTGCAAAGCATATGTATAGCCACGGTCTGGACTGCACTATATACAAGATTATAGAGTACAAATGGATGTAAATTAGCGAGTCACACTTATATACGTTGTCCAACGTTGTTCTACTTTGCAAACTAAAATTCTATTTTGTTTCACGTCGAGCTTCGTGTGATCGGAGGATGTGCTAACACGTGTCTCATCAATACCCTCGATACGAGACACGCTTTTCTAGTCAACACCTTCGAAATGTCGGTCGCTTCTCTTATATACACTGAGAATAATAATGAAGCTGACAATATACTTGAGAACTACTTCGTCGTAGAGAAAATATCGCTATTTGCATTAAAAAATGACAGCACAATTACTTTTTTTTTTCTTGGTACGATAAATTTTTAAAAAGTTTATTAATAATTTTTTAAAAATGTGTTTATGTTTTTCAAATGGGGCGCTTCATGGAAATAAAAATGTATGCGAAATATTGAATATTTCGTTGCAAATATATATCTTGAATATAAATATTCTTTGTCGAAATATTAGAATAGAAAATTTATTTTTTCTAATTATAATTTCAATTGTATAACGTTTAGCAAAAATGTGTATTTTTTTCTATCAATTTAAATGATTTTAAAGACGAAATATGCTCTTTTTTATATTATCTCGGATAGAAATATATCGATTGCAAAGTTTCTACTTTAGAAATAAAACTATAACGTCATACGACACGCTTTCCTATTATTAGTGATAAATGAATTATCGGTGTGACTTCATTCGGTTATTATTATTGTTTTGATGACGAGAATAAATCCTTACGATCTCGCTCTATCCATCTTCCGCAACATTCTTCGTTTCCCTCTTCAGTTTTAAAGAGACGATGAAGATAAACTTAAAGTGATAGGAGAAGTGGTCGATTACGCAATCATCAACACATCGTCGAGACTCAGCGCATTCCCGACGACCTTCATTGCTCCTGATTGAAATAAAAATGAATCGCGACTCAAGCTGACTCTCTGCGCTTTTGCAGAGAAATAAAAGAATGCGCGAGTCTTGCTATTATGTGCTTACTATGGTTCATACGCGAGAATTTATTGAGGTGACCCATTTGTACTATATTATACTATGGGGACCAGTCTAGTCTCGGTGTCCAAGGAGAATAGATTGGGCCGTCAATTATACGATTAATCAAGTACTAAGACGCTTCGGTATGGCATTCGTCGAAGCACGCGTGTAAAAACGTGTAAAAGTATATGAGAGAATTGAAACGGAAACGCCCACGCTTTTGTAACGCAAAGAGTGACGCGAGCCTCTTCCGGCACTATCATAGTGACGAGTCGCGGATAATATTTATTAACGAGCATGGCGTCATTTTTTGCATTCGGAGCTTCTAATCCCTTAAAATGGACAGTCGGTTACATGTTACAACTCAATTATTTCAATAAAACTGTAAATTTTTAATCGTTATACTTCGTCATAGAGAAAGGTTTGTTTTCGTGAAAATAAAAATTCGAGATTTTTATGTCATAGTATTCAAAATGATCTCAAAAATATATATGTATATATCTCCATGTGCGTGTGTGACACTTTCGTTGACTTTTTCAGATATGAAGCGAAATCAAATTTGGGGCCGTCCACTTTCTTGCATTTCAAATTAAAAAAAAAAAAATGCCTGCGCTTTATCTCACGGCAATGTTAAGATATCCGGTTGAAATATCCTACACAAATAATGTAACAAGGAATGAAGCCCACCTTCAGAAACCCCAATATCAGAAATTCACGGTACAAGAAAATGTGTCTTTATCTCTGTTTCTCTCGCATTTGCGAATTCTCGGATCATAGATAACGTGACACGAGCCACCCCACCCCCCGTATGTGAAACATATTTTCGGTGTATCTCTCTCACGCCCATACATGTTTCACATCGTCATTCCACTGTGAAATCTTCGAAGAACCGAATTGAAAAAAAAAATATTTCAATACATTTAAGACTGTATTGGCAAAGTTTGTGGGCCTGATTCGTATTAATAATTTGGCTGCTACATTCGAAAGTTGCAGAAAAAACGAGCAACCGTGTGGTACACTGGCAACTTTAAACTCGATTTTCTCAAAACGTAATTTTTTTCATTTTGCGTAGGTATTTGCAAGAAAACTATTCGACCAACAGATCAACAATTTTTACAAGTTATTGAGCACATCAATGCCTGTCGCAGGAAGCACGAAAACATGTTTTTTATTACCAATTTCGTACTTTACAATGTGCAAAGTGATAAAAAAAATTAACCAAATTTCAAAATCGAAATTTTCAATCCACGCTATTTATTTAATTCTTTATAAATCAAAATAATTCTGGTTTGAACGATAAAGACACTTATACCGATTGATAAATATTTTTTAAATTTCTTTCAGATGTATGCATTGACCGGAATCACCCACAGCAGCAATCCATCGCTATAATTAAAAGCGCACAGTTCAGTGCTACAACTATTGGGAAAAAACCATTAAAAAACTTTTTTTCCAATCATTGTACTCTCAAAATGTATATTAACAAATATGCAATACTTCAATGTCAATGCACATTTATTCATTAAAAAATGTTTCAAAAATGACAATTTTTCTTAATTGTTAAAAGATGGAAAGAATTAACAGAAAGCGATCTATCTAATCTCGAAAGTTGATTGCGACTTATCAGCAAAAATGAAAGCCCTTTTATGTACATTAATATGTCACGTTAATACATGACTCTGCCGTAGCTTTGATTCAAAGAAACATGAGATGAAACGGGAAACGTCGATGCAGCGGGATAACGTGTTTATTTCACTGTGTACGGACGTAGTTGTAGTAATAGCATAACAATAGTATGCACTAAATGTATAGCTTGTTGAACCGCAGTCATGATAAGTAAATTAGTAACAGATTCTCATGTTACAAGCTGGTTCTCACGAACATTCTGAACTCCGAATGATTGTATTTGCGGTGATATACAAAGGTAGAGAAATGAATCATACTGCGAATCCGGTAATACTTACGAGTTCCAAGAACTTCACAATCGACAGCCTCGTCATGTTAGCCATTTTGCTGATAGAAAAACTTTTGCTGAAATAGAATTTAAAAAATTCAGATTAATAAAAATAAATAATTCGTTTAATAAAAATAAATAATTCGTTTAATAAAAAAATAAAAATCGCAATTCAAAATAAAAAAATCGTAGGATATTTGGTAGAGCGTTACGAAAGAAATCGTTAAGCGTCGCATCGGTACGAATTGTACAGTCGGGTCAGTGGAGCGACCACGAATGGACGACGTGATCGGCCATGAAACGCCAAAGATGGATATTTCGTGAGCGACGAGATTATTTAAGGTCTCTCGGTGCTTATACCGCTCGATTTTTCAGATTGTGCTGTACAGTCGAGTTTTCAAGTGCTCTGTATAGTGTATTGCGTATCGATTCGACTATGACCTCGCGATTAAGGGAATAACCAATCGGCGGTTTTATCAGCGCTCTCACTTTTATCTCAGTCTGCTTTACTGGTTTTGCTATTGCTAATCTTCTTTTTAGGGAATTCTAAAAAAAATTAATACGACGTTGATTATTGCATTTACATTCAGATACGCAGGCGGTGCGAGCATCACGCACGCTTCAACGTTAAAATATTTTATGTGCGTGTTGAACAAGCTTGACCCACTACTGGCCACAAGTATTTTTAGCCGCACACATAAACCCCCTTGGAAATACAGGAGGAGGAGAAAGAGCGAGAGAGAAAGAAAAAAGGGATCAACGAGAAGACGCCGGATGCTCGTCTCGTTTATAGTTTATCCTCACTGGTAGTCCCTGTATACGACGCGCCCTGTTTTCGTCCCCACTCCTTCACCTGCTCTGTAGCTCCCCCAACGCCCAACGCTTTATTCCTTCGGCATTGTATCTGTGCTCCGTCGTTCTTCTTGCGCTCTGTATTTCCAATAGAACTAATGCACATGTGGTTTTGTTTTACCGTGGATCAAAAATAGAACGCTGACAATTTCATGGGGTGATCCCGAGCGAAGCAGCATGCGGTTGCTTCTGATGTACAAGGATGAAACAAATGAATGCACGCACTGAGATTCTTCTACTCGACTAAAGTTGTATACTCGGGGGCTGCTTTTGGTGCGTGGGAAACTCGAGAAAATATTATTATGGGAGTAATCGCGAGAACTTGCTTTCCATTTAAAAAAATTTTTTTTGTTTATCTTGGATAACGGCTCAAGGGGGCTTGAGACTCTCGAGAAGAATTTCTCGAGTAAAGTTGGTTGATATCTCGAGGTGTATTCGTAACTACGTGAGCCTCATATTGTATAATCTGTTTATAATATTTATATTTTTAGCTTGAAAATAAATAAACTTTCTTTCATTTATTAATCGGATTTTTATTTTAATATATAATCAAGAAATTATCTATTTAGTCGACGAAATAAAAATACAAATGGCTATAATCATTGGTATAATTAAGATATAACATTATTAGCAGGATTTTCATTTTAACAAAATACACGGTCATTAAAAACTGTTAATTAAAATGGTGAAAATATATTAACCAAATTACTATAATCATTGATATAATTAATATATAAAACTATTAGCATGAGTATGAATTTTATAAATTAATATATTTTTATTAGCAGTACTTGCAAGTGCAATGCTTGAGCGCATTGAATGAATTCGTTAATCGACGATGAAATCATGAACACGCCAATTGTGATGAAGCAACTAGCAATTAGTAGACGCCTTAGTATCATTCATTATGATTTCATCGACGTGTTTACTCGTAGATTGGAAAGATCGTGCGATATTTACTTATATCTAATCGTAAGTAAAGCATTTGACCCATCGACAAAAATAAGTTTATCTTTATTCCATTGGTACAAAAATCCTTTTTCAGCGATTACAGAAATAAAAAAAAAGAGGAAAAATAAACCAAAGCCAAAGCGCGGCGGCGTCGAAATGCCAAGCGAAAAGGACGCATCGTAAGCGACGCGCGGCCAGTTTCAGTTGTAACAATCGTCAATATAATATCCTTTATATTAAAACTGAACTGAAAGCGACAGAACGAATGTAAAAATCTAGAAGCTAAAAGAAAACAGGTGGACCAAGTTGACTTACTCGTGTGATGCGAAGTTTTTGAAGAGAAGATTATTGTTGTGCAAGCTGCGTGTTACGTGTCACAGAACGAGGTAGAGTGCGCGTCGTTTTTTTTTCTGACGATTAAGACGAAACTGTAGATACTCACCGAACGAACGCACGAAAGCGACTGACGGAACTAAGGGGGGCTCGTTGAAAGAGCTGCGTAGATATTGCTGCTGCTGCTGCTATTACTACAACGGTTTTCCGTCGCTCGTAGTACGAGGGGGAGTTGGAGTGCCGGTACCGCGTATCGAAAACCTCACTGGTCGACGGTATTTTAACGGTTAGAGGGGGGATAACGCGGAATGCCAGTGCTAAGACGATGTGCTACACGTTCCTGTTGTTCTCTCTTGCTCCAAGGTAATCGTCAATGGTGCTGTCTCACTTGTACTAATGATGGCCCGGAAAAAACAAATGATTTTAAACGGATTGGAATTTATTGGATAATAGATGAATTGCCTTTCGTTGTTTAAAAGAATTTGGTGATCTACGTTTTCTACAAATCAAATAAAAACGATTAATCTTTTATGGCATTACTGTATTTCATGTCTTCATTAAATTTGAATTATTTTCACCGTAGACGAGTACACAGATTTACAGCATTTTTAGTTGTTCCGTTTGGTTTTTGTTTTTTTTTTTCTATACATATAGCATCGGTACTCGATATTACTCGGGCAAATATTACGATTCGTGGAATCACCAGCTTCAGCGGGTCATAGTTTAAGAATGACAAAGATATTTCTGTGATTTCTTCTCTCCCTCTCCTTGATCCCGTTCTCCGTTCCCTTGCAAACATCATATATGGCCTAAGTTAGAGTACCATGAGATAGTATACCAGATGTGGTGGTTCTATATTGAAAGCTGTGGATTAGCATAACGAAGAAACAAACATTCAATTTATATATTGAATATTTAAATTCTGTCTGATTAAGTCATTTCAAATCCACATGGTGAATTCATGCGCGTTCGTTGCACGGATATCTTTCAATTCTCCTGAATTCTGTATCTCTCTGCATTATAAAAAAATCTCGCTGCCACCGCGTAAGAGATTAAGAAGACGACGGTCTGATAGTATGGCCAGATTATAAATAAAAAATCTTCTTTGACGCCCTGCTCACCTTGTACTCTAGATCTATGTTCGTTATGGCGGGTTAAAGTAGGTTTAAATTTTTGTTAAACCTCTCAATTCTCCTATAAGTCCAGATTAATGGTCGCTATGGATGGTTAAAATTCATTATATGTGTATAATAAAAATATTTAAACCTCATTTAACCTTCCACAGCACTTCCCTTATAACGACACTTCAGACCGAAATATTCTAAGGCATCCGTAAAAGAACCCGCCCAAACCCAAATTATTTTAACTATCCTTGGAGCACCCCGCCCCCTTCAATGACAGGGGGGTTGCATATTAGGGTCGAGGGGACGTCCCAATGATAGGGGCAGAAGAGGTCTGATAATAGTTGAAAACCCTAATGAATAATATAAATATGCTACATTCATAAAATATTTAATATATTTGTTCTGAGTTTTTATTATTATACCTTTTTTAATGAGATCTATTTAGCAATGGTTATCTATAGAAATTATTGTGAGTTTACAGATGACATACAGATGAACTGCGGTCATAAATTGCTAAAAAGCTTATCAGCGTTCAGTTCATTCGTCCAAATTGACAAATAAGTCAGCGCGATTTTTATAAAAGGTCCAATCACTATTGACAATAGTGATACTTGACTCAAAACGCTCGACTCTTGTCGAAACAAGACAAGGCATTTCTTGTTTCGAGTTAATAAATGTTTAGTCTTGACCCTTAAGACGAGACGAGAGATATATCTTGAGACACTTGAGAGATATTCTCGAGTTTATATCCAAGGTGTAGCAAATACTCAAAGCAACGGATCCATGCGTGTAACGTTGATAATCCGTAATGTAAATTAGAAACGTCAATTACTTTATTTTTTACTAAATCGAGATTATTAAATTGTTTTGACGTTGTTCAGCACAAATAGCAGCGCATAGCTGATGTAGTAGACGTTATAGCATTACAGACCTTGCCATCAATCATGGTCAAAACCATTTCGTAATGCATTATTATTTCTTTTCCGTCCTGAACAGTTTCAAAAGGAAGAAGAGACGCAACTTGATCTTCAATATATTTCTTTTCATTTAAAATAGACTCTACATTCTCATGTAAAAATTGTAGCCTTATAGGTCTACAAAAACGAGGTGACGAAGTCGCAGGATTTTTCCATATCACTACTTCCTTTTGAAATTGATTATCCGTGGATACTGGTTGCAATGGAACTAATGAAGGAATACAAACATAAGCGTCAGAATCACTTTCATCAGTAAACTTTTGTTTGTACTCGCTGTGCCCTGAAGATCCATCGCACCCTCATTTTAAAATCAACTTGGCATTTTCTAAAATTGCTGGAGATAATGTTTTTATAGTGTCGTTTTGAACATGTAAAATTCTTTCTGATGTGTGATGTGTGGTAAGAGTGCTTGTACACTGACTTCCGCACGAGTCTCAATTATTTGTATATTTGATGGGTAACATCGAAGTTTGGCTTGTGTAATTGTTTGATAACAGGGATATATAAGAGCGTTGTGTTTTTTCATTGAATTTCTAATAAGCATGTACTGATATTTCGATAACTTTCCTTCAACGACATCGGACAATGCCTCATCGGCAGACATTTTAATAATAGGAGGAGTTGCTGATAATTTTAATGCTGCTCTGTATTTATCAGCTCGCGTTGGTGACGTTGTCGTGATTTCGTTGACGATGACTGGCAACACTAGAGGCCCCAGAAGAACGAAGGCTCAGGTGAGTAGCCAACGATAATTCCAATGTGCTTACTGTGTTACGTAAATCAGTGGCTTTTCTTCTTTTGCTTCGATTACTTGCTTTCTCGAACTCCATACTTTGTCGACCACGCTTCTTCGATTCCGTGGATTTTGATTTCGCTGTACTCGTTGTCGCCGTATTCGAATCCGCAGGTTCGTCGTACGGCGACAACGAGTACAGCGAAATCGAAATCATCCGTCATACGGTTTCTTCTGAATTATGCGAACAGTTGAAAAAGCAAAAAATGGTGAACAAGGAAACTGGTTGACCTAACATTTCTTTCTGTCAATTCTGGCACGGACTGTTCCATTATGTACCTTACCATTCCTTTCCTGTTTCAGTGATCTGAACTCCTTTCGTTTCGGCTGATCGACAGCACCTTCGTATTGTCCTCCTGCAGCCTGGAATAATATAAAAATAAATAAAATAAATGTAAATACATGAATAGTTCGAATAAACCTTAATACTCGTAATTTTTATACCTTTATTGTCCTTTATTGTCGTGTGCAGAAGGTATCACCACTTCAAATGCACTACCTTATATATAAAATATTTTAATATTCATAAACTATCATTTTATACTTTCCTGTCAAGGTGGACCTCGAGAACAGTCTGACGGAACACCTGGACGACGAGGAACACTGTCCGGCCAAGCTAACAAAGTCAGCACCGGGATGACCTGGTCAGTAAAGTCGCAGGTCATCCCGGTCGTCTAGTTTAAATCCTACGCGAAACCGGCGACGTTATCATCACCGGTGCAAAGCTCTCGAGCTAGCTGAAAATTATTATTTATTAATTTATTTAGGGCCCCCACCGGTCACTCCCAATTAATGTTTCTGTTAGAAAGTAAGAACTAGGCACTAGTTGGGTCGCATGCCAACAGAGCGCGCAAGAGTCGACGGCGCGTCCTTATAGGCTACGAGTTAGCCTCTCTATGTTTTTCGACTCTTTGATGAGCTTTTTACACTTGTATTTATTCTCTCCGAACTGCCCGAGGTAACGCCGCAATTACGACACAACGTTGCAATATATTAAATACACTTAAAACTTATCCGGTCTATATTATTTGATAACCCTGCAATCCTGCTCTGCTTTAATAAAACGCAACAGTTTCATTAGCTACGATCTTGTCAGAACGCTATATATATGTTTTTTCGCTATCAGCGTCCTCCTACGGCGTACCGAACATTCATTCATTTCTGTCGGTCAAAAGTAATTCGAGAGATTGAATTTCGAGACTTTGATAAACACCCGTCTTAAGCGGAGCTCCGTGGGTCCTTTATGGTCGACTTAAACATGACTTGATACAGTGAGCTTCGTAGCTCCGTTCATGGTCGCCCTAGCAGATTGGACGACGCCGAAAAGACCGAAAAAGCGACCGTCGAAAAGTGCGAAATTTTAGACCATAAAAAGACTGCAAAAAGACGACAGTAGACCATAAAAAGACCGCAAGACGACCAAGGCCATGAAAGGTCATAAAAGATCGTGCAAGACGTTGCGTTTTTTCAAGGTCTTTTCTTGGTATTTTCACGGTCTTTTAAAAGACCTAATATTCACCGGTACTACATACTTCTTTGTGAAAGAAGTAAAGTAATGAGAAAGCAATGTGTAAAGTTCTATTTTGCATCCTTATTTATTCGCCGCATCTGTTACTTCCTATTACTTTTCACCGTTTCTTTTTATTCTGTAATCTATTCTAATATATTATAGTATTCTATACTATTGAGAATGATAGTAAGAGATCAAGCATCTCTTAATTACGAAAGGTGTTAGAGCATGTTTTGTTTTCGTCTCGCTGCCGCAGTAAACTCAGTGCCTACGACTGTAGGTGAATAGGATCCAAACAAAAATGAAAACTTTTATATTCTGCAAATATTATGTGATATCTGGTGATTTCCTGATTTCACGTGATTTCGCGATATTTTCGTAACGTCAATTTCAGTAGACTTACAGGATTTTACGCGATATCAAGCGATTTTTTGTGATTTAAATTCTGATTTAATTCCAAGATGATTAAAAGATTTCACGATTTCACTAGCCCCTCGTTTGGAGTATTTTTTTTTTTTAAGGTCACGTCCAAAAACGACATTACAATTTCAAATAAACCACTCTGACGGAAATAGATTAAATTTTTTTTTAATTGCACAGTGAACTCTATATATTCTTTTACAGACTGATGAATCAGGACAATTTTTTTTCCATATTTGACATCTTGTTTTAAAGTAGAAGGAGAAAAGTAAATACCAACCCCCTCTGTATCGCAGTCACGAAAAATCGTCTCCAAGGTACATTTTACCAAGTTCTAACATAAATATCGTATTTAAAGATTCGGTGATTCTACATTTTTATCAGGACTATGGAATCTATGGAATTTTTCAAATGCATAAGACAGTTGATATCAAACATCTCCCGCTGTTTGGTTTGCGAATTATTAAATTGAAATGTGGAAAGCCGACCTTCTCTATAAAGTTACGTACTAGTTATCCTATTTTCAAAGTCTCAATTCTTCTCTAGGAACTCGGTGAACTGTGTCAATATATTTATGGCGTAATGGTATAATGAAGTTAGAACATACTTCATTATACAGAAGAATGAGACGATTCTACCGTCTCTGAGTTCATGCAAGGAATACCTTGACCGCTATTGTCGCTAGTTTCGCGTACATTATAATCGCACAGCCTTTTATCTAGAACCCCCCATCATTTTGTTTGTGTATATTCGGTACAGATGATAAGTTTTACGCAGAAAATGTTCTCAAACGATGAAAATTGAGTGTACAGTGTTTATAGAAAGAGGTAATACACGTGTTTGGAATTTCGTCTGACGGATATCCTCGATTGTTAAAGGCAATGTATGTTCAATCTCAGCTAAGTACCGATACTTAGTGATAAAGTTTCATGCAAACTTTGAACACGAAATCATTCCTATTCAGGACACGATGCATATAGGTGAAAAACTTAAAACGCAGCTTTTAAAACCATCAATAATTCTTCCCATGGAAAATTTCATACTTTCAGCGTACCACTTGAAGTTTCTTATAGACACAATATCGAACGACAAACACTGTATGAATGAAAATAAGTGACCCCCCCCTCCTCTCAAGTACAATTTACTTACTACAACAGAATGTTCCTCGTAGCGAAGCAACAATTGTTTACTTGCAAATTATAAATCTTTCAGTAAGCGAATTTCTTAAAAAAAAACAAATGCAGCCTTTGCATCGAATATTTAATTGTTGGTATTGCATTTTCGTGCTGTTAATGTATTTTTGCTCGATATTACAGTACCCGGTTTCCAAGAACTTTTTGTCCTTTAATACTGACATATACAATATAGAAATTAATGCATATGGCCTACTAAACTCAATTTTTTAATAAAATAAACATCCTTCAACGTCATAATTACTCTAATACGTTTTTACCGTGGCAGTACAATAACCAGCCGTGCGAAAATTTGTTTCGACTTCGTATGAGTACGATATATTCTACTGTAGTTAACTAGTAGTCTTCTGGAAACTTTCCATAGAGTCGAAACAAAACAATTACAAGACGATATTTCTTCGGGTAATACAAATAATAAGAGCGCTCAATTTCATTGTCCACGAGAAAGAAACATCAGACCGATTGATAATTGAACAGTGTTTACTTCCGGACATAGATTGTGTAATAAAAAAGATCGAAGAAGGTAAGGAAGACGCGTTTTTAAAAGTTCAATCGTTAGAAATGAGCATAGGATTATTGAAATGAGAACATTTTCCTGCGCCGTACTAAGAAGTTGTTGATAATTATAGTAATTAATATATATATATAGAAAGACGTACTGAAGAGACAGATTCGCAAGTCGAAGGTGGTACGGTATTGAATAACGGAAAAGATATTGGGATGGAACCTCAGGTAGAATTTTTACAGGATTTGTCCGTTATTTTTAATGTAAAACGGGGTTTACGGCTGGAGAGTTATGACAAATGCAGACTACAACATCGTCATGAGATTCTCTTTGAATATTCATGCAAGAAAAAGTGATGAACGAAACGAAAAATATTTTTTACAAAAAATTACGAGATTCACATTGGTGACTGATGTTTATTAAAAAATATATGGCTCCAAAGTATTTTCTAGGATTCATTCTTAGTTTTGCGTATCTAGAAGGCAAGATGGAAACAAGTTAAGAGTGCTCGAGTTATTACGGGCGCGTAAGAAATAATATCAAAGATATAGACATTCTTTGTAATTGGTATGAAATCGTACCAAATTCGTCATGTTTAATGTCTGTACCAATGGATGTACATGGTTATATTAATATAAAGTAATACCGTATAATCATTTCTTCACCAAATGTCTAAAAGAGGTCTCCACTTTGATAAATGGTCCATAATGATAAAGAACTTTATAAATAAATTAAAAAATTTTGGAACCCTTAAGATCGTTTTATTTAGACTCTCGTTAAAACCCCTACGTGATACCACTCGACCCCGGTGTACTGCAATTTTATATTCGGGCGATAGAAAATAAATAACACCATCCTCCGAATGTCCGTTAATTTCAGAAATCGTTCAATAATAATTCGTTGGAATCGTATGAAATCACTTGAAGTCGCTTGAAATCACGTGGAATCATGTGGCTTTCGTAATCGCTCGAATCATTAACGAAACTAATGAAATCACGTGAAGTCGAGTTCTCTCTAAAATCGCTTGTACACCGCGTTCGGTTGTGACTAACCCCTCGACACCAAATGAACTTATTTTAAAATACCAGTAAATTAAAAGAATGTTTAGAAGTCGCTACCGAATGAAAAAAGTTATTTTCGTCTTAGATTTTTCTTATTTAGGATGGTTGATATATAACTTAAATTTTTGTTTACCTCCCACCTCAGTAAAGGTTAGGAAGTACTCAAAATAAAATTCTACTAAAACGCTAGAGCATAACAAAATATATTTAGAAGTCACTACTAAATTTTAATGAAAGAAATTTTTGGTAGCGTTTTCTAGATATTTTTTATGCTTTCATGCTTTAACAAGATTTATTTTGAGTTTTTTCTAGCATTTATTGAGGTGGGAGGCAAGAGAAAAGGTATATGCGAATATTCAAAATTTTGAATAATTCAACCCAAATCGAATACTCGAATTATTCGAATATTCGATGCGTTGGTGTTTTTGAAAATTCTTTTTCCGTGCTTGGGGCACCGCAGGTGGGCAATGAAAGACAAAAGATAAAGATCTAAATGAACCACACTAATGTATGTCTTATTAATAATCATTAATCGCTTTCAGGAACATGCTAATGTCACCCCGAAATGACACAAACACGTCACACGAAGATATAGTTCGGATCGAATGTTTGATCAAGAAAGGTATTGGCATTTGCGGAACGAGACTCCTGCGAGCGTCAATACATGATTGGACAAACAATGCGCAAGCAATCAGCCCCCGTATATATCGTCCTGCGCGGGCTGCGAACTCATGCAGCTGGGGGAGGTTTTAGCCGAATCGTCTCGAAGCAATACCTCCACAAAGACCCTGTACATTAGAAATTATGCAGCTAAACACCATCGTCAACGTAATACACGACTGTAGCGAATCGGCTAGACAACGGCTAGCGATATGTATATTGTGCTCTATCGGCTCACAATACTTCATCCATTCCGATACCCGTGTGAACCCCGTAGATGTACCGTACGACGTTCAAACGTATCGAAGTATATTATACGAGTACAGAGTAGGTAATTGTAGGAATATTGTAACGTAGTCAGTCTCTGAGGAGCAGTCATGGTAGATAGACTGTTATACAGCAATCATTATTGTTAGTCTTTGTAGAGCTATCATTATTGTTAGTCACTGTGAAGTAATCATTGAGTTTATATGGATAGTTTATATGGAGAAATAACACATCATACGTTCGATAATTAATAACTCTTTCATCAAAATATCATACGCGGGTGTGTCAATGTCCACGGAAAAACCCGTTGCACTCGTTTGGAAAACAGAGATTCAGTGGCTCAACAAAGATAAACGGTTCCACTCAATAACTAAATATCAAACGAAGATAATCAGCTCTATTCAACAACTAAATAATATTCGAAGAAAATCGGCTTTATTTAGCACCAAAATAATCGTCTCCAACTATGCCTAGATGTGAAATAATATAATATTGGGAATATTGAAAACCAATCAACGAAACGATAAATCAAAGAATTTGAATACTCTGAGGAGAAAAAGGAACCGACGCGTATCGCTGGATAGAATCGATCGTGCCAATCTCTCATAATTGGCCACAGGAACATACCGGGCCATTGGAGAAGCGCATGGGGCGAGTAGTCGCCAGCGTAACGGACGTCGCTCAAGCCACCCCTGCTCTCCGAAGACACCCTCGCAACGAGACGTCGGCGAACGTAAACAACACGCCGAATGACAAGATAAGTCTCGACGTACTTTTATAATATCTTTGTACTTATCATATACACTATTTCGCGTATCGAGAGTTCGATGTTATTTGTATGAATTTATGCTGTCATTTATAAATGCCGGTGTGGAAGGCCATTCAATTGTAAGAGCTGTTAGAATCAAAGCTCATCGTGCGTTCTTGTGTATGAGTATATCAATTTAAACTATTATTTGGGCCAATGTGATGCTCGATTAATTCCTTGATAAAAATATTGTGTGTCGTAGGGTCGCTACCCAGAAATAGCTAATGATTTATTACTCTCGTGAAAATTCTTGTCTTTTGTGATATCTATTCTTTATGATTAACATTGTCGATCTATCTCGTATTTATAATGTATTAGGATCACGTCTTCTATCTAATACCATAAAGTTACCTCGAATATTTTATATCAAATGAATTACAGATGTAGTGTTAAACAAGTATATAATCCATTACCATAATTGGATCGATAAATTGCCAGACTTTTATTATTTTAAGGGATATAGCAATTCACTTGTTGTTGATTATTTACATAAAATAATTAATTGCAGCATCGTCGGTCCACGTTTATTACACGGTTCCTATCAGTATTCTCCTCTCGAGCCCCAGATTGAGACTAAGTCCGTATAAGAAAATCATGATGAAAAAATCCGTTTGATAACAAACAAACATAAAGAAAAACAAAATTCATTACACGACATTGGCCTAAACCCGTTTAAAGTTTACTACCGGACGAATCATCGAGTGCACTTATACCAGGCCCATAGACGGAATGAACCAGCATGTGTATACCTTGATGCTACTGGAGGTATTATTAAGACGATCATACGATGTGATGGATTAAAATGAATAGTCACATTTCTATACATTTTGCTTCCAACCTTGAAATTATTCAAAGATTTCAATCCAAAACGCTCAGACTCATCCTCGACGCTCCATGGTATGTGACAAATAGGGCAATCCACCGAGATCTCCAGGTAGAGACAGTATACGAAGTGATCAAAAGATTTAGTGAAAATTATGAAACAAGACTCGAAACCCATCCTAATGAGCTGGCGACAAACTTACTTAATAGAAACTTAGTGGTAAAAAGACTGAAAAGGTTTAAGCCTCTGGACCTACGAAATCGTTTCGAATAAACCACACCAAGTCACGAGAACGAAAACCAAAGAATAGTTCATCACTGGATGACTACTTTGATTTATATAGAATCGACGGTCCACACAATTATTTATTGTTATTTAAAATAACAGATTATAATGAATCACTCATGTCTATAAAAAAAAAAAAAATAATACATCTTGCTGTCATTAACTGTCATGCTCGATCTTCCGTGGCTTAAGTGATAAGCGAACGCCACAAGGCCCAAACGATTATGACTTTGTTGCCGGAATGGGAAAAAATCGGGAAATCGATGCGACATCTGGAGGAGATCGTTTGCTAGAAAGATTTACTCGGCGCGACAATAAAGGCCTTCGTGGAGTACGCAACAATCGAGCAGTATTCTAACGCTTGTGATAGCACAACATTGCCAGCGTACTGAGTGAGTATCAATGTTTTTTTTATTCACCGGTATTAGGCCCATTGATATTAAGTCGCACGATCGATAACGTCGTGAATATTCAAAATGCCGTCCTAACAGTAGCATACTTGGAGACAGAAGGTAATCTGCCAAGTCGAGAGCTCCCACGATACGAAGTTTATAAAAACGAACTGAAAGGGTTACTTGATAACATATTCGTCAATAGCGGTGACAGTAATAATAAATGGTGTAAATGGACTAAAGATATCAATGAAGAAGCGAAAAATCTCTCACGAACAGCGAAGAAAGCGATCGTGTCAACGCACATTATATCCAAATCTAGCGAGACGGTTACTCAGCGATTTGCCGCGGTTCCCTTTGTGGTCATATATTTACCGAGATCAATTTGGCTACGAACGGATTCTTTCTTCTAGTGCGTCCGTAGAACCTGAATATCATTATGCCGCATCGGTTCAAGACAAGAGAGTTCAAGACGAATACACGTGTGAACTTGTTAGTCGATAAGCACGTCAGAAATCTTATGGAATAAGTGATGGCGAATCTGACGGAGAACCAATGAAACAAAAGGACGAAATTCGTCGCTTGCACTCCAATCAGGGGACTTAGATACATCGATGAACGAAGGATCCAAAGAAGAGTTCATAAAGCAGACCCAACTGCACTTATGTTCTAAAATCCCGATGAACAGTTTTGGTTTTTCATGAATCTCAAACAGTACTAGACCGTGTCCTCAAACCGGAGACGCACCGACTCTAAAGAAATCTACGGGTTCAATCATAAAACATTTTCGGTTACATTCTGTAATAAATTTTTTTTTTACAATTCCTTTTTTTCTTAAAAAAAGCAAAAGAAGAAAAGAAAACATGAGTCATTGAATGAGATTCTCTTTCTTTATTTATTTATGTAGTGAGACCCGATGGAGGTAAGAACACCTATTATTCTTATTATCATTTGCTCGATTAAACCATTATAATCATGATTTATTCACAAAGCTACTCTATTATCTCATACAATATTTTATATAAACCAAAAAATAAATACAGTCCTAGTACCGTACCACTGTCGTAATGAAGATGTTTGCTTTATGACCAACCACGAGCTTGATCTGATTATTATCTCGATTGATATCAATGATCGACGGGTGACTAAGACAGGGAATCATGAAACTCAGGCAATGAAGGCTAGGTAAACATCTTCATCGGACCCCCAAAAGGACGGCTAAGCCACTCGAATGAAATTCATACAAACTGAAGATAACATTTCATACACAATAGCCCATACACGACCAGATACATATACAGGGTGATTCAAAAACAGTGACCGACCCGCAGTATGCCGATAGCTGAGGTCATTTTAAGCACAATTACTTAGCGGTTTTCCGAAAATCTCAAAAGTTTATTAATGAGATACAATTAAAGTTAAATAATAAACCCTGAAACTGAAACTTTTTAGGGGGCGCCCGAAAAAATTTCAGTTTTAACGACCAACCTAATATATATATATATATATATACAGGGTGATTAAAAAAAAGTGACCGACCCGCAGTATGCCGATAGCTGAGGTCATTTTAAGCACAATTACTTAGCGGTTTTCCGAAAATCTCAAAAGTTTATTAATGAGATACAATTAAAGTCAAATAATAAATGACCAATCAGGAGCACATACGCTTCCCGCGCCGGAAGTCGGCAAATGTTCGATGGAAACCGAGACCTCGGTCTGCGGCAACGTCGGACGGGATAGTATAGTAGAATGACGCATGTCATTTGTTCATTCGCATGGGTTTTTTTATGCGCGATCGAAGAAAATAATTGAAAGGTGATGTGCTCGTGATGCGTCCCAAAGTGAAAAAATGGGAATAAAATGTTAATAATACTGTAACCAGATGTAATTATTTATTATGTCTTAACCTTTAAACGTTCCAAATAGTGTTTGTAATTGTATTTTGTTCTCTTTAAATAAATAATTGTACATTGAAATGTGTGGCACTCTATAACTGTTATCTCTATGATAATAATTAAAATGCAATGAATCCTATGAAAATCCTAGGCCATGGTTCATTTAATATAGTATTTAATTATGATAAAAATTATGATGTGTTCATGACACAAATTATAGCGTATAAAAAGTCACAACTAGCGAATGCCTTTCGCCACTAGAAATGAGATATGTAGTAGGTATGCGTGACAAATGTCATATTTCGCACCTGACAATACAACTTGAAGCTTCAAATTATTAACGACAGCTTCATTAATATGAGGAGATGTTTTTACCTTTATAAGAAAAGTTAAGTAACACTTGATACATCGATGCATGGCAGAAGAGACTGCGATGCTACCAAAGGTGCCAAATCTGTCTGAAGCAGCTGCATTAGGACCAGAAGACGCTTCCATCAACATCTATAAGACTTTTCTATTATACTTTTCTTATAGCTACGCACGACAAAATCAATCGCCCTGCCCTGCCGATGCTGCTTGAGTCTCCAAATTGTTGGTGGTTAGTAAGTATAAGGTGATAGCGAGATGATAGTGAGGTGCGAGGAAAGTCAATTCAAGGTGAGCGGACGGCGACAGTGAGGTGAGATCAAGGTGAGAGGAGCTTGTGATCAAGGAGAGAGCAAGTTAAGACGAAGGGCAATTTTCGGTGTCCCTGTAAATGTAGTAAAAAAAAAATCGGTCCAGTTACAAGATGTTATGCCGGTAACACGTAAATACTCGTAGCATATTACGGTTGACGGTATAATATTTTTAAGGGTTATTATTTGGAATCGTTCGCTTATAAGGAGTTGAATCTCGCGTGACTGAGATAAAAACCGATAATCGATGTTGATGGAAGCGTCTTCTGGTCCTAATGCAACTGCTTCAGACAGATTTGGCACCTTTGGTAGCATCGCAGTCTCTTCTGCCATGCATCGATGTATCAAGTGTTACTTAACTTTTCTTATAAAGGTAAAAACATCTCCTCATATTAATGAAGCTGTCGTTAATAATTTGAAGCTTCAAGTTGTATTGTCAGGTGCGAAATATGACATTTGTCACGCATACCTACTACATATCTCATTTCTAGTGGCGAAAGGCATTCGCTAGTTGTGACTTTTTATACGCTATAATTTGGGTCATGAACACATCATAATTTTTATCATAATTAAATACTATATTAAATGAACCATGGCCTAGGAGATTCATTGCATTTTAATTATTATCATAGAGATAACAGTTATAGAGTGCCACACATTTCAATGTACAATTATTTATTTAAAGAGAACAAAACACAATTACAAACACTATTTGGAACGTTTAAAGGTTAAGACATAATAAATAATTACATCTGGTTACAGTATTATTAACATTTTATTCCCATTTTTCACTTTGGGACGCATCACGAGCACATCACCTTTCAATTATTTTCTTCGATCGCGCATAAAAAAACCCATGCGAATGAACAAATGACATGCGTCATTCTACTATACTATCCCGTCCGACGTTGCCGCAGACCGAGGTCTCGGTTTCCATCGAACATTTGCCGACTTCCGGCGCGGGAAGCGTATGTGCTCCTGATTGGTCATTTATTATTTGACTTTAATTGTATCTCATTAATAAACTTTTGAGATTTTCGGAAAACCGCTAAGTAATTGTGCTTAAAATGACCTCAGCTATCGGCATACTGCGGGTCGGTCACTTTTTTTGAATCACCCTGTATATATATATATATATATATTAGGTTGGTCGTTAAAACTGAAATTTTTTCGGGCGCCCCCTAAAAAGTTTCAGTTTCATGTAAAAACGTGACCGAAATTTTTTTTTCGTGAAAAGATGAAAATAACACGTGCCGCAAGATGATCAAAGTTGATTTCTTTGACGAATCCGCAGTTTTTCGGAAATATCTAACGAAATATGCAACGTGAAATTATCGATGATACACGTTTCGAAGGAGCACAGCCTCTCGGATGTCTTAAATAATCACGTCAGCCTGCAAGGATCGCGCAAATACCCCGTTAAAAATTGCAGAGGAAAAGAACGGTGACCTTTTTGATATCTAGTAATCCTCTTTAGTATGATCTCGACGAGGTTCAGTCCAATTAAATGCTAGCTTATTGTTTCTTTTTTTTGTAAGTCTCGTACGAATTGATGTTCGTACAACTATCATGAGAAATTTTCTGCGGGTGCAAGACTCTCAGAAGTAATTGCACCTACGATGTGTGCAATTGAAATTTTTGTCTATGCTCGACGGTGCGTTTACATGTCCAAAGAGTAATGGTGCTGTGACATATAACAGTTCAAAATAATTGGATCAACGTTAAGGGGTTATACGCAGTTATGAGGCAAAAAAAAGACGGTTTTTCAAGGATTTATCCTGAAGAGACTTATGAATTTATTAATTTAAAATTTTTGTGGTTATAAAAGCATCCTTCAAGAACGTAAACAAATTTTTTATTTATAAAAATGTTGAATATAGACGGCGCTGCAGGCGATTTCCGGAACCTCCTCTAAAAAAAGACGATTTACGGTGTACATCGTAACTCAAGATTGGATTATCTGAGATCAAAAAACCAAACAAATTTCGTTAATATATTAGATTATCTAGTAATTAATCGGTCGGCTAATCAAAATATTGAATTTTCACAAAATGACGGCTTCTCAAAAAAATGGTTTCGATTTTTTGTGTAAAATTTGGCCTTAAATTGTTTATAAAATGGAAAATAAGTATCGGATTGACAAAAGGAACGATCAATTACTAGAAAATGTATCTAAGAAGTTTGTGTTAAAATTTTAGACCGATCGAACAAACCGTTTTTGAGATATCGTGTACAACGACTTGAAAAATGCTGTTTTGAGAAAAACGCGTTTAAAGTTTCAAAACCGGTTCACACATAGAAAAAAAATTTTTTTTCACTTTACATGGTGTCGTCTATTCCAGGGCCATATAATAAACCCTCCATTCCTTCAGCAGTCTCCAGCAATTCAATTTGGTGCTGTCTTCGAGCCATCCTTCCCTCTCGTGTCGTTTCGTGCGTTCTGCGCTCGGATAGCGTAACGCGCTCTTTGTCCTCCTTTTGTACATATGCATGCGCATTGGGCCCTAAAGACAGTCCCATTGCATTCATATGGTACAAAAGTGAAATTGAACCTTCATTAAACATACCGGCGGCGATATTTGCGGCCATTTCAACAATTTTTGAGCCACTCGGAATGATTTTCGGCGTAATTTTCCAGATGATTTGGTGTAACTCTCAGGTACAAGGAAAACACTACTACACTCTCACACAATGTATAAAAATACAATACACAGGTATATAAAAGGAGCAACGGTCCAGGTAAACAGCTGCCGCTTGAGCCTCTGCCCCACCTACTTTCAAACGCGCCGAGGCGTCTCTACATAAAGGGTGGTTAAATTTTAAGGGCCGATGTTGATTTTGAATAAAACACAAATTATTTAGGAAATTATTGTCAATTCTTTTTATTATGATAATATGGTATGGTTCAATTATGTATGGAACAAAATATCGGCGAAATGGCCGCCGCGACCTCGGCGGCACACCTCCATCCGATGGTCCAAATTTTCGATGACGCTTAGGCATAATTGAGGTTCTATGCCGTTAATGTGCCGAATTATCTCATCCTTTAGCTCTTCAATTGTTGCTGGCTTATCGACGTACACCTTTTCTTTCAAATAACCCCAAAGAAAGAAGTCCAACGGTGTCAAATCACATGATCTTGGCGGCCAATTGACATCGCCACCACGTGAGATAACACTGCCATTGAATTTGTCGCGCAAAAGAGCCATTGTTTCGTTAGCTGTGTGGCAAGTGGCACCGTCCTGTTGAAACCACATATCGCCCACATCTATATCTTCCAATTCGGGCCATAAAAAGTTCGTTATCATCTCACGATAGCGAACACCATTCACAGTAACTGCCTGACCGGCCTCATTTTGGAAAAAATACGGCCCGATGATGCCGCCAGCCCATAAACCGCACCAAACAGTCACTCTTTGTGGGTGCATTGGTTTTTCGACAATCACTCTTGGATTATGATTCGCCCAAATGCGACAATTCTGCTTATTGACGAATCCACTGAGGTGAAAATGTGCCTCATCACTGAAGATGATTTTCTTCGAAAATTGATCATCCACTGTTGCCATTTCTTGCCACCATTCTGACCATTGACGACGTTTGGAATGGTCAAGAGGCTTTAGTTCTTGAGTCAATTGCACCTTATAAGCGTGTAAATGCAAGTCTTTATGCATAATGTTGATCAACGACGAGCGTGAGAGGTGCAATTGTTGGACACGACGACGAGTTGAGGTGGACGGCTCTTCAGCCACACTATCGCGAACAGCAGCAATATTTTCTGCAGTACGAGCTGTACGAGCATGCACTGGTGTTTTAATATCTCCTACAGACCCGGTTTGCTCAAATTTTTGCACGATTTTTCCGATTGTACGCACATTTGGACGATTAAATTGACCGAAAAAATCACGAAGTGCACGATATGCATTTTGATTTGAACGCCCATTTTCATAATAAGCCTGAATAACTTTAACGCGTTGCTCGATTGTGTATCTTTCCATGGTTCAAATTGAGTTAGTCTGAAATTGAGAAATGTCAAATGAAATGCAGAAAAAAACTTGACGTTTAGGTGTGGTTCACATTCAACATCGGCCCTTAAAATTTAACCACCCTTTATATAGGTATAACTCCGAAAGTATTGCTCGGATCAACTTGAAATTTTGTGTGTATACTTTTGAATATATGTACATTACAAAAATGCAATAAAAATCGATTTTTTGAAAATCATAACTGCGTATAACTCCTTAAAAGAGACAAGTCAAAAAGTTTTTTCCAAAAAGCAAACATCATTCTTTGACGAGAACCTCTAATTTGAGCAAGTTATGGAATAAAAGAAATAATATATTGCTCAAACTGTGCACCAACATTAACATTTTTTTCATTAGTGATTGGGGATGTAAGATATTTTTTATCAGCAAAATGCTGTTTTACATTGAAGTGATATTTTATATTATCGTCGCGTAATAGTTTATTGCATGAGGTACAGTATGTGGATCTTAATCGTCGGACAAAGGATCCTCGTGTACGTCAGTATTTCGAAGTGGGGAGTATAATATATAAGTTATTAATATCCAGACACATGCAAAACATCTAGTGTTTAAGGGCAATCGAGCGATGTCGAGTGTTCGTCCAGTCTTTGTCAGTTGGTCCCTTGCACTCACCTCCCGTCACAGCTATTATTTTTCGTGCGTCAACAAGTTGGTCCATTAGTTAATATCTGATCTATGAGATACGAGTCCAAGCATTGCGCGTCGAAACTAGCGCCAAATTCTGTAGAAGGTAGAGTTAACATATCGGTTAAATCTTTGTATTCAAAATACACAATATATATCTATATTACAACGCTTGGGAGATTTGGAAAGTTGCACAGCTAATTTAATCTCGCTCATTGATCGGGTTTTTGCTGTTTTTTTTTTTAATATTGCTCGTTGCTAAAACAAGAAAAAAGAAAACGCGCTTACGAAAAACAATAGACTAAATATCCAATATGGCTAACACAGTACAGCAACTTTTCAGACAAGTTTACCATCACAACAACGAAAAAATTGCGCAAATCGGACTAATACAATACGTGAAATTACAAAATTTCCGTTATTTTTTAAACACATCTCCCATGTGCTCCAAAACTTAATGTTAAAACATTTAGGACAATATTTCTTTATGATGGATTAGGTGAAAATGTATAACACCTCGTATAAACGGTATTATGAACTTTTTATTGGTGTGTACGACGATCTTCCCACGTTTGGCAAGGTTGAGGATATATTGATAGCGAATGGAACGAAGGAGATACTATTATGTTGCAAGAAATATCACAGGTTCGAATTCGATGATCATTTGTGCGCGTATAAAGTAACCTTGGCATCTGCCGAGGAAATTATTCAGCAAATCGGTTGATCGAAGTACGCATATTACATAAAGCATACTTTTGCACGACTACTTCTCTCGACCAACAAAATAGTACAAAATATTGATAAACAGCCCCGACGTCGGAAACACCCTTTGTTGTGAGTATAGTCTTCTAATATATCTTCGGAAAGGTGCATATTGCGCACAATTTTTTAGAAACACAATAACGCCTCTTGAGGAACAAAATTGTAGAACAACATATCATACTATACGTCAATCTCCGGAAGAAAACGTGACTAGGGAGGCATAAAATATTTTTTTTTGTAGTTTGTAAACTCTGTAATGTGGCAATTGCAATATGTCTGACAGTTTGCGTCAGCAATCATCGTCCGACCGCGGTTTTAGTAGAGACAAGCTAAATGGCATATACACGAAAAAAAGGGCTCGATTAGAACTATGAAGCGCTTCATTGAATATGCGCAAACGGATTAACTGGTTAGATTGGCTATTGGTTATCGCGTGCAAGTACTTGGTTTTGTTAGTGTGCTCAATAGCGGTAGCCAATAGCTTGATTGGTTTAACCAATTGAGGACTTATACTTGAGTAGATGGGTAACAGAGAGACCATATTTTGAGATTTTTTTCTCGTGGAATAATGCTTTAATCAAACTTTTTTTTTGTTAAAAAGAGCATGTTTTTTTGTATGCATGTGAATTTTTTAATAAACATTTATGAACGATATATACTGCTAATTGGCGTCAGTGCAAATCCCATTTTTGTAGTAATCTGAGGTCAATTTTTTTACAATTCATTTTTTGAACATTTGTATGCATTTTTTTCGAAAACTCTGATTGTAGCTAACGGAACAAAGCATTCAAGAATATCGTGTCCAAATTTAAAGAAGATCTATCGATCGGTTCTCGAAATATCGTCTACACCGGGTTTGAAAACCATGCTTCGAGAAAAACGCGTTTAAGTGGCTATACCAGTGTGACACTTTCAAAAAATCGATTTTTTTGCCTTTTTCGACAGTTTATACTTTGAAGAATATTCTGTAAAAATGTCAAGGCCCTATCTTTAATACTCCTGAATGGCAGCCTTCTAAAGAGCAACCGGTCGTAGGTATAAGATGACCCATCTGCCTGGAGGCGGAGCTCGGAGCTGACGTGATTCTTTGGTCACTATAGGTGGAGGGGACACTATAGAGGGGACTCTATAGGGCCATTTGAAATCAGCGTTACCATTTAAAAGGTACTCTGGAGTCGTTCAACGCAGCGAATCAAAGGTTTAGGAGGAAGGAGTAAGAATACCGTGAAGCTAACTGACAAAGTTATTAATAAACTCCAGAAATACTATGGATTGGCAATTACCAGGCATTAAGATAATGTTGATGAAATGTATCAAGAAATTTGGGCTACCTTGCATCATTTGTCTTCGACAGAAGAAAATCCGAACCACGGAAATTGTCCTGCAGGTGCGAATAGCTGGTGCTCTTATCGCCGCGCGAAAGCTCAAGGAATGGACGTATCAAAGTTCAAACATGATTATCTGCCACTTGACAAGGGTGTTACGAAAGCTTTGGAACTTATTTATACTGACTTGAGTTCAAGGGAATTACTAGAGCGATGCAAAGGAGGGAACACGCAGAATAACAATGAAAGTTATAACGGCTTGCTCTGGCACTTTGCTCCAAAGCACCTTCATAATGAATTGAAAACGATCGAGCTCGCTAATTTCCTTGCAGTTTCAATATTTAACGATGGTTTTTATGCTATTTTAAAAATGCTGCAAGTAATGGACGTCATCATCGGGCCTATTGCAAAAGAATATGCCATGGAGAGAGATGACAGCCGAATCAACCAGGCGGAGTTACGTCATGAAGCATCCTCAAAAGAGGGACGAACAGCTCGGAGAAAAGCTTCAGCCTCTCAGCAGGCATTATTCGAAGAAGAGGAGGGTCCATTGTATGGGCCAGGAATAGCTGATTAGCAGTTTTTATAGTAAATATCATTTTATCTTGCAAAAATCGATAGTTAAATCTTTAAACGCGTTTTTCTTGAAATGAGATTTTTCAAATTTACTGACATTGTAACTCAAAGAGCAATTATCCGATTGACTTGAAATTTGAACTGAGTACTCTTGAATACATTTTCTCTACAATGAAGCAGGATATTTTTAATTGGATGGAAATTGACGATTTGGCATTGAAAAAAAGGACCATTTTTAGGCAAAAAAACAGACTTTTTTTTCATAACTACGCCATTTTGTTAGATTTTGATATTTTTCGAAAATCCTAAGTCATTGTACAGGAAATACCTTCCAAATTAACGACATTTTTTCCTTTCCCGGTTTCAGCTACTCAATCGGCCGGAATCATGTCAGCAGTGGAGAAACTTTTTTTTTGGCGTCTCCGAAGGCAGCGCATAAATCGCTTGAATCTCAATATTTTTCTATGAAAAAATTATGTAATATAGGTCAAATATAGCCGAATATATTCTTAATTTTCCGAAACATTTAATTAAGTACTTTTCTTCCAAAAAATTCCCAAAAATTACCCAAATTTTCACCGTTCACACTGGTATAGCCCCTTAATGTTTTGCCCTCCAATTCGGGCTGCTCCGCCGTGCTTCAGTGAATCTTCCGTAACTTCTACAATTGTTCGAATTTCCTAATAATATTTTAATACAATATTTTTAAAACTATGTACTTTCAAGAAATGGAAAAACAAAAAAATCGATTTTCACAATATTCTACTCTTAACCGATTTGCGCATATTTAACGAAGCCTTTTTTCCGTGCATGAATACATACCACAAAAAATACTATGGGTATATAAAAATCTGTGACAAATACATTTATGTTAGTATTTTGTAACGTACTGGTCATCTAATAACACGCGGTGCACACATCGAGGCACCGCGCGTTACGTACACCGAATAGACCGGCCTATACTTGTCAACTCATGACGTGCGGTGCACACAACGAAGCACCGCTATCGCGCGTCACTTACCCATGTAGGCCGGCACGTCGGAGGCAAAGTTCCGTTACTCGTTTGTAAAAGCACGAGTATCCAACGTTAACGACCAACGACGAATTTAAAAAAGACCAAGGCTATCAGTGGGCTACAGGAGATGCGCTAAAGGGCCGCCACCAGCTATAGTGGTATCAAAAGCACGAACAGAGGGGATACTGGTATAAAAAGACCAGAAATTTGGCGTTCGGGGAACACTTTTGTTCACAGATTCCGCCAACGCAGAAGTCCAGCTACCAGGCAGGAAGCCTAAATGAGCCACCGCTAGCTGCAGCCGCACTGGTACACGCAGAGTCCAGCGTAACGTTAAACCCGCGCTAGACGGGTAACAGATGAGCCTATGCTGCACTCGAGTTCAACGTACTGCGGAACCATCCAAAACAACAACAAAGCGGACTCACTCTGACAACCGAGGATAGACAATCCAGTAGGCTACTATATCCCACAGAGGTAAAACTTCCGTTTAGGGGGCCCACCTCCGATCGCCTTCGGACCAAGTGTATTCGACGCGTTTTCGCACGGGGAACAACGTTTTCCTCTAGCAAAACCGGTGCTCTCGCCAGCGAACAAAGATATTCAATATTAAAGATGTTAAAAACTCATGGTCTGATTAACGTTTACGTATATGTATGTTTTCATAAATTTACACACACACACAAAAGTATGCATAAAGAACCTAAATAACCTAAAGAAGCAGTTTAGTCACGTACGCCACACCTTATGATGACGCAATAAGAGCGGAGCGTTCAAGCCACAACATCAACTTTCAACCATGAATGATAATTTTTTTAATTCGGCGACCGGAGCATAGCGACGGGAGGTGCTACCCGTGGAACCTACATGTCACCAAACACGAATTAATTAATTAATTAATTATTAATAAATTAATAAATAAACATTTCATATTATTAATAAATACATTAATACATGATTAATTAATTAATTAATTAGTGATTAATTAATTAATTAATTTCATAAATGTTTACAAATTTTTACACACACACACACACACACACACACACACACACACACACACACACACACACACACACACACACACACACACACACACACAAACAAACAAACAAACAAAAGTATGCATACAAATACATACAAATTACCTTCGGTCTTTATGCATACAAATGTGTCCATTTTTGACACCTTTGACGCTTAATATCTTTGTTCGCCGATGAGACCGCCAATAATTTAGTTTTACCAATAATTCGAATATAAAATACAATATCTCAGGGAAAATACAGGATGCGATTAAATTTAACGGGGTTCGGCCCTGAAATGTCGAACATCTGCGCATGCACTCTGAGTGCATCTCGCTGACGCCGGACTGCAGCGGCGGTCAGGTGGGCAAGCGAGTAGGCCTTCACGAGGATACCAGGCGGGAGCTCCACTCCCACCAACGGTCTCGTGACGTAGGAGCGAACATCGAGCGACGGAGTACAAATCCGAGGATAGTCCGAGCTCCACGAGCAGCCGCCGGCCACTTACAAACAGTACGCGTGCTCAGATAAAAGTTTACTTAGCGAACCCAGCGGGTAAAAAGAATTATCAACCAACCCTCATAATTTCGTATCATAAAACATTTTTTAAATTCTCCATCTCAGCGTACACGATTATAAAGGCATACAAGAGCCCGGGAATAAATAATTGTAAGGCGCGTGGTAGCCAGAATACAAGAAAAAGGGATCGCAGTCATACAACGGAACTTTATATTTATTTTTCGCTTATGTATCGCATAATTAACATCATGTTTTCTTGAATAAACCCTACTTTTATCTACTACTGAAGCCTATATTACTTTCCTCCCTGCTCGAGTCCGAACTAAAACCCTTTCATGGTAATGTCAACGAAAAATACCGTTACAATTTGTACCTACTCTTACAAAAAAACTGTGAAATAAATATGATAAGTAAGATGCAGAGCACGTATTACCAAGTACATGTAGCTTCCTAATTCACATTACGAAATAACATTACACTCATTGTTCACAGTTGTTCATTTACAACAACGGAATCAGAATACTTCAGTTTCGGATGTGATGTTTCTTTACTCTTAACGCGCACGTCGAATCCTATCTTCACCATTCTCAATTGCTTTGCTCTGTCTGCGATCGAAGCATTTGTGTGCTTTCGAAGACTATTTCTTTCATTATCTTCTTGGCAGTTTCTACAAACGAATTACTAATGCGTAATATCGCGGGGTCAACTGTATCCAAATCGAGTGACTCTCATAAAACAGAATAAGCCATATAAAGGGTGGTTAAATTTTAAGGGCCGATGTTGATTTTGAATAAAATACAAATTATTTAGGAAATTATTGTCAATTCTTTTTATTATGATAATATGGTATGGTTCAATTATGTATGGAACAAAATATCGGCCAAATGGCCGTCGCGACCTCGGCGGCACACCTCCATCCGATGGTCCAAATTTTCGATGACGCTTAGGCATAATTGAGGTTCTATGCCGTTAATGTGCCGAATTATCTCATCCTTTAGCTCTTGAATTGTTGCTGGCTTATCGACGTACACCTTTTCTTTCAAATAACCCCAAAGAAAGAAGTCCAACGGTGTCAAATCACATGATCTTGGCGGCCAATTGACATCGCCACCACGTGAGATAACACGGCCATTGAATTTGTCGCGCAAAAGAGCCATTGTTTCGTTCGCTGTGTGGCAAGTGGCACCGTCCTGTTGAAACCACATATCGCACACATCCATATCTTCCAATTCGGGCCATAAAAAGTTCGTTATCATCTCACGATAGCGAACACCATTCACAGTAACTGCCTGACCGGCCTCATTTTGGAAAAAATACGGCCCGATGATGCCGCCAGCCCATAAACCGCACCAAACAGTCACTCTTTGTGGGTGCATTGGTTTTTCGACAATCACTCTTGGATTATGATTCGCCCAAATGCGGCAATTCTGCTTATTGACGAATCCACTGAGGTGAAAATGTGCCTCATCACTGAAGATGATTTTTTTCGAAAATTGATCATCCACTGTTGCCATTTCTTGCCACCATTCTGACCATTGACGACGTTTGGAATGGTCAAGAGGCTTTAGTTCTTGAGTCAATTGCACCTTATAAGCGTGTAAATGCAAGTCTTTATGCATAATGTTGATCAACGACGAGCGTGAGAGGTGCAATTGTTGGGCACGACGACGAGTTGAGGTGGACGGCTCTTCAGCCACACTATCGCGAACAGCAGCAATATTTTCTGCAGTACGAGCTGTACGAGCATGCACTGGTGTTTTAATATCTCCTACAGACCCGGTTTGCTCAAATTTTTGCACGATTTTTCCGATTGTACGCACATTTGGACGATTAAATTGACCGAAAAAATCACGAAGTGTACGATATGCATTTTGATTTGAACGCCCATTTTCATAATAAGCCTGAATAACTTTAACGCGTTGCTCGATTGTGTATCTTTCCATGGTTCAAATTGAGTTAGTCTGAAATTAAGAAATGTCAAATGAAATGCAGAAAAAAACTTGACGTTTAGGTGTGGTTCACATTCAACATCGGCCCTTACAATTTAACCACCCTTTAAGGTAAAGACACCAGTAGTTGACCGTTTAAGAGAGCTGCTAGACAGCTGTAGTGTGTGTGCACCTTAAATTATCTTAAAACAAGGAGATGAATGTTCAAAACAACCAAGTACTAATTCTAAGTTAAGGAATAAGTACTATTTTTCCAAAAAAATAAACCTGTAAGATAAATAAAATAACAATTAGTCCACTCGCTAATGAAGCCAGTAGTTGACCATCAACAAAAATGAAAAAATTAGTAGTTGACCTTGTGTTGTACCAGTAGTTGACCAGATGGAAGAAGGACAACAAAATAGGTAAATTTATTTTAAAGGTAAAAATAAACCAACCAATACAACCCAAATCACTAGCGCTTTAAGGACAAATTAAAAATTTCTAGCACTCACAGCGTTTAACCCACTCCACCTAATAATTAAATGTAAAAAAAATAATGTGTTAAAAGTTGACCATAGCTTGTGTCAGTAATTGACCGTGCGATCAACTACTGAAACAAGACGCTCTATGAACAAAATAGTCAGAGACAAGCTCTTCCCTACACCTAGGAACCAGGAAAATGTGTATAAAAAAGTAAATTATGAAAGAGTCCATTTATTTAGTAATTGACCACCACGGTCAAACTCTAGAGCAATCGTGAATTGTGGATTTAGTAGTTGACCACCTTCACAATATGGCGAGAGCAACGTTATGACATCAGAAACCCATGATTTATTGCAGATAAAACATTATAAGAATAAATCCAATCAACTACTTACCCAATATCCTTCGTTAAAGGCGTTTTCCTTTAATAACACCACACAGCTGTTCTTAGGCAAAATGCTACCAATTTCACGTCAGACCACCAGACCACTGACACTTCTGTAAACAAACGGTAGCCATTCTTACCCACAATGCACTGCACATTTAGTGCTTCTAACCATGGCCAAAGAGACCAGCACCAGTCAAAATATTCTTTGTTCTAGAAGCTATTGTCAGTTGGGACCTTGTTAATAGCTGTTAAATGTCAAAATGGTCAACTACTAGTGCACGGTCAACTACTGATGCCTTTACCTTATTTACGAACGACGTAGTCTATAAATTTTGGTGCATGGAACTTGTTTGTAATTCTGTTTTCTTCTCCTCGAATTCGATGAAGTAAAAGTACCATTATAGCATTATATCTGTTATAAAACGGAGAATTCCTGTTAATCGTGGTTTGGTCAGATTGAGAGTCTTCAAACTTGTGCTCAGCATCTAGATGGTCTTCTACGTCTTCAAATGTATCATCGATATCCTTTGAAAGGTTAACGCCAGTATTTATATTTGTCTTGATCATACTGTTTAAAGCAAATGACATTAACGTTTGCCTTATCTTCACTTTTGGCGGACAATATGGTACAAAAATGTTTCAATACTTTGTCCAATTGCTTAATACTTCTGCATAAACACATTAGCGCTATGCGTTCTAATAAAAACGCTTTATTATTTATGTGCTCCTGGAATTCTCGATGTATAGTTGCTACTCTTTTCACGGGAAAACTTCGAATAACGTTTTGGTCCTGGTTGAAGACGAAAAACGAAAAAAGACTCGGAGTAAAGCTTACTTATTTTTTAACGAGAATTAAAAAATGGAATAAAAAATAAGGGGTTCCATCTAAAAAAACAAAAGTTGGGCTTCAATGAGCCCAGCAGAGGCTCCCGGACCCAAAAAGTGATATGCTCGTCCGATGTCCCCCTTCGTATAAAACAACTTTTGTGCAAAATATTTTCCAATTAAATTCTTAGCTTTCGATATATTTGAGCATATTTTTTAGAATAGGACACCCTGTATATATTGATAACATCTGAAATCCCATTACTGCCGTCCAATTGCCCAGTCTGGGCAGTCGCCGGCTTTACACTACTGCAAGATTCTGCCTTGCATAATCGGTCCATACTTCTGGTTGTAGAAACAGGTGATACAATTGCAGTATCTTTCTCAAAAACAATTAGCACAGTAATTAGATTATTGAAAATAATCGAATATTATTCTTATGAAAAAAGTGTCCCACTGACCCTAAGTTCCCCTACTAATGTCTCTGTCGCTCGTCCGGCAACTGCAAGTTGCCCTCTGCACCACTCATGTATGTCCTGCCCCACTAGGTTTTCAGTAGGGATACATATCGCTACTCATAGTAGTGATGAATCTGCTGCCTGTATATAATAAAGAAAGAATGGTATTGAAGTTTCTAGTTCATTTAAAAACGGAGAAATGGAATAATTACTTATTTAATTTAGAAAAGTTCGAAAATGTCGGAAAAGCGGGTACGAATTTTAATGACTTTATAATAGTTATGTTCGAGAGCCCCAAATGAGCCTTAAATTATGGCGTTGTACATTTTTTCAATCCATTAGTGGTAAGGTCTGTAGGACATTGTGGCGGTACCAACTTTATATCAAGTCAGCAGCGCCACAGGTTTTTTGTTAAATGATCATTGAATTCGAGAATATGCCTCTAAATTAGCCTTCAAATGAGCCCTTAAATATTAACTAAGTTTGAAGTAGATTTGTGCTTGCGATGGTTACAATTTTATTGACGTACAAATTTGCAACAGCTAGAGCAACTACAGACATTTTTTACCTAATTAGAAATGTCATAAAATTCAAATCCGTGAAATAATTTTAACGAAAATCGTACGGAACAAAGGGACGTTTCTGCTTTACCTACTTGCAAAATTTTGTATTGATCGGTCGAGTCATTTTTGAGATACAAAGATTTCAGTTTTTCAAGGTCTTACACACACATGCATACGGACATTTTTTCTAAACATTTAATACATTTTTCTCGACTTTTTAGACCATTTTGCGGATTGAAAACTTGAAAAGCGACTTGAAAACCTTGATTAAAATGTTAATGAAAAAAGAGCTTCGATAAATAAAAATGATGAAATAATGTACTGTAATATGACGTTATCATTTCTCGGGTACGACCGGTAACTAACCGTGCGTAGACTGAATTCAATAAATTGGATAAATCTATATATATTTATATTACAAGCTGGCTTGAGGGAGCCACACAAATTCGAGCTCTAGCTGGTAAGTGTCCGAACTAAGTACGAGATAATCTAACGTCGTACCGCGCCTCGCTCTCCCCAGTCATTCGTGGCTCGTCACACCGGATACCGGTGTCTAAGCTAACAAAAGTATTATTAAAACTATTTGCATAGTCGGCGAGATATAAAAGTAACGCCATAAACATACGAGTAAGTATAATATATGTGACGAGACCATACAGGTATATGCATTACTATATTTATGTACATAAATAGACTAATATTTTGTGTAAGTGGATAAATAAGAAGCCTTCTAATTGTCAATAGGGTGGCTGGGCCATTAATTAAAGGGCTTAACTTATGAAGAACACATGCCCTATGGGGATGTCAAATTATGAGACAAGCGGAATCATAAATTTGGTTTCATTCTCAAGAAAATCAACGGCATAGTAACGACACAAGGATAAGGAATACCACTGCTGTAAGGAGCAAGCCATAATAGCGGTAATGCGTCAATGCGCTAATTCGACCGTTGTACCTCATACTTCGAGAGTTGCGTGAAGCAAAAACACTCGCACTCACACACCGGACGTCGTGGGCCATTCGAACTCGCGAAAATAAGATAAGTTTGGTTGAACGTTGAACTGTTTACCGCCATTTGAAATGGAATGGAATGTCGTTGTGTTCTAATGTTATCGAAGACTCCGAATTTCTTTTCGGAGTAGATGCTTTATGGTGTGTTAAAGTGAGTAAAACTACATATTATTTATAGCGAATGCACAACATTTGCGAGTCTAGTGTATTTTGTTTGATTTTTTATCAAAGGATAAATTGTGATAACGCGATATGTACCACGAATAGTCAAAATAATGTTTACAGGCCTTGGAAAGGTATTATTGTGAGATAAAGAGTGCGTGTCGCTAATGTATGTAACTACCAGATCTATCGAGACAGATTAGCAGGTTTCTGGAATAAATGAACTATTTTGACATTAGATTCATAAGTGATGTCGGGAATTTCATAGAACGCCATTAAATGTGTCGAATTTGTCACAATATCGATTCTTACAGTGATTGATATTGTCACATCTTTCAATGTACAATTTATCTGAATATCTATGTGATGAATATCGATCGAAAATTTGCTAGTATTGTATGAAACTGATTATGCGTAATAATGTACAGTTCTCTATTATCGTATAAAATTGAGTATCTTTATGGATCGAAAGTTCTTTATTATTGAATTGGAATTAATTACGCATAAACGAAATTTATTACAGTACCGTATGCAATTGGTATACGGTGAATAATATTGCACTTCATAAATTAATTTCTATGATACCTTTTGCTGTTTGGAGTTTTTTTAATAGCTGTACAAAATTATTTTATTATTGTTTCCTCCTAACAAAACTTTGTTTTCATGAAACAATTTTATTCCAAGATTTTTATATTTGAACACCCAGAATAGTCTAAAACGCCGGGAAAATTGATTTAGTTAAATGTCTTTCTGTGCGTGTGCCAAATATCTTGTTGGCACGCTAGCTGTCGCAATTTTTCATATATCTTGCTTAAAATTGATACATAAGTAGGCTGTCATTAAACACAGTTTGGGATTGTATTTCGAGTAAAACGATTGAAGGGCTCAAATTTTATGGCATTTTGAATTTACTAACACTGATTGGTGTGAAAAATGGCTAGAATCGAGCGAATTGATTCTAATTTTATGAAAATTGTAAGTTTTTGAAAAATATCAATAAACACTAACTCATGTATATTTTCAATTTGGACACTAAAATATTTTTTTTATTTTTGGCAAGGTCTGATCCGTCGGAGAGAAGCCGAGATTAAAATACTTTCTCATGAAAATCGCTTTACAAAAGATGTTAAGGTAGAGTTTCATTCACAATAGGATCTAAATCTCTTTAAAATTTTAGAATGATCATCTCACACAATCCGGAGATAAATTATGTTAAAACGCAGTTGTTTTGACTGTCTCACTAATGTCACACTCTCACTAATTAAGCTTTTATCTCGAGACAGATATTTACGAAAAACGAATATATTATAAAAAAAATATTCAGAATTTTCGCGATCAGGTTCCAGAACCGCGCATATGGTTCTGAGATATTAATGTTCAAAGTGTAATATTCATTATAAAGTTCTACAAGATGGCAGCGCGTGAGTTGCGTGCACATGTCATACATAACCTCACTCTCCACAACGTCCACCACCGCTTCCATCCTCATCGCTGCGGTACCGAGTTACTACTACCTTGAGTGTGGAAGAAGTAATTTGCAAGATTTTACTTCATGCTTGTTTCTTTTTTTTTTTTTGAGACAAACAAAGGTAATGTACTTCAATTTTATCGCATGTCGTATTTAAAAAGCAAACCAGATTACCTGGATCTTTTGAAGACAGAACATCTTGTTTCAGGGACGTTTGCGCCGCCAACGATATCACTCCCGGTGCTTAGAAAACTGTCTCGAGTTAGCAGACGCTTTCTAAGTATTGTAAATGTTAAAAATCTCCAAGGTAGGTAACATACCACCCATATTTTTATTATTATTATTATGTAACGACGATATAAACTTATCTTATTATTTACGGAAATTATTAACAATGCCTGTTAATCAAAATTGTATGTAACATGCATTACAGAAGAAGATGAAAAGTATGTATTCATATATCAAATAAGACAACCGGATACTCATTTTAGTATCATTATTACATGTTTGAATTAAAACGAAATAAAAAATGCTTAAAAATTAAAAAGTTTTTCTTGCAACACAAAAAATCATATCCGATGATCCTCGTTTAACAGAAGATAAACTCACGGATAGATAAAACCTTAGCTTCACTAAACTTTATACTTGATATAGTGTAAGTCCAGTTTAATATAATAAGTCTAATGTATCAAGTCTACAAGACAGGACTAATTGTCTAGTACCTTATGTCCATGCGTCAAGAATATCGCAAATCTATAAGTATCCTGATCTTATTGAATTCGGTGTCACTTCGACATGTCAACGTATCTGCTTATTTCAGACATCGAGGAGCTTGTAAGTAAAAAAAAAATTTTTAATTCCCGTGGTCCCCATTTCTATTAAGAATAACGATAGTACAACTGTTCACACAGTTAAAAGATAACGATAATTCACACAGTATGAAAAGCGAATTATCAGACAACCCGGTTATTTCGGGATGGCTATTTCCAAACGATTTTGATAACACTTTTCTTAGAATAAAATGAACTGGTATTAAACTGATATTAATATCTAAAATTGGCAATAGTCGTGAAAAATGTATTTCTGCATTCAACATTCACTTCCAGATGGAGTTGATACCCATAATGAAATTTATTGGACTTCGAAGCCTTCGTCCCTGAAACTGACAGAAAGATATCAAAATAATTATTAAAAAGAAATATTTGTTTGACTAATTTGTGCAAATTATGATTTATATATTGCTTCTTCGGACACGAAACTTTATAATTATGACATTTTTTTCTCGAGATTTTCATCTTGACATGTACAGAATGCTCTAAAACATAACAAAATCAGGTTTAGAACAAAAATTGCTGGATAGGTGTGCGTGTGTACGTGTCAGGCTTGCAAATTTCAAACCTCTATAACTTAAGAAAAACTTTGTCAGTTGAACTCAAATTTGGCAAGCAAGTGGAGCGCCCTTATATTTGTTATAATTTGTGCAATAATTAAAACAGCTGTTCAGAATTTACTCGATTTTTTTATTTTTCGAAAAATGCCTCTTTTCACGCTCTAGTCGCGTAAATTTCCAGCTATCGGGCTAACATTGTGTAAAGAAATCGACCAACATCGAACAATATACGATATAGAAAAAATTAAAATAAAAATGAGTATTAAGAGTGGCGTACTTAAATCGTACAATGCTGTTCTCAGAAACATCTAATTCGTACAATCTTTCTGTACAGGGGTAATATATATTGTTTAGTTGAACATTTTCAGGTTAAAATTCAGATTCCCCTAACACGGGTGATTACGGGGGTGAAACACACAAGTCATGCAACGCGTTTTCCGAAAGCACCTAAATGGTACGATCTTTCTGTACAAGGACAAGGACGAATATTTCTTTATATACAATTTTTAATATGTAAATTTCGTTTCTCTCTAACAAGACGATGAGTTTTGCAATTACGGGAGTAAAACTTTTAACAAAAAGCATTAAATTTGGTATGGGTTAATGGATATACACCTACTTTTTAACTTTTGGATCTAATTAGCACTTAAACAATCAACCGTGTCACAAATAAAAGAAGAATTTCAGCATCCAAGCTGGAAATCCACAAGAGTTAGTGTTTAATGGTAATTTTCGAAAAATATTAATTCTCACAAAATTTGAGTAACTCGATTGATTATCACCAAATTCTGTACCAATTCATTAGTTAATGTTAGTCCATTTGTAATGGAAATTTAACTTCGGTACCTTAAAATTTGAACCTTTGAACCGATACGCGCTAAATTCCATCCTAATCGATGTTTAACCCTTTGCACTCCAGCCTAGTAGGGCATAGAAGCTTTAATGTCGCAAATACGGCGACAACGGAGTGCAAAGGGTTAATAATATCTTTTGAAGCAAACTTGAGCTCAAGATTAAAAAAAACGTCGAATTTTTAGAAAATTTCGGGCACCAACGAATTCTTATTACTTGGACCTAATTCATCTTGATTGTCAATTATTGTGAATTTGTGTAAAAAAATTGCTACCGGATAGCTTGAAATTTACAAGAGTTATATTGTTTACTGACGTTTAAAAAAAATTTGAAATGCTCATAAAATTTAAACCACTCGGTCGATTCTCGCAAAATTTTATACCAATCGTTGCTCAATGTTAATCCATTTGTGTAGATAATTTCACTCTGATATCTTTAAATTAGCGGGAGTATTTTTAGAGAAGACATTTTTTTTATTTAAAAATGCGATAAAATTTCAACCCTTTGACCGATCCGTGCCAAATTCAACCCCCAATCATATTTTAGAACAGTCTACACGTAAACTATATATACGAGCCCGATGCTTTAAAAAATGAAAGCTGGAGTCTTAACAATAAAATTTACACATGGACACTCATGCACATATCCAGACATTTTGTTCTAAACTACTTTTCTCAATGTTTAAGGTGATGCGCTACCCCTCCTTCGGTAACAAAAACTGTGATGCAAATTTCGTCGATGTGCTACTTGTCGTCTTTCTTTCTCAGATCGTCATGTATACGAGTGAGACAACAAATTGCTTCCATCGCGAATTTTTCCGCCACCATTGACCTTTCGGATAAAAAATGAGAACGGTAAACTGTAGAATTGTAAGAGGCAATTCTCACTGCTTTCCTCTTTTATTCAAAATATTAATCGTGACGGGAAAAACTTGCATTACAGTTTTTGTTACCGATCGAGGTGTAGCACATCATCTTAAGGTAATGAAGAACTACTTGATCGGTAAAAAAACTGTAATCTGAATTTCTTTGACAATTCTGCAGGACAACGTTTTCATCTTGCATCCGACAATTCAACCACGGGCGAAGAAATTCGTATTATTAGTTTTATCTCTTTTGCACCGATAAATGTTCGACATCACCTTAAGTACTTAATAATGAATAAATTATGGGATAAATGAGAAAAAGTGCTTTGTTATCATTACCTCTTGCCACGGATCCGCTTAGGGATGTCGGGGGATTCTGGATTAAAGAAAATTAGCTATCTCTTCGTCCATTCGTTACGCAAATTAATCTTATTTTATTTTGTCCGAAGCATCCTGCACCCTTGAAAAAATAGGTAAACGCTAATAATTTGCGTTGTTTAGCACCCTTCAATAAAATGGATTCCAGCTTTTGTTACTGACTGTGCCTGTTCCACATCACCGTGAGGCCGGTGTGTGGCCGACTGAGTCACAAAATTACCGATTTCCTATTTTCTCAGAAACGTTTTAATATTTGAGATATAAGCAAATTAAGTTTGGATGCGTCTAGACATTATGCACGCGAACCTAATTTGATTTTGCCCGAAAGATAGTTCCAGTGGAATGTCACGACGCCTTAAGGGGATACTGGAGTAGATTTTTTTACCGACTTTGGTTGGTAAGAATAGGCTATTTCATAGTCTACGGATATGCTTCACATTGTACAGAACTGTAATATGAACGTAAACGTTTCGGTATCCGATCGAATTTCAGTTGAATTTCGGTTCTCTGAACATTTCAGCATCGTCAGACAGTCGATTACACAAAAGAAATCCACGTAAAGTGTATATTGCATTCAAGTAGTCTAATCTCTATTCTCGTTGATATAAACGTTTGCCATAAGTAGCCACACTACGTGAACGTAGTATGCACTCTACAGTTTAGGTACTTTTTCATTTCTAGATCGCAATCGGAATGGGTGTACCGCGTGTGTTTTTGTTGTGGCTTCCGGGTGTCAAACGGCGTATTTTATATATATTTTTCAATTTTAACAATTCTACGCTTGAGAAAGTTTGTTCCGAAAACTAGATGCGGTGGAGTGAGTGTTTCGACTCCCCTTAACCATATACATAGTAGATACATGAACGTACGGATGGATATTAATGTGAGGAAGCCAACCTTAATTTTCGATCGCTCAGGCACCGACGGCGAGTTCCTCCACTCGTTTGTTACTGTAATTCTTACGGCCTTACGACTTTCCATCATATAGATACAGTAACAATGCCATGATCGCATCACCATCAGTGATGTCACACCAGATATTACGTGTTTCTTCTTAAATCTCTGACTATGCTGGTACGCACACGAGATTCCAAACCGGTCGGATAAAATACTATGTTTGTAGATTAGAGAATGTGCGGGACGTCACGATTCTAGGACGGCGCGGACGTTGTGTGTATCAGTGTCGCATAAGGCCACTCGTAGAATTACGTCATACTTGTAAATAAATATTGAGCGTGTGCGGGTCGGGGACCAGCATTCTTCGAGACATTCCGAAGTAACGCAAGACGGATCAACATCTGTCTTTTAGATTTCTCACTGCCTCCTAATGTTTCTTTTATTATAAGATAAATAAAAGTATTGTTATTATTAATAATAAAATTAGGATACCGAAATAAATCACATGATATGCACGACTTGAAACTCGTGATCCGATATCTGGGTCTCTTTCTCTTTCATATAATTCCAGAAGTCCACGCAACAACAGTAAAGAATTACGGGCTCGTTCTCCCAGTTCTAGAAAAAATAAATTCAATGATCATAATTAACATTTTTTTATGAAAAATGTCATTAACTTTGGCGAAAACTGCACACCGGAGAAGGTATAACAGGGATCTTATTTATCGAAGACAACCAGCCAATATACCATCAGAGTTCAAGGTACTAAGGTAGTTGATATGCAACAAGCGTAGATGGCTGATAGTAGCGTACAGTTCATTCAGAGACCTCTTGTACAATTGTCAGTCGATAGGAACTCGCTCCTACCAGCTGTACAGCACAAGAACCACTAGAGGGCGCTCATGACCCCTCATCCTTTTAAAGTCACGTAAAACTACTCGGTGAGTAACAAAAAACAGTAATTTGAATTTCTTTGTCACGGTTGATCTGTCGTATAAAAGGCGAGAACGATGCTCTCCGCCTAACAATTCTGCAGGGCAACGCTCTTAACTTTTATTCGACAGATCAACCATGGCACGAAAATTCCCAATCGCGAAATTAGTTTTCTCTTGCACTCATAGATATTTCAAATTATTTTAAGGTGATGTGACACACATTTGGAAACTGCAATCGGTAACGAAAAATGTAATCCAAAGAAAATTCACTTACACATCGTCACAGTGAAATCGAATTTCGTTTTTGCTCAAACATCAAACGTCTCTGAGCAGATTGGAATAATTTTCGATACCGACTGGCCCCGGGAAGGTAATGAACTACGAGGAGAACATGCCTTTCTTAAGGCCCTTTTATTATTTATTTTGTAATTTTTTTCTAAATGAAAAAATTACTTTGAACTATTGTTGAAAGATACAAATTGTAATTTGCAACTTTCTGAGTTCAAAGTACCTTTCTGAAGTAGGAGGCTGATTTCCACTAAATGTTAAAAGGCTAATTATAGTAATTTACGAAACCGGTTCAATGAGGAAATATCTTTGTAACTTAAAACGTAGAATTAAAAAAAAACCATCTTTACCACTTCATGCAAGTTCGCCATTTTACCCTCGAGGGTTTCCGACGATATACTGGGATCCGAAACACGCTTTTTTGCAGATTCGTGTTTTCTCGACGTCGAGGGTTCGGGGCTCCTTCGTGATTCCTCCTGGGACTGTGAACTCGAGTTTGAATCTTCTACGGATCTATTCTTCTTTCGCTTATTTAAAAAAAACAACAAAAACTTCATTATTACGAATTAAACACAAATAACTTACGTTTAAAAAAAAAATTAAATATTCGCATTGAATAGTAAAAACTATTCGAGGACTCACCCAAAGCCAACAATCGTAAAGAATCCAGAAGTGAATGAAATAAATTACCACAGCGAGTATCGATATAATGCAAATTATAAAATTGTGAATAAATATAGGATGCTTAAGTAACTCTTCGTCCGAGACCTCTTCGAGATTGATGTATAACTCGGCGTGGTGCATCGATAATATAGCGGAAATTAGCATCAGAATAATACCGATGGCGCAGCCTACGAGAGACTTTATATTAATGCAGTTCATTACAAGATCTTGATGTTATTACTAATATTTCATTTTTTAAAATCATTCTTTCCGATTATCCTCACCGTATCGAGTATTCTCTCAAATGTCTTGAATCTTAACCATAGGACACTCAGAAGGAGACTGATGATCATGCAGATCGGATAGGCGATAAATATCGGATTTCTTTCTTCTGGAAGAATCGGTACCTTTTCGTCCTTTTCCCGTAACATGCGATTTATTGCATGATGGATGTGGTGAAAGAGCTCGGTTGCAAGTACACTCAACTGAAAAGTAATCAAATATACATTTTTATGTTAAAATTAAAGAATTTAACTTAACAAAAAATAATTATTTATTTATTACTAAAATTACTGAAATTAATTTTCGATAACTTCCTTTTCTTTTGTATTGATTTTTGTTTACGTAAAATAAATGTTGAAAGTAATTCATAAGTATATCTGTATAATGCGTTAGAACTTTGATATTCTGTGAACGTGTTTACCTTGACAGTAAAATGAGTTGACTACACGGTTGTACTATCTACTAATTATGTGTATGCTGTACGATTGCGAAAAGGGGAACAGGAAGGTAGACGCGTGGACGTATATCAAGTTTCAAAGAAGTGCGTGATTGGCCCAATTTTACTTTCACATCTTTGAGCGCAAACGAATCAACAGAAAATATTCTTGGATACCAGTGTTCCGGATGACGAGCATGCCTCTTTGATATTTAACTGACGAGGAACGCGTGACACAGTTTTTAATTATTGTGTAATACGAGATCCCGCGTTCCCCGACATGGATTTTATGTTATCGTTTCAAAACCTACAAAAGATCGTTCAGAACTGCGCATCAGGAAATGAATCCCGTAACAGTACGGCGCGGATCTTTGAGGTGTTGAATTACAGCGCGGTATAGTTACTCATTACCACGGCAGGTGACCTACATATTAACTTCATAATCAACATTATAATTATCTCAGTCCTCAATTTAATTCTTACTACCAAGTCAAAAGTTCCGTATTCTGGCTTTAAAAATTATTATCCTGTACAACATTTTACAATAATTTTTAATTCAATATTACAATTAAAAAATTGCTATTTTTATCATTTTATAAAATGTACAATTATAATCAATTGTTAATTTTATTATTCGAATGATAATTCATTAGACTTTCAAAGATTTCTTACGAATTGTCCAAGACCCATAACCGCATGAACGACATGAGATAAATTAGCGTTTCTTTGGAATATCCACTCGGTTCTTTGATTAATACTGTCGATTATGGCAAGCTCTTCGAGTTTGCGAAATTTGTGCTCCTCCTCTTCATCCTCCTCAACCTCATCTTCCATTCGAGAGCCAAAAATATCACCGAAGTAAACTACACTGAGCTAAAAATTCTGATATACGAGAGAAAAAAACATTTGAAGCGTCAAAAAATGAGCAAGTCAGATCGTCGTTTCTTTGCAGGTATGAAATGTATTTTACTCACGCCGACAACGGTGTCTAGACAACAGGAGGGAAGGATAAAAATAGCTTTTGTAAAAAAAATCGTGACAATTATGAATCGTCATGGATAATAATTATTGTTTGACTGCTGCTAAGATCTTTCGGATATATATTTGCCTTTGTCAACCCTCGTTCTCTCCCGACTTCTACTACAATGAAGGAGATGATCTTGGCGTGGTTGCGAGGCTTGACGTCCAACAGCTTTTACCACAACGGCAGGTACTTCGAGTGAAAAATGTTTTTTTTTTCTTCATTTCTTTTCATTCGGTCCAGACTCGATTTTTATCTCGAGAGGAATTTTTTTCGCCACATTCCTGGCAACAAAAGACATTCGGCAGAAATCCTTAAGGGCCTGGGCAGTTTTCCGAGCTTTAATTTCAGTAGTATTACTTCCAACATAATTTTTCCTGGCATTAACAGATACTTCCAGCTACTTAGAAATAAAATATATTTATTATGAATTAATTTATAATATAAATAATGAAATTTATGTATTTTATTATTAAAAATGTAATAAAATGCTAAAATGTATATTTCCATTTATGTACGCAGATTACAAATGGTTGTATTGAGTGTTATTTTTCCCTTGATACGAAAGTGACTGTGCGGGGTATGTGAATAGGCGTTCTCCTTGTGCTATTGCGAGATGGAAAGTGCGCTCTTGCGTATGATCGAGATTTTCTCCCTGAGGGTATCGCATGGCCACTGTGGAATCGGTCGATTTTACTGTAGTTTAATAGCCCCTGGCTACGATATTCGATGAATTACATTTTCAAGAGTGTTGAGCCCATCGAGAACTCGATCACGGTTATATTTAAATTAATGTATGGTACACTTCGCGTCGATTGTGCCCTATTCGTTCGTCATGGTATCTCGGATTTAAATTATTCATATTTGAGAAATTTTCAAAATATTTTTATTAATAATAAATATTGCAATTAAAATATTTCTTCGAATTCTCGAATTACAAATTGAAAAAATGTGAATTGACTAGTTTACTCAGGTACCAAAGTCTTATTGACTCGCATTTATACTACAATAAAAAAATATTTAACGCGAGAGTAAATGAGTCGAATTCTATATTGTACTTGTAGTCTGCAGAACTATCTGCAGAATTATTCTACAGACACCTAAAGGAGAATTAACATCGTCAAAAAATTGCTCTAAGCCAATATTTCCCAAACCCGTGTTGGAGTAACTGGTACAAAACAATGCAAGGTCTTAAGTCAAATTATCGAATAATAACTTATTGCGCTTACTTCATTTCGCCATGTGCGCAGTCATTAAGAGTACTAAAACTTACTTAAGAGCATGAAAAAAATATATAATCTATGAGACTGCAATATACGTGATATTAAATAAGAAACCGATTTAATTACAGTTAATTACAGTTAAACTTTAATTTTGTATCTCTTATGTCTCTCTCCCTCTCTCTAGGTTTCCTATACCCGATAACATAACTTTACTTTCAAAAATAACACCGTAAATCTATGCCAATTTTGGAATTCTTGGAGCGAACAATTTATAAAAATTCATGAACAACTTGTACCTTTATCACTTTTTGTTATGGCTAAATCCGCTGTAGTATAATAGTTGTTAATGATTTTTGAAAAATGTACCATTAAGCATTTTGTATAAAAAAGGCTGGTATTCGACAAAAACTCATTAAAAGCAACATTAGTACATTTTTTTCCAAAAAAAAATTCTATATTCATGATATCATTAATATGAAGTATAGAGAACAACAGATGCAACTCAAATGAGTTTTTACTATGACTCGTCAACCATTAGTGCGATTCTTTTGACCGCGGCCGGTTACTGGTCGATTACCTTAAAATAATGGCTATGACGATTGCATTACAGTACTTTGTGATATGAATGCAAAAAACTGAATTTTTACAAAAGTTATGAAGCTGGGGGCTGGAGCAGAAAACAAGTCAACTCTAATTACTTTTTCGCACACTTTTTTCTCCATTCGGGGACTTAGCCTCCCAAACCTTCTACCAGGGCATGCGACCGGACCCCGGCGCTAGGGTACATCCGATATCCCACCGGAGCTTCCCCGACTTGGGCACCGCTTAGATCAGGGTTTTTTAAATTAATTTTTATTTGAATTGCACTTTTTGTATATTTTTTACAAAAAGTATATGTTATTATTAAAATCAAACCAAGAATCACCAGTCGGAAATAAAAAATAACATGTTTTTTAATTGAAGCCTATCGTTCAGTCGAGTATTTCTATACTTATGACGAGAATTCTATGGTTATGGTGCGATTTTTCATATATTTCCAACGTTGGTTATTGATATTATTCATTGTACAACAATGTTATTATTCCTACAACAGTAATTTCCAACTTACGGCGAAAAGTTATATTACGCGTGATAATGCTCGTTGAAGCGGACGGTATTAATACTCTTTACGAAGAAACGAAATATCATTCGTTTCATTATATTATGTAAGCACTGTAATTGTGCCGAATAATCAAAACTGACCATTCGACACTTACGCAAGAATAATGTTTTTTGGTAACGTGTTCCTGACATCGTCATCCAGTTTGTTGTAAATAAATGGGTAATATTACCACTGAGAATTGTGACCTTTCGGGGCGCAAATAGTGAGTAACAAAATATTAATTGATGTATCGCAAGAGGTTATGGGAAGGTTTTTATGATTGCAGCTGATGCGGCCAACTTGTTTCAATGGTTTGTGTTTGTAGAGAGGTATTCGGTATAGTCGTAATAACCATTACGAGTATACAATGTACGGTTGATACAATAATATATATGCCGGTAAGAGTCTTTTGTGCTTCCCACAATCACAAGTCATCGAGAATACAATATTCTTGTGTCTATGCAATTGATGCTTCGAATAACCGCTTATTACAAGTAATATAAACTCGAGTTAATTATAACATGACCTAAAAGCATATATTTATGCTCGTTCGAAGCATATCCTGTCTTTTGGGTAACCTCTTGATATCTTTTTAGTCTTTTGTAAACAAACACTCGAAATGATTGGATAAACGTCAACGTATCAATGCACCTTATGCTTCAACTAACCGTTTATTACAAATAATGTAAACTCGAGTTGGTTATAACATGACCTAAAAGCATAAATTTATGCTTGTTCAAAGCATCCTGTCTTTTATGGGTGAGACCCCTTGGTATTTTTCTGGAGTTCTTTGTAAACACACACTCAAAATTATTGGATAAACGTCCCTTGGAAACATATTTAAGTATTTTACGTATAAAAATTGTATCGATTTTTTGTTTTAAATGCTTTGAAGTAGTCGTAACACGCATTGCCACAATATTTGTTATATGCTGTGTCCGCCTTACCGGGATTATCCCAGTTGCTCAACTAAAATAAGTTTGACTCGACACTATTTCAGCATGTTTTAACGCGATCTTGATAGAGCAAGGTATAAGGAAGCAGAGAGAATATCTGTCTCGGCGCCAAGATTCTCTTCTTTCCTGGCGTCGACGTCGGCGTCAGCTTCTTCTCGTTGCATTACGGGAGTGTATACATACTGGCGCCTCGTCTCACCTCTCCGCTCGTCGATCCTGCGGTTGATGGAGCCTTTCTCCAGCTGCTACTCTGTTGCTGTAGCTGCTGGTCGATCGTATATACACTGCACTGTCTGCAATCGACTCTCTGGGATGCTGGTCGACCTTCGCTCCGTCGTCGAATGCGATGCGACAGAGAAAATTCTTTACTACGTGTCTTCACGACGATTTAGGTCTTTCTCGCACACTGTCGCTCGCTCTTACTCACTTCGATTCACTGCAGTACCGTCGACATGACATAATAGTCCATTAGCAACTATGCTGTTTTCTAATCCGTCTGCTATTGTTCCTGGACTGTCGAGTTGCAAGATATTGTATATCGTTCGGAGAACGTGAGAGCAAGAGAGATGTAGCAAGTGCGCAAGAGGGAGGGAGGGTGAGAGAGAGAGAGAGAGAGAGAGAGAGAGAGAGAGAGAGAGACATACATAGAAGGGGCAAAAAATAATAAATGGCAGCTGCAGCAAGAGCACAACTAATTGTATAATTGTACAAACAGAAGAAAATAATAGTATATATGTATGTACAGAGTGATACAAAATACATCAAATGATTTACAGGATACTGGTGGCGTTGTCCTAAGTATAAACTTATACTTGACTGGTTTTTTAAACGTCTCAAGTATCTGTGGGAATATATCTATTTCGCTCCGATAGATCGATAGACGATATGCTCTCTTTTTTTTATCTAGTGAATATAGTGTTACAAGCGTGGTACGTTGATCGAAAGATCAGTCGTCATCTCAATTGACGAGAATTTTTGCTACTGTATATTGGAGCTATATCGATACGTCAGCCGGTGGCACGTGAGTACCACCTTTTGTGTTTATTTTTTATATATTTCTTGGCACTACAGCGCAGACCCTTCTCTCTGTGTACTTGGTCTGAATAACCCTGTATTTCTATGCGGTTATTCGTCTTGCGTTCGTATTTGCTAGTGAGTAATTGGACTCTTGTGTTGTTCACGAGATTCCATTCTCTGAAGGAAGGTTGTCGTCATTAATACACAATAGTGCAGCAAGCTTTCGCAGCGGGATGAGGGGAGAACGCACGTTGGCGCCGTCGAAGGACCGACAGAGCATGACGCGTGAAATTTCAGTTTTTTCTTCTTTTTTTCGCTTCACTGTCTTTAGCTACTTTGCGCGGAAAACCCGTGGGTGTTTGACGTGGGTAGAGCATGTGCCGAAAGGAAGCGAAGGTCTAACGAGACCGCGCTCGTCGAATTCCTCGTAAGATTATTAACGGCAGACGCTGATCGACCTGGAATTTTACTAGAAAGGGCGGTCCTACTTTCGATCTCTTGAGAATTTTCTGAAAAATCTCAGAGTACCCGAAACCCGTGTGTATCCTTATGAATTAGTATGTATGGAAGGTTCGAACCTTTTTTTCTCTTGAAAAAACATTTTTGGCCTCTCCCAGTGCAATCATAAAAAAATTAACCGTCGTAAAAAAAATGCATTCAAATAAAATTTTTAATTCGTTTTCGACTCCTCCAAGTACATTTGTATAATGCACGGTGTAAAAAAAGCCAAGTCATAAAAACGTTATTCACGGTGCATGGATAACGAAAGTATTTCAACACCCCACGGTGAATTAGAGAGTTTGGAAAATGGGGAAATCCCCGAGTTCGAGTTTGTAACCGCTCTCTCGTATACTACACCTGTGTATGCATTGCTGAGACGCAACTTACTTCGTCTCACAGGAATGCGAGAATGCTGGGGATAGAAGATCCTAGAATTTCGGGGTGACGGTGAGCTGTTTACGCAACCCATTTTTTTTTGTTAACAATCTTTTTTTTAAATTCGAGCTGCTTGAGAAAGAAATTTTTTTTTATATTTATCATTTTCTTACATAGTAATCGTTATTTTCATTGACAATTTTTTAAAAATCTTATGTCCGGAGGAAGAGATTTTCATTTGTAAGCCAAATCTGTGTGTTCCTGTGTTTTTAGCTGGGAAATGAAACCAACGTATTACAAGGAACGTCTTGGAGATAATAAAAAAAACACTAAAGTGCGAGCGGGCTTCCTTTGCGCATAGAGGTGTGACATAAGATTAAAAAGGAGGGGTGCGACCCCTCCGGTTTCGTTTGAGCATCTGCGCTGGCCCTGCATCTTCGAGAAACCTTTCATTTTCTCACAGAAATATAGTTCTATTCTTCTGCTCTCTACGAAGGATGGACGTGACGATGCATTCGCATCGCTGAAGTGCAGATCAGAAGGGAAATTCGTGCGTGCCATAATCAGTGGATTTTCGAGGAAACAGGGACGACAGAATGCGCGGCTCATCCTATACTGAACAAAAAAATGTAAAACCCATGAAACTCTGGAAGCTACTGCTACACTCGAAGCTAAAGAAGGAAGACGATAACACGTTAAGCAAATAAGTATATTAAACCAATTAGTTGGAGATTTTTGCATTTGAGAAAAGAGAAACATTAATGTTTGATGAATCGGCTTCGATACGACTAAATTATAGATTTACATTGGTGGAAAAATAATATATTTTTCCGAGTGACGTTTCGGTCAAGAATATGCGGATCCTCTTCAGTACATGTATATTATCAAATTTATCAGGTACACTGAGACGAATATTTCTTTTATTTGATAAAATATATGTAATCATAAAATCGAATTATTGTTTTAATAATTCATCTTTTGAACCAAAATAATTGAATTTGATCCAATAAAATGCACTTTCAAGTCAATAACATTATTCGTTCAGTCTCCAGCATAATTAACAGTAAATTAAATATAGATTGGTACGATAACATTTTTATTATTCTAATGAAAAAAAATGTATCGTAATGAAAAGTTTCATTTATTTGATTATATTATTAATTCTAGTAATTATTTTAATAATAATGGAGCTTGACTAATACAATGCGCTTTTAATTCAATATAAATATTTAATAAAACTTTGGATTCAGGAACATTAGATAAATACAATTGAATACTTTAAGAATTATTTCAACATGAAATTATAAATGTTGACAATAAAATAAACGCCTGCGAAATAACCAGTTTATCGTTATTACGCATATATGTTTAACCATCCACCAGGAGCTTAGGAATAAAGAAAAATGGTTTAATAGAACTACATTATTATCAAAAAGCGGCTATGGTACAATAGTTATGTTGACGACTCACCACTGGTCATGATTTTTCTATGTGATTTTCCTGTGCGTCTCAGTGGCTCGAATACCACCTTAAGCTGAATGTCTAATTAACCGGTAATTTCGCTTGGTCAAAAATCGAAGAGATGTATGCGGCTCTCTTCTCCCGGTGCAGTAGTTACTTTGGTGAAAACTATTGGACACGACGTAGTACCAGAAAAAAGACGTACGTCCTACGACTATTATCTGTTTGTCCAATGTTTAAAATACATCCGGCAAGACGCAAATAGCTCAGACATCACAAACCCGTGACCATGGTAAAAAGGATAAATAAGGGAGGAAATAGTGTGAGTAGTCCGTAATCCCGAACGGGAATCGGTGTACATACCATACCTACAACAATATTATTTTCATTATTCAAAATTTGCAACTATAATTTGAATTAGAATATTTTTATGTTGAGATTAGTGGGTAGCCTGTTCGTCGTTATAGGTAGTAATATGTAGGCAGGTCGATATGACCCAAGTAAATTTGTGATAGCGTACTGCTAGATTCAACTAAAAAATATTGAAAAAACCTTTTTCCGTATGACGTATCCATTATTTATTTATTTATTTAATTACGTTAATTAATAAAATTATTACTTGATGGATATAAATATTTCTTCGAAACAAATTAATATTTATTTGACTGAGAAGATGAACCAACAAATTATTTAAGAGAACGAATGAAACATTTAATGTCGACTATTGAAAAAAAAAAAAAAAAACGGTTTGCTTCGGAGAATTCAATATTTGATAAATAATTCCCATAATTATTGCCCTCAATTTGCCATATTTTAAACATATACAAAACTAGGATAAGACCATTAATAATAAAAACAACAACAATACGGGCACAGAGAGACAGAGACAGTGCGAGTTGAGCAATGTAGTGCAGCACCGATTCCAATGGTTTCGCGCAATGCGGCGCCAGTAGCCGTTAACCCAATTACAACACTCTTACCTCCGGTATAATGCGAGCATTATTACACGCTCATCTCTAAAGATCTTTCGCTGATTTATTTGCTCGGACGAGATGCATTGAAGAGTTTAGCTCTGATCGTGTCCACCAAGAGGCGGCAGCAGGAGCATCGGTAGTAACGGTGGACAGAGGTTCTCGTTGTCGATGCTTTTATTTCGTCACTTCGAGGAATTTCCGCACGTCGTCACGACGGTGGTTATGATGTTTTACAAGTGTAGCCTTGAAGTGTTAATGGTGCCTACCAACGCGGTTTGTATCAGCATGCTCTTCCGGTAAAAAACATTAATTTTATAACATGAGACTTTGTGCAATAAATGAAAGATCAAAATCTGTAACATAAGCCGTTTAGACTTTATGCCTAACGTGACTCATATGCTATGTCTTTACATCGTTTAAAATTCTTTTTTGTTATCATAATCAATCTTTGTGAAATAAAGTAGTTTATTAAAACATTGTTCTAAAAACAATGTCACGTTGATCAACGTCATATTGCAACATACGTTTATAACGCCGTTGATTAAAAAATAAATTTTGGTAAATGTAGAGAATACGGGCCTACCGCCAAATCATCTTCTAAATAGGTGCATTCGACGCGTCTCCCCACGGGGAACAACTTTTTCCTCTGCCATTTTCGGCGCTTCGGCCCAGGAACGAAGATATTCACCGTTGAAGTTACCTTTTATGATAAATGTGGAGAATACAGGCCTATCGCCGATGACCTTCTAAATAGGTTCTTTAGGTTCTTTAGGTGCTTTACACATTATAACGCGTCCAGTCGTGATGACCTTCCGTTAGTATGTTTACTACTTTCGTACACGGGAGCAGTTCAGTTGCTTGTTTCTGGTGTTTCGATTATAATGTGTAAAGCAATGAGACTGTTTGAATTTCTCTCACTATGTGAAAACCGAAATCAATTAACTAACTGCAACGCTGAATATCTTCGTTCCTGGGCCGACGTGCTGAAAATGGCGGAGGAAAAAGTTGTTCCCCGTGGGGAGACGCGTCGAATGCACCTATTTAGAAGGCGATTTGGCGGTAGGCCCGTATTCTCCACATTTACCGAAATTTTTTATAAAGCAAAAATTAAAAAACTCAATGCGAACATTTGAAATGATTATTGAAAGATTTTTTATGGTTAATAGCGTGTAGATGCAATCGCAAACTTTCTATACAGCAGTGCGTTATGTGACATAAATTATTCCATCATGAAGAAATCATTGTCTATATTCGATAATTTCAACTGTTCTACGACTTTCTCCAGAAAACTCTAAACCATCGAAAATTGGTTAAGTCTTTACAACATTGCCGTTCGGTCTTCAAATACTTGAAAGTTGTCAACTATATTACCGAGCAAGATCTTATACTCGTTGAGGAGTACAACTTTTTAACAAAAACCTAAGATCAGAAACAGCATCTTCTGCAAATCGTCAAAAGCCATCGACATCAATTCCCAAACATTAACAAAAATAACTGTGGATCGGAAGTTCTACTTGCGTAAAATATATTCTTAAAGTATGGTGTTTTAAATAATTTTTCGATACTGGTGCATTTTTTCCTTGTACTCATCTCTTTCATTTATTTCAATAACACTAATAATGCCTTTTAGAAATAACATACGAACGATCATTAATTGACTCCCTTTTCAGATCATTTGCCACATTATTGTACTACATCTAAAAGTCTTCAGATTTTTTTTGCATATAGCTTCATCCCTTCCGTCGAAAATGCCCCTTCAGTGACTCATGCATTCTTATTTTTGGCCGAGTTATAATTTTTAAGCAACAATTTTTTTCACGTGTTATATGGGAATTTTAAAACCTCGTTGAGCGACCTCTGAAAAATATTCTACAAAGCTCGCCTTTAACGAGAATTTTTTTTACGTCCAAAACTGAATATTACAGTGATGGGAGCGATGAAATGTTTAAAACGTTTATTTTCTATATACCATCATCTATGTCTCTATGGCCTCGCCTCCGTTGCGTACTTCGGGCTCCAACCCCCCCCCCCCCCCCGTCTGCAGTAAAAATTATAAAAATATCTCGCCTCCGCCGCGTAGAAGAACCTAGGGAACCTAGAAAATCAGGAGTTGGGAGCCCCTCAAACCCCATAGATCCTTCTCGACTATCCTACACGGCGGTGGCGTCGGCGAGATATTTTTATAATGTGGAGAGATCACTAGCTGTACTAGCTTTGCCAAAAATTTAGATTCTAATTTTACTTCTCTAATAGTATTTCGCTGAAAAAATTCTGAATAAACGATTTGTGGACACCGAAATTAGTAAAATTTGGTTTGTTTTAAAGTTTCTTTCAGGCAGGAATCTACATTTTTTCAGTGAAATATTATTAAGGATGATAAAATCACAATCTACATTTGAGGCGAAGCTTGGTAATCAAGCTAGTTAACTTACAACTCGATAAGGGAACGACGTAGCGAGCTGAAAATAGTTACATCCATCTGTATTAGCCAGGCGTAATGAACTGAAGCACATTTCAAGAGCCCAGAATTTAGCGTTCGAAGCTTTTTAACAACATACAAAGACCCAAACATATAAACTTTCTGCTTTGTATTAGAGAGTCATAATTAATTGTTGTATTCTCAATAGTATTTGGGACAAGTTTTTGAGTACTTATTGAAAAAAATTCATTAAAAGTTTCGTTGGTTTGTAGCCAAATATTTTTTAAATAAAAGATTGAAATTTACAAAATGTTATTTTCCGCAATTATTTCAATTCCCTAGTACATCCCTCCCTAATATATCCTTCATTCCGTTGAGCATCTGTATCAAATTTTAGCTTAATAGCTTCAGACTTATTAGCGTGAGAGTCATAATAGTTATTTAATGTAAAATACAAAATTTCGTATTCTCATTAAATTGAAAAGTATCGATCGTGTTACGCGAAATTTAATACCAAAAATTGTTCAGAGTTTGTTAACTCGCGTGTCAAAATTGAGTTTGATAGCTCCAAGCTTAATCGAGTTAAACTGCATTTGCAGTAATTGATCAAATAATTTTTTATCTCATAACATTTTAACGCCTCTATCGATTTTTGCCAAAGTCAATCTCAAATGTCCTTAATCGATATATTATATTTGTGTACAGTTTTAGAACGATATTTCAAAATTTACAAGAGTCAGAGCGTTGACAGATCCTTGCAAAAAATATTTGAAGTCTCATAAAATCTCAAATCGTCTATCAATTTAAATGAAAATCGTATGAAGCGGAGGAAATTAACCGCTTTACTAGTGTATTTATAGTGTTCAACTCACTAGCTCGGGGCGCTTATAGTTTATAGTGGTTTTAAAACTTGGAAAATTCACACACTCTCTCTCTCTCTCTCTCACACACACACACACACACACACATTCTTTTTAATAGTTAAAAGAAAACGATTTGCTTCCTATCGTGCATTCTAATATTAATATCTAAAAGAACACGAATTATATAGCATAATATTTATATTAGTGTGTAAGCTCCATATTATTATAGATACAAGTACTGATTATGTAAAACATACGTAGAGGGATATATTAAAATTATTTCTAACGTGTCATTACGATGCAACAAAAACTTCTGAGCACATTATATGATATATGAATTCTATCTTTACGTCAATTTGAATTCAAAAGACTAATATTTTTTTAATTTTGTCAAATTTTTAAGAAGGGCTGTGTCTTCTATAGCTTCTTAAGGCTTCGAACTGAAGGATGTAAAAAAATGTAAGAACTGCCCCTTCGGATGTTTAAAGAAATTGCAAGGTAGAAGTTTACACGTTGCTATCTTATTTTTTTTGGCCCATACTACACACCGCTTCTTCTATTAGGAAGTCAAAATTAATCAATGTACTTTCTCGTAGAGGCTGTGCTATTGCTACTCGATAGAATGACGAAGCAATGTTCTAATTTGCAACCTTTTTGTTTACTTACGTCATAATGTATTTACCATTTAATAACTAGCGTGTCATAGCTTAATATAAAATCACTTTAAAACAATTCTTGTGGAATTAATTTAATGAAATAAATTATTTTTAAATAACATAACGAAGGAAAGTAACGATCGTTACTTTCATCTTTACTCGTTTTTTTTACATTTACTTTTTACCATATTATTTCATAAAACTAAGAGTAAAAATAATTGTCTTAAAATTACTAAACAAAAAATAAAAAAAGATAAACGAACAAAAGATGCATATTTCGAAGTAATGAGAGATGGTTATCTCTAGTCATAACAATATTTTTGTCAAATATAATATAAACCAAAGCAAATATTGCGGAACTAATTTTTTAAAAAATTAACAATTTATATGTTAGAGAAGTACAAAAATGAATCGACGAGATATTTACAAAGGTCTATGGCGCGATGATTTAATTGCGTCTCCATTTAATTCAATCTCAAATGTACATATTTTTATCTACATTTACCTGATAATGAAATGAAATTGAGTAGTCACTGTGCAAATCTGCAATTTAAAATGCTTCGATAATGCATCGGCAGGGTCGTCGTTCGATCGAACCCACAGGCTCGCACATAATTCTACCTTCATTCATACTGTATACATAATATCAATAACTGTCGTATAGCCAGTAGAATTAGATACATAATAAAATATTATTATTATTCAGGAAGGTGGTTACGCGAGATTAGTCGAAAGATTTATTGCGATATACGAGTGTTACTATTCGTACTGGCGAGTGAGCAGGTGACACCGCAGTGAGTTCAAACCCATCGAAACGGACTAGTAATTTAATATTTTTCTCAATAACCAAAAGAGAACAATGCATAGTTTATTATCATTTCGTTGAACTCTTTGAAAATAACAACGGTAATAGTGCAAGTGTTAACTACTTGACAGATTCGAGTGTTTTTAGTGAAAAGGATGTACTTGCCTCTCAAGGGGGGTCCTCGTACCTGAGCTCCCTTCGTTTACCCGAGAAGCTATGAGTTATTTGCTCATTGTGCACATAAGTGCGCTGATCTACAGGAATACCGAGTGTACGTATGAATACAGAACACTTTACTATAGAAAACAGTTTGTACTTGCCTTGTGCTGTGCATGCATATAGAAAGAGGAAGTTATTTTAACTTTACAATTTGGATTAACTCTCACAGTTGGATTACCTGGAGTATTAAACGTGCGTAAATAATTGTTCTACTCTAGATACGCATTTAACACTATACAATTCACTGAAAGGCTCATTAAATAAATATTCCAAAGGAACAAATTTCGGTATCTCCAACCCTTCGGTTTCATGGATTTTTTTTCGTATTTTCGTGTTGTGAGAAAATTTATGGTTTAATCTTTATTACGCCACCATTGGACTACCAAGAGTATCAAACGTGAGTAAATAATTGTTTGACCCTAGATACGCGTCTGACACTACAATTCGCTTAAAGGCTTATTAAATAAACATTCAAAAGGAAAAAAATTGCATTATCATCGACTCTTTTATGCTATGGATTTTTTCTAGTATTTTTGTGTCATGAGAACGTTTATGGTGTAATCTTTACTACATCACGGTAGGATTACCAAGAGTATTAAGCGTGCGTAAATAATTGTTCCACTTTCAGATACGCGTCTGAAACTACAATTCACTAAAAGGTTCATTAAATAAATATTCAAAATGAATTAATTCCGTTTTCTCCAACCCCGCGGTTTGATGCATTTTTTTCTGGTATTTTTGTGTCATAAGAACATTTATGGTGTAATCTTTATTACGCTACCTAAATCAGCTTTCGAGATATATAAGAATAAGTAATAAAACTAAACTACCGAAATTCCATAAGAACCTATAGAGAATAAGAAATGAAAGCCTAACCTATAACTGAACTAACTAACTAACTAAATCCTATAAGATCCTGTAGAGAACATCTGAGTAGACATTTCTAACCCTCCGATGAACCTGAAATCCTTGCGATAATTGTTCGGAGGGTAAGGGTAAAGGTTAAAGAAAGAAACAAGACATTTATAGTCTACGGAAATTCACGTAGGTTCGAACGGATTCTAATTCGCCGTCCGTAGAATCTCCAACAGAATGACTACAGACTCCATTGACCCAATCGCGGACCCATCCACCCATTAACGCCTGTCATATTCAATAAAATCAATATGAAAATTAATAATTCATTTCAGAAAGTATCTTTCAGAACGGGTCGATATACCGAAATATTGTAAATATAATATTATTATTCGGCAGGATTCGAAGCTATGACCTGCTCGAACTATCGATCTACTTAACTACCTAACGACGTAACGACAAACATGCTACCCACTGGATCAAACTGACTATATGGATTTCGTTTTCTTTTTATCCGTAATATTTGCATCGAGGATAAAAGAAGGAGTAATGACAGGGGAGGTGGCATAGAGAATTTTTGGGATAGCTCACCGATTTCATACTCAATAAGTCGAAAATATAGACATTAAAAATGGCCAACCTAGTGAGACTTCTCTAACAGGCAACGCGTTAATTTTTGGCAATTTTTAGTGTCGTTGATTGAGTATCCAAACTCCAACTATAACCAAAAAGTTTCGGAACAAACATGGTAACTTTCAAAATCAAAAGTTCGTACTGTACTATTTTTTAGGGCACTGATTGGAAATATTTCAAATTGAAAATGGTGGCTCGTAAAATAAAAACTGTATACGATCTGCATGTAAATTAGCACGAAAAGTTTTTTTTACGTCGCGCTGGTTATTAATTTAAAGTAAAAATACGACAATTTAAAATTTCGGTCAGCCATTTTAAAAGAAAAATGTTTACCTTTAGATTTGCCAATACCGATGTCCAAAACTCTTTAGTATGAATTTTAATGCATGGAGGATATAAGCAGCTATCTTCAATCTACCATTAAAAACATTTTATATTTTAACTTTTGACATTTATATCATTATGAGTGGCCGCGATGTTGATGTGCGGCTGTTGGCCAGCGGTTACCAAATTCAAGTCGCCTTGGTTGCAGGCAGGATTTGGTATGGTGGCCGGTTAGACGTACACTGATTTGTTCGTCAAGGCAATTAAATTTTAGTTCGTTTCGTACGTTCAACAGAGGTTATGTGCGTCATATAGGGATTACAGGGATTCAGGTCTACCCAGACAGGGAATAGTATGTTGTACGAGGTTCTACAGTTAGGATGACGAGGTTGAAGGAAGATCACGAAGAGTCACGGAGGTTCTACGGAGGGCAGAAAAAAACGCTAGACTATTCCAGTAGGTTGAACAGAGGTTGTAACAAGCATCGGCGTCAGCATGCACAAAGGATTTGCAGTTAACGGAGATCAAAGGAAGATTAAAATATTGACCCGAGCGTGCGGTTCGAATTCTCTATATATAAATATTAGGTTTTAGGGGGCCGGAGATAACGTAATCTCATCTTACCGCATAAGATAATTAACAAAAATATGATACAAGGAGAAAATCGATTTCTATTTCAACATCGTAGCTGCCATTTTCTCCAGAATTAAGCAATACATTATTATATATGTGCGTGAAGATGAGGCAAATAAGTGAGAGGTCGAGATCTTAGTACAAGACAGCGCAGCTTTACGACGTATCGCCGCTGCGGTAAAAACGCTAACGTCGATGACGAGTTTATAGGTTTGTATACGAGAGCAGTTCCGGCTCTTTCAGCGTCCCTTTACGACGGGCCACATGAGAAAGAGCCGCTCGTATCCTACATTGAGGTCCAACGTCCAGTCGACGCGAGGAGAAAATATCGAAATGTACAACATAAAATAATAAAAGGAAGGTTGGGTTACTTCCGAGTGATTCATACTCTTGGATTGCTCTTGCTGGTTATCTTCTCGCTTCTTTTTTGTTTTTCATTTACTCTTGCCACGTAAGACAGAGTTTCAGAAGGTGTTTCACGCTCGCAGCTGCTTCACGTGCACCTCTAGGGCGCAGGGTAATCGCTATGGAATTCTTTGGGTATGTGTAAAGCTTCCGCCGGTATCTCGGGCGGGAAAAATCCATAATTCGCTACGCAATTTTAACAACAAATTAGTTATTTCTACAACAAACTGAATAACTTATTCTTACGTATTTATTTATTACTTATTGATTTATCTTATTGATTTCATCAGACGTTGCAGTTTCTTGTGATAAATGCATCTTGCATCTTTCTACAATTAAGGTGGTACGAGCACGTACTTGATCATAAGATAGATTGTCGAATTGTTAGTATGCTACAAATAATATATAGACGAGCATGTGTATAAAAGCTCGAGCTAGGCTACCGGCTATTTACACTAAATAAATAAATCCAAAGTTGGCAGAATTAGCATGATCTCTTATTACAAAGGCGCTATAATCATAATCCTTTTGCTCAATTTTATTCGTATTTCGCGATTAGCAATGCATGAAGGAACAAAAAGCATTAAATGTTGTACAGATTTCGAGGATCAATATATTGAGAAAAATGAGGCTTGCCGAATTATTTAATGAACATTCTGTACTAAACATTTTAGCGATCAGCCCGAGAGCATAAGACTCGATGCAGACCGATATGGCAGCGTTGTTAATTTGGGATCACTGATTGATTCAATGAAAATAATTACTTGATTTCAATGATGTCGTGCATTTGAACCACGATGAGGATATTGCATTGCCTTCGAGGAAACATTCATTTGATAGTACTTATTACAGAAACTATTTATTTTATTCAAATGAATAATATATTTGCAGTCACCGTTTCAAAGAGATATTTATTTGACAACATCATGCGCGCCGACGACGGGATTCATGATTTGTTTTTTTTAATAGTGTTGTGAAGTCAAGAGCGCAAAACCGGTGAAACGCCGATTGTTCGTTTATTACCCAAATGGAGAAGTTTTTGAAAGAGGCTGGTATCCACGAATACGTTACTACATTCGAAGGTATGTAATAATAAATGTAATAATAGATGAGCATCACGACCTATTTATAGACATATAAAAAAAGTACGGCGATATGCGAAACGCATGTATCCTCTGACGCCAAAATACCATTATAATGTTTGTTTCTTTGGGCTTGCGCGCGCGCGATGGTGTGTCTCTCTCTCTCTCTCTCTCTCTCTCTCTCTCTCTCTCTCTCTCTCTCTCTCTCTCTCTCTCTCTCTCTCTCTCTCTCTCTCTCTCTCTCTCTCTCTCTCTCTCTCTCTCTCTCTCTCTCTCTCTCTCTCTCTCTCTCTCTCTCTCTCTCTCTCTCTCTCTCTCTCTCTCTCTCTCTGTGTGTGTGTGTGTGTGTGTGTGTGTGTGTGTGTGTGTGTGTGTGTGTGTGTGTGTGTGTGTGTTTGTGTGTGTGTGTGTTTGTGTGTGTGTGTGTGTGTTTGTGTGTTTGATTCGCTTGAGAGATTAAAAATGTAGGATTTGAACGAAATGCATCCTACAATCGTTATGAAAGTGAGCAACAAGTAAAAGTTTCATTGAAGTAAATAAAAGTGATTAGTAGGCTTCAATTCAATTTTCATTGACTCAATGCCACCGCATTTACTACAATTCGCGATCAAATAAATGAAATATAGTATTAACTTAAATACATTTTTTCATTGACGGCAAATAAAAGTTTCATAACCCAAAATTTGAAATCTCTTTGATTCAATGAAACTCAATCTCTCGGTGTAGATGTGAGTCTTAAGAGATGAACTAGTGGCATTGAATTGATGGCGCTCATGGGGGAATTAGAGAAAAATTCAGAAAATATGTGTCCCATCGTCTCAGGTGAAGCTCGATGCTGACAGTTAACCTCAAAATTTTTAACACATTTTGATGTAGGGACTTCAGTATAGAAATCCGCCATTTTTAAAAAAACCTGGGTTCGAGGAAAATGTGTTAGAATTTTTAAGCTTTAATTACTTTTTTTAAGGGTGCTGAACGTTTAGGGATAAAACCAGATTAACTTCAATTGCATAATAGATAGGCCATAGTCGTACCGATTTTTTTTTAATCCGGAAATGTCCATCTTATTTCAGAAAAATATCTTTACATAATTTTCATACCGACCGTGGTATGTCATAACCTTGACAGTGATTTCTATTGGATGCTGATGTATCTGCGACTTGGATGCGACGCATCTTAGTTAAATTGATTGTAAGCCGCATTCTGCAATTCGTAGTTCCGACTAATATCCGATGTTTACACGTCATTTAGTGATATTGCGGTGTAAAAGCAATTTAAAAGAAACGTACTACTCTAATCGACATAATCATTTAAACGTCGAATAATGTATATGCATCGATATTTAATCTCGGCGTTGTAGAGTGTTAATCGCATACGCATCTACAAAATCGCGTGCTTGTATCTATCGATGTATATGCAACGTGCAGACGACGTTGAACTACTACAAACACCGAACAGACGATGCACCACGATACTGGACGTAATCATTGAAACATTGAATTATCATCACATATGAGATAATCATTTATACCAATCTAAGATTTGTACAAAACCCACTAGTCGAGTTTTGTGACAATCGCGATATTTGCACGTGATTTCTGTGTGTCAAAGCATTACGAAAATTTTTAAATAGTACTCCGTACTTTCCCGTTAATTCGTATAAAGAGTACAAGATTGTACGTAAAATTAGAAATTACTACATTATCTTATCAAGGATATAGGTACATTCAAATGAAAAAGTATTTCAATACACCATTAAGATAATAATGGTTATCAACTTGTTATCTTTTCGAATTTAAATAACAAGTAGTTTTCCATTCCTTATCTTTTGAAGTTTAAATGACGAGACACGAATTTTTTTTCCTCGTCATTTATTTTGTAGTTTAAACTATGAGTGATTCACTTCTCATTTATTGAGAGTTTAAATAACCTCGTTATTTACTAAGAGTTTATTAACTACGAGTTGATTAACGTACTTAGTTTAATAAAATAGTTCTCCACTCGTAATTTATTTCAAATTCAACTAAAAAGTGGTTTTCGACTCAGTTTTAGTTCGAATGGCAAGTAGTTCCCCATTCGTTATCTTTTCGAGTTTAAATGTTGAGTGGTTTTTCAGTCGTCATTTCCCGAGTAATCATTTTTATCTTCCGTTTGCCCTACGCGAACCGCAAATCTTTAAGCATGCGGAAGCCGACGCTGGTTTCATCCTTCATTCAACTAACAGAGAGACGACTGGAGAGTCGACCGTTATTTTCGACCATGCGTAGAACCTCCGTGACTCTTCGTGACTCCTCCTGCGATTTGCTCATCTTATCCGCAGAACCTCATACAACCTCCTATCAATATAGACACGCATCTCTTCACTCCCGAAATTACCTGCAGAACATCCGTTGAACCTACGAAACCCATTAAAATCTAGGTTTCTTGTCAGTATATGACTTAATAGTCACCGTACAAAGTATTGCCCGCAATCAAGGCATAAATATCGTCGGTATAAATATCAAGTTAAAATATACAAAATTCGTAAGAGAGCGAAGAAAGCGTATCCAGGTGCTTTGGATGCCGCTGATTAACAAGTGCAAGAATAAACATTTTTATTTTAAAATGAACAAATTGCAAGCTATCCAGCTACACCTTTAAAAAAGGGCAGTTACATCCACGGTTGGTTGGTATTACATTTGTACAGAATCGGTAGCAAGGGTAAAAAATTATGAGATAAAAATAGTATATTATGCTACAAGGAAGTCTAAAATTTGCTGCCCAAGCGAAGCAAGGACAGCATTCACACGAGATTGGAATCAGGCTTCCTCTTGCGTAGCAGTTTAAAATTACTATATTGTTGCAATTCCAAAACGATGGCTCAAAAATGATAAAAGTCAGAGACATTTTGTTCGTTGGATACTCTGTACGAAAGCGTATTATTATTATTAGCACGATGGCTACGAATGTCTCTCGATCTCCGTCCGATGGCGCCACACGAGCACCTTATGTTTTTCGCTCAGGCAGTTTTAGTTTTTGCACTAAGGTAGAAAAGTAGCAGCTGTCATGCAATTGCGCATACGCACTAGTCATAGCTCAAAAAGTGCCACTTTCGGCCCGCGTTGCATGCGTGCAATGTGGCCATTTCAGGGCAGTTGGAAAAAAAATATATTTACAGTAAAAACTTTTATATTTATAGAATGGCTTAAAATATCCGGCCAAAATCTGGCACGCTATGGCAGACCGACAACTATCCTTTTGCACTATAAAAATAAATTTCAATTGACAAAGTCACGAATAACTTATTAGTAGTGTAACAGAAGAAAGTAGTTGCGGTTGCGAACTGGTTTCGATTTGTCCTGGCTAGCTCCAATTTGTCCAGGAGTTATAGGAGCATTAATCATAACACTCTGTTTAATTTCGTTTATGCTCCGGTCCTATGGTGCGGACCGTCTTTAGAAATATTTATTCCAATCCGAGTCTTTATAGAAGATTCTCGTTTCCAATTCTTGAAAGCTATGGATAACTCCTGGACAACTTGGAGCTAGCTGGTTCGCAGCCGCAACCACTTTCTTCTATACTCATCAACGGTCGTATACCCAAAGATATTATTATTCATCTGGGTCTGAACTGATTAACAATGGGGTTCTTCGATTGGATCCTTCGAGTATATGGCATAAGAATCTCCATGGCTTTCAAGAATTGGAAACGAGATTCTTCTAAGAAGACTCGGACTGGAATAAATATTTCTGAAGTAGGTCCGCACGTTAGGACAGAAACGTAAGCGAAATTAAACAGAGTGTTATAATTAACGCTCCTATCGACAACTTGAAACTGGCTGGTTCGCAGCCGCAACTACATTATTCTACACTTATCAACGGCTGCATACCCGAATATATTATTAGTAGGGTAACATTTTTTTTCAAAAAATATTAAACGTTATAAACGCGCTAGTTCATATATATTTGAAGCCATTGATCTGAAATATTTTCAACAAGTGTAATTACGAGTAAGCTCAGTTGGTATTGAGTTTATCTAGAATCCACAATGAGTATAAAAAATTATGAAATTTGCAATTTAAAAAAATATTGTTGATTTCCTAACTTTTGCAAATTTTAAGCAGATAAGACCTAATTAATACATCATTATAAAAAGCCTGCAAAGTAGAACCTTGAACATTGCTTCCTTCATCTTTTTCAAAGTTTCCTCTGTGAGGAAGTTAAAATCTATCATCATACACCCTCTTATAGGTGGTTTTGTAAAAGGTGGATAACGATGAGGAAGCAATGTACTACTTTGCAGTTATTTTTTAATGTAGACATTTGTTTATTGAAACACGCCCTTTTTTCGATTATTTGGAGCATTATTTGGTGCTATTAATGATATTCTGAGAAGATAGCTTGCGATTTTAAGCAAAAAATGTTGTAAATGTACGTTTTTATAGATATTTTATATTTTATCTTATGGCATAAAAATTTGTATAGTTTTCGCGTAGTTCCAACATAGAAAGAAGCAGACATTTTTCTCCGGCAGGAATGCTGTCTTTGAGTGCACAATTAATTTCTTGTCGAATCGTGAAAAGGAAGAATAGAAAAGTAGAGGGTGGGTGCTGCTGGTGGAGCTGAGGAGAAGGAATGAGCAACTAATTACGAAATTTCGCTTAGGGAGAGAACGAGAGCGGCTTCCTCAGGCACAGTGGCGGAGTACACCTCGTCGACGGGTATTACGCAATTAATTATACTCTACCGTAGTGCGTGAGTACAGGAAAGTGCACCCGAGAGAGACATGAGAGAGGTAATTAATTAATCAACGAGATGCAGCGTGGATGGAGTGAGGCGAAAATTATATGCAAGCAAACTAATAACAACACAACTCTTGTGCTTGCGGTCTTCTCTGATGCTGTGCAGCATTAGTCTATGTCTAGTCTGCATTCCATATAACTTTGGTATATGCGCTCTACGTGTTCTTCATGCCGATCAGCCATGGACGGGATCGAATTTTTTTCATTATTTTTTAAACATAACTAACAAATTATTGTTGCTCGCGCGGTTCGCACGCTTTTGAAGCTGTAGCTTAAAAATTCAAACAAGAAGTTCAAAGATTTTCTTTTTTACGACATTGTTGGTTTTTAGGAAAATTCGTTCACAAATTAGATAAAAATGAACTTGTTATTCAATGTAAAGCAAATGATATACGTGATAAAAAGTTTTATTCTCCATTGCTTCCACGATTAATGCATGACATTAAGCGATAGAAAGAAGGCAAAAGAATTGGGGTGAAAGGTGATGTGACCGGTGTATCGCAGTTAAAAATTATCTGAAAACAACTCTAATGAGAGACTGTACTGCAATTTTAACTTAATGAGAACAAATTATACTATAAAAATTGTAGTATATTGTTATTTGACTTTTTATTTGACAATTTTTTAATTCTCTGTGTCGCGTTGGCACTTGATCGTTCAAGCGTAAGCTGTTGAAGGACTTAGATTGAAGTACAAATTTCTACTTACGTGCAAATGTTATTATCAGTTTTGCATTAATGGCATATTCATTAATTTTTCTTTCTGATCGATCAGTCATATGAAAGACAAAATCGTAATTCAAATATGAAATAACAGTGTACAATTAATTTTTAATTAATTAATTTTTTTTTTTGCTGAAGCTAAAAACTTTTTAGGTTCTTTAGGTTTTGCGACCATCAAACAAAGAAACAATAATCCAAAAAATATTTATCTTGACTAAAAATTCATTTATTGTAAATGAAATTTCACTGTTTACTCTTTGCTTTATTAATACCAATTCGTTTTTCTAATAAACTCAAAGAGCAATTTTATTAATTGGACTACATAATAAACAAATCTGATCTATTTGATATAAAAAAATAAATTGGCGTAGACTTTTAATAAAATGTTGTGCTTATAATGATAATAGTTATAGCGCGTGTTGAGCCATAATCGCAGATTGCTTCCAGTGGAGAGGGTTAGCTTTGCTCTCGTACGTCAGTCTGCGGCTATCAATTACAAACTGCGAACATATATCCACAAGGCAATTACTCTATTGGTGGCACACGAGTGAACAGCTGTGGCCCCGCGCCCCAGCAAACTCGCGCCAAAAGAGTAAGAGTCCTGGCTGTCCGCCTTCTTGCTCGACTAACAGAGACATGCATGCTCTGCTTTGAATGGAGCTCTTTATGAATGCGAAGACCTTCTTCGCGCCTACTCTATACCACGCACACCACTGCTACACCTCTCTTCCTGTAATGCATGTGCTTGTGTTTTATCGCGCGTGTTTATTCTCGCCTCTTATTTCTCCTTCATTCTTTTCGCGTGCTCCTCTCTCACTCATCGGCTTTTTTTCTTTTTCAAGTAGTCGAGTATACGAGCTATAAAAAAATCTGTGGCGCGCGCTTCGGCCTCAAAGACATTCCGGACGATTCATTCTCGCAATTCATTTTTTCCCCAGCATTGTTTACTTTTTTCGGATCAATTTTAATGCAAGTATTTCAGTAAAAATTTGAAAATTTTTAATGCTTTTTTTTAATACAAAAACAAGATTTTTCTACGAAAATAAGTTGACATTTTTTTGCATGTTACAATTTTCTTAAAAGATACAATTCAGAAAGAAAAACATACAGCACGGCATGACATACCCTCTGATTTGTCTATATTAGCTGCATTCTGCTGGCACGGCGTTCCCACAGCATGACCATCCTGCATCGTGCCGTCAATACCCTGACTGGGACGTCATGGTGCGGTGACACATTCTCTTCTTGACGTGCAGTCAGTGTTGCCAGTATTTTATTATTATCATACAAAATCTTCCAACTAAGAAAATTCTATAACATTTCGAGCACCGAACACCAAAATGCACACAAATCCACCGAATCGAACCCACAGCGCAACCCAACTTAATGAAATTCAGCTGCCGCAAGAGGACGATTCACCATATGAAGTTAGCAGTACTGTTGTCCTTGCATGGTTGCCAAATTTGGAGATTATTAAAGTAAATTAGCGACTGAAAGATCGTTTGAGGCCCCACGAAAAATGACGATCGACGATTTGACAATATATTGGTGACTATTAATTTACAATCTAGTGATTTTTGGCAGCTTTTCGGCCCGTCTGTCATAATGGCCTCTACTCATGGATCGGGATGAGCCTCAGCAAGATATTCGATTTGCTATCGCGCTAACTTTTATTTAGTATAATGGGAGACGCGTATTCTCTTTGAACACAAACGCCTAATAAATACCAACCCTGTAATACGCTAAACTCAATTAATTTGAACCCGGACAAGAACCTAAAGAACCTAATAATTCTAACGAACCCAACGAAACCAACGGACCTAAATAACCTAACGAACCCAATGGAGGTTATTCATTTCTTGATGCAATATGGAATAATCATCTGTAATCAGCACCCCTTTTCTACAGTACCCATACCTACGCAGATCCAGTTCTAAAAAAGCTATATTGGCGTCTCGTGCTTAGTAAGTCAGTGTCGAGTATCGGAGCCTAATGACAGCACATATAATTAGTGTTAAGGCGGTTACATTAATTATAAAAACCAATTACATAAACTTCCGATCGTGAATATCTCGTACGGCCGTATTCATTCGCGTCTTATTGTTAACCTATATATCTTGAAATTTTTTAATACCGGTACACTGTGGTGCTTCATTTTTCAAGTATAGTAACAGAAATTCCAACAACATTGAACCCGTACTGTCAATATAAAGAAGTATATCAAAATCCAATTCGTACATTGACTTAACAAAATTGGATATTGATTTTCATGTAAAGATCCCTTAATGATCGAGCTCATATACACGTTTAGTAAATTTCATATACAAATTGTAATTCTAAAGTAACAGTTCTTGAAATAAGTAAGCCAAATTATGATTTTTAAATGGACGATATATTAGTTTGCAATCGAGTATTTGAAAATCCTTAATTGATCTTTCATTCCAATGCATTCACGGGATAATAATTTCAGAGACGATGCTGCTTTTTTTTTCAAATCCAATAATTAAAAAATGTCGATTCCTTGAACTACACGTTTAATATGAACATATATATTAAATTCCAATTCGAATATTGACTTTACCAAACAATACATTCATTTTCATACTCAGATCTATATCAGTGTTTACATTAATACTCACGGATTGTAATTTTCAATCGTAAGTTTCGTATTTTCATATATCATTATTTAATTAACAACGAAATTATATTAATATTCATTACACATATCTAGTTTCTATAAATTTCCTATAGTTTCGTATAATACATTTACTGATATATTTAACAGTAATAACTCCGCAAAGAATATGCATTTTGTTTTAAGCTTACATATTGCAGATGAATAAATTGTACATGAGAAAAAAATGAATTCGGGTTTGTTACGTTCGTTTGGTACGTTGTGTTCTTAAGTTCGTATGTTTCGTTGGGTTCATTTAGGTCCGTTTATTTTGTTAGATTCATGGGATACACATTTAGTACGGAGTTTCCCCAATTTGGTATACGTTACTTTGTAATCCTAAGTAGTACGAGGACAAATTTCTAACTAGGAACACTGGGTGCAGTACAACCGCAAAGCCGTGCCACTAGTTTTTCACGACCATCGTGCAGCGTCAAGCAAGGAGTATGACCGCACGGTGTGGGCCAGCCAATTTCGGGAACGGCAGTAAACAGGAAAATGGCATGTATCAAATATGCAGGCACGACGTGTCGAGATCGTGCCACTGTCTGTTTATCTGGAAAGATTAATTCAATAACTTTGCAATTCCAGTTCAGCAGGAAACAGGAAATCCCGAGCGAACTAACCACCAGAAAGCATCAGTCTCCGACGCTTGGACATACATTCGTATATTCAATGCTACCACTGTCTTGTCTCAGACACATAGTCTATTGCTATTTCCTAAGCAAGATTCTAAACTTTGCATTGAGCCTAGCTTTTCCTCTTCTATATATGTAGTAGACTCTATCAGTTTGTGAGGATCTCTAGGGATTGCAATGAAAGAGCTGCCTTTGCACTTTTATTTCTTTCTCCTTATCTCAACTTCCTTCCTCAATAGTACATTGCCACTCGAGAAATTTCAATCACCCCCCCCCCCCTCTCTGTCCCTCTATTCAAAGCTGTGCATCTCGAGGGCTTGTAGTCCATTTCGTTTCTACTCCCCACATTCTTTCTCATTGCTAACCGCCAATTAAACTTTCATAACCCGGAGCACTAGTTCGTTGAAATAAACATCTTGTCGAGAGCCAGTGCACCGGCCCATCTGGGATTCGAGAGGCTGTTGCAACGCACTCAATTTATTTTTTCGACGTAACTGCTTGTGCTTCGACGATGGGGTTGGCCTGTATCTGCCGGTTGGCTCTCGTTTCAACCCTCTCTTGAATTTCTCTTTTTCTTTACATCTCCATCGTACTCCACATAAGTATTACAGGCACACTATGTTACTTTACAGTGTACTGATGGAGCTATATGGAGAACGCTGGTTTCTGAAGTGAGACAAAACGAGAGAGACTTATGGCGCAAACCTTTTAGCCAAACTAATGCATCGAACTCTCGGGCGCAAATGCTACACACGACGAGCAGATAAAGAGGGAGAGTGAGACGCGTAGCAAATATGTAGTATACATCACGATGTAGCGGAGGCGCGTTGTAGCCTTCCTGCGAAGTGGATACGTGCAACGGAGAGTCGTACGTGCGCTGGCGGGACTCCTCGCTCACGTACGCACTCTTGTACCGTTGTCCAACTCTCGTCTACATCCGGATGTCCTCCACCGACCACAACAGGATTCATTATTGGAAGTACCCGTACCTTTAGTGGCTTTACCTAATGTGTACAGTCTTTCGGACTCTCTAGAGACTGTTTCAGAATCGCACACGTGAAATTATATATCAGATCGATGGAATATATTTTTTTATATAAAAACGATAAAAAATTCCATAATTTATTGTTTGATATATTTTTATTTCGTGGGGGTATTTAGCCGCAATTGAATTATTTATTCTTGAGGTGTGTGATACCCCGACACTAATGTTTTCAACGTGAAATAACTTGAAAGGAAAATATTTTTTAACACACGTGCTTTGAAAATAGCTCAATTTTGACCCGTTTCCATGGTAGAAAACGAGTCATTTTTGTTTTGCAATCAGCTGTTTACATTCCTCCCCTGTTTTTATATTCGTTCATTCTAATATTATGATTATTTCATTCCTTCACTGTTATTCTTCTGTTTTTCTGTCAAGAATTTCCATGTGACAGGAATGAGCACAACTGTTTTGTTTACGTCAACTGCTAACCTAGCAGACGCGATGGTGTAATGATGTGACGTGGGAAAACGTTGATTAATTGTCGAAAATTGAGCTATTTCTCGCACTCATGTCAAAAAGCACTGTACGCAACTCTTTCAAAATGTTGGTCATTCAGTAATGTACTATTACAACTCGAAGGATTAAAATGAAGAAAGTAAAGTTTCTGATTTAGACAGTATATATCGATGTATCTTGAATATTCAAGAGATTGTATGGTTCACGTATCGTATATGCACAGTCCGAAAGACACCCTCGCATTCGTTTATACAAGATGTGATTAACATATTGTCCTGTACGCTAGATTACACACTCTTCAGACCTCCACCTTCGTTAAGCATTACGTAGCTCGAAGCCTGCATATAATGCCTCCATCTGTTGCTACTGTGGCGGCATCCGTGCAGCAAAATTTTAGTACAAACACAGCGATTCGTATATAGACTGGAATATAAAGCGTTAAATTAGAAAATAAAGAACGCTGTACACCGCGATGCGGACGAGATGAACCGTGCGCATAAATTAGATTCGTACGAGACGCAAAGCCGCACAGAGGCGACCAATCCTTTTCCTTTGCATATGAATAGCACATTAGCCTCCGTGTAGCATAACGTTGCTCCCTGTACATGCCGACACACATAAGCACACAAATTTGATAGAATAATAAATGGAGCAGCGTCTGCAGTTCGTTGTTTCAACGGAGAAGAACGATAGTGTGACTATATTATGTATACATATATAGCTCCACTCTGCGGACATACTTCGTTTGCGAGATCAAGTTATAGCGATAGGAATAAATCCAATAAAGATTAGGCTATGGCAGAATGTCGAGATCTTGTTCTGGTACACGGAATTTCATTATAAAGTACATCTTACGACTTATAAAAGCCGTAACATATTGCTGCAGTATCTGTAATGAAACTGGAGAAATTAAAAAACTTCAGTCAAACTTTGAGTAAAAAAAAAGACTTTTATATCAGTTCAAGCTTGTCTGAAACGTCCAGAAAAATGGTTTAGAAAAAATGTCTGAATGTGTGTATGTGTGTATGTGGTATCCAGATAGAACATTTACGCTTCTTTGTTTATAATAATTTATGCAATAATTGAAAAATCTGTTGGATTTTATAACATTGTTTATTATTTTTTTTAAATCTGCGCGGGATCTAACTGCATCAAATTTTTAGCTATCGAGTTAAATAGTTTTCTACATATAAAGTAATGTGAACGAACGATCGGCGTCGAATTTGAACCGAATCTATGAAGAGGTTCGAATTTTATAGGATTTTGAATTTTTTGGAAAAAAATTGATGTCGCTTTAACTCTCGTTAACTTTGACTATTTCAACGTAAATTTTTTGCATGATGTAACTAATATAAAACGGTGCTACATTTTCAATGTGGTGAAGATCGGCAGAAGGATACGAATTATATACAAATTAACTTTAATTTAATTAAAAACGATTTAAAACTTCAGACACGTACCTACGTATTAACATTCAAGGATATTTGCTACCAAATTTGGTGAAAATTGATAGATGCATTCGGATTATGTATAGAACATTAGTTGTTATCTAAACAAAGATTTAAAGTTAGAACCTTGCACACGCGTTTCACATTATTTTCCATTTTCCACACAGCTTCCTGTGTGAGGAAGCAAAAATTGATGAACATATAATACTTTTTTATAGAGGTGATTTTTTTTTGAAAAAAGGTAAATAATGAGGAAGCCATGTGCAAGAATCTACTTTGCATCCTTTTTCTTGTTTTGCAGACTCTGAATCGAAGTATTTTCTCCCGCCGATTACAAAGTTGTTAACTCTTTTGTGAAAAACTGAAAGATTTTCATTAAAAATATATATATAACAATTTTTTTTTTTTTTCTATAGAGCAAGATATAACTCTTAACAAAGCTGACCCGTATTCCGTATTAGTCACCGAGCAGGGCTATGCTACTCCGATTTTCTCGACTATTGTACAGAACATATCGTCCATAATTAAAGCTGAAGCGTGCCGCTCTACTTTCAGTAAGGCTCCGAATACATTTATGGGAGAACAGGGAGAAGAGTAACACGCGTATATACCTACGGGCAAAATGTCATGGACCGATGCATCCTCGTTTCGTTGCCTGAACAGTCGAGAAGTGATGGGAGGTTTAGTAGCGGAGTAGTCGAAGCGCAGGGGGCGACCCCTAGAGCAATTCAACATCGGCTATGGGATTCGCGTACCGTTCGCTTGTGTCTCTCGTTGTTCAGTCCGATAACACAATTATTCTGTCAGGTCATGCGCAACCTGCGATAAGGGATATTCTAGAGCTCAGGGCAACTCACAGGCACTGCTGCTCCACAGATAATAGTGCATCAGCAGCATCAGTTAGAGGCGCAGAGTGGCGGATGCCACCGAGCGCATCAAAATTCGGAGCAAAAGCCGCATTGGTACTCTGCACAATGTGTATTATAAAGCTAGAGCGGGATAGCTAGGACTACGTAAGCTCGTCAGCGTAAATCCGCAGACGGAAGATCCCCGGAGACAATATATATAGCGTATAGCGGTGCAAAGGTTATATATTTCAGAGTGAGAGGTTTGCGAGATAAGGGTCGTGCAGCCTGAGCCCCGCCGGGAACCCGCTGGGTTCTGAACCCTCTCTCAAATCCGCGCGTCAAGCCCCAGCAGTTATCCCCTTATACACGGATAGAGTATAAGAGAACGTGCATTACACCACAGACTGGTAGATGAGAACGCGGGAGCGTGCGATAGGGTTGGCCTGGGAGCACTGTGCGTTTTCTTCCGAACCCCACAACGAGATTCTCTACTTTGTATATGTAGTGTTGCTGTAACATGCAGTGTGTAATACCTTCAGGCAGCTCTTCTTCACATGATTTATTCGCTTTGAGAGGGGGAAAATAGGGGTGCGAAAATTCTCCCTCAACTTTGTAAGTACGATCTATAGTGCACGTCAGGTGGAATTGTGACTTGCTCATGTACTCATTTACTCATCTATATCGTTGTTCAATATTTTTATACCTGGAAAGAGATTTTGATGAGCGCAAGTAGACCAAATTGTTCATTGTCAATTAATATATAAAATATTTTACTCTTGTCAATGGCTTTAGGCAACTAAACACTATGTTACACTTCAACTAATAGAGTTGCAGTATTTCATAATTTTTTCCAACATTGAAGTCACATATTTCCATAAAACCCTAATCTCCACTGTCGATGTTGTTGTTTATTTTTAGAATGATTATTGTCGTGGGGTTACAGGCACTGGGTCGAGCGTAGTTGCTTCTTCGCGAGAGGGGGCTTGCGAACCTGATAGAAGGTGCACGAGGTAGAGGGGGGTAGAGAGCGTGCAGCCTGTGGCACTCGACTTTGGTGTGGTAATAGTTCTCCTTGTCCGAGGTTACAAGCATGAATCCTCAAAGTAGTAGCGCCAGCTTGACGTTGTCCACGGTGGAGGGTTCAAGAGAGAGGGTACCCAGTGAGCGCCGATGGCGTAGGAGTATTAAGGTGAGCGGTAGCAGAGAGGGACAAGGAGGGAGAGAGAGTCACAGAGCAGCAAGCGTGTTGAGCGAGGGCGTCGCAGCGCGCTGAGGGACGTAAAGTAAGTGGGGGAACCCCCGAAGCACAGGCTATCGGAGCAGCAGCAGCAGCAGCAGCGGCAGCGTACAAGCAACCGAGAGAGCTCTACCCGCTCTGTGTCTATATGCTTCGAGCAACGAGAAACGAGCGAGCGTACACCCAGAGCCGGAGCCGAAGCGGTAGAAGCGGTAGTCGTAGCAGCAGCAACAGCAGCTCGACTCGCCGGAATACGAGACATCGTCAGTAGCCACTCGACGCCCGCATCGTACGGAAAGCGAATCGTGCGCAGACGTACGATCAACAGATACAAATTTCTTTTTAAACATCGTAGTATTGTCAAAGAAAATTACAATCAACGTGTAAAAAAAAAATGACTTCATAAATATTTATTTTTATTCGAGATGAAATTTTAATTAATTAACTGAAATAAACATAAAAGTAATTTTCTTTAAGTGTCAAGTGCTTGTTGTGGATGTTTATGTGTGACAATTTGATAAGTGACGAATATAAATTCAATAACGATAATAACTTTTCGAAATCGCTGGTCGATCTCGTTTCGGTTTCAAAACTATTCGAAAGACAGTTGCGTTTCACGGTTTCGCGCCGCGCAGACCCAGGACGTCGACGACGTCCTGTGGTACCAGAAGTTCGCGCTTCGTGCATACATTCATACATATTTATATATATATATATATATGCTCTTCGTGAGCCCGAAGAAAGATATATATATCTATATATAAACGAGCTGCGCGAGAGTATCGTGCCGGAACGAATAGCCGCGCGTGCACACAAGCGGCTCGGAAAGTTCACAGAACCGAGAGAGTAGCCAGTGAGAAAAAATAAAAAGGGCAATAATAACAACAATAATAATAATATAAATATATATATAAATATAAACGATGAACAAATAAGGTGCGAGTGTTACAAAGGCGCGTGGCAACGATATATAGATCAACGGCATACTCAAACGTCTTGAGATTATACGACAAATAAAAGAGAGACGCGTGAGACACATCGAAGGTATTTTAATTTTTGTAAACCGGAAGTGAAAAATAACGGAGGAAGCCAAGCCAATAATAACAATGAGAACTCATGGACTCGAATGAAGCATCTCTTCTGGTGGCGGTAGATACATCAGAGTGCTGGGAGGGGGGTGGGGGTGGGGGAGAATCGAATCGACGAACGTGCACGAACGAAATGTCGAGAACTCCTGCCACGAGTGTATTATTGTTGTAATAATAACATAGTCGGTATTGAGTCAAGTGACGATAATGAGGGAGGAATACACGATTCGGGACGATTGATCGACCAATTGTCGGAATTCTCGTCGAACATATTTATTCCACGATAAATTTCGTTTATTCAGTCGTATTACGAGAAATTTTTTTTCTTTTCTTTTTTCTTTTATTCACCAAGCGTAACGTTATTGTTAGGAAATATTGGAATAAAAAGAACAAGAAGAAAACTTACACGGTGCGCGATTACGAATAACACGAAAAACACGCGCAATTGTCAATTATTAGTAAATGCAAATTGTATACTCGGGACAAATGCGGTAAACAATTTTGCAACTTGATAATCGACTACATAATCACGTCTAGTGTGTGTACATCGCATATTGCACGTGTATACAAGTTAAAAGAGAACGACTAAAGCGTCGGTGGTGAATGAGAAGAGAGGTGGAAGTGCGAACGAGAAACGACGAGCGGTGTAACGAACGATATAAACAACCGGGGGAGTTGACAAGTGTCGCGTGGAGAGTTTCATGTGATATTGTATATATACACATATATATAAATTTATACGAATACGTGTGTTGACATGTATGTGTATCACTCGATGAATGATATTAGACTTCTCTAACTGGATATCAAACGGAGCCGGGAATATTTCACCGCACTGCTTCATCTTCCTCTCATTCGTTTTATCTACTAGATACTCGTTGTTGTTGTCATCGTCGTCACAGATATCAACGGTAAGTACTACTTACTAATTTTTAGCTCTACAATGTGCACTACCATGTATCAAAGATTATTTAAAAATACGATCGCCCATCTTTTTATAATGGATGTCGATTAATATGAAATTTATTTGGTTAAAATCTATTAAATCTTCATTCGAAAGTTATGTTGATATATTTATCTGTATAGTCCGATATCTGGTTATCTTGCGTAAAATATAATCATCTGAAACGAAAGATGTTGTTATATAAAGAAAAAAATACTAATTCGAATGCATTTTTAATAACTTTCAAGAACCCTTAACATTATTTTATATCATTTTATGTAAACGCGTTAACTGTTATAACGTTATGTAAGTAGAGAATCTCGTAATGCAACTATTTTTCTTATTTCACGTATTTAAATGGTTGAGAACCACTCAGAGTTTCGGGTTAGCGTTATATGGTACATCGTATATGGAAATATAGCGCTGGTGGTGGTGGTCGTCGTAGTCATAGTATTCTAGTGGACTAGCTGGGTTCTCGAGACCCAAACTGCTTGACTCGTTGACCGGTAGACCAACACACAGCTCCAGGCTCATGGAACTTTAAATGTAACTGATGCAGTAGTTACCTACACACACACACACACACACACACACACACACACACACACACACACACACATTTATATAAATATATACCACACACAGTGTGTAGTTATAGCAATACTCTCATAGTAGGCCCGGTCGGTAATTGCGGGAAGTTCTGTGCGTTTCGATACCCTTTCGTGAGCTCAAGCGCCATAAACGCGGGATAGAAATAGAATGAAAAAGAAAAGGCGATGAAAGAGGTTGCCTCGTCCCTCGGGGTTATAAAGTACCGTTAGATCAAACTGAGTCAACTGTTTGAGAATTTGTTTGTTTTCCACCGGTAAACCGAGTATCGTTTCTCATCATCAGGCAATTGCAGTCACATTTTTTCGGCTATCTTTTCTTACTGTTTAATTCTTCTATAATAAATTTTTATTTTTATTTAAATGACGTACGTGTACACGTGGTAGACTTGAAAAAAGTATGATCACGATAACTAACAAAATCACGGTAGCCGACAAACTAATATTCGACACACCGTTGAGTCAATGAATTTTCACGTATCAACTACAAAAGAAAAAAAATTTAATAATTGTTCGGAGAGTTCTCAATGCGTTTTAATCGATATAAACAATTGTTTCATTAAATTTCCAAGTCGTTGAAAATATGTTTGTCAATTAATCGTATGCAAAGGCACAAATTTATAATTCACTATTTTCAAAAAGATTTTTGCAATCATTAAGTCTTGAAAACGAACTAAACTGCCCCTATATGAGATATTAATTCCGGTGGTCGAGCACCACGGTTCAGTAGAACATGGGCAAGCTCTACGTTGCTTTGAAGCGATTGATTGATCCGAATGATAGGCTAATCATCGAACAAACGAGAATCGAGCCGAACCAATTTATTTCATATGTCAACTATATATGTGACAATAATAATAACAATAATAATAATAATAATAATAATAATAATAATATCGATGATGATGATGATGATAATAATCATCATCAGACAGGAGGATCAGTCGATTCCTCTTTCGAAGCTGCATCGGCCATTGACTATCAAACCAGTTTTCCTGTATGCCGAGTTCGAGTTCGATGACTCATTGAATTCGAGTTAAGTGCTTTCCACAAACTCGTCGCAACATTTCCGGGGTGTTCGCAGGCTTCTATTGTCCCCTGCAGGACCTTCGAGTTCCCCGAAAGGTTTGCGAACCACTGACCACGTGCTTTCGTGCACAACTGCAGTTTTCTCACCCTCTCTCGTTCTCTCGTGTATAACAAGGCGAACCCAATCAAACCCGATTGCCTTTCGCAATGTTCCCAATAAACTATTAACGCCCCGGAGAGAGTTCCCGTGATATTGGATGAAACGGTCATACGCTGCTCCCTGCGACCCTCTGCCTCCAGCGAAATATATTCGTGGACATTGCAATCATCCTCCTATCTCGCTGCCACTGTAATCCTCGATTGTCTCATTAATTCCAAAAGCATGTCATTTTAGTAGCTCGCTTTGTGCGCCGTCATATAATTCTCCCGCGGGATTGATCGAGACATCGATATCCTGTTTCTCATCACTTTTGTCCAGGGTACATTATCCGTACCCTTCTTTGCAATCTTAGTTTTATGGACGCAAGCGAGATTGCAATAGGATGTAGGGAAGAGTCGTCTTTTATCACCATTTTCGGACTCCTATATCTCCCCTTGTCCAAAAGAAATACATAATTAAGATAATAACTCTTTAATATCGTTGTTGCAATATTAAATTATATTAATAATGAAATATTGACAGTATTGATTATACTGAATCAATATTTTGTGTTATTAATGTTATTAAATGTTTCAATAGACAATTAATAGACAATTATTTTCGAAAACTTCATGTTATTTTACTCAAGATGGTCTGAAACATCGAGAAAGGTGGTTTAGAAAAAATGTTCAAACGTATGTGAGCTGGCCTTTGAAAATTCAAACACCAACTACAACTCGAGATTACCTCGACTAATCGTACTTCGCTTTCGCACACAAGTAGGGCATCACATACTTTTTTGGGGAATTTTCTTATAGAATTTCTAAAAAGATGTAGATTTTATGGAATTTTTCATTTAAAAATGGGCGTGCAACCTCATCTCACGTAAATTTTTTGGTTCGGCATTGAATTTCATCGAAATCGTAAAAAAGTTCGGATTTAATAGGGATTTATATATTTTTTTTAAATAGCGTTATCGCAATAATTTTCGTAATACTTGAGTGGACGAGCCAAGAGCTTATACACAAACGAAATAATATTCAGTGATATTTGGTACAAAGTTTCGTAAAAATCTATAAAGCAATTCAGAATTTTGGAGGTTTTGAATTTTTTAATATTTCATTGCTTCAATTCCGAAAAATATTGAAACAATCATAGACTTCCTCAATGATAAAATCAAAATGGATCAACATACTTTCTAATAGAGATATCTTTGCAAAGTTGAAAAATAATAAGGAAACAACGTGCGACGTTCTACTTTGCATCCTTGTTTGCTCCTCTTTTTACGATACAATAAATGATAAAAGTAGTCAATTAGATTCCAATTCTTCCCTGGATTAAAATAATTCTCGCAATATTCTTTTTCCGTGGTATAGATTCCAGGGTAACGAGTTAATGTAGGATGTAGTTCGTTCGCACGTCGTTGTCGTATGCAGTCGGAGTCGTCGAGGGATATACAACCAAGCGCGGATCAAGATCAAAGTGGATTTTATAGGTAATGATGACTCCCTCGTTGTGTTTCGTGCTGATTGGCTGACAGCGTTCTGGTTCTAGCAATAGCAAGATCAAACATCGCAGTACAGACTCGGTGCGCTCAATGCGCACGGACTTTGTAATCTGCGTGTTCGCCGAGTCTTGGAATCGCGACGAGATCGAGACTCAGACGCGGTGCAGCATAGCTTCGGTGGTGATATATATGTGTTTAACGTCGTGAGGTACATATGAAGCAGGTGCAACGCGCAGTGCTGGGATTACTCACGACTCCGGGCACGCGCGCGCGCGCGTCCGCCAACAGTGAGCAGCCGTGCGCACCACGACATCTCATTCATTTTTTATTATTGTGCGTTTTATCTTGACTCGGGACGAAGCTATCGCGATATGTACCGTAATTCAGGGTAAGATAGTCTGCCGTCCTCCGGTGAGAGAATGCTGAACGTATCGTATGCGTGATATCTTTGTTTCAAGTCGGCATGCCAATTATTTTAAGTTAAAAAAAATCGCATTTTTTTTGCCATTCATTTCTCGACCGTCCGAGTATATTTCTGACCATTCGGTTTGACTCGAATTTTTCTATGTGAAATCTTGATTCGAAACTAATTTTTGCATGAACTCCTTTACTTTTCAACTTTTTCAATTTGTGACTTTTTAAAAGTCTTAAAAATGTACACAAATTATTTAAGTATTATGACATGAGCTCCTTAATGTTTGTCTCACTTTAATAATTGGTATTTAATACAAGAATATTTATTATCTTTTTATATTTGATCTACTGGACGGTAATCTGGAAAAAAAAATTATTTCAGCACTAGTCAGATCAGCAATAACAATAATAACAATCAAAATTGTGGAAAAAAAGTCGAGAATTGATCGAAAGAAAGAGAAAGAGCTGCAGAGAGGACAGGGGTGGCACTCGATCCTCGATTCAGCTCGACGAAAGTTATACGTGCGGCTCCATCGACTCCCAAGTGGGTCGACCGTGACACTCCTTTTTTTTCTTCTTTCTTATTTTTCGTGCTGTTGCTGCTGCTGCTACTACTACTATTACTACTACTACTACTACTATTACTACTACTACTACTACTACTACTACTACTACTACTACTACTACTACTACTACTACTACTACTACTACTACTACTACTACTACTACTACCACTACTACTACTACTAATACTACTACTACTACTACTACTACTACTACTACTACTACTACTACTACTACTACTAATACTACTACTAATACTAATACTACTACTACTACTACTACTACTACTACTACTAATACTACTACTACTACTACTACTACTACTACTACCACTACCGGTCGTCATGAGTCTGTTAAGATTCGAGAAACAAACGAATGCAGCACAGTAGAAAGTAGAATGATCTACGAGACAACAAGAGGGTATAACGCTTCGTATTTCCTAATAGAATTCACTGCATATCTATGTGGTAATACAGGGAGAGAAAAGGTCGATAATTGCATCAGTAGTTCAATCCTTTGAACGGTGGAGCATAACACCGACTGGTTGTCGTTGCTTCTGGTACATAGAACTATGAGAATGCCTACCGCAGTGTTGGTGACCGACCGATTCAATCAAGCTCTACTCTTCTTCTCTCACCCCTTCCACCTTTGATGCGCCAATTACAAAGCTCACCGAATCGCACACGAGGACTTCACAAACGTATATACTGAGCAGAGCTTTGGAGAGAAAAAGACGGATAAGGTCACGTTCCCTCGAGGTGAATTTTACGGAGAGGACAGACGTGCAAAAGCAGCGGTCGACGAAATAAAATGAGCTTGAAAAGCTCGTGGTCGTCGACGACAGCCATTCGGCAAACGATCAAAGAATTTCAAACGAATTTTACTTTATCAGTTCGTACAGAAAGAAGAATATAGACCGATGTGAAATGTCGAAAGATTCCTCATCTCTGGTCTCTGGCACAATAAATTGCACGAGGTTAACGTACACAGCGGCGAAGAGAGAAAGACGAATAAAATATTTGACTGTGTATTTGTGTGTGAGGTTACAGTTCTCCAGACTCTGTAATATGTCACTGTGCTGCCGAGTATTACGGTATAGTCCGTTAATTGAACGCGGTTTTAACCAACGGACAATGGCCCATCTCACCGGTACTCTCCGCTAAAAGCAGCAAAGACTACACTAGTATAGAAATAGCGGAAACTCATAATCTCACCTCGCGGTTACGCGAAGCCAATGACAACGGCTGAAACTTAAGAGATTTTATAGTTAGATATTTATTTTTGAACCCCTTGATTACTTCTTTTTTTTTACGATCGATGATGCAGATTGAACAGATATTCATTAGCTCAGCCAATTAAATATTCGTTGTTGAATTTTTTTTTTCGCAAATCGATTCTCATTCGACTTTAGTTGTTATTTAATTGGTAAAATTTTCACTCCAATGCTTTTGACGTAGCTTTTATGTGTAGCCGCATACTTTCAAATTTTTGATCTCCAATGTTTTTTCCAACAAATTCTCTTTCTCTTGACTGCTCGTTTCCGCTGGGTAACAACCTTCGAGGGTTTTCAGGTTCAAGGTCCGTTTCACTCACTGCCTCTTCGAGCACTGTCGAGCATTGTGCAACTAGCAACTTCTCAACCTGAAAGAAGCGAGATGCGAAATACGTGAAAGAGTAAAAGGAAGTGTGGGCGTTGTATACACTATATATATATATATATATATATATATATAGTTATATATATCGTGTGTATGTATATCCTGCGAGTAGGCAAATTATCTTTTCGCAAGATCTGCAACAATGAGTTTTTGGGAAAGAAAAAAAGAAGATACACATATATATATAGAGTTATAGACATTTCTATATAAGAAATATGCACCTGCCACTACGGGATATACGTGAGAGCAAAGTTATATAACGATTTCACCAGGATTTCCGGTCGCCCGATCGTGTATCCCCATGCTTGCTGCGGGTGGTTGTAGCTATACGCGGCGGAGACATCGTCGCACGAGCGGGAAAGCAATTCATACCGTATGCAAAGGGTCGTTGTTCCGACATAGTCACGTAGAATTAATAATCCGGCTTCTTTATGTCACTACTGTTGTACTATATATTCTATATCCTCTATAGGTCATATGTAACAATTGGCTAACATGATCGCATGCGATTTTATTTCGCAATTTCGCTCCAATTCCGCAAAAAAAATGTCCTGTCTCTTCATTCTTTGAGTAAGGAAATTCAGTTGTAGGTGAAGCGAAAAAAATATTTAAATAACCTTACTGTTCTTCACTTTTTAGATAATAATAAGCTAAAAAAAATTATATTTAATCCAGAAACAACAGGATTTTTTCCCATTTTGCTTTCTCATAGAGGAAACTTGGTTTACATAAAATATATTTTGTGGAAATTATCATGTCGGGATACTCAAAATTGTCAAAACGCCGAAAACAATGGTTCTCGCGTGTGTGCGTGTGTTTGTGCGTATATGACTTTAAAAATTCGATCGTCTATTACTCAGGAATCGTCAGGAAAATTAGGCTGCAATTTTGAGATATACAAATAAAGCAGTAATCCCTCTTTGATTGTTTTCATTTTCGATAAAATGCATTGAGATTCTATAACGTTTTGAATTATATAAAAAAAATTACATTATCGTGCCAAGTTCCGTAAAATTTTGGTTTTCGGGCCAAATAATTCTCCATCCAAAACTATTTGATCCAGTTCCAGGCTTTTCGACATTAAATTCAGACAAATCGAAAAAAAGGTTCGGATTTTATGGCATCTTGCCTTTTTTTTTATACAAAACTCGAATTAGTCCCAACTTCCTCCACAAATGCACAGAGTTTCGTCAAAATCAGTAAAGTGATACGCATTTAAGGGAATGTTGAATTCTTAAATTTGTCTTCGCTCCAATATCCGAAAAATTTGAGACAACGAACTAAAGATTTTTCCACATACCCAACAGTATTCAATAATGTTTGGTACAAAATTTATCGAAAATCAACTAAGGAGTACGAATGTTACACCAGATTGAATTTTTTAATTTTGTTTATGTATCCTAACTTAACCTAACATTATGCATACAAGTGGCTGTAACTTTTGAACGACTAACACTTAAAAAACGATCAATTAATATAACATCTTCCAATAAACAAAATAAGCTATTACTCGTCATAATTGGACTAATATTACGATTTATTTTTTTAAAAGACTTAACGAAAAATCATCTCATCGGACATTAGCACATATCGGTTGATTTTTATTTCAAAATGTGGTTGTATGGTAAATGTATTTATACGTACACATATTTATAAGAACACATGCTGCTGTTCAAGCAATCCTTTACATCACTCCAATAAAAAATAACAAATTGTAACACCGCTCTTAAAAATTTAGCAGTAATTTGACTAGTGTAAAGCGCTCCTCCGTCCTCAACACAATTTTGCAAATCGATTGTATAACCGACGGTCAGTGTTTTTTTTCCCATAAGTAATTAAATGCGGGTGTATACTTGCAGAGATTATTGTATTTTACGTAACTCTCCACGTATTCTTTATTTTCTGCGGATATTAGGTTATGTTTTATATCATTGAGAATTCGAGTTATTGTTACTTGTTGCAAGAGTCAAATAAAAATGGGATACTGTCGTCCAATAGCAATAGTGATAAAAAATGTTATATCGATAAAATATAAATATAACGTTTTTGTGATAAGATGAATTTGACGATACTCAATGGGAGGACAAGAGGAGACGAAGAGGGGAGAGTAACTTTTGTGGGAGGGGGAGCAGGTCAGGGGTCGGTGCTAGATCTGTTGATATGGATGGAGGATGAGGAGGAGATTGTAGAAAGATTAAGGGTCATCCCAAGAGTGGAGTCGGACCACTTGCCGGTGGAGTGGACCTTGAAAAGAGGTCAGGAACAGGAGGGGGGGAGAGCGGACAAGAAGAACAGTCAAGGGAGGAGGGAAGGTGCAGAGACGAGATTAGTGTGGAGAGATGAGATGAGCCAATTGTATGAAGAAGAGATAAAGAAAATGAGAAAAAACGATTATCATGATGTTACGGCAGGAGAACGATGGAGGATGTTAAAAGAAAAAATTTGGAAAGCGGCAGAGATAGTCAAGATGACTAGGAAAATAAAAAACAAGAAAAACAATAACAATAACAATAGCTGGTACGATAGGGATTGCGAGTTACAAAAGAAGAGAGTGTGGCACTGCCTGAAAAGATACTTGGCAAAGAGAGGTGTGGATGAGCGAAAGGAGTTAGTAGAAGAGAGGAAACAATGGAAGAAACTGGTAGAAGAAAAAAGAAAAGGGTGGTTTGAAGCTCGATGGAAAAAAGTGAAAGAAAGCAAAGATATGGCGGAATGGTGGCGAGCGATAGGGAATTTCAGGACTAAGAAGAAAAGAACGGGAGAAAATATAAGAAGTTACGACTGGGTCAAACATTTCAAAAATCTGTTAGAGGCAGAAGAAGAGGATGAAGTGTCAAGAAAAGAGAGCTCAAGACCATGGAACGTGAGCGAAGAAATGGTACCCTCAAATGATGAATTGTTGGACCAGGAAATCGGTAAGGGTGAACTGGAGAAGATAATGAAAAAACTGAAGAATAATAAAGCAGCGGGAGAGGACGGCATTAAGGCTGAATTTTTTAAAAATCTGGCCGAAGAAGAGAAACAAGAGTTAAGGGAAATACTAAATATGATATGGAATAACGGAGAACTACCCGCGGGATGGGAAATTGCAAGGATATTTCCGATACACAAGGCGGGCGACGAGGAGCTGGCTAGCAACTACAGAGGGATCTCGTTGTTGGACATTGGATATAAAATAATAGCCAGTATAATGGTAACGAGACTAAACAAATGGTTAGAAAAGGAGGCCATGTTAAGGGAAAGTCAAGCGGGATTCAGGGCAGGAAGGGGTACGCGAGACCATGTCTTCGTGCTCAATGCTCTTATTAACAATAGACTGAAGAAAAAAGGAGGGAAATTATACGTAGCGTTTGTAGATTTTAAAGCAGCATTTGACAAAGTGGATAGAGAGCTGCTGTTCAAGAAACTTTGGGGAAAAGGAATTAGAGGGAAAATGCATGCGATGATCAGAACTATATACAGGAATACGAGGAATGACATCATCACAGGAGAAGGAATCTCAGAAAATTTTAGAACAAAGAAGGGTGTGAGACAAGGCTGTCCTATCAGCCCAACACTTTTTAACATCGCGCTAGATGACGTAGACGAAGACTGGGAGAGGAAAGGAGAGGGGGGAACAGTCATGGGGGGAGAAAAATTTTTCGTGTTGAAATATGCAGATGACATTGCGATCATAGCAGAAGAGGCGGGAGAACTTTCAAAGATGCTGAAATCACTGGAGAGATACGTTAGAAAGACAAAAATGGAGGTGAATGTGGACAAAACAAAAATAATGGTATTCAGAAATGGAGGAAGAATGAAGAAAGGAGAAGAATGGAATTTACAAGGAAAGAAAATAGAAGTAGTAAAGGAATTTAAATATCTGGGATATTGGTTCTCAACAAAGGGCACACTGAGGGTTCATATAAACAAACTAATTGGGAAAGCGAGGAAAGCTGCGAATGCAGTTTGGGGAGTGATGAAAAGGGCCAGACTAGATAAACTAAGAGATAGGCTACAACTAATGGACTCCCTCGTTAAAGCAGGGGCGCTGTATGGGATTGAGATCTGGGGATGGAAAAGGAGAGAAGAAATTGAGAAGTTACAAAGCAGAATGGTGAAAATGGCCTTGGGTGTGTCGAGAAATACACCGGATTATTTATGGAAGATGGAAACAGGAAAGCGAAGTATCGAAGTTGAAGCAAGAAGAAGAGCAGAAAATTATCTGCTACAAATCCTAAAGATGGAGGACTTCAGATGGCCGAAGATCTGCCTTAAAGAAGAAATTAGGGGGATCGTAAATAAAACACCGTCGAAGTGGGGGAAAGAGTTAGAAGAAGCAATGAGACAGGTGGGAGAAGGTAGAATCATGGGACTGATGAGGGAAGGGACGCAATTTGGAGCGATTGAAAGGGCGCTAAGAGAAGCGGTAGAGAAAAAAAGGGACCAGGACATCCAAGGAGACTGGACGAGGATAGACAAGTCTACCTTCTGTAGCTGGTACAAAAATATCAAAATAGGTATAGAGCGAGAAAAATACTGGGACGCGGGAGTAATGAGAGGAGATTTGAAAGAAGAGTGGGCGCGACTAAGATGTGGAAACATCGGAATGGCTGGGAAGAAAGGATATGTGAACTGGATGTGCGTGCTTTGTAAAAAAGAGGATGAAAATGTAGAACATATCTGGAAATGTGAGGAAGCGAGGAAAAAAATAAAGAAAGAATGGGTTATGGGAGTAGACAAATGGAGAGAAGGAAGAACAGGGAATGAACTGCGAAAGCACCTGATAGAAACGCTGAGGGGGGAAGTAATCGAAGAGCTGTGCGAATACCTAATAGCGTTTGGGAAAATAAAAGACTCTATAAATAAAAAGAATAAAACTAGTCAAGGAAATAGCAGCTAAGAAAGCGGCGATAAGGGTTATCTTAGCGAATAAGATTGTGCAAACGGAAAGTGCCAAAGGCGCAAAAGCGAAATAGTAACACGAATGAGAGGAAAATATAAAAGAGAGAGAAGTATGGCTGAGTGATGACAGAGGGATTGTGGAAGATAGGGATGAAAAGGAGAAAGCAAAAAGAAGTGGAGGAATTGACATATGTTCTATATTTCATATTTTGTAATTCTGTATTTCTATATTGTTATAAGAGTATATGATGTGACAGGGAAAGATATATAACGGTTGATGTATTAAGGCGAAGTACGCTGTACGATGGAAATAAATAAATAAAAAAATAAATAAAAAAAATATAAATTTAACGTTTCAAGTCCACCGTTCTATCTATTAACGAATCGTCAATATTAATAAAAAATTTTAGTGTGCTGCAAAAAAAAAATGTTCCAAATTTGCAGAGCAGAAAATAATATTTCCAGTTTGCAGCGAAGAAAATAATTTTTTTAGTTTTCTGCAAACTAAACAATTTTTTCAATGCAATGGCGACGTATGTAATAAATAAAATGATCATAAACGTAAAGATTGATAGCATTTTCTTCCAGCTCTTTTGCAGAACTAAAAAGAGAAACATTTTTTAACTTCCGACATCAAAAAAGTATAATAAAAAAGAGTTTAATCTAAAAAAAAATATTTACGTATAAAATTAATTCTAAAAGGAATAAAACAATTTGAAATAATTTTAACTAAATAATTATTTGAAACAGAATCAATTATTTACTGCCCTCACTAAAATCGGAAAACGTTTTCTCTCTCCCATGTTCCTAAACGTCCTATCGCCTTTATTTTTTTGTCAATTAGTATCCAGACGCCAGTGCGTCTCGCATTTTAAAAGGTTTAAAACGATTACGATATTTAAGAGACGTCTACCGAATGTAGTGAGGTCAGTAAATAAATGATTATAAGTGAAATAATTATCTAGCTAATATGATTTCGGAAATTATTTCATTCAATTTTTTGTTTAAATTTATATTTTATGTAAACAGTGATTTAAAATAGTTTTGAGCATACCTAAAGAGTACCGATTAATGTATTGTGACAAAGAACCTCAAAGTGCATTATAAATTCTATAAATGTATTGTTGTTTTAAATGTTTCAATTGTTCCCAATGATTTATTGAGTAATAAAAGAATAATAATTGCCGATCAGATAAGATCTTAATCAAATCTGATTAATTTTGTGCATAAAATCCGGTATCTCAGACAGTGCGTATTTATACCGAAACGTACCAGAACAGGAAAGTCAATGTTTTCGTAAATTTCACGATGTTGCTGTACGCGAAACAAAACGCACGTGGAATAATTTCCCGATGTGCGGTATATTTGCAAGTGAATTGCAGAAAGAAGGAAGAGAGGCACAGGCAGTGGGCACGGCCAAGTCGTTGATCCCAAGTGCGCAGAGTAATGTTCGCCCCACCCTTTCCATTAAGTATTATAATACCAGCGCACCCTCCGATAAATGGACGTTCGATAACAATAAACAAAAAAGACGGTAAATTAGAAGAAAACAAGAAATGGAGATAAAAAAAAAACTTCTCTGGTGTTCCAACCAGCCAAATTGATTAATCATTATTGGCGAACCGAAGAAAGTTCAAGAGTATAGTAATCTCGGTCGAGTAACGATGTAGTATAGAACGACGAGTGTCGGGGAATTATGTCGATCCGTCACGCCAAGGTTATTAACTACGACACAATCTCTTCTTCCTCCACCTACGGAGCTCCCTGCCGCAGTTTACAGTGTAGTGAGTCACGAGAGCGGCACAAGCAGCCCCGGTTCGAAGTGCTGCCGGGTTACCTGGGTGCAGGTAATCCGTTAGGACGTGTACCCTGTTTCGAAGTGGGTTACCATAATGGGATCTGACGTGGTTCTATCGTCTACATACACAGTACAGTATATATTTTTCCGGTGTGAAAGGCCGTGAAAAAAAAAAGATTCTTGAATTACTTTTATAACAGACGTTTAAGTAAATATAACGAAACAATGAAATATTAATAAATAATTGAAAGGAATGAAAAATAAATTTAATTGTTGCAATAATATTTTCATTTGTGATACAAATTAAACAAGTAGACTCAATTATAAGTGCGAATATAATCTTCGATTACGAAGCGTTAAAGATCGTACTATGTTCAATCGAACGATTGAATACGAAATCGAGTATTTCAATTCGTCATATGAAAAAGTAATTTTAAAAATCATTAATTTAATTACGCAAAGTCAAATTTCTGTAGAAAAATCATGTTCCGAGCAATAAATTGCAAGATGAGTCACCTCAGACGTAAGAACGAATATAATCCTTGATTACGAAGGGTTAAAGATCATATCATGTCCAATCGAAAGATTGAATGCGAAATCAAGGATTTGAATTCGGCATATCAATTGACCAGTATCGATTGCTTCTGTCCGTACAACTACTACGCGGAGAGAAGAGATATTTAATCGTCTTGTCCAGCACGCACTAAGAAGTGGGACAGCGTGCAACGTGCGTTGTGGGTCAGTGCCAAACCTTGGGCAAACGAACAAACGAGAGCTACACGATATATTGTACGAGGTATAGTAATAGAACACGGTATTGCTTCGCGATGTGTAAACTGCAGTCGAAAAAGAGTATTCTCTCTTTCCTTGAGATTACGCGTGCAAAGGATTTATCAGTAATCATTGTATTCTCAACACGAAGGATTACAAAGGTGTTTGCTCGAATCGCGAGGTCCTCCTTTTGCAAAATAGTTTATCTTTCTATATAATGGATCGTCTGACTGAAGTCTCGATGAAGTTCTCGAGACGAAAGAGACGACGAACGACGAGTTTTCGTCCACAAGGCAGTCTGAGGCACCTCGTGGTCTCCTGGTATTGCCAGTGGATGCTGATGATGATGATGATGATGGTGGTGGCCTTAGGCTGTCGGTCACTGACACTGTTTCACAAGCTGCGCGAGACGGGGCGACTGGTGCCCGTCCAGGGACCTCGTGCCCGGTAAGTCTCTCGTAACACGTGACCATAAGTATATCGAAAGAGGTTCTTTGCGTGCAGAAGACGAGACGTACATCAAAAGATCACGTCGCCTTCTTCTTCTCGAAAGCCAAGACTAATAGGGAGGATCGAATAACGATTGCTCTTTCAAGTCCTTCTTCCGGGAAATTCGTTGATTTACGCATCAAATATAATATCGATTAAACATATATAGCAATTAAGGAACCGCGGTCGTCTTTCGTCTTTTCTTAAGGTAATTAAATGATATATCGATAATCCGAATTCTCGAGTGTTGGTTATTTGAGCTACGTAGCCTCAATAATTGATAATTAAAATAGTAGAAAAGGTCGGAAGAGTGGCATAGGGCTGTCTCACAAGGTGTATACGAAATATGGTGATACTCGAGGCGGGATAAGAGTGCTTCAAGCTGTAAGTCTTGTCTCGAAGGGTTAACAATCAGGTCAATTCGAGTTAAACCAGTTAGTCGCGTTCGACCGATGAGTAAATAGTTGCATACGCGTGCTACTACTACCAACATCGTGGCTATGGCTAACCTATTAAGGACGATCGACTCGACGATTGCAGTCAATTAGTACTCGTAATAAAGTTTTGATATAATAGTAATAGTAATGTTAACTATTATTATTATTATTATTATTATTATTATTATTATTATTATTATTATTATTATTATTATTATTATTATTATTGTTGTTGTTATTATTACCATGATGATGATGAAAGTGAAAATAATAATAAAATAAAATAATAATGATTTCTCAATAAAAAATTGATGGATCGCGATACCGATCTGGAAACCGAAACGTCAACACCATTATGAAAAAATCTCTACCTGGAGAGCTTCAAACTCATTCGAAAGAACACTGCGCTTCGTCGTTAAATTTATAATCAGTTATCTCACACGGCGAAGGAAACGGTTGTGGCCCGCTGTGTCGAAGCAGAAACAGCTTCTGCTGTATTAGAAACGGTAAAAGGGATCGATTGGCTCTAGAGTGCTTAGCGTCTATGACGAACCGCTAAAGAAGACATAGACATTGACGGTCGTATAAATGTTTTGGCTAGTTACCAAAATTTAACGCGCAGACAGTTGGGCGGATAGCGCAGGAACAGCAAGCCACGAAGCATCGTCTTCCTCTCCCGCTGTGCTACCACCGAGCACTCTTGCCGAACGTGATATGGGCGCGCAGCGAGTGTATTATTGCGAGGAAAAAAAAGTCGATAATTTCTCACACCCGAATAATATTTACGTATATCAATGTGTGCTCGCCGTCTCGGCGTACAAAACTAAACAGAGTTGGAAATATTGCCGAGTTTCAGTGAAACTTTCCTATACTGCACAATACACAGAAGCTTTGTGTCTTTTCCCTCGCATTTTGCTCATTCTACGCGTCTCGTGGACGTATAACTGCGTACAAAATTCATTGATTTAAATCTTCCGGTGCTGGACTTTTGTTTGTACGACTCGTAGAAAATAAATATTTCACGATAGAATTGATACCTAACCGTACGAGTTCGGGTCTCACATTATTTTTATAACTTGTCGGAAACTTCTTTTGCTTTAATTCTCTATTCTGCTATAATCCCATGTGAGCTAGATAGCGGGAGGAGAAGGGTCCACCGAAGTGCCTATCTCCCCGGTTACCTACGATGACGACGACGACAAACTTATTCGTCTCCATGTCGACTCAGACTTTGTAGACGATATATGTTATGCTGAACGCCGGAGCCCGACCAACTCTGAGGAGATGATTTCTTTTTTCTTCTTCTTCTTCTCCTTCTACATCGTTCGTTCCTGCGTACACGATAAACGAGATGAGATCTTCCCGGTCAGATTATACGTATTTTCCGAGGTATTTTCGCCTCTGAAACTCCGAGGATACGTATCTCCACGAGACGATCGTGGCTGCCCTCTACCTCCGACAAGAACCACTTTCAAAAACTATTTTCGATTCTCCATAAGCGCAATGGGATACAGTAATCTCTGCTTGCGATCCGCTGCGTTTTTGTCAAAACAATATTTCATATTAGCGTGTTTAGTGCATGTACGTAATCTGGTTTCGTTGTTGAGATTCACAAGACCGGAAGTCACTACGCGCTGGTCCTCTATCGCCTCGACGAAACGATATAGCAGGCGTAAAGCATGGAGATGCGATTATTTCGCCTTCTCTATTGTCCCTGCTGACCGGTAGCACTTCCGGTCGTCTCGTTATTCTACAAACACGGGGAATAAATAAGCGGCAATTAATTTTTCCTAATACTTTATTCGACAGGCCACGGTTGCGAGATAAAAAATGATTCAAGTACAAATAATTGAATAAAATTTGGTAAATCAAATTGATACATATTAAACCGTAAATATATTATTAATAGAAGATAAAAACGAGCTGTGAATACGTCTGCGTGAAGGTCTATGTACGTTCGCCAGTACGGAAACAAGAGAATAATTTATTTATAATTCTTCGACAGGCCAGGGTTGCGAGATAAATAAAAATTATTCAAGTATAAATGATTCATTAAATTTCAAATTAATAAATATTGCATTGAAAACATATTATTAATAGAAGATAAAAACATGCTACGAACCGAATTGCGTCTTCGCGTGAAGGTCCATGTACGCTCGCCACTTGGTAAACAAGAGAATTCTCACGTTTCCCTTACTCAAGGATCTCTCTCGAGGTACTTGAGATTGCAATGTTGGCATAATACTTGTGTCTAAATAAAAGGAAAATGGATATAACGCTATATATACGTATTACAAGAAGAGGAAGTGGAGAAAAAGCAAGAAGGCGCGATAGCGCGTTGCAATACTCGATCGAGCTCTATCAGAGCGTGTCCGAGGGAGTTGCATGTTCTCTTGCGCTGACCGCTGCTGTTGCCTGTGCCTCGATAGTTTTTTCTTTTCACTCGATCACAACGTCTGAGTCTCGTTAAAACATAATTTTCTGCTCATTTATCGTCGCAAAAGGTAATCTTCCGAGTCGATCTTCAGGAAGTCAGTTTCGATCTCGTGCAAAAAAACTTGGATTTAAAAAAATTAATCAATTACTCAAAATTCGATTCTATAAGAAATTTACTTTTAAGAAATATAATTCAAATAACTTTTTTGGAAGGAGTATTTTCAACAAATCTTCTCAAATTCATTGTATTATATCTCTTCGAATAATACACCGATATTCGTCACCTGTTAAGGTGATGTGACACACATTCAGAAACTGCAGTCAGTGATGGAAACGGTAATCCAATCTACTCAGAGATTATTGATGTTTGAGAAAAAAAAAAAAAAATTTCGCACTTTGTCTATCTAATCTGCAATGGAACCAAAATTTTATTTTTGTGATATCGACGGGACCCTGGTAGACAGAAGGGAGAGTGTGTCGCATCACCTTCAGGTATTATATTCACGCCTTAGTGATGGGGATAGATGCAATATTTTGCAACGTGTAGAGGGGTAAGGTGTGACAGATACGTGTGCCAGACGCGCGCTACCACGTTTTTATTAAAATCCCGATATGTCAAAATCTAAACGATAAATCAGTCTTTAATTTTTTGTTCAATTCTCGAATATCATTCAGACGGCAGAAAGAAAAACATGTTATTCGCATTGCAAGAATTTCATTAATATCGCTGCTACTGCTGAAGGAAGCAGCAAAATTTCGATCGTCATCGTCGTCCCTAAGGCGTGAACGTCTCGGGACGTCGGGGCCCACTTTGATTGTGGCTTTGAGTATTGACTCGCGTTGGTGAAAGGCGCCAGGCGCACGCATTAGATCGGTGGCTCGACTGATCGGCAAAGCTGCTGTTACTATTCAACTCAAGAAATACAAATTACAATAAATTGTCCGCATACATGCGCACAAAGTTAGATAGGTATATCACAATTTCAATGACATTTAAAATATTTTCCACACGATTAACGTATTTGGAAAATTCAATATAAATTATGTAGCAAAGTGCACAGATATTTTTGTTTTTGAAAATTATTAGGAGGTTTGAAGCGCATGCATCTGCACTGAGAGAATGGAAGGCGACGACGTCGTTTGCCATCGTATACTTGCACATGTTTACCTGCAGGATGTAGCAGGAACAAGATCGTTACTGGTGTAGAGTCGAGTAGAACGAACGGCGTCGAGAGCCCAGAACCCAGGAGTTTCAGTCGTTTACAGCTCAGCGGGCAAGAATGTTTTTGTTGGGAGGTCTCCGATCTCCCACAGAACACGGAGGGCTGACCACCTCTCGTCGCTTTATCTATATAGCGCTCTCTCTCTCTCTCTCTCTCTCTCTCTCTCTCTCTCTCTCCCCCCTCTCTTGCTCGACTCACCTTCGTTTCGTTTAACCAGTGTGACCTTCTATCGCCTCCCTCGCCCTGTACCACAGTGCCACTCACCCTCGCCCCTTTAAAGCCGGTCTCGATGCGGGTCGTCCTCCATCTCTGCCTACAATCTCCAGAAACTTGGAAAGCGAGAGTTACTCACCGAGTACTATAGCTGTGGAGATAAATACTCAAATGGGATTTTCCCTTCGCGATGCATCATTGAATTTCACGTTTTGATTATGTACTTGCGCATTCGACGAGTCAAATTACCTTAAATATTTACTAATTTTAGTCTATTTTCATATCTCTGAGTCGAAAGTTTCGTCCAAAGATTACATTCTTGAAAATAATCTTAAACAATAAATACATTCAACTAATAAATCATTTTTTAAATAAATGTTATCAATGTAATTAAACGGCACATATCTCCTGAATTGATCGCTGGAAAAAGGAAAACAAATGTCGAGGGAAAGGAAAGGATAGCGAGAGTGACCATGGAGAAATGGTAAAACTTGGTTACACTGATGATGCTCGAGAGAGAGTCAGTCGTATAGTGTACCGGGCGCTGCACTTGGCAGCACCGAGGCCGAAGGTCCAGTCTCCTTGCAATCTGTTACTCTTGGCGCGCACGTGTAACGCAGATTCCTACCAAAACTCATTACACGAAGACGACAAATAGACAAATAAAAGTATATAATAAAATATATATATCAGCAGTCCTAATTTTTCAGTTCAGCAATGAACACCTTAACGGATTTTATGTAAAATCTACACTCTTGAGAAATAATAAACAATTGATAAAATAATATTCAAATAAATAACATATTACCATTCCTCGTTAATTACAGATAAAGCTTAAGTTGCAATGTTAAAAAATCTGACTTAAAATTACTTGTGCAGGAAACTTTTGTACAGAAACTGTTAATTTTAAACGAGTAATCGAATATTAAACAATTGGTATATTGAAAGCGAAATCATCGAACAGTAATATTACTATAGAACTGTTTTTCAATACAAATTTAAAACAATATAATATTATTTTTCCAAATCTTTCTTCACCGAATAATGTTATTTTCAGTCATAAAATGTATTTATTATTATTATTATTATTACGTGTTTGAAAAAATTGTTTAATCACATTTTAATAATCAAAGTTGAATATATTATATATAATTTGTTAAACATTTTGCTCAAAGAAGCTGATAGTCGATAAAAAAATTCTCATGTACACATTTCCTCATGTACACATTTTTTTTTTTTTTTTTTCTAAAAACGTTGTTGATATCGTTGTTATGAATTAGTAAATGAAAAGTGCAACTTAATGCTATCTTACAGCATTTTTTCTATACGCATTGTAAATATCTTTGATATTCCGGGGATCCTAGTGTAATAAGTTAGGGTTAAGAGGAGGCAAAACCTTTATACTCCATCCATCAGTGTAAAAAAGATACAACTAGTATGGCGCTCCAGCCGGTGTAGTGACAGAGAAGCAGCACATATGTACAAGTATGGAAGTTTCGTCTTCCCTTAAATGAGTTGCTGCTATGTTTGCTGAGAATCGGTCATTTCATTTGTCAGATATCAATAAACCCGAAAGCTATTAGTGTAATTCTTTTAACTACAGCCATTAATTTGCCGAACTACCTTAACGTGCAAAGCCCCGAAGCCTTCGTCCATGAAATAAAGTTTCTCGTCTCGAGAAAAGGTGTGCAAGAAATAATACACGCCGAGCGGGTCGAAATAGCCGAGAGAAGAAACGCTCGAGGCCCTGATACTCGTTCACTCATTCTCTCTCTGGCTCGCTCTGTACTATAATGTATTTATATGTGCGTATGTTTATATATATATATACGCATGTAGAGTTATACAGCACTCACCTCAGTCCGAGAGAAGAAAAATACATTTACTTCTAAATATAGAAGGGCGCCCGACGCATTTAGAAAATTCAGCTTGCCCTGATGCGAAGCGCATTCCCGTCGTTATATATCTATACCACAGCGATGGTCCTCTCTCCCGCTTAATTTCTTCTTTCACTTTTATACGTACATTTTTATTTATTTTTATAAATTTTTTTTCTTCATTTCTCGTTTGCCATATTTTTTTCTTACTTTCTTTCCTCTCACGTGGTTCGATGTGGAAGAAGCCGTTGTATGGTAAGCCAAGTAGCTTATCCAATCCTCTGGATAATTTAACTTTAATTTATGAACGATGAAACTTGTGAGCGCGTGGACACAACGTCGTAGTTCGGTTCTTCATCCCTTAGGACCCTTTTTCCTAATTATCTCTCGCGATCTCTGTCCGGTTCCTAACCTCTTTTATGACTCCTCTCGGTACTAGATAAAAGTCGTTGACTTGTTCCTCTTCCTTTTTTTTCCGCTACTTCACATACAGTCATTGTACTCCTCGAGCGTGTAATAATAATGTCGAATGGGAATAGTGGAAAGAAAAAAGAATAAGATTGAAGCTCTGAGTGGAATTCTGTTTTTTAAAAGTGTTTAGCACCGAACACGATCTTGATGAGTTTACACATCAGTACAAATTATTATAATTGCTTCCTCATGGAGAAAGCCTTCTATTCATACAATTTTTTCCGGAGATCCTCATGTCATTTTAGAATACTAAAAGTGGTGTGAAATGTTCAAAAAAGTGGCCTCAAAACATCTGGCAACACACATGGAAGTGTACGGTAAGGTCGGTTAGGGGGGGCGGAGGGGGTGGGGTCGTTTTGATAAATGATATCTTGGAAACAGTTGGTTGTGGAATCTAGATCCATATGATTTTTTTAAACGTCAGATGAATTAAACATTTTCGAAAAAAAAAAAAAAAGTTTTCTACGACTTTCAAATTTTTTATTTGAAAAATAATTGCAAAAATCATTTTCGAAAATCCTTTTTTTTTACCGCTGATAATTTTTTTGGTAATGTTAGTTAAGGTGACGTACATCAGATTCTACAGTTGTAGTTCCCAATACCAATAAGATTTTAGATATCTTTTTTTTTTTCAATTTGGTATCGTTTAAGGTGATGTGTTATACCGACTGAGCCGTTATAAGTACACGTGAGATAGCACCATTACCGATTGCGAAGGAGTGAGAGAGAACGACAGAAATATGTAGCACATCACGTTAAGGTAGTCGTCTCACGACGTGCGAGTCGAGTTGAGGTTAAGTACAAATGTCGTATGACACAAAAACTTATGAAAGCTTCAGTATTAAAAAAAATGTATTAACAACTTTGCTAATAAACTTATTTATTTAAATATCTTGTTACTGATTCTAGTCGATTTCTGCAAGGATTTGCCATTCTCGTGCATCGTACGTTAAAGTTTACATGAAAAATATTCGGAAAGTAACAATTTTTCACACTTGCGTCGGTATCCTCATAATTTGACCTACAAGCAGTATCTTTATTTTCAATGCTATCTAATCGAAATACGCATCCAATTCCATAACACATTGTTGATTCAGCAACTGTCTCGTATGACATTGTGTTACAACACTGTCGTCAACAATGTATTACGGAATTTCATGCATATTTCGATTGGATAGCATTGAAAATAAAGATGCTACTTGTAGGTCAGATTACAACAACTCCAACGCAACAGTGAAAGATATGATTTACCGAACATTTTCTAATGGAAACTTTGACGTAAGAGAATGTCTAATTCTTAAAGAAAACCACTTAGATCACCAACAAATTTTACTTAATTTCGATAAATAAATAAATAAATTTTAACACATTATGCACTTGACACGTAAAGTTTTGTTAGTAGAATGATTTACGAAATATCGAGCTTTCATAATTCAAAAGGCTTTCATAGTTTTTTGCCTTATACGACATTTGTACCCAACCTCGACTTGACTAGCATTTACATAAAAAATGATCTGATAAGTAGATAATTCATATCTCCAAAATTACAAATAGTACATAATCTCTATAAAGAACGTTTGTTTTCTTCAAGCATGACTGGCGTACCCGAAAAAAAATATTAATAGCCATAAAATAGAAAATATCTGTAAAAATTTGGATAAAAAAAATTTTTTTTTACCTTTTTAATTGCGATAACTAGTAATACTGTATATGATATAAAATTATCAAGAAATTTGAAGAGGGGGTTTTTCAATAAAAGATATTAAATATTAAAAAATAAAGAAACAACTTGAAAATTTAAACAATTTTTTTTACCCAGAGTTTAAGATAGCTTGAATGACTAATTTCATCAAATTTAGCCGTCCACAAATTTTGTTGCTCAATACAGTTCTAATGTTCCCTAAAAACCACATTCTAACAAAAAATAAAGAATTCCAAAACGGTACGATAACAATAACGCTTTTGAAAAACAGTTTTGCATACCTGCGTTTTTTATGAACAACAGAATGTCTTCTTAGTTCAATCGAAATGGGACAAGAACTTTATTCAATCAACAAACTCTTTCGTTACGTTCAATTAAAAAATGCCGGTATTCGTTAATCTTATTTCTTATTATTAATCGGTTTTAATTAATCGATATTTGCTGAATAGCAATTATAATTTTTACAATAAATATAGTTTGGTTGGAAAGAATTAACACAGAAAATGTATTCAATCAACAAATTGTTTCAGTATTGTTTCAATTATTACATTTTTCCTGAAGTTTAGCGAGAGTTGTTCAGAGAAGTATCGAGATTATATTTCTTTTGGTGGGAGTGAAATTGATGGATTGATTTATTCACATAAATTTAAAGTTTTATTGCCGCCCGAAAATACATTTAAAGTCCTGACAGGAATAATGAATGAAGGAATTAAAAGTTGCAATAAAATGTTATTATAATATTATATATAATTATAAAATGTAATAAAATGTTATTACAACTTTTAATCTCTTCATTCATTATTCCTCCCAGAACTTTTAATGTATTTTGCTGCTCCATTGAGCAGCAGGTTGCTCGGTGCTGTTTGCATGATAGAGAGGGGGATGTGAGAATGTGCAGGTAGTATTAGGTATTACCTCGTGTGTACAGCTTGAATTCTACATAATATTTCACAGTATATACGTAGCATGTATAGCCTGCCTTTCGAAAAGTCGAGACGGTTGCTTGTTGCTACTGCGACTTCTAAGCGCATTCCACGGGATCAGAATCGCAGAAGCGTTTCGACGTCGCGCTCAAAACACCTACAAACTATACTATACGCCTCCGTAGATTATCATAGTTTCTTAAGCTTATATATAGAAATGAAAGCTTTCCCGGTGCAGGGCGTTCATCACTCTGGAATTTCCGATAACTCGCAATCTCCCTTGTTGTCTCTGTTTCCTTCGTCGTCCTCACGTTCGTCTCGCAGTGTCTTGGCCGTAAATTCTCAGCTGAAAAGCTCCCTCGTACAGAAGGAATATCTGATTCGATTTCGAACGAGCATCCTGACACGACCGAGGGCGCGCACTATGCTCTGCTACTGAGACACTATGCGGACTATACGAAGACGCACGTGCTACAGATGAAAAACAACGTCGCTGCTATCGACTCTGTAGTCTGTACCGCTGCCTTGAAGCCTCAAGCCCGAGGATCAAGAGGTACACACGAAGAAAGACAGCGGCGTGCTTCCGACGTTGCTTGTTATACGGTCGTGTAGACAACTACAGAACGAAGCAGAGCCGATGTAACTCTTCACGAACGAAAAAGACCTTCGACTGCGCGACGGCCCCTAACGACGACAACCGACCGATGATAACGAAAGGAGAGGTAGAGCTTCGCACACGGAACATACTAGAGACATAGCTCCTTTTTCTTAATCCACTATACTTCTCGTTATGAACAAAGAAAGATTGATTCCATAAGACCTTTATTTTCTACAAGTAATAATTCAACTAAATACATTATTAAAATAAGCAGTCAGTTAATTTATTCCTCACAAATAAGGTAAATTAGGTCGTTGGTGAAATTTGTGCAGCAGCTATTCATTGAGCGTCTCCAGTTGCATATTGTTCAGTAAAAACGTGAAGGTTTCAAGTTTTTTTTTTGAACCTGCATGAAATTTTGTCGTTTCCTACAAAACTTTGATTTGATTCATAATCTTGAAAAAATTACCAATCGAATAAGTTTTTTAAACGTATTGAAAGACTGCATTATCAATTTTGAAGTTCTCACAATTAAAAAATGTTGAATTGTTATAAAAAGTTTCAAATATCCGCTGTACAAGTTCGATTTGTAAGCGGACATTTTTAAATGTCACGGAATTGCCAGTTAATTTTCATAACAATTCTGCGAGTTATGTAATCAGTGGAAAACATTTTAACATCTTAAGAGTACGATAAAGGTGAGAAAAATGGCATTTGAGCCTAAAACTACCGGAATTAGGAATCCGGTGAATATAAAAAAATTACCGATCGAATAAATTCTCAAAACATATTAAAAGACATTTTTTCTACGTATTTCGAATTCTTACAACCAATGTCGATTATTTAGTAAAAAATATCAAGTAGCCCTTGTCCTGATTCTATTTGTAAACAGTAATATCGGAACGTCGCGAGATTTCCGTTTTATTTCTATAAAAATCTGCCAGATCTGTAATGAGTGGAAATTTCCAAGTATAATTTTATAAGCATGTTGAAGGTGGGTAAAAAATGTCATTAGAGCACTGAAACTACCGGAATCGGTAATCCGGTAATCATTAAAAAATGATCGGTCAAATAAGTTCTTAAAACGTATTAAAAGACAAAAATGTTCTTTTCGGTTTCGTAGTCCTTACAACCAATATTGTTTTTACTTTTAAAAATATCAATTAGCTTTGCCCTATATAATTTCCATTAAAATTCTATCGGGTCAACGATCAATGGAAATTTCCGAGTAAAGATTTTAAGAGTACGATAATGGTCGGGAAAAAATGTCATTTGAAACCTGAAATTATCGGAATCAGTACTCCGGTAATCACAAAAAATGTCAGATCGGTTAAGTTCTTCAAATGTATTAATGTGATATGCTATATCGATAGAACCACTATGAGTGCGAGAGGTGTATTGCGCTATCGGAAATTGCGATGAAGCGAGAGAGGAAGTCAGAAACGCGTAACGCATCGCGTTAAAAACCGAAGTTTTTTTTTTCGATTTTGGAGTTCTCACAACCAATAAATCGAGATAATTTTTTATTAAAAAATTTTTAATAGTTCTTGCTTCCATTCGATTTATAAGAATTGATTTCAAAACGTCGCGATGTTTCCATTTAATGTCCATAAAAAGTCAGCGAGATCTATAATCAGTGAACATTTACAAATAAGATCTTAACAGGACGATAAAGGCGAGGAAAAAATTGCCATTTGAAGCCTGGAACTACCCGAAGACAAAGAAGACAAAAATATGCTGAAATAAAATGTAAAAAACATTAAGGGGGGAGGGCATATCATTCTAGCGCGCGCTCGTAAACTGGTTAGTCGTGGGCCTACCGCAGCGGAGACCGCATAACGAAATCTTGGCACGGACTAATACTTGACGCTCTATCTCATCTTTTCTTTCACTCGGTCCGTAGTCTCGTTCTCGCGCTTGTCGCCCAACTGGTTCGTTCGTCGCTTCCTCATTCGTGGGCCGGATAGCACTCTACCCGCACGGTCTATTACACGCACAGACAGCTATACCACACTAAACTGTTTCTACAAGTGTACAACAGCAAGATAGACGGACATTTACTACTGTACTATCTAGTATATCGCAACACCATTACGATATATAGTCTCGAGTCGTCGCTGCTGACGACGTCAACGAGTATCCGCGCTGGCCGCTTAGTCACGCACGATCGAGCCGCACGAAAGTAATTAGGAACCCTTATCGCCGATGGAGAAAGTTCTTAGCTCGCGCCGAAGACGAGTCTTCGTGTATTCGAACCATTAGTCAGTCGATCCATCAGTTTTAACGGCTTATGTATTGTTATTATTATTATTATTATTATTATTAGTAGTAGTAGTAGTAGTAGTAGTAGTAGTAGTAGTAGTAGTAGTAGTAGTAGTAGTAGTAGTAGTATAGCCCATGCAGGTGTCATTAAATCTTTTTTTCTTCCTCATAGATCTCTGATGGTAAACATATTTTTCTTCGCTATTTCAATGTCTTCCGAAAATGATTAGTGCGATAAAGCTAAACGTTGTTACAGAAGTAAAACCTGTACTTGGTCGTTGTTATTTTCTTAAGCAATATATAGAGCTCTTAAGATTAAATGATTTTTGGAATGTTCCAAAAAATTAATAATTCCACTAAATTCTGTAAAATTTCAGCTATTAAGTTAAATAATTCTTTATAATTCTAGATACCTTCGCTGTACTTTGGTATTTAATTTGGCTGAAATTTTTCGCATTAATTCCCTCAAAATTTGAGCTTGTAAGCCAATATTTTCTACGCGAAGTACTGATCAACGATGTATGGGACGGCGTATTGTCAAAATCGGTAAAGGAATTCGATCTTAATCAGGCTTTGAATTTTTTTCGATTTGCGACTGCTCAATCATTCGAAAATTGAACAACAATCGACTAAAAATGCTTACACATACCTTATAACGTTCAAGAATGTTTTGTACATTATTTACAAAAATTAAAGACTTTCAAATTGAGAATCAATGGGTCAATCGAACTAAGATTTGGCACGAAATTAAGGCTGTAGTTTTTTTTTATCTCTTGCAATGGAACAGTGACAACTCCTGTCTGTTCAACTCACATATAGATTTGTATATTTATATCGCGCTACGTTATAGTTATAAAAATTTGAAGAGACACGAAACTTCAGATTTTATCCGGCTTAAAATATTTAGATTGATAACTTTCTTGTTTTGTAATATTTTGCACCAAAATTTGTAGTAAATATAGCAGTGTCAATTCTTTAAATGTTAAAAACACTCCCAGATAGAAATGTCACGGCACAGGGATTGCACGATGGCGGCACGGAGCGATCCAACGTGACGGTAACAGCGCAGTCATGTACGTCGGCACATGACTGCTTCCGTGTCGTCACGACGTTTCGACAGCGGACGGTGTGCCAACACTGACCGCACGTTTGCAGCACGTTGTAGGGTCTCACGACTTGCTGGAGCCGTGCGGGCACGGTCTTGGCACGTTGTGCCGTCAAAAAATCGTCCGTCACTCTGTCGTCCTGGTGCGGACGTACATGACAGCGTTCTGCCGACACGAGGTGTTATAGCTGTAACGGAACGCTTTGCTTACTTGGAAATTTGCAAAGTAAAACCTTTCACGTTATTACTTCTTTCTTTTGGTCCGTAATCCTCAAAACGTTCTCTATAAGGAAGCAAAAATGTATTAACGGACTTCCTCATGGAGTGAACTGTGTGGAAGACGGACTAATATAATGAGGAAGCAGCGTGCAAGGTTCTATTTATGTTTCCTCGTAAAGAAAGATTTGTTTTGATGAAAAAAAAAATTCCTCGACAAGATACTTACAATTGTATCGAACGTCGAGAAAAGTGGTTTAGAAATTTCAATTGTATATATTGTCTATACCTTATGAACCGTTGGAGCAATCGAGTTGAAATTTGACACATGAATTAAGCAGTAACCTCTCTTTAATTTATTTGATTTTCGACAAAATGTTTGTAGACGTTCAGATTTTACATCGCTTTGAATTTTTCAATCAAAGTCCGCAAACTTTAATTGTTGGAAATTTTTACCAGTCGCACATAATCAGTCTCAATAAATGATGTATCGTTCAAGGATCTTTTTTATTGAATTTGGTCAAAATTGCAATAGGGGTTCGGATTTGAGGATTTAGAATTTTTCGAAAAATTAACGTTTTCGCTTAAACTCGCGTCCAATTTAACCAGTTAAACTCAAATTTTCTACAGTAATGAAATATCATTGAAGGGTATTGTGATAAAAAGGGTTCTAATATTATAGCAATTTCAATTTATCAAGTTTTAACCGCTCTTATTTTTGAGCAATTAGACGAAACGAACCAAACGTTTACACATCACACGTTCAGGGATATTTGGTATGAAACTTAGTGAAAATTGGCGAAGGCGTTTGTATTTTAAAGCAGATTGAATCTGTATATTGATGATTGACCGAGGCCCGTAACTCGTAAATAATTTGACCAATCGAGCTAAAAGTTGTCATAACAGTTACGCAGTATGTTTTTGTTATTGGCTACAATTTTCATTATAATGTATTAAAGTAATGAGATTTTAGAGCACATTGAATATTTAAATTTCTTTATCACTAAAAATTCGTTCAATTTCAATTTCTAAAATTATTTTTTAAATAAAGATGCAACGTAGAACCTTGCGCTTTGGTTCCTCGTTCTTTTAGTTCGTCGTTCACAGAGCTTCTTTTACAATCAAGCTAAAATTGATGGGCAGACTTCCTCACAGACGAGTGACTTTGTGGACAACGAACCAAAAGAATGAGAAAACAGCGTGCAAGGTTTTACTTTATATTCTTATTTTGACACTAGTGTTGATTTATTTATTAAGTAAATGAAAAAGTAATAATTCTTTAACTAATTTTTTGGTAAAGTAATTTTCAAATAATTAACCTTTTACTAGGGATCGTGAAATTATTATACAATGTCTAAAAATGATTTTTTTTCGGGTCTTCCCTATCATTATCAGGAAGATGAGACTTTAATAACTGATTTTAATCAACTTTCAAGGTTTCGAGAACTAAAAAAATCTGGGTGACATAATCAACAAGGAGACTTTCGATTTTCGTTTCTCCGCAGGATTACTCAGGCTCATAAGCTCCCGCGTGTTGATATACGTTATTTCCGCTTTCGCAACGCAGTAAGTTCTCTCGCAGAGCAAGTTGGTCTGCTCGTGCTCCACGCGTTCTGCGTATATCCTGCTGGAGCAATAAATCACGCTTCTCAAAGTACCAGAGCGTCGTGCACGAGCACACCGAGTCCCCACCCTCCCCCCTGATCGGGGGTCAGGCCGCAATGTCTCGTTTGTTCTACTATTACAATATATATACATAAGTGCACATATACGTAGTACATACGTTAGGGGCGTCTGAGAGAGAGAACGTTGAAACGATAACAGAATTATCGGTGCTTGTTCACGTGTGAAATATTTCTACGACCGCGGACCACCCGGTGAACGCGCCCCAGAGCTTTATGTAACGCAAAATTTTATGAATATACATCGAGCCGATGGAGTCTGGCATTTCACGAATTTTCCCTTCTACTTTTTCAACGATAACAATAATATTATGGCTTCAGGGTTTTGACTACAGATAAACGCTCTAATTGTTGACATTGAATCAGTTTATAATTTTCCATGGATTCTTTATTATTTTTAATGATTGTAAGTTTTGCAAATTGAAACTGTAACGAGTAGCGAATTAATATTAAGAGGAATTAATTTATCGAAAACTCTTACAGGCTGTAACTCTGTAATTTGTTTCACTTATATATAATAAACAACAAACAATATATGTAATAAACAAACTTCATAGTTGTAAATATAAATAATAGTTACTTCTATCGTTATTTCTCCCTGAAAGTAATCTTTCAGTGTATCAAAGTTTATTAAAGGCCATGCAATCTCTGACCGGCAGTTACGTGTGCATATAAAAGTTCCAATAGATAATAAATCTATTTTTTTTTCTTTCAGAATCACCACAGATGTCTCGGGCAAAGCTTGTGAGATACGGAGGATAGCCTGATGGGCACAGTTCCAGGACTCTCCGAAACAAAACTTAAAGACAAGATGCGGGATTCGTTGGCGAGAACGATGCCAAACAGGCACAGCTTAAATTCCCGAAGAAGCATGCTTCTCTACGGATTCCTAGGAATTCTGTGCTTTGTGAGGACGATCGAGAGTGCCCCACTAACGGAGAGCAACGAGTCCACGAAGCTACAGCCAACAGGGACACTAGCGTCAGGACTGCAATCGAAAAAGGGCCAAGAGGAGGAGGTGGGAAATCCAAGCGAAATCGCGTATCAAGCCTGGCTCTTGATAGACGGACATCCGGATTCCCAGCCATTGGGAGGCTTAGACTCGGCGAGTCTTCTTCGCAGGATAAAACCAAAGAGTATATTTGTCGCTCCGAATCTCACGGCCTGCCCTGAAGGCTACCAGGACGACACCATGAACAGATGCGTGAAGGATGTGAATATCGATCACCAGGCGCATAAGGGATTTATCGTGCAGCGATTGCAAGCAATTTTCGGGCCTAAATCACATGCCGCGGCTTCTTCCTTGTCTTCTTCGTCTTCCTCTGTTCCCAGCGGACCTCTCCAGCTTAATATTCCCTTCATAATGTCCGCTCCGGTCAAGCCTGCTGAAGAAATGATCAATTTGCAGGCCCACAATTCCGAAAAAGCAACTTCAACGACAGATTCATCGATAATCGTCTCGGAGGACTCTTCCAACAAGGAAAAGGCTGACGATCGTCATGAAGACGCTATAGTAACCGTCTATGAGTTAAACGAGGACGAAAGCACGTTTTTTCTTGGGAATAAGAGTTCCGAAAATTCTCAGGAAAATGATAAGAGCTCTTCGACGGAGCCTGATCTCGTGGTACCAGTAGCCGACTCAACTACAAATTTGTCTAGTGTCGTTGATAACAAGACACCGGCAACCATTGACAAGATGCATAATCTCACGACGTCAGTAGGTGACTCGATTCACGAGGGTCACGAAGTAGCTTACGAGGAGACATCGACTAGAGTTGAAGAACATGGCAAGGAAGTGAATATTTCGCCAACTCTCGTTCTTCTACTGTCGCCGACGAAAGTCCCGTCGATTCCCGTGTCCAGCAGCGATCTCATAGTCACTCACAACTCGAGCCTCGGCCAAGTTGTCATTAAGATGGAAAACGTAACGGGCAACGCGACCGAAGAGATCATCAGGGTAAGCGTACCTGAACCTATCGCTTCGTCGAGCTCGACCAAGATTAATTTAGATTTCGATGTGAATTCGACCGAGGATTCGAGAACTGGCGTGGATTTTACTTCTGGTGAGGACGGCGCGATTGAAGCGACCGAAGCGACCGAAGCTTACTACGATGAGAATTACGAGGATTCAACGGAGACTGAGGACGAAATACTGAAGCACAGCGAGGCTGGAATGACCGTGACGCTTCCAACGCCCGGTAAACGAGTGACAGTAAAGTCAGCCACGGTCTACAGCGATAAGCAACCCACAGGAAACAGCGAGATATCGAGCGAGGTCATTATTAACGGCGACTTTGTACGAGAAACAACGCTCGTTGACTTTAACGTGAGCAAACTACCGAATTCCACGAGTTCGAGCCTCACAGACGATTCAGAAAGACTCGGAGAGGCCGCGAAAGATATGGAAGACGTGGAAACTGACTTGGGATCTTCCTTCGACGATTTGAGAAACGATAAACGCTACGGACACATCTCAAAAGCCGAGGACACACAAAGTAACGATTCATACGTGAAAAAATTAACGCCATACGATACCTCGAACGGAAACGATACCTCACAAAGAAAAATGCCAATTGTCGTACTTCCCTCGAGGCCAATCGAGGAAGAACTCGAGGAAATGATTCGAAACGGAGCGACCTCGACGGAAAAGACCGACAACACCGAGACGATGATTGCTTCATCGACAAACGATGCTGGAACGTTCGTATTTCGGGATAAACCGAAATTCGATATACCACCTTTCTCCTCGAGTAAAAAACGAGCGGGTCAACCGTTCCGATACGAGGCAACGACAAAAATTCCTCAGAAGCTCTTCGCTACTGTGCCGAATGTCGACGGTGTCTACGACTACGAGCCGAGAGAGCATCCTCATCGAAATCCCTACGGTGTTCCCGAGGACGACGGTTTACCGGTGATACGTACAATAGACGAGCAAAGATATCGCCCAGATACCGAAGAAGAGGATAAACATTTTTTTGACGCTCAACAGCCGCACGATTACGTAAGATTTCCGAGCTACGACAGGCACGGTCGGCCAAATTACGTGAGGTTTCCGTCCGAAGAGGCCAATAGCATTCATCGGAACGAGTACAAGGAGCGCAGGCCATACAATCGCTATCAGCAGCAGTACGATTATGAGAGAGACTCACCAGCTACGAAAAATCCTTCCGGACAGGATATTCATCAGAAACAGTCGTACTGGTGGCTTCCGCCAGGCTGGAGAGTCGACAAACAGCAGCAGGAGGCTCATCAGAGATCGAGATCCGGTACAGATCAATCTCGAACGCCGATGCTACTCCGATTCTGGACGAGAATGCCATTAGCGAGGGATCCGAATCTTAATTATCAGCATCCAACTTATCCTACCCCAGGAGCCAGGGATTCCGGCTCCGCGAGGAGAGTAAATTATTACAAAGAAATGTCAACGCAGGATTTGAACAGAGCATTCGCAAGAAAATATCTGCCGTCTGCGATTGGTGGTTAATTCGAGTCCAACGAGATTCGAGGAGCTTGCTAAACTCTGTTATAATGCAATTCGATCCAAGAAACATTCTTGGACCAGTAAAGAAAGACTGTTTGTTGCCGGAACACGCGAGAGGCCCAGTGAGCGCGATAACGCTGGGAAAACAAGATTTTTCCCGGGTAAACGATTATTTTGGAAACAGGCGAGAGCGATAAGAAACTCTTACTAATACGAAACGTCTGTGGAACTAAAGAGAATTAACCTGACCGAATAATCGCCGAGCTGAGAGAAGAACAAAACGAAAAAGATGTTTTTACGGGGATTAAATATCTGATGTGACGATGAGAGAAAGAGCACAACAGAACCAATTCCTCTCGTTAGTGTAAATCATCGAAAAACCAATTAACGATACCGGTACTGAGTGTCGATTTTCCTCGCGAATGATCGTCTTTTTTTAGTTAAAAGACGATTTGTTATGAAAATTAAGAAAAAAACTTTATTTAATCTTTCTCGTATCGTACGCGATGATATTTGGAGATTTTTCATCTCACCGAGAAAGAAAAATAACAGCATCGTCAAATGCATAATAACAATATATCTGTGCGATATCGATAAACGATATTGATGCGTCATTAGGATAAATATAACAACAATAAAAAAACATCAACGAGATTAATAATGCATACACAACCGCCGAGTCTCATTGTGCTTAAGTTAATGGACACACGTGTGCAGAGGGACGCGACGTCAAGGCCTCGCGGGTTTACAGACTGATAATAGCGTATTACGGAACTTATTTATAAACGAGGAGTATACGCGAGGAGCGATGAACTTTTTACGGTGTAGCACAACATTTTGATCGATATTACGACAAGTGGTGGGAAAATGTAACAAAAAACAATTTGAATAAACAACGATCGTGAAGCTCCTGATTTTTATGGTATTAGAAATTAATAGATAATGTTAAATCTTGCTGCTTACGTGGATTAAAGTTTACGTATAAGAAAGAAGAAAAAAAGGAAATTAATTATTTAGCACTTTGACATTGCGGCCAGTAACTGTTACCGCCCCATCGTAATCTTACTACTACTGCTGTTGCTACTACTACATGTGGACTATCTCTTGCTTCATCAGACAAATTTGCTCCACTTATTCATCTCACTTTTCTTGAAAACTCCATGATGTAGCGTATTGTTCACGATAATACATCTAGAAACTAAAGAACCGACCATTAGCGTTTCAGTAGTTATTTTTCATTTGAAAAACTAATTATTGGTTTCACTGACAACAGGGATATAGATTTTTTTTAGTTACTCCAGTTTAGGATATTATAAAGAAAATTTTTATGAACTGTTATTTCTTTTCATTACAGATATTTTTTATTTAATATTTCTTTTTTTTTCTCGAAGAAATGGACCAATTTTTAGTTTAAAAAAAAATGAAAATGTTTGACAACGCATAAAGCAGATAATCAAGAAAAAAAATTGACAATTCGGTTTATTATTATTTATTTTTTGAAGAATAATCAACAGCTAGGAATCTATTGGTCGGTTGATGGAAGCAAATAGACTCCCACGTCTTTACAGTAGTATGCATGATGTCATACTTCAAAAATAATTATAAAACTACCAATTAATTGTGTCAATTCGTGTAAATATTGTATAACGTCCATTAAGTAACAAAAAAATAAAATTGTATATACGCGGCGTAAAGTAAATAGAGTAATCACAAGACGCAAGTACTGTTGACTCTCAGAATTATATAGTGTAAACGGTATAAAGATATAAACTCTGTCAAAATTTATTATTACATATAATATATATATATACATACATACATACATACAAATAATATTTATAGCTAAAGGATTAAAGAACAAAATACATTTATGTATATCTCGTCCGTGTACTTGTACATCTCGTGTGTGAGTGCGTGTAAGCTCTCATTCGTATACTACGTAAATGGAAGGCAAAATCAATGAAAAAGATACACCAATGATATGTCACTATACCAAACGGTTGTTTTATTATTTATTAACTAATTCCTGAAACCCTGGTAGTATCGTATCATAGAAACTGCGAAAAATCTCGATATCGTGATTAAACTTTTTTTCCCATAGATTCGTTTTAGCTGACGATATTTATGTAAAATCGTAATAAATATAGAAATTTCGTTGAAATTTTTCTTACACGGTTGCCCTGGCTAACGTGTCGAGAGATAGGGAGTTAATGATTGCAATGACAAATCATCGAATTAAATATTTGTATAATAGAAAAGAAATAATTGTACGGTTTTTTCGTTTTCATTTAACTCTCCACTCGCCCCCCCCCCCCCCCCAACAATCTCCTAAAATTATTACAAGCTTAGAATTAAACTTTTAGACCTTTGAAACCTCTGGCGAGTAGAAATATTTCCGAAGACTCGTCTCGCGTCGCTCCAGGCCGAACAATCTTTACGGTTTTGTAGAATCGCAACAAATCCTTTTCTAACTGCTGAGACAAACCTCCGTCCCAAATCTTGGTAACAAAAGTACCGTTCACAATTAAAATCTGTATCGAGAATTTCAGCGCCGCGTACGCTAGATCTATTATTTTTTCGTGATCTATAAGCCGGACACCCGTCGCGTTTGGCGCCATATCCGACAAAACTACATCTGCAGAACGTCCGTTTAGTACATCGAATACCTTTTTTTGAGTATCTTTGCAAGTAAAATCTAGACTACCTAAAACACACGCACCATCTATAGGATAAATAGGTAGCTTGTCTATAGCCACTACGCTTCCTCTTCTTTTTTCATCAAGGTTTTTCCCATCGGCATTCGACAATTTTACTGCAACCTGCGTCCAACTCCCAGGAGCAGCTCCGCAATCGACTACCAACATTCCAGCTTTCACGATTCCGAATCTCGCATTCATTTCTAGCAATTTAAATGCGCTTCTGCATCTGTATTTCTCTTGTTTCGCCTTTTCCACATAGGGATCTCGCAGTTGCCGTATCAACCATTGCTGAGAACTTGGCTTCTTACCCTTCAAGTTGTTTGGCGTCTCTTTCAGCAAAGCTCCGCAGGTGTGAAAGTTGCGTTTTTTCGTCAAGTTTTTGCAAATATTCATTATTTCTAAAAGAAGAAAAAAAGAAAAAGATACAGATTAGATTCATAAGCTTCAAACTATATTATCGATAATACGCATCACTTAAGTCTGAAGTAATATTTATAAATTACAAAGTAACGTTGGAGCTCAAGAATATATTTCGCTTGCAAATAAATATACAAAAATTGTTAAGATATTACTTAAAGTTTACAGGTTATGAATCAGGACCCAAAAGTATTTACCTTGATAATTTTCTTATCGTACTGAAATCATTCTCGAATTTCATTGATCGTCGACAAAAAAGAACCACAGAATTGATTAAAAACACAGAATATATGAAAATCGCTACGACAGTGTGATTATTATTGATAGAATATGATAGCCTCCATAATGAATTCATCGAGCATGGAACAATCCAGAGAACATTTGGCAGACTTTTTTGAAGTAATGAGTTAGTAATTACCCCTGCCACTGCGAGCGCTGCCTGTATCGGTGTGTACCAAGCGTCGCCGCATAGTTGTAGCTCCGCCTTCTTATTATGCCACGAGAAATGTGCGCATCCAATGGTTGGAGTGATCGGGTGATGTTGCGTTCTTGCTCCCACTCACGCGCTCTTGAATGCTTGAGATGACGGTATTTCTCGCTTGTATTCATCCCATAAAGCAATCGGAACTGTAAATGAAAATACATCTCTTGATAGCATATTTTCTATTAACACGTTGACGGACAGTAGAAACAGGTTATACTATATACAGGTTATACTAGACGGCTATAGACGCAACTGTCCGTCAACGTGTTAATAGTCAAAAGATTGAAATTTCAATCATCTGCAAACATATTATATATTGTTGGTGTTCAAACTAAACGGACTGACAATCAGCTAATTTCGCAGCTCTCAATTAAGTGCAATGAATCTACTGTCGAGCGGTATATAAAGTGTGTTCTCTTTTATTTCGGAAACTGGGAGATCCCGATTCAATTCTCATACCTGTAATTTTTTTTCCCCAGTTACAAGAAAGACAACGAATGGTCGGACCGATGGTAACGTTTATCCTTTTGTCATACGAAATGTATGCCCGATTAAATGTGGCACTACATCTATCGTTACCTTTTCTGATATTTTATGGGAAAAGGATCCTCGAGCTAAAATGATATAAAAATAATAAGTTCTTATCAACACATTATGGAATGCGTACAGTTAAATGAATGTTGAATGTGTTCTCTAGAAAAGCTGTTTTTTAGGTTATTATTAAATACATGATATTCGATGTAAAGACAATTGCAAGATTCTACTTTGCATCTTTGTGTATTCAAATATTTATAGTATTCAAATATGCTCTCTGAAACTGTATATATTCTCAACATCGGGAAGAAATTCTTTTTTCTCCTGAAAATAAAATAAAATTAACGATAAAATAAAATTAACGATACTGGGACTGCTTGGTTTGTGGTGAAAAAAAACGCCTTAATCCGTTCGTCCATTAATCCATTATATATGAGTTGTATCAAAGTACCTGAAACGTTTTGAGTCTGCTTAATTTAAACGCCACAAGTAAGCTTATTAATTATTTAATTTTTTAATATTCAACTATGAAACAACAGTGTCCCATTGATAATTGATTCACGCTTATGAGGTGAAACAAGATCACCGCAAATATTAGCATTACGGATGCATGAGTGTGAGAGAGAACGGTAGGCTATCTCACCAGTCTCCCGCTCAAACTGCTCTATAACGTTACACCGTTAGTGCGAGAGAGAATGAGTAGCCTGTTAGGCATGAGTGCAAGAAAGATGACAGAAAAGGGGCGTGCCATAAGGTTTGTTTTATGTGACTGACACATCGACACATTGCTACGCAGTCTTCAGGCGGAAATCGTAACTACTTTTACTCTACCAAATCTTAACACGGCGCCCTGTGCTTCCATGTACATCTCTGTCCTCTGAACATAGTTACTAACGTGAAAGAAGATAGACATAACGTAACGGTGGCGTTGTGAGTGCGGTTTGCGGTTTTGTGCACACGTTAGCTTCGTCGATAATGCAGATTCACGTACGCCGGGATGGTATAGCATATGCGTGCACTCTGATTTATGTGATATTTAGACCGCGATTAGTAGGGGAATCTCCAACGGGCCTGTTTTAGATTTATGTACACTGGATTGACGGTCGGTATAACAGATAGCGTTTGCACGCTGGCTTCCACGATAATACAGGTTGTGTTTTGGAAGGTGCACTTCATAAATACAATATTCCTTTGTATACGACGTGCAGTTTTTAAAACATAGTTTTTACGTAAGGTAACCAACGTTTAAAATCGATCAACGTCGGTTGAACGAGGCCTGAGAAACAAATAACTGATTTCCATGCATGTAGGACTATATTCTTTTCTAGCGGTTCATTTAAAGAGCGTCTTTATTATATATATATAGCATTACTAACGACGATAGAATCAGCTATGCTGATAGGCCACACCTGATCAGCAGCCAAATTCAAATCAAACAACATAGTCATCGCTGAACTATAGTAATCGTAGTGTAGTAACTATTGTATACGTCACCAAAAGGAAAGCATCTATCTTGCATTGGTACAGTTCCTATTGGCCTTTCCGTAAGTACGCTTTTTTTTAGTGCGCATGCTCTTAACACAATTTTAAATGAGAACGTGAGATTAATGATTTTGAATCTGAATCATCAAATGTCTACCCAGTAAACACATAACGGCACGATAACAGCACGGTGTGGCACAGAGTGGCATATGGTTTGCCACTAGAACGCACACTTTTATCCGACATGCTACATTTTGGTGGCACAGGCCTCAGAGATGAGTAGACTCTGGTCAGAGAACAGAGATTTACATGGAAGCACAGGGCCCGTGTTAAGATTGGCAGAGAAGAAGAAAAAGTCTATTACGATTTCCACCTGAATACTGCGTGGCGATGTGTCGATATGATACCCACATAAAACGAAGTTTATGGCATGCTCCTTTTCTGTTGTCTCTCTCCTACTCATGCCTAACAGGCTACCACGCATTATTCTCTCTCGCACTAGCGGTGTAAAGTTAGAGCATAATGCTTGAGAGGGAAACTGGTGGGATAGTCTACCGTTCTCTCTCGCATTCATGCATCTGTAATGCTAATATTTGCGGTGATCGTGTTTCACGAAATAAGCGTGGATCAGTTGTGAATGAGACTGTTGTTTAATAGTGGTATAATAAAAAATGAAATAATCGATAAGCTCGCGTGAATGAGACTGTTGTTTAATAGTATCAGGGGTACAAATTGAAAATGCGGGTTTGATAACAGATGGCGTTACTAACGCTATACGCATCAGGCAGTACTGTGACTATGTTCATGTCAAAGCTACGTCTTATAGCTTTAATTTTCAGTATGTGTCAATTTGTCGCAGTGTCAAATTCATAGTTTTTTTGAGCTCTCAATATGTCGAGTTTCGTGCCAACAAAACAGCATTTGCGGGAAGTTTTAATTTACTTCTTTAATTTGAAGAAAAGTGCTGCTGAAGCACATCGATTGGTCTCCGAGGCTTATCCGAGTCATGTTCCATCGGTTTCAACGTGCGAGAGATGGTTTGTGCGGTTTAGAAGTGGTGATTTTGACGTTGAGGACAAAGAGCGGCCGGGCCAAGTGAAAAAGTTTGAGAATGCTGAATTGGAGGCAATACTCAATGAAGACTCGTGTCAAACTCAACAAGAGCTCGCAGATTCATTGGGAGTGACACAACAAGCCATTTCCCATCGTATAAAAGCCCTCGGAATGATCCAAAAGCAAGGACATTGGGTGCCGTATGAGCTGAAGCCGAGAGACGTCGAGCGCCGTTTTTTTGCATGCGAACTGCTGCTCGAACGGCAAAAACGGAAGGGTTTTTTGCATCGCATTGTCACTGGTGATGAAAAGTGGATCCATTACGATAACCCGAAGCGCAAAAAATCATATGGTTACCCCGGCCATGCATCATCATCGACGGCCAAACCAAATATTCACGGCGCCAAGCTCATGCTCTGTATTTGGTGGGACCAGCTGGGTGTGGTGTATTATGAGCTATTGAAATCGAACGAAACCATCACAGGAGCACTATACCGAACTCAATTGATGCGTTTGAGCCGCGCACTCAAAGAAAAACGGCCACAATACGAGCAAAGACACGACAAAGTAATTTTGCAACATGACAACGCTCGGCCACATGTTGCAGCGCCGGTCAAAACATACCTACAAACGCTGAAATGGGAAGTCTTACCCCACCCGCCGTATAGCCCAGATATTGCTCCTTCCGATTACCACCTTTTCCGATCGATGACACATGGCCTAGCTGACCAGCGCTTCCATTCTTACGAAGAAGCCCAAAAACGGGTCGATGACTGGATAGCAGCCAAGCCGGCCGAATTTTTTCGTGACGGTATCCGTAAATTGCCAGAAAGATGGGAAAAAGTTGTGGCTAGCGATGGACAATACTTTGAATAATTCATTTGTTACCATTTTTTCAGAATAAACGTTCAAAAATAGAAAAAAATCCCGCATTTTCAATTTGTACTCCTGATAGTATAATAAAAAATGAAATAATCGATAAGCTCGCGTGGTGTTTAAACCAAGCAGACGCATCATTTTTCAGTGACTTTGATATAATTTATGTACAATGGATTAATGATTGAGAGGGCTACGGCGCGGTTTCTATTACTGCGAACTAAGCAGTCCTAGTTTGATCCCCGTATTGTTATTTTTTTTTCTTTCGAAGGGAATTTCATTGGTATAAAATTTTAAATAAACACGGATGCAAAATAGAACCTTGCACGTTGCTTCCTCATTACTTTCGACCTTTGCAAAGTCAGCTTTATGAGAATGTATATTGATCGATTTTTATTTACGAAATTTATTTATTTTAGAAATTTATTTATTACGAAATTTACGAAAGTTCGAGAGATCATACTCGTTTTCCGAAAAATTCATCCTACCATAGAATGATACACCTGTTAGCGATTTGGATGAAAATAGTTGCAAACTGGCGAGGGCTGCGATCCGACTCGTGTGGAGTGTTTCAGGAAGATCGATCAACCCGCTTTCGAGATATAGCCAGTTCAATGTTAAATGCTCATCGCACACACAGGGACGCGCGCACGCTCACGAACATTTATTTTAAATATAATTTCTCGACGTTTAGGGACTTTTTAAGTAGTCTGGCATCAAACCCTGAAAAAAAATGTTATTGACGAAAACAAATCTTCCGGTGAGAAAGCAAAAAAGAAACATATTCAAGGGAGCAAGACCACATTGCGTTTCACTAATATGAATGATAAAATATAATAAATTGAATGCTGCCTGCGCTTATTCAGATTATTAATCTTTACATACTATACGGGATACATAGTATACGGGATAAAAGTTTTGGGACTCCGGACACAATACCGCGAGTCCTCACAAACCTCGGTAGTAGAGTGCGTCGCATGTTAGTCCCCTGCGAATTATTAATATAGTTTTCAATTCCATAAGTGTCACAGACACTTTAAGTTGACTATTAATATTATTATTCATCGTTATTAAGGAGACATTATTGCTTGCTCAGAGTGAACCAACCAACTATGTGTACATATATATAAGTGATGAAATATTATTGGACTATAATAAGTATTTTTTTTTTTTTTTTTTTTTTCTCTTTAATTTTCAACTATAATCTGTTATTATCAATAACAATAAATAGTTTAGAGTAATTGCAGTTAAAACAGAAATAGGTAGAGATCCATCGATTCTCCCCTGATTGGTGGTTGCATTATATGCGGATTTTGCGTTTTTTTTTTTTTTTTTTTTTTTTTTTTTTTTTTTTTCTCTCTAGTTATTAGTTGAATCTTCGGTGTAGATGTCCCGGTTTGAATCGCCGGAGTCTCGTACTTTCGGAGTTGTCTTCCACTATTCTTGCGGCTAGCTGGTTCGGGTGATTTTCGAGTCGATCCTGGTAGTTTTTACTCCACTTTTTTATTTCCTCATGGACGGTGTTGATTTTAAGGTCCTTATGTAATGATGTGTTCTTGACATACCAAGGTGCATTCACTATCAGTCGTAGCGTTTTTGACTGGAATCTCTGAATTACTTCGAGGTTTGAGCTGCTGGCTGTTCCCCATAGTTGTATCCCGTATGTCCAGATTGGTTTTAGAATGGCCTTGTAGACGGTCAGTTTGTTGTGTAGTGATAGCTGGGAGCTTCGCCCAATGAGCCAGTACATTTTTTTCAGCTTTAGGTCCAGCTCCTTCCGTTTGGTTTTTATGTGTTTGGCCCAGGTGAGCCTTCTATCGAGGTGCATACCGAGGTATTTGACTTCGTTTACAACTGGAAGGGTTTTGTTTTTGAGTCGAACGCTGGGACAATTTCCTTTTCTTAGTGCGAACGTAATGTGGACGGATTTTGAGTCGCTTGCTTTCATTTTCCATTTTTCCATCCATTTTTGAATTTTATTAAGTCCTCGTTGGAGTTTTTTGGACGCTGTTTTAGGATTTTCGTGTGTGGCCAGGAGAGCAGTGTCGTCGGCGTATGTCGCTGCTGTGATGTTTCTATTAATAGGCAGGTCAGCCGTGTATATGGTGTAGAGTACTGGACCTAAAACACTTCCTTGTGGTACACCAGATTTGATTGGGTGGAAACTTGAGAGATCTTGTGCATAGCGTACTTGAAATTTTCTGTTAGATAAGAAAGATTTTATTAATAGGAAGTACTGGGGCAGGTGTTGCTTGATTTTGAACAGTAGTCCGGTATGCCATACTTTATCGAATGCTTGCTGTATGTCGAGAAACACTGCTGAGCAGTATTTTTTGTTCTCTAGGGTGTTACTTATGGTGTTGTATACTCTGTTAATTTGCTCAATCGTTGTATGGTTGTTCCTGAATCCAAATTGGTGATCGGGAATGAGCTTTTTTAAGCGTATTTCTGCATTCATTCTTTTAAGCAGTATTTTCTCGAAGATCTTGGAGAGAATAGGTAGCAGGCTTATTGGCCTGTATGATGTTATTTCGTTCGGTGGTTTACCTGGCTTCGGAATCATGGTGATTTGGGCGAACTTCCATTGGTTCGGTATTTGTGTCGTACGGATAATTCCGTTGAATAAGTTCGTAATAAAAACGAGTCCTTTGCGTGGTAATTCTTTTAATACTTGTCCCGTGATTAGATCGTAGCCGGGGGCTTTTCTTGTGCTCGTTTCCTTCAGAATAGCTCGCAATGTTTCTTGGTGGGCAACTGACTTAATGGGAAAGGATAGTGGGAGGGCTGCATTCAGGAAGTTGTTTACTTCGACGTCGTCACCGCTTGTTTGGTTAGTTAGTGGAGTGAAAACCTCTGCTAGGTGCTTTGCGAAGACCTCAACTTTCTCAGCGTCGCTGTTGGCCCAGTTTCCATCATCTTTTTTGATGGGAGGATTTTGGTGTTGTGGTCGTTTCATGTTTTTGGTGACTTTCCATAGGGAGTAGTCTGTGTCTTTTGTGTTGGATAGGTTTAATAGTTTGGCTTGGAATGTGTCATTGTTATAGTCTTTGATGAGTTGAGTCAGCTCTCGTGTGACCCGGTTTAGGGTAGTTTTGTCTGTCGGGTTTCTACTCAGTTGCCATTTTCTTCTCAGCCTTCTTTTATCTGTGATTTTGTTTCTGATGTGCGTTGGATATTTGATGCTATTGTCTTTTGGGTTTGCTGCTGGTGTTGCTGTCCAAGCAGCTTCTTGGATTAGCCGTGTGAAGTGTTCCGTTGCGTCGTCGATTTCGGCACCATTTTTCATTGGATATCTTAAGTTTATTTTTTCGCTGATTATTTCTCTGAATAGATCCCAGTCTGTTCTTTTGTTACAAAGGGAGGGATGGTTTTGTTTGTGAATTAATCCAGTACTCAGTGTCAGCTTCACTGGAGAATGGTCAGAAGATAGGTCATGTATCTCTTCTGTGTGGGTAAAATTGTCTGCTATTCCCTTTGTTACAAAAAAATCTAGTAGATCTGGGATTTTGTTGATGTCCGTGGGCCAGTATGTGGGTTTTGAAGTGGAGAGTCGGTTGCATTTTTTCCTTTCCATGGCTTTAAGTAGTTCCCTGCCTCTGGTGGTGATGATTCTCGAGCCCCACCACTGATGTTTAGCATTATAGTCGCCTCCTGCTATGAAGCAAGGTCCAAGGCTCTTGAAAAATTCAATAAACATCTCCGCCTTGATTGCGTGTTTTGGAGGACAGTAAACAGCTGATAGGGTGATTGGTCTATTATTTAAATCGGTAACGACTATATTCGTGGCTTGTATGTATTCTTTCTCGAATTTTTTGATCTCATAGTGTTTTATTGTGTTTTTTATTATTATTGCTGTGCCACCGTGTGCGGTGTCACCAGGGTGTTTCGTATCGTATAGTGTGTATCCGTGGATTTTTAAGTAGCTTTTACTCGTGAAGTGGGTTTCTGAGACTAGCATAACATCTATTTTGTTTGTATGTAGAAAAGTGGTTAATTCTTGGCGTCTTTGCACCAGACCGTTGGCATTCCAAAGTATTATTTTATAAAACTTATTCATTTTTAAGGGCTTTTTGTTAGTACTGCGGTTAGTAAATTAACCATCGTATTTAATAGTTGGGTTTGTTGTTGTATCATTGTTCTAATTTCTTGAAATGTTTTCTCAAGTATCGCTACTACTTGATTTATGTTCTCTCTGTCATTGTTGTTGTTGTTGTTGTTATTGTCGTTGTTGTTGATGTTGTTGTCATTGTTTTGTCTGCTAGCGCTCGAGTGGGTCGCTTCGGCGTAGCTTAGCGTTTTTCTCGGGAGGTGGTTCCTTGAGTATCTGTCGGTTTGTTCGTTGTTGATTGTAGGAGTGCTTGTGTGTCTCGTTGTGGGGTTTCTTTTTTCAATTATTTCTCGATAGACTCTGCAACCTTTATAGTTAGCAGGGTGCTCGCCGTCGCATAAGGCACATTTGGGGGCTGTGTCTCTTGATTTAGTGCAGGTGGAGGTCTCGTGTTCATCTCCGCATTTTACGCATCTATATTGTCTACGACAATATGATTTAGTGTGCCCGTATCTCTGGCATCTAGTGCATTGCACTACCGTTGTTTTTTTCCTAGGAGGCTCGATTTCAATTTTAGCATTCAGCAAGGTATCAATTTTATATATTTCTTTATTGTTATGACTGGGTTCGAGGTCTACGAAAAAGGTTGGTAGAGGGTTTTTAGTTTTTGCGTGACGGACATTTATGATGTTCCGTACTTGGTGCCCAAGGTGTTCGATGGCTTCCTTAATTTCTTGTGTGGGGGTGGTTGGGTGGAGTGATTTGATGACTATCCTGTATGCTCGCATTTGTTTGAGTTGGTAGGTGTGGTAGGATGCCTTTTCATCGTCGAGGATGCGGATTATTTTTCGGAATGACTCAGTATTTTTCGCCATTATTTTCAGTTGTCCTGTATTTCCAGTTGTCTTGTGGGTATAATCGTTATTTCGTATATCTTGCTCCAGTTTAGCTTTTAGAGCTACGATGGACTTTACTCCGGGTATGAATATAGGTGGGGGCTTAGGCTCACCACTGTTCTCGTCAGGTGATTTATTGTCTTGTGTGTTTTGATTCGGATTTTGATCGTTGTTGCTAGTAAGAGAGGCATATCGATTTTGCGTCGGGATGGCTTGTGTATTATCGTCACTGTCTAGACTGGCGTTTCTTCTAGCGCGCTTTCTGGGATGCGAGATTTGCCAGAGTGGAGAGTTTTGCGAGGAGTTATCCGTTGAAGGATTTCGTGTAAGGATAAGAGGTGACATAATACCTCTTGCTGCCTCTTGGATGACCTCGTTGTCTTGGTTACTCGTGTTGTTACTTGAATCATACATCTGTATGTCGTTGTCCTTCGAGGTTTGGTTTCTTCCAATCATGATGATAGGAGGTTGAGAAGGTGCTATGTGAGTATCTTTTCTCTTTTCAAAGAGAAAAGATCTCTTCGTTGATTATTCACGGATGCTTGTGTGCTGTTAATCGTTCTTATTATATTTCTTATTTCTATAATCTGTACAACGTACACGGTGTAAACACAGTATTTCTCGGAATTATCGGAGCGTACGATAGCACGTCCGTCACTCGCGACGGCTCGAGAAGTACTCGATAATAAGTATAAACTTTGTTTCGACACTCAACAAAAATTGTAAGTATGTTTGTGTTTATGACCGAATGAATGAATTTACTGAATAAATTTCAATATTGTTTTCTTTCTACAACACAAGATAAGTAAATATATATTTACTTCTACGTTATTTCTTCAACTTATCCTATTTCGAGAGATCGATCCCGTGTAGGGGCGGCGACGCGGCAATTCTCACAATAAAAATAATTAAAAAACCCTGCGCTTAACGCAGCTAGAGATCTTACGTTCCACGTTACTTAGCCTTCTGCTTCGAACGTAACAAATTGGTGGAAACTGTGGGTTATCGTCTAGTTTATTCTCTCAAGACCAGTGGCTATGAAGATTAAGTAGAATCTTGTCATCATTTTTAGTTTTCTTTTGAGTTACTTCGCTATTGCTGTATAAATTTGTGTATAAATTTAAGCAAAATATTATTTGCTTCATTTTCGTAGGTCGCCATGCCTAATTACACAGGCGGTGGTTCCGGGGGGCTGAATCATACTGCCTGTCCGAACACCACTGTGGACGCCACGGTTTTAATGATTATCATGTCGGGTATGGTGGAAAATTTGTCGTTACAAAACAGTATCGGTAATATTCCCTTATTCGATCACATCGGTGACGTGCCCCTGAAGGATTCGCTCCAGGACATAAGGAATTGGAGTACGCTCGGTCCCCTGGTTCCGAACCTGGGTATGTTAGTGCGTTAATCTCGCAATTACAGTGTGACGCGCCAAACTGCGTACATGGTCGAACCATAAATACGGTGGAAGAGTTGATCAAAACGTTAAAATCACGTTTAGCTCGCGGTAAAACCTTCGACCATTATTCAGCAGAGATCGCGCGCGTGGGTATGAAGCAGACCGAGACAGTCGGGAAATTCTTTGATCGGATGCGAATTTTGGTTCTCTGTGGACGCAGCGCGTGAAAAAAGGAATACGGTGCAGACGCCCCACTCCGGAAGGCGACCGCCTGTCTAAAATCGCCCATCCGTTTGTTCATAGACGCGTTACCCTCGCAAACTGGTGACACCGTTGACTTGCGAGAGCCAGCGATTCTGGATGACGCGTTCGCGTTACAAGAGAGGCTCCCTATTCGTAGTGAGAGAAAGTGCGCCGTCGCGAATGGCTTTTCAGATACACCGCGACTAAAATCAAACGAGTCGTCGGTACTTTTTGTTAGGGATGACTTGAAGTATAGTAGATCGTGTTCTCCGTCAACTTCGCATCTACGAACTTTTCTTTTGCCACGGGTACTCTACCTCGTCCGACGGGTATCCTAAAGTCGGGGACACCTTATCGAGGATGAGAGTCGTGTCCCCATAACGAAGGCAACCACACCGGGTGTGAGTTGCACTATTGCTGTCTGCGCAGCACGGATTGCACTTGCTGCCCACGGAACAGAGCATCGAGGCGTGAAGGAGGAATAAGAAACCCCCACAGGAACAAAGGCGTCGTATAACCATGGAATATCACGAGAGGCTGATAGGTGGTCATAAATAAGTGACCAAAACCTATAGGGAAATTCGCGAACGATTTTATTGGCGTTCGCTTCCTAACGATCAGGTCAAGAATTACATCCGCTCTTGCAGGAGTTGCCAGGAACAGAAATGGGTTCGCTCAAAGATCCGAGAGCAGATATTAATTACGGATACCCCAGCTGATATACTTGACAAGGTTTCTCTCGAAACCGTGAGGCCCCACCCCACGACTCCTCATGGAGATACACATGTTTTGACCATACAGGACAACCTGTCAAAATATTGCTTGGCTGAGACCATACCGGACCTGAAGGCCACAATTGCTGAAGCCGTGGCGCGTCGATTGATATGTCAATTCGGCGCCCCTCGAGCTATTCTTGCCTATCGAGGAGCTTCGTTCACTAATCATGTGCATCTTCCTACATCAGCGCATAACTACTTTGGGGCAGTATAGCCTGTCACTTTATAGATTCTATTTTGCGGTGAAAGGGCTTTCAGTACTGTAGCGACACTCTCACCCGTGATTGACGTGTACACTGAAAATAGAATGTATCTAATATTAACAAATCTGGAGTTGGATATAGCGAAATAAATGTTTAATTACTATAAATAAATTAGAGTCGAGCCAAATAAGATTCTTTAATTGTTAGTAAATATTTTCTCGCTTTATTTGGTTCAAACCAATATTATTTAGCTCAATTAAAACTTGGTAATAATAACTGAATATTTATTTCGCCATATCTAACTCTAGATTTGTTAAGCTTAAATAAATTCCTCTCTCAGTGTATCTGCATTAATGATGCCATTGCAGAACCAAGATTGTTTCGTAGGTGCCTAGCAGGAGTCAAATAAAAAAGTGTAGACCTTGGTCTTTTTGACATGACAATGCACTGTCAAAAAGTGAAATGTCGCGACAAAAAAAATTAATCAGCTCGAGAATGCTAACACTGTGTACCCAGCTTCTTTCAGATTAAGTATTGCACTATTTATATCGCTTATCCGTGCTGGCATTGATAACGTCACTCTCACTTGCAATCAATATGAAAGAAGCGAAAAAGAGTTTCCTCACTCTCGAAGTACATTCGTTTTTGAAAGAGGTTGTGGAAGCTAAACATGTGTTGGAGGAACAAATGTTTCCACTTTAGAAAAATTAGTGTAAGTATAATAGTATTGTCGCTTTCTCATTCGAACGCAGAGACCGAAGGTATCGTTTCTATCGTCACCAATGTCAAGACAAAAACTTGATAAAATTGGCCACAAGAACCTGAACGCTATGTGTCAAGTTAGGTCTTCTTCTCAAAATGCAAATCTTACTGGTCAAACTTTTCAAGTAGATTCTCCACCCCTCAGTCTTCGCTCAGTAATAATTTATATCCGACTTGACAGACAAACGTCAAATAAACAAGTTTTTTTTGTTTCCAACTTGCGACTAATGAAAGTTTTTAACTCAATGTAATGTAGGATAAATAAATAAATAAGATAAAAAGATTGATTGCTCAAACCAAATTATCATCGCTCCCGCGTGAAATAACGTGTGATATAACGACTAAATAGTTCTTTAAAACTTTGCGATTTTATGATAAAATAGTTCTTCGGGAATAAATCGGTCACGAGATAAATAAACGATATTAAAATACGAGTAAAAAAAATTAACATCAATAAACATAAATATAAAAATAAAAATCAATAAATAACGTGATGAATATGTATTTCTTCAATTTCATTATTTTTTTATTTATTTATTTATTTATATATATTTATATAGATTTATTACATATTAGGTGTATAACTTTGCTTCCGTCGTTTTTTCCCATAATTCGAGGCTTTATTGTAAAAAAACTGGGTATACATTTATGATTCAAAGTATTGTCCATCGCTGGTCACTACTTTCTCCCATCTTTCGGGCAAAGTTGTACACCTAATAATATTTAAAAACTCATTTCATAAAAGCCCGCGCAGTGGCTGTTGTGAAATGGGCGGGGCGTGACGGCGTAAAGCGCAAGCGAGACAAGCAGCCTTCCCCTAACGGACCAAGCGCGGGGAGCGTGGTGGGGGCAGTGAGAGAATACCCCTCAGATCCCTGCTCGCTGCTGTTCGCCAGTACGAAGAAATTCTGTTACTCCACGCAATTTGTCGTAACCGGCACTACGACTAGGTATAATAGAATCACAATTTTCGAGTGTTACCGTTCACGGTTCCTCAAAATTGCGCCTCACGAATAATTGCCAAAGGGGAATATAAGATGAACCTGACAGCGGGAAATCCACACGGTAATGGCCTGCTCTACGCCGGCTTTAATCAGGATCAAGGTATTCCACTTACTTTGCTTACGACGACGATTGCGCCTCAGTTGATTAATTTTACACGCATCTGACAGCCCGATGATACCTCGCTCCAATATTGTTGCCCGTTTAAAATCCCGTTAACAGGCTTCTCATGTATCGATCGTTCCTCATCCCTTAAATTTAGTATTTTCCTTTGCAATAACTCGACCCTGATTATCTGACAACCACAAATCTAGGTCCTCTTATATATATTCTATATTGTTTTTATGTTAACCTATATCAGTCGATAATATTTGAAACCCATTTACTCTCACTTTTCATGTATACTTCAAAATCTTTTGCTAAATAAACCTTTTAACATTGAAAGTATTTCACTAAATTTGTAACATTTAATTATTTTATAATATAAATTCGATTCTCATAATTTACACATATTTATTATACGCAATTAAATTGTTGTTTAAAATACATGTTACTTATATTTTAGTATTTGGCTCATCTAAACACAGAGGTGCATGTAATTTCAATAAAGTACGACCTATTAATTCTAATCTGTGAACCGGCAAATGAGGCTTGCTGTTGTATTATCGCTATAGTTGGTGTTACCTGGTTATTATTTATTTTATTTGTTTCTTTACAACAGCATATTTTGTTTGCGGAATGGAAAACGGATACCGGGTTTACAGCTGTAATCCACTGAAGGAAAAGGAGCGACACGACTTTAACAATGGAGGAGTCGGTTATGTGGAGATGCTCTTCAGATGTAACTATCTGGTTCTAGTTGGTGGAGGAGTCAAACCCATATATCCATCTAATAAAGGTAAAAAAAAAATGTTTCGACGCTTTGCCTTCTAAGACTCTTTTTAGACTTTGATTTAATATTTTTATTTATGATAAAAATATTTTATTTCAGTTATAATATGGGACGATTTAAAAAAACTTCCAGTTTTATCGTTAGAATTTAATGCACCTGTGAAAGGAGTTAAATTGAGAAGGGACAGGATAGTAGCTATTCTCGAAGGTGTTATTAAAGTCTATACGTTTACTCAAAAACCGCAACAGTTGCATGTTTTTGAGACAAATCCAAATCCAAAGGGTTTGTGCGTTCTTTGTCCAAATAGTAACAATTCGTTGCTGGCTTTTCCTGGCCGTACAAACGGTCACGTTCAAGGTGAGAAATATGAATATCATTTTTAAGGAGGCATGATATTCAAATATAAATTAATATTTGAATATCAAATTTCATTTAATCAAAACAATTTCTTTCAGGCATGACATTCAAATATCAACTCATATTTTGTTTAATTATCATTAATTTAACCCCTTGAGTGTCACTGACGCATATATTTACAAATATATACGTGAATATCGTTATATCGACACTCAAAGATGTAATATAAATGTAACACTGACAGTAAAATCGTATTTTTTATTGAAATTATAGTTATCGACCTTGGAAATACAGAGAAGCAGCCTTTGAATATAGAGGCGCACGAGACTCCTCTGTCTTGCATAGCACTAAATCTGCAAGGCACGAGATTGGCAACAACCTCAGAGAAAGGGACTCTGATTCGTGTTTTCGATACCCAGAATGGAACGATGATCAATGAATTGAGAAGAGGCGCTCATCACGCAAATATTTATTGGTAATTATAGAAGAATTTTACGCTCGTTGAGTTATAGGCTTTGATTTTGATCTTTGCACCTTTTCTTTTCAGTATAAATTTCAATCATGATTCTACCTGGCTCTGCGTTGCGAGCGATCATGGCACCATTCACGTATTTGCCGTTGAAGATCAAAAATTAAATCGTCAATCGAGTTTGGCGTCAGCCACTTTCCTGCCAAAGTACTTTAGTTCCAACTGGAGCTTCTGCAAGTTTCAGGTGCCGAGTGGACCTCAGTGTATATGCGCTTTCGGCACGGACAACAATAGTATTATAGGTAACGTAACAAATTTTCGTTAATTTTTTAAATCATACTTTGTATCCGATTGATAAAAATTTCTTTATATATTTATTTATTGCTTCTTCTTGTTCACAGTGATATGTGCGGACGGTAGCTATTACAAGTTTGTATTCAACAACAAGGGCGAGTGTACGAGAGACTTTTACGCGCAATTTCTCGAGATGACCGACGACAAGATGTGACCTACTGACGATACGAAACGAGAGGATGAGGATCCCTAGCCCGAGTATACGAGGAATCATGATAATGTACTTCTCGCGGCTCAGTTAGGGTCGAGTATCGGGAGGAGCAGACGTTTTTAAGTCTCGCGAAGGTCGATAAGTACGATGATTTCGAAACTTTTGAACAAAAGAGTCGCAAAAGCTGCTCCTGAGCTCAGATTTTCCGAATTTTTATTGCAAAGAAGGGATATATTGGCGCGTTATTGAAATTTGGATTATCCGTACTGGAATGGATTTTAATTCACCTATGTGATTCCTTTGCGGGTACGTCGTATAATTCTCATTTCATTTGGTAAATAAAAGAGGATTGGAAGAAAAAAATTGAAAAGGAGAACCCGTTCTTCGACTCTCTGAACCAAGAGACTACTGGACAAGTTTTATGCAGTGATAATGCAACCACACCATCAGATTTATGGAAGTGAAAACAAATATACATACATACTAGTTAACGGCGATGTTGTTGCGCGATAGATTATCATAAGCTTTATTCATAGTTTTTATCGTACATTCATTATATAAATCATACACACGAGAAGATATAATTATTATATTAATTATTAATTGTGTATATTGCCGTGAAAAGGGTGGAAAACAACAGGAAACATTAAAAGAAAAAAAAATTAACCCATACACACAGAACAAGGTTGTCATTTTCAGGAGGAAAAATGTGTTATTTTACCAGCACGAAATGTAGAATAAAATGGACTGCGTCTCATCACCACAAATGCGATCCGCTTTGCCGATTTTCTTTCTCGAGTCGCGATTTGCATTGTGTCGCGTTGAATTATCGCGAAATCTTCCATAGATTACAAATCTACAATCGACCAGTGCAGTTGTTTCATTACTTACAATTCAAATACTCAAATATCCACTTATTCCCACACGTAAGGATTGCTTAAATCTGTAATAATTTTATTTCCAATTTCTCAACCGTCTGCCTTCCATTGTACGATTAACAATTGTGCTACACTGGACCCTCGTTATAACGCTGTTTCTCGGATCCATGGTAGGATCCGCGCTAATCCCGCGTTATAACCGAATCCGCGTTATAACCAACCGCGTTATATCGAGGGTCCAGTGTAATTTTCTCCAGTCTTGCTGATGCCAGAAAAATGCTTTCTTTTTTTTTTAATTTATCACAGCCAGTGCGCGCGTGCTATTCAGCGAATTCAATATTCCATTTGTTAAAGCTACCCGGGGAAAAATTATTTTATGTCCCCTTAGATAATTAGTATTTTTCCCGAGAAATGCCCCTTTTTGCATTATCTTTAAATTTAACGCGTTCACCTTAAACCTCGTATGGCTGGGTGACAGCACGTGAACGTGATTTTGAACACTCGGCTGGTGGATGCGTGTACTTTTTTTTTGCTCCATGGATCTCGTGGGTCAAACCTTTCTTGGAGTCGAGATCCCGATAGGTGCTGTACACGACGAAACAGCAGTAGATATTTATGTGCGCCGCAAATACCACGATAATTTCTGTAAAGGTATACACGTGATTTTTATCTATTTCTTATATTTTATTTCAAGGGGTCATTCCACTGTGAAATCTTCGAAAAAACCAAAATTATTTACTTTTAAATTATTCGTACTTTGTAACGTGCAAAATCATTTTTCAATTTAACAAATTCTGGAATTTAAATTTTAACCGACGCCATTTTGTAAATTTTTTATTCATTAAAATAATTCTGGTTCGGATGATAACGACGCTCATTATGATTAAAAATCTTTTTGCATATTTTAATTCAGATGTATACTTTTCTCGGACTCCACTAAGCCAGCGGTCCGTCGTTGTTTTAAAATTCAATAAAAGTTTTCTTTATACTCTTAAAATGTTCTTTAATAAATATGCAAAACTTGAATTATATTAGACATTTCATTAACTAAAGAAAAATTCCCAAAAAATGACAATTTTTCAACGTTTCACATCGGAATGACTCATTAAATATTATTTTATGCAGCAGTAAATCAAAAGTACTCTAAATGTACTCTAAAGTACTAAAAATACTCACTCTCGATCATTCCCGATTTCAGACTTGCGTGAACGATGAACAGAGAGATAATTAGAGCGCCAAATTCTATTAGATTGACCATAATCCACGGTGCCATAAAGTTACGATTCTTCTGTGAAAATGAAAAAAAAGTCGTCAGTGTCGATATTTTCATGAATTATATATTTTAATTTATTCTCTTTTTTTAGTATCGGCTTACTATCAAAACTCCGTAGAGCAGGAGTATTATGGACACAAGGTGGATAACAACGAGCACTAGCCCCGAGTATATCATATAGACTTTCTCTGTAAGCAATAACACGATTTTTATTTGTATTTACTTTAGTAGGAAACAACTGTAAGGATTTCATTAATATATTTGTCTAAATCATTAAACCTGTGGCATTTTGATGGGCTATTTCCATTCTTTTGGTATTCAGGTGCATGGAATTTCCATCCTCGAAGGCCTCGCGTTCCAGAGCGTCCTCCGAGTCTCTGGCTACCATCTCTTGGACATCCATCGCGTGGGCCAACGCTAGCAGGCAGAACGTTATCACGATACCTGATGCAAACTGTAAGAAATGTGCAATTTCAAAATTTCACCCGCCACTTGGTTCAGATACCATTATTAAAGTTACAACATAAAATTTTGTCAAATTCAGCGCCGTGGATAGATTGAGTACTCACCAGCTGCGCAATGGCAATGAGAATGGTACCCTGCTTCAGGGTGAAGCAGTGCAAAAAATTCTTTAACAGGCCCACCCTCATCTTCAAACTGTTTGGTACGTTGATCCTTAATTCTCTAATTTAATCTCCATTTAATAATTTATTTCTTATTTTACGATTACTAAAGATTTTTTTTTCGACCGAGTTAGGTGCAGCGAACGGCAGTGATCAATAACTTTCACCGTTTTGTGCGAAAGCAACGAGTGTATAGAGTTAGGTCAGTACTGCAGGGGTTGACCACCACCACCGTTTACCACTAAAGCCAACACCTTCGACGATCGTCACGCGTTTAGTCAACAAATTTTTTCGTTTTACCACACGAGAAACTATTTCCTTAGACGATGATTCGCCAAATACACTGTTGGATGTAAAGCGTAAAATTACTCCGATTCTAGCGTTTTTTTAAATCTTATTACGAGTATCGCTGAGCCAGGAGCAACGACGAGGACAAACCGCGACGTTCAACCCCCCCGAGAGCCTTCGTGAACTCTGCTCGACATGCGCGTATACTACTCGACCCACTACAGCCTGCTTCAAAAGAATCGTACTTTTCTCGCTTTTATACCAGTCTTCTATTCTCCGAGAAAATCAAGGCTCTACTCTCACGTTCACAGTTATGCGACAAAACGTCCTACGCTTAAAAAATCGATAGAAAACGTTAGAAGTAAAAAAAAGATACATAGTAGAATCTTGCACATTGCTTCCTCATTATTTTCGATCGTACACAAAGACTCTATGAGGAAATATGGTGATCAATGTTGGCTTACTCTCTAAGAAAGTTTTGTCTGAAAGATGGAAAATACTGAGGAATCGTCTGAGCTAACACATTTTGTTAGTTGCGACATAAACTTAAGTTTGACAAATTACATAATTAAAAATACCCTAAAATCGTATTTGTTTAATATATTTAAACAAAAATTGTAGACGATAACCACAACTTATTGCGTAATTAGTGTCACAAATTTTAGAATGATTGCTTAAGTTGTTCTCAAATGTCAGGCCTTTCATTCTCCAGACTATAGTAATCTTGGTTTAAAAAATTCAATGATCTATAAAATTTGAACGCCTCCATCGACTTTGATCAGATTTTACATGATACATCGCTTAACATTCTTACATATGTATACAAAATTAAGCTCGAATTCTTGAAATCTCTCCAAATTTATTGCTGTGACAAAATTCATAATTGAAAATCCCATACATTCCGAACTCTCCTACTGACCTTGTCGAAATTCTATATCGATTATCGCTCAAAATAATTCAGTTAAATCAAAGCTTACGGAAATTAGAATGGTCATACTAGCTTTTTGAAAATTCAAAATCCTCGAAACAGTTTCCTGTTCTCCGAGAAAATGAAGGCTCTACTCACACGCGGATGTGGCAAAACGCTATGCTTTAATTAATCGATGGAAATCATTAGAAGTAAAAAAAGTAGAACCTTGCACCATTCATAAATAAGCTACCTTCATGAAGAAGTATGGTGATTAATTTTGACTGCTGGAAAGAAAGCTTTGTTTGAAAGGTGGAAAATTATTAAGATATCGCCCGAGCTATTACATTCTGCTAATAATAATTTAAACAAAAGTTTGACAAAATTTGATTGATAAAGAAATTTAAACAACAAATACGCTCTAAAATCACATAGCTTTAATATATTTAAATGAACCTTATAGCCGATAACAACAACTTATTGTGTGACTAATATGACAACTATTAGAACGATTGCTCAAGTGATTCTCAAATACCAGGCCTTTCATTCTGAAAGCTATAGCAATCTTCAAAAAATCAGTCTATAAAATTTAAACGCCTTCATCGATTTTGAACACATTTTATATCAAATATTGCTTGCTCGATTTTTTCAAATTTATTGAAGTGACAAAATTGAAAATTATAATTATTATAAAATCCAGACTTCTACAGATCTTGTCCAAACTCAACATACTAGCTTTTTGAAAATTAAAAATCCTCGAAATAGTCTGTTCTACGAGAAAATGACGGTACTGTTGGTACCGTCATTGGATGTGTTACATCCATACTTATGCGGCAAAATAAAACTCTATATTAGAATTTTTTTAAAAATGCATTGGAATACGAACGAATTACGTTACACCGTAATATTAATGGAAAAAGACGATACAATGGGATAATATTTGTACCTATCTTTTCGTTCAAATGAAAAAATTTGATAAAATTATCAAATTAATTTTTGTGGTTTTTTTAAATATAAAAAGTCAAATTAGTTTCGTCAGTTTCAATAAATCTAATTTATTAGAAATAATTATTTTGTTTCATATAATGAAACATTTTATTTTTATAATGTTTTGAGTTTAGTTTATAATTTTATAATGAGAATTCGACATAATTTCGTGATGTTCCGGTATCGCCCGAAAAGTTGGTTCGATTATCAAGAATTCAGCCATCATTTCAATAGTTGTCATAGAAACTTGATGTCACTGTCGTACTCGAACCTGAATGCAGTCGATTTGGGGCGACGCGCTGGAAGACGGTGGCGATAAATGCATCGTCTGACTTCATTAAAAGTCGATTTTACAATTTAAGGATTCTATAATAAATTAGTTAGTCCGAAGATGGATCGTAAGGTTCAGAGAGTCGGTGTGGGGGTTGGAGCATTTCACAACCCCCCGAGGGCCACGTACAGCGAGGAGACGAGAAATTTGATAAAATGTGAGTCAACGATCTTCTTGAAAATCGCACGTTATTAAACAAAGTCAATAAAAACAATATTATTCGTCACGCAGTGCTTATGGAGGAATCCAAATTAACTATGATGCAGAGAAAATCGATTCAGAGCGCTGTAGATCGTGGAGAATCACTTCCACCTCCTTCACGATCAACATCTTCCACAGAAAAGACTCAAGTGACTTTTCCATGCTACTGGAAGAAAAGATCGCAAGATGCAATTGCCAGTAGCGGCGCGTACGAGAGGGAACAATATAGGAGAATCGCACCTTTACGTGAGTCTGATAGAAAAGGTTCTGGACTTAAGGCGTTTGATGGGCTCAATAAAAATTTTCCGTTGTTTTACAGAATTTTTTACTTTTAATAAATCATATAATATAAAAATGATCAAAAAATAGAAAATTTATATATGATTATTTTGTGTTTTCGAGATAACGGGTTCGTGATCAGCGAAAAATGAATAAGTCGATATAAAATTTGTACATTTTCATTTTTTGTGCCCCTTTGACATAAATAGGTAGTTTTTGCAAATTTGTTGTAACTTCGCTTTCCGATGAAATTCCATTTGTATTCTGTGCTCATTTTCTTCGTGATCGTAAAATATAAGACTACGATCATTATTAAAATTTATTCAGATTCTTTAAGTTGAACAGTCGAATTTTGCAACTTTTTTCATACTTCTTTATATACTTTTTCTGCTATTTACAAAACTTTCTAACGGTCTCAAAAATCTAGATATTGGAACAAACCAAACGGCATTCTCTACGCCTGTTCGTCGCAAATTCATGTTACTACATGCAAACTTTAATCAGTCAACCGACAGAAAGTTATGGCTACTTGCACGTAGGTTCAGAATTACCAACTGAAGGAAAGGTAATGGCTACTGAGAACTAAAAAAAAACAAGAATGCAAGGAGGAACCTTGCAGATTCGTTCTTCATTATTTTCCACACTTGTCAAAGTCACCTCTATGAGAAAGTATGTTGATTGATTTTGGTTTTCTCAATAGAGTGAGTCAATCGAATTGTCTCAATATTTTGGAAATTGGAGCAGTGACGTTGAAGAATTAAAAATCCTGTAAAATTCAGACCACTTTTACGATTTCGGTCAAATTCTATACCAAATCGCCTAGGACGTATCTGTCATTACAACATAAACAACAATTTGCCTTGACAGCTGACAATTTATGAAAGTTAGAGTTGCCACACCTATTACAGAGAATTTTAAATACCATAAAATCAACCATGTTAAAGAAAACTCTGCGAAAATTGCACCCAAAAGAGGGGATGAGATACCCTAATTGTGTGCCAAAGCACACAAGGTACAAGTACGATTGAGTTCGAGGTGTTCTTTAAATATAGTAATTTCAATTTTCGGAGGCCAGGCACACACATACATCCAGAATATTTTTTTAAATCACTTTTTGTCCACGTTTAGGATAATTCTGAATAAGATTTTGTTCATAAAAAGAAAACTTCCTCCACGAGGAAGCAAAATGGACATTTTTGGGTTTGAAGAAATCCAAAATGGATGAAAAAATGCCTTCAGTACTTATTTTTTAGAACAATTTAATAAATTTATCATTGTAATATCAAAGTAATATGTTGTGGATAGTAAGAAGCATTAATAGTCGTGCAATTGAAAAATAATAATAAAATTGACGAATATATGTTAATTTCCGAAACGGTGTTTTTTCGTTAATTTTTTTAGATGGATCAACTATAATATTGTTCCGACTATGACGAGTGACGGTTTATGTTTCTTTGTTGAAAGATGCTTCATCGATTCCGCCCCTAGATTTATTGATAGTAACAAATTAAAGATTACAATAAATTATTGATCTTGCGCCGGATTATATGCCTTACGTTACAACTTTTAAGCTATGAACATAAAAATCTCGACGATGAATCAATAAACCAATAAATAAAATGAGTTATAACTCGTCATGATTGGACTGATATTATACTTTGGTCTTCTTAAAAACTGGACGGAAACACTTTTTATCGGACAGAAGCATTACTCAGTCCATGTTTATTTCTTTCAAAACATGACTGCAAACGTATTTATGCATTAAAAACATAGCTGCTACACAAACGACTCTTCGGAACAGTCGATTCAGCCGAAAAAAATTGTGGAAATGCTTAAAAAAATTTTGCACTGATTTTGCTATAGTGAAGTGCTTCACCCTTAACCCTTGACCGTCAATGACACACATATCGACAAATATATGCATCGATATCAATATATCAACGGTTAAGGGGAAATTTCTTGCTTTTTACGACCTGAATCAAGTTTATGTCGGAAAGTAAAAAATTGTCATCTACCGCTAATCAGGGTACGGAAAAAACTGATTTAAGTTTTGATACAACCGAGTCACTGATTTTCTACTGCAGGATTTTCATTTGCAGCTAATAAAGAAATACAGAAGAGACATCTGGCTTGCATGATGGCATACGGAAAGGATATGCCGCCGACGCCTCATGGTCCCAAGATACATCACAAGGCAAGAGCAGTATGTGGATTACCCGATGATGTCGATCCTCTTCGGGATCGTAAGTAGAACTTATCGTGCTACATTATAACTATCATGCATTTACAATTATTGTTAGGCTTTTTTGAGCAGTTGTGCAAGGAATTCGCGAGAGAATTGAGTTCCTCAACGATATGGAACACTTAGGACAGGGCAAGAAGTATCGTCCTATAATACATCAGGAAATCGCTCAGAAGATTCGTATAATCGAATCACTTGACCGCGGCAAATCTGCGGAGATCAGGAAGGAAGTGGAGCATCTAAAGTACCAAAGACCGCTACCTAAACCCTTTCCTATGGGAGAACTTGAGGATTCTTAGAGAAACGTGAAAATCCACTTAAATTACCAAATATAATTAATTCAATCGTTAACCGAAATGAATGAGTTTCATTAACTAACCCGAAGTTTTTATCATCGTCGACCTTTTTATTTGATTTATTTAAATGTGTTTCTTTTCGCTCACGGCTGCAATACAGCGTCGAGATGAGTCTACCGATATAAGAATTGGTTCGTCGAAATATCGAACGACGCAACGCGCTTTCGATATAGCTGCGTGCATATATATCGTACGACGGTGTAGTGGTTATTCCGCTTATCCCCGGCAGCCCTTCGATCAGCTGATATTTGTCAAATACTAGCCCTCTGACATGTTATTAAGGGGAGGCTCATGTCACGTGATCTAGGGTCCGAAGATCTTCAAGTGCGCAGAGCAAAAATTTCTAACCCATTTTTCTTGGGCCCAGATTTTCTGATAAATGTCGGATTTGTGGAGCTCACTCTACGCCACATTTATACAGTAAGCCCTACAAATTCCGATGTACCTAGAAAAATCTAGGTTGGAGGAAAATGTGTTGAAGATTTTGAGGTGAATTGTCAGCGGTATCGAGTTTCACCAAGAGTAGGCTCGAGTCACGTGATCTAGGGTCTGAGAATCCGAAAGTGCAGGAGAGAAAGAGCTAAAATTTCTAACCCAACTCCTTGGGCACAGATTTTCTGATAAATGTGGAATTTGTAGGGTGGGGGGGGGGGGCAACTTTGTGCTACATTCATGCAGTGAGCCCCACTCCTCTGGTGTATCTACGAAAATTTCCTATCTTATTTCCATTTTTCTAAAAATGTTTGGCACTTGAAAATATATATAACATCAAAGTTTTGCGGGACCATGTAAAAGTCTAAGGCGGGTAGAGAGGGGGATGACACGTGCATGACGATCTAAGAGAGAAAGACGACATACAGCACATCCTTTTAAGGGAAAGCGAAACATTCATATGTGCAAACAAAAGAGATAGAACTAGTATGACGCTCACGGTGGAGAGAGAGAGAGAGAAACAACACATTTTGTAAGTATGAAAGTTTTGTCTCGCTTTAAGGTGATGTAGAACTACTCGGTCGGTAAAAAAAACTAACCTAAATTTCTTTATCACGATTGATCTGTCGTATAAATGCAAAGAACGTTGCCTTCTGCCAAATAATTCTACAGGACGACGATCTCGTTTTTTATCCAACAGATCAACTATGGTGAAGCAATTCGGGGTCGCGGGATGAGTTCTATCTCTCTTGTACCCATACATGTTCCACATCACCTTAAATAAATAAAATAGAATAAATAAATAAAACTAAATAACGAAAATAAGATTTAATAGATGAATTTAAAAAAAAACATTTTTCGTATTTAGCGCTTGGAATTGGGCGAGTGATTGGTTGAATAATTCTCGTATCAATAGCTGATAACGTTTTCCATTGGTCATTGCACTGTCAGAATTTCCAGTTCCTGGTTAGCCGTTTTTTCTGGGATGAGAGCAAGTGAGACAAGTATACACCCAATATATATATCTGCTTCACCTGCACTTGATATTATGAAAATAATATTAGTCGCATTTTCTGCATTAGTCACACTTCAAAAATAATAAATTGACTAATAAAGAAAGAACTCTACACCAAATTGTCAGGGAAAGTGTATGCAACTCAAAACAGATCCATTGAGTGATTCCATCATTTCCATCCACCTCGTTTGTTCGTTGGCTTCGTACGGCCCTGAAGAACCGATCGAGAGTCTCACTCTAGTGTAAGACCGTAGCTTCGTTGCTCGGTGAGATCCCGGTGTCGCGCAGAGCCTACGCACACACTACAGAACATAGCAAAGAGCGCAAAGCGCCCCCGAGGAACTTGATCGAGTATGAAACGTCAGTGAGCTGTGTCAGTGAGTTGAGTGAGCGGCTGCAGAGAGCATACAGTGTGTGGGTGCGTGTGCAGTAGAGGTCCCCGTCATGAGTCAGAACCCATGGTCGCGACGCGCGTTTCGTAATTAATTTCCCGTCTCCCGGACCTAAAGAGAAGTGAGATGCTATTCATACATCGATATTTCGCCTCCGTTTATTGTAACACGAAGAGGTTTGCGGTACGAGGATGGCTTTGATTTGTTGTATCTCGGCGTTGCCAAAATCCTCGAAAATCAGTTTATCGACTATCGCGGCCCTCGTTCGTCTCGTGTTGTGTATATCTCGCTCGTAGCTCGTCGGCTCGGAGATCCAGTCTAACTACTTTCCCGCGGTCGCTCCCTCGGGATTTCGAAGGTAATTTCACCTACTAATCGCCCTTTACCTCCTCCCTTACTCCCCTCCTCTCTGTCTCTCGTATTGACTACCACACCATTACGGACTGATATTCGATTACTTTGTACCCTCGCGATAAGCCGCTTTCCATGCAAGCTTATGTTTGTGTCCACGGTCCTTCGATTCCTCCGATCATCTCTTATCGATGTGTACATAGATTTTTCTCTTATTTTTTTTTTTTTCTTACGTTGTTTTGCACTAGAAAACGCTCGCTTGGCACTGCAACGTCGAGCGCCCAATTTTTCACGTTTCACTTATTATAAATTGTGTCTATTGTATTGATTATTCGAATTCGTATTTACATCTATCGAATAAAAACAAAGAAAAGGATTTGAAAATTGGCAAGCCGCCAGGATAAACTTAGCATTTTTTTTCTTCTACAACACTGCGCGTCTTATTATTTTATTTAATTAGATGAACTGGTTTTAGAATTTCTGTGATATCCTGTAGAAGAAAATATTTGAAGCATGGATCCCGTGAGAAACAGGCCAAGCAGACCTCGACTGCGTTCTCACGGCAACTCTGCCAGGGTTTTGGTCTTTGACCAGACAGAAGCAGAGGAATGTCCTAGTAACACGGAGGTAGATTCAGCTACAAGGCAGCCAATGCCTGCCTACATTCTCAGCAAGGAAGCTCCGGTTCGGCCTGGTAAGTTTTCACACTTGTTTTATCATTTACAGGATCACAAAACTCTGAAATAACAGAATAATGCTAAGTTTATTTTGTTATTATAGTCGGAGGCGAAATTTCAAATTTAGTGCGCATGAGAAATTCAGCTTTTGGGAAATCTGCACCTTCGTTATCAGTCCACATGGTGAGAATGTATTTACTACAAATTAAATTGTTTATAGTAATAATTTTTTTTACATTCGCTATCAATATTCAGATTTGCTAGTACACACTTTGAATATAATTTCATTGCATTATAGATTAAAATAAAAGTGAGACTAGATAAAAATAATTCCAGTGTCCTGTACCAGGGAATATATTGATTAAGCTTTAACAAATTTGTATCTATGTTTTTATTTTGGTACCGATATGATCATGCAGTGCAATCCATTTAACACGTTCGACGCCCACTTGACGAGGTTACCTACGAAAACATAGCCTGTCACCCGGATCTGGGTGACGTGGCGCCGAACGTGTTAAAGGACTGATTTGCGATTTTAACGAAAAAACTCCATTTGGTCAAACAAATGACACCGTTAATCTACGACGATTGATTTCTAGCGCGAATTCAACATTCCTCGGCGTGCGGCAAAAGCGGCTCATCGTAAATCATTCATCGCGACCACCTCACCCACGTTACCGAGATGTCACTCGCCCCTATCAGGTGAGTCGCCCTTCGGTGCCTCGTCTCGTTTCATTATGCATCAATCGACATACATGGATCAAGTGATCCAATTTAGATCGTCGAACGATCATTTGGCAATGAATAGGAGCAAGAGAATGATGAAGGGGAAAGAAGCGAGTGCGCGCACACTGGGGTGACAGATGATTGCGCAAATGACTATTTGGCAGAAGATACATTATTTAAGAATATGATGTAGGCCAATAACGAGAGTGCTGCGGCTGTCGATGTGTTGTTTCTTTATCCCTCGATTTGCACGCTCTGTGCACATCTTTTATATTCTTCGCGACGCAGAGATTACGTTACATTTAGAGTATTGGAACTGGTCGCTCAGACTCTTCAGTTAGAAGTAATAGTGAAATTCAATAATTTTTTATTGTTATTAAAAAAAAGGGTATGCATAGTTTGTGAATATAACAGCGAGTACCAACAAACGCGGCAGTGTCTCAATGCCAAGTTAAAACGAAATAAAAAGTATTCAAGTCTCATCGTTAAAAACTTTTGACGTTACACCATTCTGCGGATACGAGGCACCGCCGCAATATACTTTAATACATACGAATGCAAAATAAAAGTAATCTTGACAATCAGAAAATATTATGCGCGATGATACGGTAAACGACCCAGTTCGGGACAGATCAATTAGTGACTGCTACTTACATACTTTTAACACGATCAGTTTCTTCCACCGTTCAACGAACAGCCAATCGGTAGTCGTTTTATTGATTGGTGCAATTTTACAATCCTTTTTTGTAATTTTGAATTTACATGGCTGGAGCGAGGCCTTCGTGTAATGCCACTAACTGGGCCGTTTACCTTTTGTTACTGAAAGTTGTGTGCCAAAGTAATTGCTAATCCTGTCAATTTTGTCATTTTCTCTGTTAAAATGTATTTATTCGCAAAATTAATTGTTTTGTGTAAAATATACTTTACAGGCAATTTGAAATTAATGTTTTCATTAAATTATTACTGCACGGATATTTAACGTGCATATAAATGCACGGAATTATTTATTGTAATAAATTATTTCAATCTTCATTTTTTATGCTGATATTTAAATAAGCGTTGCTCATACGAACTATAGGTTCGATCGATTATTGAAATATAAAAATATTTCTCTAGGCCCGTAGGTTGTATTCGTTTTTGTTAATTCTTTCGATGTTTAACGATTACAGCGTTCGTCCCAATCGTAGGCAGTCCCCTAGAGAGTCCTAGGATGTCATCCAGTCCGCATTTTGCTTTTGCTCCAATTAAAAGGTATTTATTTATTTATTTAGCCTCTTGAGTATTGATATATTGATATTGATGCATATAATTATCGATATATGCGTCAGTGACGCTCAAGGCGTTAACATATTACTTACAATTGTTATTGTCCCGGGTCATTGAACCCGTGACGCACCTGAGTTACATAATTGTAATATCCCGATTTTTGTGAAAAGGATCGGCGGGGCTGCGTCGGGAACCGCAGATGGCAGGCGATGGTCTGTCGCGAGTTTGCCCTCCAGTGGTTACGGTACGACCCCTGGCTCAAGCAACGTTTCGGTAATTTGTTTAAACTGTTCGTTCACTGCTCCAAATAACGGTTGAATAACTATAATCGTTTTTCCTGTCGCAGTCGCAGTGCTCGAGCCAAGAACGTCTTCATCAATTACCGAACATCCCGACTAAAGATGAGCTGAGAATGTTATCTTGCCACTTTTCAAAACCTGGCACTCCGTGCTCATCGCATCCCGGTTTTCCTGGTTCCAGTATATCCAGTATTCCTGGCAGTATACCCTTCAGCCTCGAGGAAGAGGGCCGAAGATCGCCTTTGCACCGTCCAAGATCTCGAAGCTTGAGGTACGACACTCTGATCTTTTATTAATACAATATATTTAATATTAAAACTGCAAATAATATTTTGTAACAAATTGATTAAAAAATTACTACGTCCAATTGCAGTAGCCCGAGTCGATCTCCCGTTTTGGACAATGAGATAGTGATGATGAATACCCTCTACAAAGAACGCTTTCCAAAGGTAATTTCCCTTTACGCTCTCAATTGTTCCCGCGCAAATTGACTGCGTCTCGGACCTTTTCGTAGGAAAATACAATGTGTAATATTTTGGCATTGGGCCAAGTGGTGGCTGATGGAAGTGGGAAGTATAGATTCGAAAATACACAGGAGCGACATGTTGCTCAATCCCTCATGGCTCGTCCTATCCCCGCCGTCTCTTTCTCCCGTTTTCCGTGTTTTTTCTCCGAGGTCATGCGTTTGGCCTGAATTTCGTAAATGTCACCCTGGCCGAATTGATGTAAACAACAATCCTTTCACGATGATTTTCTATTAAAGCACCCCACTTACTATGGTAATAAAAATTCAAGTCCATATTTTCTATTTACCCTCGAACCAAGTTTATTCCACTCAAAATCAAAGAAAACTTAATGATACTAGTGCGACTTTTAATTCAGGCGACTCAACAAATGGAGGAACGACTGACGAATTTTATAAACGAGAATCGTGAGGTTGACGAGTACGAGGTGGTTTCTCACATGGCCCAAGACTCGCTGCCTATAATACGCTTCGTGCATCATCAGATAATAGAGATGGCGCGGGACTGTTTGCAAAAGTCTCAGGAGAAGCTCATAACGTCAAGATACTTTTACGAAATGAGCGAGAACTTGGAGCATCTGTTGATGGAGGTGAGAGAAGATCGAGAAATAGCTACGGCGGTCACCTTCATTGTCTATTTTTTAAAATTCATTTCGTGAACCTTCGAATTCTATTTTTCGTTCGGCAGACCAAGGACAAATCGTTGGAGGCAGCTACACGACTTACAGGCCTGATAAAAAAACTCTTATTGATAATATCACGACCCGCCCGTCTCTTGGAGTGCCTGGAATTCGATCCCGAGGAATTTTATCACCTGCTCGAGCAGGCCGAGGGTCAAGCTAAAATAAGTATCGGAATAAAAGCCGATATACCTCAGTACATTATTAACAAGCTTTCGTTGAACAGAGATCCGATCTCAGGTAGTTAATGAACAACAGTTGAGTATGAGCTGCCGATTATTTCGTAGAATAATTCATAATTATTCTCTGTTAGAACTGCAAGACGATATTAATAAGCTCGAGGATTCCGCGAGCTCGAACTGTACCAACGCGGATTTAGCCTCGTCGAGTCCGAACAAGGAGGAGGATGGGAAATCGCAGCGCGTGCCTTGCGAGGGTGACTACGAGGTGCTAAAACTAATCAGCAATGGTGCCTACGGTGCCGTTTACTTGGTCAAGGAAAAGACGACGAGACAACGTTTCGCAATGAAAAAAATTAACAAGAATAATTTGATGCTACGCAATCAGGTTGAACAAGTATTCGCCGAACGGGATATAATGAGTTTTACCGACAATCCTTTCGTCGTTTCAATGTACTGCAGTTTCGAGACGAAGGCGAGTTTTCAGCGAAAATTGCAATAAAATCGAAGAATAAATCAAGAACCAATAGAATTTTTACGATTTTACAGAAACACTTGTGCTTGGTGATGGAATACGTGGAGGGAGGCGACTGCGCGAATCTTTTAAAAAATATTGGTCCGTTACCGCCGGATATGGCGAGATTTTACTTTGCTGAAACTGTTCTCGCAGTCGAATATCTTCACAGCTACGGAATCGTTCATCGTGACTTGAAGCCCGACAAGTAAGACGATTACAAGATAAATTCTGCATATCCTTAAATTTTCTTGCAACACTGTAACGCTTGATTCGGTTCTTTAAATTTTGTAATCAGTCTCCTGATAACGGCGCTGGGGCACATAAAGCTGACAGATTTCGGACTCAGCAAGATGGGGCTGATGTCGCGTGAGTACCTCGCTTCGCGTTATTTTGTACAAATTTACAAATTTAATAAAAAATACAATTTGATGAAATCGGTTTATGTTTTTCTTAGTCGCTACGAATCTCTACGAGGGATACATCGACAGGGACACGCGTCAATTTTCGGACAAACAGGTTTTTGGTACTCCGGAGTACATAGCACCGGAAGTGATACTGCGACAGGGATACGGAAAACCCGTCGACTGGTGGTCCATGGGAATCATTCTCTACGAATTTATGATCGGCTGTGTGCCTTTTTTCGGCGATACGCCGGAAGAACTTTTCGCTCACACGGTCAACGGTGAGTTGGCCTACTTTTACACCGTAGTTCTGTTTTTATTTTTTTATGTGTTGTGAATGATGATTTTTTCTTTTTAGATGACATTGAGTGGCCGGACGAGGAAGATTGGCCGGTTCAGGCCGAGGCCAAAGACATAATAACGGCTCTGCTTCATCAGAGTCCCAGGGAGCGTCTAGGAACCGGCGGTTCTCACGAAGTCAAAGATCATCCGTATTTCTTCGGTGTCAACTGGAACACATTGCTACGGCAAAAAGCGGAATTCGTTCCACAGTTGACTAACGAAGAGGACACGAGCTATTTCGACAGTTAGTTTAAAAGTGTTTTAACGAAATTAGTCGTAAATTTCAAGATTCTTGCGTTTATTATATTTATCAAATGTATTTTTTAGCTCGAATGGATCGTTACAATCACGATCTCGGCGAGGATACCGACGATACCGACGATTCCCCTCTGTTCGGTTCGTTCTCCTCGTATTCCCCGCAGTCGCGCAAAATCTCGCAAACTCGTCCACCCCAGTTAACCGGTGACACGGAATTGGATTGTTTCTCGAAGAAACAATTGTTCCGCAACGAGTTCGAGCGTCCGGTTTCCCAAATATCACCAAGTTCCTCGGTGACGTTCTCGCCGCCAATCCGCGCCCAAGAGAAGAATCCTGCGTCGGATAAAATTCGCTCGTTTCCCACTGCCAAAAATAACGTTCAAGTTGAAATTATTAACAGAACGGATAAGAGTTCTGACACCTCAACCGCCAGTCCAGCATCTGTCAGTAGCAGCGGAGAATCTCGATCAACTGTCGTTAAAACGAATACTTCGAACGAGGGCACCGTCGTTAACCTCAGCACACCGGATTCCTCGCAAACCGAGTCGGACGACATCAGTCCCCAGATACAGAGGAAGCGACACACTCACTCATCCCGGGACAAGCTTCCCAGGTTCAGTATTTCCATTGACGGTGATCACACGTGAGTCATTTTACCAGCCCGTCCGGGACATTTATTATTTCCAACTGTGTTGGGAAAACAGATTAAGGTACTACTATACTAGTCGCGTTACTTAAAAGTATCATTTTTACATTAAATTCTTTAAAATAGTACCGCGAAAAATAGTTTTATTCGCTTGTAGCGACAACAGCGTCGCGAATGACAATCTTTTTTCCCAATGCTCTTTCGATCCATCTTCACTTCGATTTTGATTTAATCCGACGATCCAACACACAATCCAACAAAATCCGAAGTATTTATCGTCATTCGTCACTCGCAAGTCATCACACATATCACAGGAGTAGCTACTCTGTTGTAGGTTTTCCTGGGATTAAGGTTTGCGGTTTTTTTTTTCATAGGCTCGACTTGATGGCTGCTAGAAGAGACGCCGCTGATGATAAATACAACTCTAGTACCGATTCCTTCGAGTCTTTCAACGCTATGCCACTTCCGCCCACCACGAAACAGAGATCCCGCTCTGTTATTAAATCCGCTTCTACCAGCGGACTTTCTTTGGTCATACCCACCAGCGACTTTTCCTGTAAGTAAACTACGAATTCGTCTTTCTCGGGGATAAAGAGATACGTATAAAAAAGAAAATAATATAACATCAAAACTATTTTTATTAGAAGCAATGTGAAAATAAAAATGTTCACATTGCTTCTTCGTCATTTTCTTTTATTCACGATTCTTCCTTTATGAGAACGCATATTTTGTGATTTATGGCTTTCTCATAGAGAACAATTCTTGAAAATTCTATTAATTTTTCATAGAATTAAAAAAATTAAAAAGCTCATAAAATTTAAACGGTTCGCCCGATTTGCTCCGGATTCAATACCGATCATCAGTCCATTTGTGTACATATTTTTAGCCCAATATCTCATTAATTGTAATATATATCATGCTCACAGACATTTTGGAAAAGATTCAAAACCGCGTAAAATCTGTGATCGAAAGCGCGCACATACAATATGTTTCCTTAAGAATTTTGTATTAATGAATACTAAATGTTGAATGTTGTATTAAGAATTTTAGATTCTATTTACTTAAAAATATTACTTTTGTAATTTCTATTAGTTGTAAATTTAATTGCTTCAGATGATCCACCGATTTGTGGTCAATCCATTGAATCTCCTGGAGGCTCTTCTACAGCTTCCTCGCGGGATACTTCTCCCTGCCGAGAGCTCAGCCCTCTGGTTACGAGTCTCAAGCCTCCGATAATTATTCGTCGTGGACCCTGTGGCTTCGGCTTCACCGTTCACACGATCAGGGTCTATTACGGGGACAGTGATTTTTACACTATGCATCATTTAGTTATGGTAAGTTTATAAATATTTTTCATAATCAATTTAGGCATCAACATATTTTCAAAAAAAAGGTAAGCTCATAGTTTTGACACTTTTACAATAAAATAACATAATTTATTTGTAACTTCTATACGCAACATTTGTGTAGTGACATCTGAGAAGGGTTTTTTATTTAAATAGAAGTTTCACGGATTGTGAACTTAAGGATATATAAACCAAAACTAGTTCCTGTTTGATTGCATTGAAGTTCAGCCAGTTTCTAGAATAAAGTATTCGGAGTTTTTTCTTCAAAATTTATAACCGTCTCGTTTTTTGAGCAACGTCTGCTCGAAGTTACAGAATTATAGGTGTAAAGTCAAGGGAACCGGTCCGTCCTTATACAATGTCGTGATTTTCCCTGCCAGTTTTTGTTTCATCGGAACAAAAAATTAACAAATCCCAGTTGTTACTTTAAGATAGCTTCTGTGCAATTTGAAAGATGATTGATCGATTAAGCTTTCAGATCCGTGGAAGAAACAAGAGTATATTTCTTTCTATCACATTTACACGGTTGATGTTTCTCTCTCGCACACTGAATAACGCGTTAAGCGTAGTTCCTCTTCCCTTTCCCTTCCGCATGTTTTGATTAAATATTCTAAAGAATAATTGTGTTTTTTTTAGGCTGTCGATCAGTTGAGTCCGGCATTTGAGGCGGGGCTGAGACCCGGTGACCTTATAACTCATATAAACGGCGAGACGGTGCAAGGTCTGTTCCATACTCAAGTATTGCGGTTGATGTTGAGCGGCGGTGATCACGTGACGCTGCGTAGCACTCCTCTTGAAAACACGAGTATCAAAACAGGCGGAAGAAAGCGAGAATTGGCGCAGAGCCGAATGGCTCGTCGTACACTGCACAGGCAGCGGAAGCAGAAGCGCGATCAGTCGGATAAGAAACGCAAGTCCTCGCTGTTTAGGCGAATAAGCTCGAAGCGAGCCAGCGTTGAAATGCAACAGGTACGCCTCATTATTTTTTTTAGGATCTCGTTACACTGAAACATTATTTACATTTCATTATTTTCTTGTTTATTCGTCTCACTGAATTGTTTGGTGCGCACGTTATGTTTGTTTCTGTACGAAAGAAAAGTGAGATACAGCAAAAAAGAAAAAAAAACAAAACAACGAAATGTAAGGACGATAAGCGCTTTTGCTAAGATTTCATTTTTGTGTTTCATTCCAGCCGTTAAGTATCAGTTGCCCCTTGTCGGCACCCATTCTACCCAGCGACAGCAAACCTCCACTTATGGTATGATTTCTCGTAATTATTCTTTCATCGCACGCCGGATTATTATTATTATTATTATTATTATTATTATTATTATTATTATTAATCGACATTACACTTAATCTTTACACACTCGTTACATTATTTTTCGACGATCGTCTACAAATATTTAGATTGTTCAACGGCGACATATTGAAGGACATGCGTTTGTTTCTAATGTCACAACAATGACATAATTAGGTTAACATTTGAATGAAACTAATTTTTGACATTGTAAACAAATAGAAAATCCAAAGAAATAGTGAAGGACGTTTTGGTGCTAATTTTTAGATGGCCGCTGGAATATGTTCTCCGTCCATGGTAACGCCTAGTCGTTCATTCCAATCATTTTCTCGGTCATTGCCACCGCAGCAGGAATCATCACCGTACTTCACAGGGTTGCCGAAAACCGTGAGTAGCCCTTCACCGCCGACAAACCGTCCCAGTTCGGATTCTTATCACTCGACCGGGAATTCGAGTCCTTGCTCGAGTCCCAACTCATCGTCGCCCGGCTCCAGTACTTCAGTCGGCAGTATCGCGAGCATTCCCAATCAATCGCACTATCAGCGCCCGAGTACACTCCACGGATTAAAGCACAAGCTCCATACGGCTGCGAAAAACATTCACTCCCCAAATCGACGAAAATCCGTCGGACACATACCTCTGTCGCCACTCGCGAGGACTCCGAGCCCGTCGCCGATTCCCGCGAGTCCTACGCGAAGTCCCAGTCCTCTCGCCTTTCCGACTGGACACCAACCGGGTAGTTCCAACACCACGCAGTCCTACAGTCCAGGTAACGTGAAATGAATGATAAAAAATTAACAACAAAGCTTCTTTCAATAGAATGTATTTTTATAATTTTTATTTTTTCCTCGATTCTAATATCGATAATAATAATAATAACAATAATAAAATATTGTTGGTGGGAGTAATAAAACTGGGAGTTTGGATCTATATTTGCAATTCAAGGATCTAATATTTAACAGGCGTCTCCTTATCGACTCCAGGCAGCCAGAAGAAGACGTACGGACGTCCAAAATCCGCGGAGCCAGGTTCGCCGCTTTTACGTCGAGCTCTGAGTCCCGACAGGCTTCATCCCCGTTCGGCGGAGAACAAAACCTCGATATCGCCCCTAGCGAACTCAGTGGTCCGTGTAACCCCGCGCGCGATAAAGACTCAAACATCGTTGAACGAGAGCAGCGAGGAGAGTGCGGATGTCCAAGCTAAGGAATGCGCAGAGTCGAAGAGTATCGAGAAAAAATTGAGTCTCGAGACGAAGCAGGTCGGTGAGTACACGACGAAATTGTCGCACGGTATATCGATAAACATTGCGTCGGTGGGTCTGTCGGCGACTTGCGGAAGCACGCAATTGCCGCGTATCGCTGAGGAAAAGGACTCGCCAACGGGAACAAAGGGCGAGGATAAGGAAATCGCGGAGAAAAGTAGCGACAGCAGTCCATTGCCACACGCGCGTCAACTTGGTCATTTTGAGCGTCAGATGAGCCTGGATTCGAGTCTGGCGAGTCGCTCGGGGATTTCTCGATTTCTGGGAACAGGCTTGTCACTCGACAGCAATTCTCAGATCTCTTTGAAGCCCACGGTGATAGATTCGCGCCCGAAAAGCACGGGCTCGTCTCTAACATTCTCTAACGTGCCTTGGCGCACGAACAACGAAGTCGAGACTGCCGCAACTCATCAGTTTTCCAAGCTGAGCGTTTACGAAGCCAAACCCGCGACGAAAAGCAAAACGGACGTGAGTCCCGAAACGCGAAAGGTACTCAAGAGATACAAGATCGAGAGTATTGACATTTCGGGCCCCGGACGATCCGGCAATTCGGACCAGAGCCCAATGTAAATCGACGATAGGAAAAACAAGTGAAGCTCATAAAAAATCGTCGATCATTTTGTACACTCTGGTTGTAGCTGTGACGTCGAGTGGAAGCATCAAAAGTACATTAGATACCTGAGTAATGTCGCGCAGCTGTGTCGGTGTTGCCTCTCCTCAATGCTTTCCGTTCCCACGCACCTTCCTATTATTCTGTGCGAAATATTTCATAGAAAACTATTGAACGTCTAAATAAAATGTCAAAGATTAGGATTCCGTACGTTTCTGTACCGTGGGAGTATAAATCTTCGTATTTGATAAATAATTAGTCAGCCTCGTACATGACTATCTCCGCATGGAATGAAAGGTCTTTGTATGAAATTGTTAGACACTACAATGGTTTTCTATCGAATTTTTTTTAATAGGTCTCTCCTTATCCCATCGATGTGTACATAGTTTTTATGAAGATTTTTTTTTCGGGCTCGTGTGAAAATCGCGAAGATCTGTAAATATGATATTTCAGCAGGCGCTTTCACGACAAAAAAATGATTTTTTTTTCCGGTGTGCACATAGAACTCTGAACGAGTTTCGTTTTGGAGATGTCGCACAACGCTCTCGCTGTGAGATTACGTGTCTACGACTGATACATGGTATCTTTGTTCGGTTTATCGTGTGCTTCGCAGTATTTGCTCGATCTCATCGATTTTTTTCTGTTTACTTTTCAACAAAAAAGGCACCAACGCTTGTCCTTGTTGCAAGTATTGTTTGTCTTTTTTTTTTCCAGCCATTAATTCGTGATCTATTTTACGTTAGGCAGAAATTCATTGAAATGACTAGCCAAACATGCTTCGAAAATTTTGTTGATAAAGATCTAACAGATTATAGATCAAAAAACGTTGGTCAATCGAAATAGTTTTTGGTGTTTGTTTATATTCTACTTTATCTCGGTGTTTCTAACGATTTATTATTTATTTTATCAAATGAAAGCACAATTGATTGTGTACGTTGATATCATTCTGTAGGAGTAAAAAATCTATTTTTCTCATTTTTGTTAAAATTTACAATTGGGTGCCTGATTTAGTGCCAAATTACAAACCCTTAAATACTAAATTGGGCTCTATTGGCCACTTGGGACAATTTGATTTTACAAATACTTAAAACTTAATTACTGCCCATCCAACAATCACATATTTTTCCAATTTTCTCATGAACCATGTAAATTACATAGTTTTTCATATTATCTGCATTGAAACAGCGAATTTCAATGTTTGTTTAGCTAGTCGAAACGAGCCAATTTCAGATCAATGCGATTCAGCGGGCAGAAAGTATTCAGTTGCTGCCCGCTACATTAGTTTCTAACTTCATTTCAACTTTAAACTTGTCTGAAATCGACTTGTTCCTTAAAATTGACCTCAAAATTCAATTATTGGTAGTTTTTGAGGATTAATTAAAAATCAAGACTTTTTGCATCTTAAGTAAATCATTTTGATGAAGCCCCTCGATAAGATCGCTACGCTCGAAGGTGCAGATTTTCATTTAACGTAGAAAACGCGTTCAATCGATTCATACCGCTTTAACGACAAAATCACGTAAGACACTTAGCAGAGCTCGAATAACGAAAGCCTTTTAGTATTAACAGATTCAATTTATTTATTTAACTTTTCTTAGTCGCGTTAGGTTCGGAAAGTAACATAGGCTGTTGGCGGTATAAACACGTCTCGATAGTCGCAATTCGCGACTGCTTCGTACTCTCGGATATCACTTTGGAGGTTCACACATCACAAGCAGAATCGAGATGTCGAAAAGCATAATTTTGTTCATAGTTAAATTAGATGTTGGTAGCTAGAACATAAGAAACAAAAAGAAAATAATTAAATAGAGTGTGTCAAGAAAAAAAAATCTCGAACACAAGTGATGGGGTTTGTTATGGTTCGTTTGTTTCCAACTTGGTAAATACGGGGAATTTGTTCAGCTATTTAAGGCTTATTGGTATGGTTAGTTGTTACGTTTACCGTTTTTTTTGTATATGAGGCATTCTCTGTTAACTGGCCCACTTTCTCGGTTGACCCCGTCAGGTGTTTTTTTTTAATTTGACAGTTTACTACTTAAGAGCATGAAGGATTTTATCAGATTTTTAAATAGAGCCCTTTCAGGAGATACATATCTTTGGACTCGGTGTAAAAGGAAAGCGATTCGATGCTAAAAAAATGTATAAATATAATAGTTATTAAATCTTTTTATCGAATTTCCATTGATTCGATGAGTTCATTTTCATTAAAAAAAGAAAGCAATTTTTTTCATCAAAAACGCATTTTTTATTTCGTTACTAATTTTACAGATTATTCGGCATTATCTGCAGACTTTGCAAAAAAATTACCAGGATGGCACCTTCGAAGGTTACGCAGTGTAAAAATGAAATACACCCAAAATCGTATATATTCGATTTGTATTAAGCTTAAAATGTTTCACAATGTGCGAACATACGTCAACTAGTTATCTCTGTTACCCATGTGCAATCACCTGTGTCGTTTTCGTTGTTTTCGACTCGGTGGATGATTCTCGCTATTTTCCGCATTTTGTCCACTGAGGAGCCTCTTTTTTTCTTGTGGGAACGTGATCGAATCCGTAGCGAAGGAGTATTTTTCAGCACAATCTAGCGTTTCCCGTTCGGTAGCACTGAGTAATAATTGAACGTTTCAGAAATTAGTTAAGCAGCAATATCATGCGATCCTTTCGGGCTGAAGTAAACAGATGTATTCGTTAATTTGTTTTACCCGAGTTAAATAGTATCAATGGCGTCAGGTTTTGATTGATTTGATTGATGCCACTACAGGATTTTTTTCCGATTGCGTTGATATTGGCTCTTGCAATTTCTCTTTAAGGGGAAGGTCAAATTGCGTGACCCAAGGTCCTGATCACTAGTAAGTACGAGGGAAACTGAGCTAAACATTTCTAACACATTTTTCTTAAACTCAATTTTTCTGGTAAATGTTGGATTTGTGGGGTTCACTCCGTGTCACAATCAAGCAGTGACTTCCAGGACTGCTTGAGCAAGCTATAAAAAGTATTTATCAACAACGATATGCCTGTCGCCTTTTTTGGCTATAGATAGAACGACACGTCGCTGTTTCGGCTGGGCACCGTAGGCTCTTCGCTAAACGTGCACTTACTAGTTTGAGTAGTTTGACTCTATACCCCTTTAATAATGTCATCTTGTGAAACTGACTTGTTGGCCGTTGTGGCAGCTGTTTGTGTTGAAGTTGAAGAATCGGAGGATTCTGGGAAATCGTCTGAGTTTAATACACGGACATACACCGTAATGAGTAGGAGCTCATCGCTTTTTTCTCAGTATCCACAAAACTAGTCCGTCAACAAATGCCATTTTTTTCTACAAGTTTGTCCGAAGCTCATCTTCAATTGGATTTCTTAGAATGCATTTTGAATGGAAAAGGAGTGTACCACCGACCAGTGAACACGATCGCTTTTAATATCTTGTCCCGAGATATGTTTACAAATTAGCTTGAACATCAACTTTGCGAGGAGAGCTGACGCACAAACTACACTAAAAACTACGCACCACATTTTACTGTTAATGCACATTCACGATTAGCAAAGTTTTTAACACTATAAGCGTAGTACAACACCCGCGATCTCTTTTTTTGCTCTCAAATTTTTTTGTATTTTTTGCATAATTCTTCTATTATTCCTAGTAAAAAATTCTTCGTTTGCAGTTTATCTCTGTACCTGGTGGACTATTAAACAAAATAGGTGTTGTTTGTGTATCACTTATGCCTATGGAGTTATTGCAAAAAAACAAGGTGTACGAATACTTTTTTGATTCACTGTATCTCGCGATCAATGCGTCACGTGACGTATTACTGAGAACTATTCTGACACAAAATTCGTCATACAGTTGTTGAGCTTTACGGAAATTATCGAGTTAGTACGTAAGTTCGAGCAAGTAATCTATATTGAAAGACAGAATAAAATAAAAACTACAGTTTGTACAAACTTTGGGTGACTTTTTTGTCAAAAATGAGTTCCCGTATACACAGAGAAAAATATGGTAATGATTCTCAGATTTGTATGGCGATTAGGGGACGAAATGAAAAAATGGCGTCTTTCACTAAACGCATCTACACTGTTATTATTTAAGACGTATATGAATTATTTCTCTACTTCTTGCTCGGAACAGTTGCGCGATGATTCTCGGACGCTTTCACGTGAGCTCCGAAGTCCCGATCGATATAGTGTTGTTCTCAACGATTGGCATAATAACAAGGGTATGTGAATTCCGAAGAAGGAAAAACCATTAGTCGTTTTAGTCTTCGCATACGGCGTGCTTTGTGGTAAAAGTACAGTCGTGTCGGTACAGTACAGCAAAAGTCGTGCTCGGTATTTTCTCTCGTGGTATTTTAGAACGGACATTTTATTTACATTATTCACGTGTTATTTCATGGTGATTTGACTTCCTCAACGACTCATTTGGACTTGATACCGGTGCAAACTCAGTAAGAAAAGCATGCCGTGACAGCTGACACGCAGTGCCGGCAGAATGCTGTCATGTAAATTCGTACTAGGACGACATTGTGACGGTGCAGCGTGACAAGACCATGCCCACGCGATTCCAGCAAGTCGTGAGGTCCTACTCCTATAACGTGCCGCAACCGTGCGACAGGGTTGTCATGACTCCATTGTATCGTTACGCCGGATCGCTCCGTGCCATCACATTTTTATCTGGATATGATAAAACTCTACCGGATTAATACATGTCACGTATTCAAAATTGTCATCTTTCTTATCCCTTTTCAATGAATTCATTGAAAGTGTTTAAGTGCAGGCAATTTCATATGCTATACCGACTGAACTGCTGTAAGTGCAAGTAAGATCAGCACTATTAGCGATGGCGAAGGAGTAAGAGAGACCGCCAGAAATGTGTAGCACATCACGTTAATACGTCAAAAAAACGTCACCAATTCGCACTGTCGCTACGCATGAAACAGTCTGTGAATGAATCTTAAACTGTGTCGGTAGCATATCACGTCTGTACAGTGTCGCCGACTCTTTCTATTTTCCAAAATGGTATAGGAAATATTTCCAGTTTTAAAACTTGTCCCACATTTACTATGCGTGTAAAGATTATTTCCAACCTATTTTAGATGATATTACCATAGAAATCTCTCCGTGTAGAAGTCACAAGTCACCAGATACATAAATGTTTTTCCCATCGAGAAATGCTCAGATTTAAACTGCGATAAACGATTAACAAAACACCGGATACGTGGATTGATCGAACATTCGGCAGTGTACGTGACTCCGTCGCAAAGAAGACCACCGCATATAGAAAATAGGTTTTCGATGGCCGAGGGACAAGTGGTGCGCAATGTACTAGAGGCATCCCTAGGAGACTAGGGAATAATATAAACACGTACGGGAAGGTCCAAGAACCTCCTGAAAGCACCTTGATATCCAAACCAAGTTTCCCAATAATGCAAATCAACAAATTCCGAATTTCACGAATAAACCGTTTTTCAACTAGTCAGATATATACGATTTCGTGTGGTTTTTATTTTTTCAGTACAGAATTATTGAAATTGCTATCCTGGAATTTTTTTTTTCATACGTCACTCATCATACCGAACACTCTGTAAAATTCGCATCGTAATAAGCGAAATGTGTTTTAACATGAAAAAAATTGTTTTTCTTTATTTTCTTTATGAAAATAGACTTTTTTTAGACATATCAATTATGACTTCGTTGCAAATTCAATAAAAAATAAAATAAGTTATTATTCATATATTTTTTGAGCGCCGAATAGTTTCTACGATACACTGAGTTGAAAAAAAAAAACATTATCTCCTAAACGGTTGCATTTAATAATCTAAAAAAAAAAAAAGACACAGCAGATCCTCTTAAGCTGATGATACAAACCGTACATTTAAAAAATTTCAACACATTCTTTTCTAACCCAGATTTTTATAGGGATATCAAATGAGTGGCGCTCGTTACATGAATGTGCTACGGAGCTCCATAGATCCGACTTTTACCATAAAATCTGGGTCCCAGAAAAATGTGTTAGAATAATTTAATTCTGTCTCTTTCACCCTTCCGGATTCTTGAATTATAGATTACGTGACTTGAGCCTCCTCTTAAGTAGTAATAGAAACTGCAGATAAAAAAAATTGAAGAGATCAACAGAAAAAAATAAACCATTTGACAAAAAAATGTTCCATACGAGAGCTAAATATGGTGATAAATGGTTAATAATTAACGTTGACGTTCGATTCCTCTTTAAAGGCGCTTTACTAGTTATCGTAATGCTAAATTATAGGGAGTTCGGGTTTCCGTAAAAAAAAAGAACAAGAAATAAACCAACAAATTCTATTGTTGCTTTTGTCATTTATTACTCGTCTTTGTCATTTTATATCTTACAAGAAAAAGAAAAAATTGTACTTGTCGCATCTATTTATAAAAAGTGTTATAATTATCGCACAATTCAGTGTGGGGAATATTATAAAGCTTTGACGCTTCCGAGGAAACCGACTCCCTATGGAAACGCTGGATGTTTCCCTATGCGCATCTCACTTAATATTACAAGATCCTTCCCAAATTGTTCTCTCGTCGTAATATAATTGTTAACTAGAATTAGAATAAATAATTGTAGTTCCGTCTCACTTTTTTTCGTTCTTTGAATCGCTTCAGGTCGTTCCATTGTCTTGATTATCGCAAAACCATTAGCATACGCTTACATACAATAACGGTTCCCTAATTTCGTCGCTTCAGTGTCGAGAATAATCTGCTGAATTGTCAAAAAAATGATGCAGCGACATATCTCTCAATTGTATAACGGGTTGTGATGTACAGACGTTTTTTCATTAACAAGTTATTCGCGTAATAAGTTTACGAATGTTGGCAGCGGTTTTTTTCCGCATAACAAAAAAAATATTGCTCCAGGCTATACGTTCGTTTTCATCATGTTTATTATCGTTTTTCGATCCCTAAGTGTATAGCGATATGAGGACGTAATGAAAAAAATGTGAAAACGTCTTCTTGCGATGTTCATTTATACATAATTGTAATAAAATGAGTCAATTTTTGCATGTTCGATTGTTAACGAAAATGAGATCGATCGAAAGACAAGTGTAATGAATCACACGGCGAATTTCTTGGTTTCTTTTCTTTTATTTCTTTTTATATATGTACTATGCCGATGACGAGTTGCGATAAAATCAATAATTTATTATTAGAGATATCATAGATATTTAATTACGGAAACGTCTTAATGTTGTTACTATTAAGAGAATTGTGAATTGGATAATGAACATGAGCCATGTGCAAGCCATTCGTAATAAATAAAAGATCCATTAAGTGCATTGCATTGTTAATTTCATTATAATATTTTATAATTTGATAACATAGTGTACCCTTAAAATTATTTCTAAAGTTACTTGGAATACTGATACTGAAATTAGCGTCGTGGTGACATCCCGAAACGTACGATGTTTTTTTCTTTGTCGTTGAGTTACTCAACAAACAAAAGGCATACAAAAAATTAGCGGCTCATACGAACATTTGATGGCTTAAAATAACCCTGAAACATCTAAAATTTATAGATTTCCCCATATAAATCATAAACTATCCAAGATAGAAAAAAAATTTTAACGAAGGTCATTTTCGAGTTACCTATCGAACACTGTCATTGGTTTAACTCTATTTACAAAAATACACCATCCACCCTTTTAATCTGCCGTTTTTCAGAAATGATTTTTCGTTTTTAACTCATGTATTGTACCGTAGATAGGTGGCATATATTATTTAAGGTGATGGAGAATATATTGGGGGGGGGGGGGGGGGGTAATGCCCTCCCCTGGATTCGCACTTGAATCGATTTTGGATTTCTCGTGTAGGAAGCTTTGCAAAAAAGTGGACAATAACGAATCAGCAAAATGTGCAAGGCTCTACTTTGTAAGCATAATTAAGGTGGCCGAGGCAGTAAAAGAAAATAGATTTATTATGTGTGTTATCATAATTCCCCGCCAACTGACAAATCCATTAAAAATCTATCTTTTTGGTTGTGAAATGAAGAATTTTTCTGCGCCTTGCAAGATCAATTCGGTCGACCGGTCTCGAAGTAAGCCAGTTTTTATATTTTTCACTTTTCGCATGATTCAGACCTAACATCCGAATGGATTACAACGTACCACGTCTCATTTTCTTCGCAGCGGAATTCTACGTCGGTTACACGTAGAAATTCTTTTTTTAAGGCCTCTACGCTAAAGTTCTCAGCTGATTTCTGAAAGCCAACTTTTGTTTCGTATTTCGAGTACTCCGTACCGCATAAAATATTCGTTTAAAAAAAAGTTGCATCGCTCACTCGGTGTAAAACTTTAAGCTTTTTTCAGGGCATGATTTATCGATGATTTAGCATATTTTAGGTAACATTCAAATATAGAAAAAGAATTTTTTTTCAGAAACGAAGCTTCCTCTACGAGGAAGTAAAATAACCAAAACTATTATATCAAAATATTGCAACAATAGCATTGTACTTTGCATTTTTTTCTTCTTTAAGTTTAGACCTATAAACATTTCAAAGCGTTTTAACATTTTTTGTGATACCTAGGTGCGATAGGAAAATATTTTTAAAAAATCTCTGACGCAGCTTCTATGTAAGAAAAAAATATTTCTAGACGAAGTACTAGTAAGCCGGTAATAACAATTATCAGAAAAGAACTCAATTTAAACAATCGAATACCTACAGCTCTGTAATTACAATAATAATAACAATAATAATAACACTCATTAAGGTAATCCACCAACTAAGCGATTTTCATACTTATCGTGTTAGCAGTACAGATGGCAGCGTATTTGTACAATACCTGCACATATCTGTATTCTACTTGCACACCCTCGACTGCCTAGAGATATTTTGACACACGAAAACTTAGCCTCAGTTCTCTCTCACCGTTTCTAGTAGATTCCTTCCAATTTCATGGTGTCCGCGAGTGTTTACTGTTATTGTATATATTCGCAGTACAGAGAGAGCGTGGCAGCTGCGATCGAACGTTACGGAATACACATTCGTTCTCTTCGATAATTAAATCGTGTAGAGTAATTATTTATTTCATTTTTTTCTGTTAAATATATTTCAACGACATGAAAGCCAGCGATTTCGTCTACGAGAAAAAATTGGGTGCCGGCTCGTTTGGGTGAGTTGCACCTATTATCGCACAATTTCTCTGGATTATTCGGTCCGTTTATTTCCTTTTGTATTTCAACAGTGCCGTGTACCGTGTGAGATCGAAATCCAATAATGCCGTCTACGTTATCAAGGAACAAATTGGTCGTTCATCCAATGACGTGCGTCAATCTATTACAATTTTCATTAATTTAATGACATTAATTAAATGTAATTTAAAAGAAAACAGAGATGCAAAGTAAAACCTTTCACATTGGATTCCTCATTAATTCACCTCTATGAAGAATAAAATGATGATCGATTTTAGCTTGTTTATAGAGGAACTCAATTGTTGGTATATAATTTTGAAAATTGGTGAAGTGACGGATTGAAAAATTTTTTTAACTCCAAAAATCTTAACCACTTTACAGATTTTTAAGAAATGACGTATCAAACGTCACTGAATATTATTTCATTTGTGTAGGATCGTTGACTCAAGTTATATGAAAGTTTGGGCGATATCGAACATTTTTTTCATAATTCAAAATTTCTTAAAAACCAAAGCAATTTTACGATCGCAGCCAAATTTAATATCAAACCACCTGTGGCGTATCTACAATTATAAAGAACTATTTCATTGGATAGCTGACAATTTACTAAAGTTATAGCTTGCGCGCCATATTTTTAAATTCAAAATTCCATCAAATCATATTTGTTTTAGGAATTATTACCAAAATTGTTGCGTGAGCAAGGAGGTCGAGGTGTTCTCAAGATTTAGTTGTTTAAATTTTCAGCGTCAAGCACATAGAAATACACACTCATACGTCCGGGAAAATGTTCTAAAACACTTTTCTCGACGTTTTATACCATTCTGAGTATAATGAAAATTAAAAAAAAAAATCATTGTCATACAAACAAAATTTTCTTTATCAGTAAACAAAAGTGTCATTTAATAAATTGCGTGAAAATTTCATTTTATTATATTATTATTTAATTTTATTGGCGAATTGACGAACAGATGGTGGAGAACGAGATAGAGCTGCTGAAGAAAATGCGTCACCCAAACATCGTTGCGTATCACGGATCTTGGCACGAGGACCGAAAGGGCTACATCTTGATGGAATATGCCGCGCGAGGAACTTTGAAAGAGCTTATAGAACGATGGAAGAAACCGTTCGAGGAAGAGGCAAGGATCGTTTAAAAAGTCTTAAGAAAATTGTCATTTTATAGGAATTAAGTATACTATAACTTATGCAACACACAGGAAGCTCTCTATCTCTTCGCTCAGATTTCTCTGGGCGTTCATCACATCCACAAACAATTGGTTCTTCATCGAGACTTGAAGCCAGGGAATATAATGCTTCACGGAACCCGGGGTGACATTGTCAAAATCGGCGACTTTGGAGTTTCGAAGAATATTGAGCAGTAAGGCTGGATTTTCATTACAGGAACGCAGCGTTCGAACACACGCTTGCGATTGGTTCAGACGCTATTAAATTGTGGTTTAATAGTGTGTCAACCAATAGCAAACCTGTGATCGAGTGCTGTAATGAAAATCTAGGCTAAGAATGACTTAATTTTTATGTCCATCCTTAATATTATTCCGTTAAAATGCATGTACATTTTTTTTCTACAAATTTTACGATAGAACAATGTCGTTTTAAATATTTTCTGAATAGAAACAAGAATTCACTCCATGAATTCTTGTTTCTAAAAAATGGAACAAAATTCATAATCAACAGATGGCAGCAAATATGTCGATAAGGTTTCTGAACAATTCATTGTTAATATTTCGATAAATAGATGCACCTTAACGCATTTATTTAAGAAACACTTGTTGAACACTTATGCAGCTTTGCAGTTGTCATAGTCATAATAAAATATTTTCTAATTATATAATTTTTTTTTAACAAATTATAATTGCATTCCCCATGGAAAAGAAATATATTCAAAAATACATCCGACATATAGAAATTTTCGTCGGTTTATCTCTCCATATTATACAAATATCTCGCCGTCGCGCGGTAGAATATCAGGAAGAGGCCCTGGGATCTGGGAGACCTTCAATCCTTCATTTATCGGATTATTTAGGTTCTTCTGCACGGTGACGACGAGATATTTTTTTATGTGTAATGTGGACGGAAGGTTGGCGCGCAGAGGTGCGGGTCCACCCCTAGTATATCAGAAATACATTTTAACTATATTTTGGGTACATCTCAATTATATTTTTTCGTTGCAAATATTTTGTTAAAATATATCTTATATATTAATGATATATCTCGCATTTCCTTTAGGTTTGTGGGAAATCGATAATTGTCAATTTTCGTTTACACGAGTTATGTTTTATTTTTTATAAAGTTAATATTTTTTTAACTAGAGAATTAGCGAAAACTCGAGTTGGAACAAGATTCTACATGGCCCCGGAAATTCTTGAGGGGCGCACGTACGATTACACGTGCGATATCTGGAGCTGTGGTATCATACTCTACGAACTCTTAACTCACAAATTTCCCTTCAACACGAAGGTGAGTACACGAGTTTCGCGTTTCGAAACCTTCAATTCTATTTTCTTCTATTTCCACATTTGTTGTAAATAGTCATGAAAACATGTTATCATTGTGTCAAAAAAGTACAGTAAGCTTAAATTGGAGTTTCTATTTATATTCTATAAAACTCTTTGCAATGTACGAATTATAGAAATAGCAACACAGTTGCTTATTTCCCACTCACATATAGGATTTTATACTGCTCCCGTTGAAATATTTTTAACTTATTTTTTACCTCCCTATCGCTCGTTGGGAAGCTTGGAGGTGGGGTGCTCCAAGGGGACTTAGGATAATCCGGGACTCGGCGAGCGCCTAAGAGGACTTAGAATAATACGGGTCTGGACATGCTATTTGACCCCGGTTTTTTCGATTTTTCACACGAAACAGAAACTGGACAACCTTTGAATAATTCAGGTTTAAAGAATGCTCAGTAAGAGGACGCAATATAATCGGACTCGGAGAAAGGACTATCAAGGAACTTAGAATAATTAGAGTCTGATGAGTTCATTTGAGGACTTTGATAAATTTGGGCTAAGTAGAGAACTTATTAGGGGACAGAATAAACTGGGCCAGGGGGGGGGGCACATTGGAAGAATTAGAATAGTCCGGTTCAAGGGGGAGTTCATTAGGGGACTTGGAAAGTTCAGGATCTCGGACGTCTCTCAAATCCCAGAGACTCTACTTATTGTTCTTACATGACGACGGCGGCTAGACATTTTTATAACATAGAGAGATATATTAATTGCATTTCGACGAAGGTGTGCATGATTTAAGGGGAGGAGAATGTAGGTTTTGTAGGCGTTTGAGTAGGTTTCGTCCTGACTTAAGACATTACCATGATGGAATTATTTATTTAAGACAATTAAAAAATTCTAATATCTAATTTCACATGTTTGTGCAATCTAAACAAGATTTAACGTTTCAAAGTCGAGATAATTAGAATTACATTTAGCACGATCAGTATGTGTATCTTCTATAGCAAACACGCACAAATGACACGTTTTTCTTTCGACCATATAAACGAGATCCAAGAATTTAAGAATAGTAAAAGAAATTTAGAAGAACGAAAACAAATGAGCTGAAAAAATGTCGAGATGGTGGTCGTCTTGCATCCGCATTACAAGTTTAAATCAGGTTAAAATATTGTGTATATGAACACATAATTAAAGTATTCTGTATTTTATAAATCAGTTTTTTATTAAATTTGAATGTATCATCGATTGAATCATGCGATCAGTTCAGCTTATTTATAAAAATGATATGAAATTTCTCGCTGATTTGAGTCACTCTGGTTCGGTGGATCCAGCGATTTGTGCAAGGATTTGCTTTTCGCTTGTGTCGTATGTCAAAATTTCCAAACAAAATATTCGGTAAGCCACATTTTTCACGATTGCTTCGGAGTTCATATAATCTGAACTACAATTAACATTTTTATTTTTAACGCTATTCAGTCGAAATATGCATGAAATTCCGTAATTGTTGTTGACTCAGCAACGGTCTCGTTCGACGTGGTGTTAATTTGACAATTGTTTAGTCGAAATTTCTTGTTTCAATTATTTGCCAGCGTAATGAACAATTAAACTCAGATTTTACAGTTTATCTAATACTTGATTGAACAAGATGAATAAAATAGACGAGCTTAAATAGAAATACGATAGCGCGTGAGTGGCGCACGTATTTGTTACACGGTCTAAGCCCCCTGTACATCGTTTTCATTCATCTCCCCGTTGGGGTTAAAATCAGAAAAGTATATTTTGCTGCATCGTGGCAGGAATTTTAGTTGTATAGCGTACGAACTCTAGTTTCGCTGATCGTCTTCCAGTTCTTCCTTTCTTCATGAAAGTACATAATCTGGAATACGCCATCTACCAGACATTAAAAAAATAAAAGATAAACAAAGTAGCATTATGTTTCTTCGTTATTTTCAATTTTTCACACAGTTCCTCTATAAGCCAAAATTGATCAACACACGAGCTTCCTCATAGAAGTGGCTTTGTGAAAAAAGGAAAATAATGAGGAAGAACTATGCTACTTTGTTTAGCTTTAATCTGACGTAAAAATCATTATTTTATAATGCCGCGCGAACTTTGTTCTTCTGATTTTATGTAACTTGATACATGAGCGTGACATTTTTTTACAGAATCATCTGGAGATGATGGAGCAGATAAGTCAAGGCCGAGTGCGACGACTTCCTACGAAAGGTATTTCTCCGGGGACAATGGAATTGACGTACAATATGATGAAGAGAGATCCGTCGATGAGACCACGCTCGAGAGAGCTAGTTCTTTGCCCCGCGCTCTTGTCCTCAATCGCTAAAGTCTACTTGAATGTTAGCAAGATGGAAAAAGCCATGATTCTCGGTTACGATACTAATAATTCCACAATTAAAGAATCTTCTGTTTTGCCTAAAGATTAATTTCAAAATGTGCAGCTGAAACAGATCAATCGATCAAACATTTTTTCGTTCTTCTTTATTTATTTTTAATGAACAGCGTGAGCAGGACTCTCGTACCCCATACGATTTTCAATTCTCTTAATAGTAATACAATTAAGTTTTAATACGTTTGGTCATTAAATATTTTTATCGCTTTTTTTCGTCTATTTTTTATCGTCTCGTAATTGTTTTCCTTACAGCAAGGTAATTTTGTTTTTATGTTGCAGATTATTGTCGTTAATGGTGGCATTTTTTCGTTCATTAACATTTTTATAAGCTTTAGAAGTTTATATTGTTTATAAAAATGAATGCCTGTGTGTCCTTCTCATTACATTCTGATCTTACCATAGATATTAGAAGCTTAAGCATTCAATCAATCGAATATTATTTTTAATTGATCTTTATTTATTTATAATGGTCTGGCATGAGTTCGGCGTTCATCGCTGTAAGATTTCCAATTCCCATAATAGTAAGAAGATTGGGTCTTAAATTCTACGATTATCAAATAATTTTATCTGTGTAATCTAATAATAGTAATAAATCTTTTACGAGGTAATTTATTTATCGCGTTTGCTACATTGATTATATATTCGTTAATGATGGAGCATTCTTTAAGTTTTATTTTTATTTTTATAAATTTTAAAAGTTCATTCGGATTTTTCCTAGTCAGAGTATAAAATTTTCCATATAAAGCCCATATGCACAAAATACATTTACTTGCGTAGTAAATTTTTCCTTAAAGTGATATTTTACCAACTTAACTCGACGACTTCCGTGAATGACATTGAATGAAAATTTCTGTCAGCCAAAAAAATTTCTCACAGAGAATATGAGATCTTACGAAGCTAATTTTATTTATTGCAGTACAAACTAAATGTATTACAACAAGTTGAAAATAGAACAATATTTGCATAAATCGATTAGGCTGGAAAAAAAACTATTTTGATTATGAAAATGTTGCATCTTTTGGTGTTGTTCGAGTAGTTTTTTTTCCTTTTATTAAATTTCAATATTGCATACGTGCATCACAGTTTTATTTCCATTATCACGAGACACGTAGCAACATCTTGGGAAATGTATATTTGACGCTCTTATACTCTCTTACGCGAGATTCCCGTTTTAGTAACTTTTTATTCAGATTAATATGTTATATTGTTAAAGTAATAGCGTTTTCAAACTATTTATAGACAAAATCAGATAGTTTGACTCAAGGTATTGCTTTTGAAAGTAAATTTGCACAAAGAAAGCGTCACTTTTTTTCAAAAAGCGTTGCTTTTTGAATGTTTTTTCTCTTTGCCACGAGACAGACAATTGATATTAACGTAATTGTCACGAGAAATTGTAAATAAAGAGAAAGTAAAGTATAAATTTCTGTTTCACCGATCCGCTACCACTTGTAAAAAAAGTATGGGGTCTGGGAAAAAGTTCGTGGCGTTTTTCCCGATAGATGGCACCAATTGCAAAGAAGTCAGGAAACACAGATCGCAGCGACACTACTAAACGCTCGTTGGAAAGGTGACACTTCGAGCGTTACTTTGAGTGTATAAACATCGAAATTGGTGCAGTGGTTGGAAAGTTGTTTGCGTTTGAAAATAGAAAAAAGTAATGAAAAATTGCTCTACATTTTGCAATATTATTACGACAAAGGGAAGAACCTTGCGCGGGCTTGTGAAAAAAATTGTGCTGTGTACGGTGAAGGTACTTTATCAAAATCTGCTGCGCGGAAATGGTTCGCTCGCTTTCGTTCTGGTAATTTTTATGTGAAAGATGAGTCACGCTCTGGTCATCCAATCACTGAAAAAGCTGATGAAATTCTTGAAAAAGTCCAGCAAGATAAGCATATCAGCAGTGTCGATATTGGTATGAAGTTAGGCATCGACCACAAAGCTGTTTTGAACCATTTACACAAAGCTGGCTACAAAAAGATGCTCGATGTATGGGTTCCTCATGAGTTGAGCGCGAAAAACATGATAGACCGAATTAACATCTGCGATGCGCTGCTGGAAAGTAATAAAATCGAGCCATTTTTAAAACGTGTCATAACCGGTAATGAAAAATGGATCACGTACGACAATCGGAAACGTCAAAGACCGTGGACAAGGGATGGTGAGCCGTCACAAGCGTACGCGAAGCCAGGATTGACGGCGAAAAAATTGATGCTGTGTGTGTGGTGGGACTGGAATGGAATCGTCCACCGTGAACTACTTCCAGTTGGTCAGACGAGTGATTCTCAACTCGACTGTGGACAACTAGAGAGATTACGCTAAACAATCGAAAGAAAACGGCCCGAATTGATTAATAGGAAACGTGTTGTCTTCCATTATGACAACGCCCGGCCACACACTTCTTTGATGACCCGTCAAAAATTGCGAGAGCTTCGTTGGGAAGTTTTGATGCATCCACCGTATAGTCCAGACATACCACCCTCTGACTATCACTTATTTCGATCTCTGCAGAACTCTCTCAATGGAATTAAGCTGCTTTCAAAAGAGGCCTGTAAAAACCACTCGATTTAGTTTTTCAACCAGAAACCACAGAAGTTCTTCACCGATGGCATCATGGCTTTACCCGAAAAATGGGGAAACATTGTCGATAATAATGGAGCATACTTTGTTTAAATAAATTCATTTTCACACTATAAGGAAACCATTTAAATTTTACTAAAAAAAACGCCACGAACTTTTTCCGAGGCCAAATATAATTTTGTGATATATTATGGGGAAACCTATTTCTTGTAACCCATATTCCCAGATACTATTGATACGTCTGAGCTTCAATCAGAAGAAACAGCTGTGCTAGGATAAAAATGGCTTTTGCCACCAAATGTTGCAAGTAGCCTGCTAATTATTAGTGCACCTTCGGGCTCCGGTTTAAACTTTTACAAGTTTTATCGAGCAGGACGTGAGTTATTACCTCTGCTTCAATTTTTCGGCCAATCTCAGCCTTCGCTGCTAGTCGTACTGGACAAATACGATTTTTCACCAATATCGCGTGCGTTATTTAATGGCAACCAAATGTTCCAATTAGTCTGTTCCAATCAATAGCGCACCTTCTTGCTTCGATTAATACCTCAAGGAGCAAAATTGGTTCGGATTTACAGGTTTTATCAAGTGGAACGTGTGACCATACTTCTGTTATGTCCCCAAAAATGCAACCCTCTTGACGTCGCTGCATGACTCAACCGAGCGGCCGCTGCAGTAGACGCTCAAGATAAGGCAGAGGGGAAACGGGACCCATGGGGGCTTATTACGATTCTCGAGCGAGTATACTGTTACGTCCTGACGTAACGTCGCATTAATCTTATTAAATTTCGATTACGTTAAAGTTCTTCTGTTTTAGTTTCGCTACAGTAAAAGTAACTTTCCACATTTTTCTTTTATTTTCGAACTTCTTAAGAGGAGAGGAGAGCGATTTTAGCGACGGAGATCGGAACAGGGTGGGGATGCGGCTCTACCGACCGTCTTCCGGGAAAATTAATCTTGTAAAGATGGAATTTTTCACAGCGCTCCCGGTCAAAGGGCAAACTTTCAAAACATGAGATCTACGGCGTAGACCCGGTTATCGACTGCCATTTATGGATCTATGATTCAGCGCAGCCTTACCCTCTATCCTAGACCAGGGGTTCGGCTAGTCGCCGTCGGGGGCGTTGTTGGTCATAGGGGAGCGGTTGGAGGGAACGCTATCACGTGACCAGGCGACCACACCCTTTCTTCTCGCTCTTGCCTGAAATCTTCTCTCTCTCTCTCTCTCTCTTTCTTTACAAAGATGATGAAATCACGAACAATTATTAACTGAGCGAAAGAATCAACAAAAGTGGAGGAACTGTTGATTTAAACGAAAGATTTATGACTATTAAAGTGTTCACACGAATACTGTAGGTAAAATATCAGCAGCAAAAAGAACAATTATGCTTCCATATGGAAACTACCCAGGGCTGTCACTCGAAAACGAGTACAACCCACATTGAATTAATGAGCTTACCAGTTGTAATCGGGTAATAGAAGAAAGATCAGTATATCAGGATTAATTTCCTTTTCCTCTTGAGATTATGTTAATAAGTCTCTCGTAAAATATTGGAATTTATAGTAAAAATACTATCATATATATATAGAATACGTTATGCATATATAGAAAGAATAAAGGAAATATTAGGATTAATTTACGGTAAAATAGCGAAAAATAGACAAAACGAGAAAGAGATGAGACTAAAAATGAGTTGCAATGAAGCTTCTCCTGCAGGAAAGCGAGGCTGGCCGACTCTCCACGCAACGATAAACGCCTTGCACGAGGTCTGAACAGCGATCTAGCTGACTTGCGTACGGACGAAATATACGAGTAACCGAGTCGGGCGAGTCGCTCTCAAGAAAGGTACTCTCTCGCTCTCTCTCGTTTTCACGCATAAAAATACTTGTTTTGCCAGCAAGTTATATATATGAAATATGTTACGCATATATAGAAAGGATGAAATGAAATGTTAAGATTGTTTTACAACTAAATACCAAAAGTAAGACGAAACGAGAAAGAGAGAAAACTGTAACATGTTTTAATAAAGCTTCCTCAGCAAGAAAGCGAGGCTGGCGGACTCTCCGCGCCACGATAAATGCCTTATCGCGAAGGGCTGAACGGCGATCTAGCCGACTTGCGTACGAACGAAATGGACGAGTAACCGAGTTAGGCGAGTCGCTCTCAAGTAAAATCCTTCTCTCTCTCTCGCTCCCGTTTCTATAACACGAGAATAATTGTCTAGCTAACAAGTTATTTAAGAAAACTTATTAACTATAAGTAGAGTAATTACTAATCAAACGAATAACCAATAATGATTAGAATAAGCCATAATTCAACACAAACATTTATACTAATAAGAGATTAACGCAAAAATCAGTTCGCATACGACGAGTTAACTATAGAATCTGTAACAAAATTATTACTAGTGGTTTGATGTGAAGGATTTAATTGAGGTCCGTACAAACGCTGAAATTCTGAGCTATTACCATAGACACATCTACATAGAAGCGAGCATAAGGATATTACCTAGACTAGGAAACTCTATCGAGAGTAGGCCAAGAAGCGGGGTGGTAAAAATCGCCTCATTTTCAGGGGAAAAACGCCTCGAGCGCGTTCCCTCACCTAATCGCGTGGTCCTCTGTGTATCACATCGCGCGGACAAATCAGAGCACGCCATACCGATGTCGGGTGTGTGGAGCGGGCGGCCAAGTTTTAGTCTGTGAAAATGCAACACTACCCATAACATCTGGGCGTCTTTAGAAGATTTCCTCATAGCCCGGGGAAAAAACAGACAGACAGACAGACAGACCATTCTAAAGAGGTGATACTGACATATCGTCACCTAGAAATGGACGGAGGGTAGGGGCGAAATAAAATAACCCTCGCGAACCAAAACACAAACCTTAGCTAAGTTGTGAGAAACCATGCCAAGGGCTGTATGACACCTGGGAGAGATGTCTCAAACGGTTTCCCTGAGGCAACCCTGGTCCAGCCCCAGGTGTATTCAAGTTGCCTTACCAGGCTTCCCTGGGGTGGACGTTTATCTACCTATGAAATCGTGAGGACTAAAAATGGAAGAACATAAGCAAAATAAAAACAAACAGATCAAAGAGATACAATAGGCGGCATAAATAGAAATAGAGAAAGCCCAGCCACAGCCAGCAAAGTCAGCAGCTGCTCCGGCTGGAAAAGGAGGAGGTGGAAGCGTTTATCGAGATAGGCAAACGCATTCAAATAATTGAAGGGGTCGTGAAGGAGTTCAAAAACATTCATAAGTCGACACGGGATGTTATCACTGAAGCAGCAGTCTTGTACCAGCGAATACAAGACCAACGAACGGAATTGGAGAAGGCCAGATTAACACAACAGCAGTTACTGGAAAGGGCATGTGTTAAAGCGCAGAAAGGATTCTAACCCGAGACGACTTTGCAGAAAAAGGGAAACACTGACCAAGCTCACAAACAGGAGGCCTCAGAAAGGAACCGGGCAGACGAAACCTCAGGAGAGGGGCCGTTGACAAAAAAGGGCCGCGTCTTCGCTACTCCAAACCATGACGCCGGGGAAAAAGCGAGAGAACAAGAAAATAAGAAACGAAAGAGGGAGGCAAAACACTCTTAGCGGGAAGAATACGCGTGACTTCGTAGAGCAGGGCTCTGACTGGAAAGCGGTGGTGCGAAAAAAAGACAAGCGCAGCAGAAAGCCCGAGGCAAAGAGAATACAAAGACGGCGGCCAGAAGCGATCGCGGTGAAGATAAATGGGAGGGGGGTCTTGTACGAAGACGTCCTCCACAAACTTAAGTCAGAGGTAAACCCATAAGACTGCGGAGCAAAAATCGTAGGGATAAGGCGAACCCGCGGAGGCTGGAATCTGGTCGAGGTACAGAAGAGGAGCACAGGTACTGAAAAGCTGAGAAGTGTTGTAGCGGACGCACTGGGCTAACAGGCGACGGTACTCGCGATGGGGCAGAGTTACAACGTCGAAGTCCGAGACCTGGATGAAGTCACGGATGAGAAAGACGTAACGGCAGCAATAATAGCAATAACTGAAAACACCGAAAAGGATGTAATCAAGGTTTGACCCTTAAGTAAGGGTTTCGGAGGCACCCAAACAGCGGTGTTAACTTTACCGACAAACTTGCAGAAAGCTACTTGAAACAAGTAAGCTAAAGGTAGGTTGGGTTCGCTGCCGTGTCAGCCTCAAGGCCCGAGTTTTGAGGTGCTTCCAATGTCAGGGCTTCGGCCATGTAGCGCTGGAATGCAAGAGACCAGACAGGTCAAAGCTGTGTCGATTCTGTGGGCAAGAGAAGCATCTGGTGAAAAGGACTGCAAGCGGAAACCCTTTTGCGTAGTTTACAGCGAAGCCTCCGGAACAAGGAGACACAAAGTATATCCTCGGGAGTGCGAGGTGTCTCTCCTTTCAGAAGACCATGAAAAAGGATCGCAATGGCTAGATTTCTTCAGGTGAACCTTGCTAGAGGGCGCGAAGCTCAGGACTTCCGCATGTAAGCAGCTGCAGAGAAGAAAGCCGATATACTGATTATCAGCGAACAGTACCGATAGCCTGATACGAAGTTATGGTTCCAAGATAAAAGAGCAGCGATAGCAGTTACCAATAGAGAAACGAGAGGTGGAGCAGTCGGCGAATCGGCAGCAGACTTCGTGTGGGCCGAAATAGACGAAATGCGAGTTTAAAGCTGCTACTTTTCACCAAATCTGGACTACGAGTATTTTGTGAAGCAGCTTGATAACGTAGAAGACAGCCTTCGAACTGTAAATTGAGCAGTGCTTGTAGCTGGCGATTTTAACAGCAAGTCACCAGATTGGGGATCTCGGAGACTCGATAGAAGAGGAGAGGCAGTATCGGCGTAGTCAACGAGGGAAATGAGTTTACCTTTCGTAGGGAACAAACAGGTGCAGTACTTGACATTACACTTGCATCAGCCGGAACAGCTGCAAGAAAAAGAGGATTGAAAGTGCTCGAAGATGCCACACTCAGTGACCACCAGTATCTCCTTTTCAGCAATTGTAAGAAACCAAGAGGACACCAGGACTCGGGAGAAAACGAGAGGACCAAATAGGGTGGCTGGGTATTGCAGAGGCTTAATAGACTCTGCCTGACGAAGACACTGTAGACCGCAAAACACAGGGGCGATTTTAAGCCCGAGCGAAAGCCCAAAACCCAGACTCCGTAGTAAGCTACGTGGTTGAGATGGTCACCACAGCGTGTGACGCTGCGATGCCAAGACGCAGAAATATGCCTGGAAAAAGGAAGATGGTGTACTGGTGGAACTCGAAAATTCAAGAATTAAAGGATAAATGCAAGGCAGCGCGAAGAGCAGCGCAACGACGAAGAAAAAGGGAGGACGCGCTAACGTACGAATCCTTGTAGTTAACGTTCAAAACAGCAAGGAAAAAGCTGCGACTAGCGATTAAAAGCATTAAAAGGAAAAGCTGGAAATTGCTTGGTCACCTCATCGAAGCTGACCCGTGGGGACTATTGAAGAGAATAGTCACCAAGAAACTGGAAGGCAGGCAGCCCATCCCTGGACAATCGTGCCCAGAAAGGATGAGGAGATGGTGACGACACTTTTTTCAGCCCAACAGCGAAGACAAACGGAACCCCTGCCGTCGGTCGAGCAAACCATCGATTGTTTTACGATAGAAGAGCTACAGGAAGTGAAGAAACGGCTCCAGTCCAGCAAGGCACCTGGACTGGATAATATCCCAAACGAGATCTTGAGAACGGCCGGAGCTTCTGCTGACGGCATGTAATGTGTCGCCCTATCAAGGTGTGTTCCATGAACGATGGAAAAAACAGAAACTCGTCCTTCTACGCAAAGGGGACAAGTTGCTGAACGAAACAGCTTCATACCGGGCGATCTGTCTCCTGGCCGCCACGCGTAATACCCTGAAGAGATTATTGCTCCAAAAGTTCGAGAAGTATATTGACGGAAATGGGGGCCTGTCCCGGCGGCGTTACGGCTTCAGGAAATGGAGGTCAACGGTAGACACTATTGTGAGTGTAATCGAGACGGCCAAGAAGGTAAAGCAGGGAAACTGGAAGACGAAGGTCTTCTGTGCTCTAGTGACACTGGACATCAAAAACGCCTATAACTCGGCAAGGAAAAGGCGTACACCAGAGAATCTAAAGAAAATGATAGGCAGCTACCTGAGCAACAGAATCCTTGACTACGATACGGAGGACGGTTGAGTCGAATCCGGGTGACCGCAGGGGTTCCATAGGGATCGGTCCCCGGGTCCTTCCTATGGAACGTCATGTACGACGATCTGCTAAATTTGAGACTACCGGAAGAAACGACTATCGTTGGCTTCGCTGCCGACGTTTCCGTAGTAGCAATGGTGAGAACTCTGATGTGCTAGCAACTGGATTAAGGAAAATGAATTGCAGCTAGCAGTGTAAAACAGAAGCCGTACTGGTGACGGACAGGAGCATGTTCATACCACCGATCCTCCCCCTGGATAGGCAGGACATACTATAGGTAAAGACTGTTAGGTACCTTGGCGTACAGATCGATAGCGGGCTTCGTTACGTTGAGCACATTGTCAGGGTAACCGTTGCGCAGCAACGGAAAACGAGAGGACCAAGGTCAAGGAGAAGCTCAGAGTTATAACACTCGAGGTAGAAAACTGGCCCATTAATGATGAGGAATGAGAACGACTGGTAGGTCGTGAAATAATTCATAACCGGCATAGTAAAGAGGAAAGAAGAGGCTAAAAGAGAGTGGAAAGCGCAGCTTTCAGTAAACGAAGAGGCCGATGCAGGACAGAACCTTTAACCTCGCGTGCGCGCACGAGAGAGGGAGAGTGAGAGAGAGAGAGAAAAGGCAGTCTTAATTCAAGGAGGCAGCTCAAAGCGTGCGAGAATCACACCCTGTAGAAGTTATGTTAACGCGGTACCAATACACCTTAGTGTGAAGGAGGAGGGGTTAATAGGGTGTAAGGGAGGAGGGGTCTTAGTCGGTAAAAATTCGACACTAACCGCAACACATGGGTGTCTTATAAAAGATTTCCCCTCCTCCCGAATTAAAAAAAAAAGACAGACAAACAGACTGCGAAGTGTACATGACCACCTGGAGGAGTCTAAGCACTCACCGGCAAACTTCTAGTGACAGGAGACTTTAACAGCAAGTCTTCGGAATGGGGTTCCCGAAGACGAAAAGAGAAAGGGGAAGCGATGTCGGAACTAATAGCTTAGTTGGACCTTGTCCCAAACGAGAGAAACGCGTTTTGAGTCGGGTACACACGGTCCCAGTTGTGGACGTTACCATGGCATCGGAGGGAGTAGCCGCCAGAACCGAGGGATGGAAAGTGCTGGAGGACGCCACACTTAACGACCATCAGTACTTGGAATTCTGCGTCAAGGATAGACCACGTGGACAGCACGATAATACAAGTGGGGAGCCAGTTGTATCCGATGAATTGATGCTTCGCAGATTCGACAGGCGGAAGTTGATAGAGGCACTTGAGACGGTAAGGAGGCAGGGGTACCTTTAAGTATTAGCGGAAACCAGAGACCCGGAGGCTATCGTGAGTTACGCGGTAAAAATAATCGTAGTGGCATGCGACACGGCCATGCTACGGCGGAAAAAGCGTGCACAGAGTAGGAAATCAGTGTACCCAAAGATTTCGGCGATAGGCAAACTGAGGAGGGTATGTACGGTGGCCTGCCGGGAGGCTCGATGGCATGGAAGGCGAGACGAAGATGGACAGGCATAGGAAGCCTTAAGATTGAATTTCAAACCAGAACGCAAGGAGCTGAGAGTAGCCATTCAGAACAGTAAGAGGAAGAGTTGGGTATAACTGTATCGTACGATAGACGAGGACCCTTGGGGGCTGCCTTACTGGTTGCTCACGAAGAAATTGGTAGGTCGGCAGCCAATACCCGGATTCACTTGCGGAGAGAAGGCGGGAAATACTTAGCACCCTATTCCCGGTCCAAGAACGAAGGCCAGTAGTATCAAGGCAATACGAAGACGAAGAAATGAGGATAGGTCCCCTGACCATCGAGGAGCTACAGCAGACGAAAGAGCGGATTAAGTATGAGAAGGCACCAGGGCCAGACAACATACCGAACGAAATCGTACAGGAGGTGATCGAGGCGTGGCCAAAATTGCATCTGGAAGCATACAACGTATGTCTTCATAGAGGAGTTTTCCATGAGCGCTGGAAGAAGGAGAAACAAATCTGTCTACTTGGCAACATGGGGAAACTGTTCGAGGGACTGCCACTCCAACGACTGAAGAAACACGTATAAAGAAACGGAGGTTTCTCTCTCTCTGTCTGTCTGTCTCTCTCTGTCTGTCTATCTCTCTCTCTCTCTCTCTCTTCACCCACTAAAACCACCTCCCGTACTATTCTACTTTGCATTACTCCCCACAGGACCGCCGTGAGGCATATCGGTGTGGGGAAAGAAATCGGCTACGGCCGCGTCGGTACGTACTATCTCGCTATCGCAAGTTATGTCTTTCTCACTCTTCGAGACGAAGTTGTTTTAGCACCGTTGCTACAAAGTGCTCTACAGCGCATGCCCCATGCCTCCCGCGTTTTTAGCATCATTAATACAGTGCTCTCGGGCGTTATTGCTTAGCCAAGACACTTCTGCAGCTGGCATTTCTCATTCCTAAAGCGTGGACAGATGAAAAAGATGTGTTCTGCATCGTCCACCACTTCGTCACAAGCCGGACTTCATCCAGCCTAAATCCGTGCAAGTATGACCGAAAGCAGCCATGTCCCGTCAGGAGCTGTGTGAGGTAGTATACCACCTCACAGTGCCTTCATTTTATCCACTACTCCGGCACTCGTATCAGCCGGTATGTCCATCTATTATTGGTCGATGCGTCCCAGCGCATCTGCCATTTATCTTTGGACTCGGATTTTTCGTCCTGGGCGATTCTCGTGCTCAGCTTGTGTGTTCTGGTGCCCCCACCGGTATGGTTTGCTGCGCTCATCCGCCACGATCTCTATTGGTGCTATACCCGTTGCAATACATACCGCTTTGTACGACACAGTGCGGTATGCGGCAGCCTCCCTCAGGATTATTCTGTGATATGTTACATCCATTTTCATCTTGTAGGTACCCTTCTTTCAGCGTCTCTACCCAGATCGGTATGGCGTACAACAGTACTGATATCGCTATTGTTGCCAGTGAAACTCTTTTCGACTCCCTAGGGCCTCCAATATTTGGCATGAACCTGGACAGTGCCATCGCGACCGATACTGCCTTAGTGCTAACATGCTGCAAGTGCTCCCAAAATCTCGCATCGATAATGACTCCTAGGCATCTGTCGTAAGTGACGGGCTCAAGTGTATCTCCTGTTCTCCCACAATCAAAATTATGGTTTCAATGCGCTTCCTGCTCGTGATAAGCACCGCCTCTGTCTTGTGATCTGCGAGTTGGAGTCCCACTGTTAACAACCACCGTCGAACGGTTGCTATGGTAGACTCTGCAGTCCGCACGGCTATCGCTACGTCATCGGCAAATGCGATGATTTTTGCTTCCTTTGGGATTTGAGGACAAAGTATTCCGTCATACCTGACATTCCATAGATGTGGACCTAGCACCGATTCTTGGGGGACACCTCCTGCAACTTCGTAGGTTTTCCTTCCCACGTAGATTGTATACTGAAGCTCCCTATTACGGGAATAGTCTTCTGTTATGCCGCGGAATTTTGAACAAATTATCAAACGAAATTCCATTAATTAATTGCGACATTATTCCTCCTTCACTCTGGAGTCCGCTCACTCGCAAGCAGGAAGAATGTTTTGATGCACGAAGCAAGTTGCGATAAACGATCGCTTAGTGCAATTCATTAATTTCGTCAAAAGGTAAAGGTAAAGGTAAAGGTAAGAGCAACTTTACCGAGGACAGTCTTAACTGACATTCGAGACAGATCGATTGGTTCCAGTTAATGACTTGAGATTAGATATCAAACTATTGATTTAACTGTAAAACTTGCGAACGGAATATTACGTCCTATGACGGTAAATTATAATAAAGAACTATATCATTTGTTATTGCTACCTCGGCGTTTTCATTCTCGTTCACGCGAGTAGTAACTTCGGAACGACAAGCGATCCCAATTGCTAATTTTTATTTACATATTATATAACACCTGCGACCGTATTATCAATAAATACGCATCGTACGGTATAACAGTTCTACTATTTTTATTATGGATTCTGGTACTCCCATCCTGATCACTCAGGGTGTAATTTAACCTAGCCAAGTTGAACGCATTCTTTATGTTCAGGGTGACTATTGCGCAGTCTTTCTGTGTTTCTCGATTCCACCTTTTTCCAGCAGAGGCTATGCGGATCATGTCCACAATAAGACCAATGGCGTCCAGGGTTGAGCGGGCTTTCCTGAAATCATACTGGTTCTTCGATTGTTCTCATTCTTCTTCCATGTAGGGTTCCAAGTGACTGCATATGAGCCGCTCCAGAACCTTTTCGGCTGTGTCTAAAAGGCAGATTGGACGATACGCCGACGGATCTTCGGGTCGTTTGTTTTCCTTCGGCAGTAGCACGACATGTTGTTTCTTCCATTGACGAGGAAAGATTCATTCACGCAAGCATGCATTGAATACTTCTAAAAATAGTCTTGGGCGGGCTCCGATGGCTACCTTCAGAGCAGCGTTCAAAATCCCGTCTGGCCCTGGTTCTTTGCCGGCCTTTATCTTGCTGCAAGCTTTCAACAGCTCTTTTTCTGCGAATAATCTCACCGCTGGTTGAGCTCTTTGTTGGCCTGCTTGTCCTACGGCAACCGGCAGCTGGGGAACAGCGTTCTGATTATCTTAAGTAGCAGTTGGGGGCAGGTTGGCGAATGTATTGAGAGCCCCTTCAGAGTAGCCTGAACTACATGATACGGCCTTCCCCATGTGCCCTCGTCGACTTCGCTACACAGGTTTTTATAGCTTTGTCGTTTGCTGGTTTTGATCGCTCTTACCAGTTCTCGTTTTGCCTCCGTGTGCAGTTGCTCCTGCTGGGCTTGCTGAGGCATTCCTCGGCCGCGTTGAGCTATTCTTCTGCTATGATGGCACTTACTCCGCAGCTCCGCAATTTCCTCGTTCCACCAGTAAACGGATTGGTGTCTTCTACTATCGCGGCATCGCGGTGTTAGGGATAAACCGCATCAGTTGGGAGGCTTTGTGGTCTGGCGTTCCACTGAGTTCGATGTCATTCTCCAGCAACGCCGTGAAACATCCTTTGTCGAATTTCTTTATTTTTCACCTGGCTGCAGACTTCTTGGGGACATCTGACTTATTCCGAGTACTATGCTTGTAACTCACCAAGTAGTTGCTTACAAATGTAAGGTCGACGATAGACTGGCAGTCTTCTCGACTGAAAGTGGCTTTGGGTCCTGTGTTGAGAAGCACCAGACCTAGGCGAGCAAAGGTCTCTAGAAGGATTTCTTCTCTTCGGTTCATCCGCCTGCTACCCCACTCCATCGCCCAGACGTTGAAATCTCTCTCTCCCTCGCTCTCTCTTTCTCTTCATACTCGCTCTCTGTTAGATTTTATTCTGCTGCTCTCGTGCCTGCGGGCGTTTTATTTTTTCAGACTCAATAGCATGTGCTTTTTAAGCTGATGGTCTGTTGAATTTAAGACAGATGATATCTATTTTGGCTGGAGGTACATTTTGTCAAGCAAAATAGTGGGAAGTCTAACCTCACATTCTGCATTGGCTCTGGCTACACCTGAGAGGCTGTTGCTTTTTGGGATCGATTATTGGATGAGTTTGCCCCGCTACGGCGCTACGTAGCAAAGCGAAGGTGCAACCCTTGGTTGACCGACAGTATTAAATTGCGTATGCGAGAGCGAAATAGAGTCAGGAAGTTACATAATCACATTAAGTCCTCTGAGCTGCTAGCCAGGTTTAAGTCTCTGCGAAATGAGGTAAATCGGCTAATTAGATATGCAAGAATTACATTTTATGGAGAGGCGTTCAATGGGGTCTGGAAGTCTAATCTTGTCGTCGTTTCGTGTGGATAAGCCGCTTACGGTGCCGATTAAAGTGCTTGGCGATTACTTTTCGTCGGTTTGCACTAGTGTAATGAATGTTGAGGCGGTCTTAGAGTCCAGGGGCTTTGATGATACATTCTTTTACTTCAAGGACATTTCCCCGGCTGTGCTTGTACGTTTTAGCTCAGAATGCTGCTACATTTGTATAATTTTCCGTTGATGACTACTACCTTCCCGTCCATTTCTAAGCAAGCCTTACTTAAGCTGATTCCTACAATCAGTGCACCATTATTACCTTCAGAATACAGGCCTATCTCTTCACTATGTGTTATGTCTAAGGTATCGGAGAAGGTGGTGGCGGAGCAGCTGATTGAATTCTTCGAGGCCTCTGGCCTGCTTGAACCGTTCCAATCTGCTTACGATACACAAACGGCGATACTCAGTATAACGGACTTTATTCGCGAGGGTATCGATCGCAAAGAATTAACAATTATGTTTCTATTCGATGTCTCTAAAGATTTCTATACCAGATCAATGAAGGTGCTTGGCATGTACTTGGCAGCACCCTGTGCTGGGGTGTGTATGTGAGGAACGTCGCGAAGGCAGTACATTCGCGACTTTACATTCTTAAATTGTGCAGGAGCTTTCGCCCAATGAAAACGCGGGTGAGGCTCATCCTGGCTCTGGTGGTTCCAATCATTGATTATTGCTGTGTGGTGTTAAATGGCATTTCGGATGAATATGAAAAAGTCATTCAAGTAGCACTCAATTTGTGTGTGCGGATTATATTTGATGTGCTGAGGATGGTGTATATTACCGCATTCGATAAGACGTTAGGTTGGTTGAAGGTTCGACAGAGGCGGGAGTATTTTATTCTTAAGTTAGTTTACAATGTTCTTAAAACAGGGAGGCCTTCCTATCTGTGAAATGAACTAGTTATAAATGAGAAGGTTTCCATGAGGAATCTGCGTGATCGAGGGGAGTTTCTGTGCGTTAAGCCGTTTAAAACGGAGAACTTGTATTGAACTTGCAAAACTACAATGGATATATCTCGATAACGGGTTACTCGATCATACTCAAACTTTGCACACGGGTCTGCTCTGTAGCTTTCGTATTTTTAGCTATCGAGTTAAAAATTTCTACAAGAATAGGCTAGGGGACAAGGCTGTTCGGTATTGAGTTTGGCATGAATCGATCAAAGCATTCAGATTTTACAGAATCATGAATTTTTGTAATTTACCGAAAAAACAACATATTTTTGCTCTAACTTTCGTGCATTTTTATCTATCAAACTGAAACTTAGTGTGCAAATTGGCTAGGGTACAAGAATACTTGGTCTTGAATTTGGTGAGAATCGATTAAGGGATTTAACCTTTATGAAATTTGCAATTTTACCAAATTTTAAATTTTATTGAAAATTTTTATGCCACTTCCTCTGTGAGGAAGCCAGAATTGCGATAACCATGTCCTGTAGAAGAGAATCTGTGGGTTGGTGAGAAACGTGAAGAACCAATGTGAACATTTCAACTTTACACGCCTTTTTAATTGCCATTATCTCATAAACGAAATGGACGATCAATTTAAAACTATATAAATAGATCAATCATCTGGTCTATATCTCGATAAAGTTTCAGGAATTATCTAAACTGTAGAATATGATCTATATGACCAACACGTACTCTTACACTAGGGAGAGGGAATGGCGCTGTCGGCGCGGCCAGGTTAGCTTGCGAGCGGTAGAGTTAGTTACGATACGTCCGTTGTAGAAGATTCATCAATGTATTCACTCTGTGATAATCCTCCTTATATTCGCGCCATAACAATAAAGATTATTATACCTACAAACACAAAAGTGGTGTCAGAAGTGGGATCACATATGTCGTAAGTAGTCGAGACAGTACTCCAAGGAATCCTAAAATCAAACATGAACCAACCGACAATGGACGTCTCACCCGAGCTACTGCAAGCGATGTCCGCCATGATGGCAAGCGCGATCCAAGCAACAATCGCGAATATGGGCGCGGAAACGAGCAGCAACGAGGCCGCGGCAACAATGCCACGTCGTCCGCCACCATTCGCAATGAACGAATTCGTTTCGTCGGAAGGCACGTTAGTGGAAGATTATTTCAAAAGATTCCAATGGGCTCTCGAACTGAGCAAGATTCCAGAAGAGCAGTACGCCAGCTACGCTCGAGTACACATGGGTTCAGAGTTGAACAACGCTCTCAAGTTCCTAATCAGCCCGCGACCACCTGAAGGCGTCCAGTATGAAGAACTACGGACGACGCTAACCTCACACTTCGATCGGGCAAAGAACAAGTATGCGGAGAGTATTCGATTCAGGCAAATTACCCAACCAAAGGAAGAAACCGTCGCCAATTTTACTCTGAGACTACGGCAAGGCGCAGCTCATTGTGAGTACGGAGAATTTCTCGATAGGATGTTGATCGAGCAACTGCTACACGGTCTGGAATCTCGCGAGATGTGTGACTAGATTATCGCCAAGAAGCCGAGTACGTTCGCTGAGGCATATGACATCGCGAATGCGCTCGAAGTGACGCATAAAACCACGGACGACGTCAAAATTCCCAGTTCATCGGCAGAGGAAGCTACCAACAAGCTAGGGTATGTTCCACCAAAGACTAGGCGCAACAAGGAAGCGCGGCAACGATCGCCATCCGGCAGAGCGAGGCAGCGGAAGGAGCATCGATCTACGTCGAGTCAACGAGAAGCAAGCGAGCAGAAAGCAGTAAGGTTGTGTAATGGCTGTGGAGGGCAGCACAATCGGTATAGGTGTCGTTTTCGCGACGCAGTATGCAATGCGTGTGGCAAAAAAGGCCATCTAGCGCGGGTCTGCAGAATGACCGAGAATTCCGAACCGCGGGTAGTAGCATCTTTGCAACCGACCGAATGGATCGGCACTATCGATAAAGTCAATACCGTGAACTCATTGGGAAAACATATAATCGACGTGCGCATAGACGGCAAGCCGTTATCAATGGAAATGGATTCAGGAGCACCGTGCGGTATTGTTAGTGCTCATACGTTGCGTACAATTAAATCGAAATTCTCGCTAGAAAAAACGAGCAGACAATTCGTTAGTTATACCAAGCATCGAATCCCATGTATTGGCCGCATCTTAGTAAGTGTCACTATTGGACAAACTACGCGGAAACTGTATCTCTACGTCGTCAAAGGACGTTTCGACTCACTACTAGGTCGGGAATGGATCTCACACTTCGTACACGAGATAAACTTCGTTAAGCTATTCTCTGCGTCAGGGACAATCCATACGATTAGTACATCTGCGCCACGTCTTTCAAAAAGTCAGGAAACATAACTTAATCAGCTTTTAGCTAAATATGAAGATAACTTTAGTCCAATTGCAGGTACTTTAACTGGTCCACCTGTATCGTTACATCTCAAGCCAGGTGCGACGCCAATATTTGCACGAGCTAGAGAAATACCAGTGGCATTCAGAGACAAATACGCCAAAGAAATAGATGCAAAAATCAAGTCTGGATTCTATAAACGAGTAGATTATTCGGAATGCGCATCTACTACACACGTTGTCGGTAAGAAAAATGGCCAATTGCGTATCACCGGTAACTACAAACCTACGGTCAATCCTCGTATAATTATAGACGAGCATCACATTCCAAGGGCAGAGCATATTTTTAGTAAGCTTCACGGAGCAAAACTTTTTTGCCATCTTGACATTAGAGACGCGTACTCGCATCTTGTCCTCGACGAAGAATTTAGTCATGTGCTAACGCTAAATACACCAACGCATGGGCTTATACGACCGACTCGGGCAGTATACGGTGCAGCTAACATTCCAGCCATATGGCAACGCAGAATGGAAGCAATTCTACAAGACCTTCCGAATGTCAAGAATTTTTATGACGATTTACTATTGTTCGCAGAAGACTTTGAGAGTTTACTACAGGTTCTTGATCAAACAATGGTTAAGCTGAGAGAACACGGATTGCGTCTTAACCGAGACAAGTGTGTATTTGCTACGCCCACCGTCGAGTTCCTAGGACACAAAATTGATGCACAAGGAGTTCATAAATCGGATAAACACATTAGAGCGATCAGCGACGCACCAAAGCCAACGACTCCAGAAGAGTTACAGCTATTCCTGGGGAAGGCAACTTATTACAGTGCGTTTATTCCTGACCTATCTACAAGAGATCGACCACTTCGCAACATGCTACGTGGCAAACCATTCGAATGGCCACCAGAGGCAGAGAAGGCATTCGACGACATCAAGAATGTCCTGATCTCACCTCAAGTATTGATGCCATACGATCCAACACGACCTCTGATACTAGCAACAGATGCCAGCAAAACATGTCTTGGTGCGGTGCTTTCACACAAGTTGAGCAACGGGCAAGAACGCCCAATTGCATACGCAAGCCGAACAATGAGCGAAACGGAGCAACGCTACCCTCAAATCGATAAAGAGGCGTTAGCAATCATTTGGGCCGTCAACAAATTCTTTTACTATTTGTACGCTCGACATTTCACGCTCATAACGGACCATAGGCCGCTCACTCAAATTCTACACCCAGAGAAGTCATTGCCTACACTTTGCATCAGTCGGATGGCCAATTACGCAGATTACTTATCACACTTCAATTTCGACGTTGTGTTCAGACCTACGAACGAGAATAAAAACGCAGACTACTGTTCGCGCGCACCATTACCAACGTCAACGCTCACCGTGCGCAGAATTACACACAAAGAGAAAGAAGAGATAGAGTACGACGGATTCGATCATTTCGTGCTGCATCAGATCAAGCAACTCCCAATTACGGCTGAAAACATCGCACAAGAATCACGCAAAGACCCTCACCTTGGAAGGATAATTCAGCAGCTGGAGGCAGGTCAGGACCTTTCTCGCTTAGGCTACAAAGCACCAGAAGCAAATTATGGACTAGGAAGCGGCTGTCTAGTGTTTGAGCATCGAGTCGTCATTCCACCAGCTTTCAGAAAAACTGTCTTAGATGAACTGCACACGGCACACCTGGGCATAGTCAAAATGAAAGGAATGGCAAGATCTTTCATTTACTGGCCGGGCATCGACTCTGAGATTGAGCAGGTAGCTAAAACTTGCGTTAATTGTGCTAGTAATGCCCACGAGCCACCGAAGGCACGCGACCATTAATGGGAATACCCAAAAAACCCCTGGGAGAGGATCCACATCGATTACGCAGGGCCAGTCGCAGGTAAGATGTTACTCATCATTGTAGACGCCTATAGCAAATGGCTTGAGGTAAAAATCACAAGCTCTACGACAACACAAGCGACAATCGCCATGCTCGAAGAGTTATTCTCTTCATATGGAATTCCAACCACTATCGTCTCGGACAACGGACCGCAGTTTACAGCAGCAGAATTTAAGGAATTTTTGCGAAGAACCGGTGTCGAATATCACAAGCGAACAGCACCATACCATCCATCAACTAACGGGCAAGCGGAACGTTATGTCCAAACGGTAAAGGACGCCCTGAGAAATATGTCAACGATACCAGGATCACTACATCATAATTTACACGAATTCCTTCGCCAATACAGAAAAGCACCTCACGCTATGACAGGGCAATCGCCATCGCAATTATTTTTGGGTCGTACAATACGGACGAAACTAAATCTCATAAGACCGAAGGAAATCAACCGCAAAAGTACGCAGGAACAACAAGCGCCAGTAAAGACCACGGTTCGCGAATTTCAGCCAACGCAACTAGTATACTTTTTGTCAGGAAATCCCCGCATAGATAAATGGCTACCAGGAGAAGTTGCCACCCGACTAGGAAGCTTACACTATGAGATCGAGTACCAAGGAAAAAAATTCAAACGCCACGTAGATCAAATCAGGAGCCGATGGATTAAAGGAAACAGCGATCTTCGAGGCAAAACGGCAATCACAGACAGAGGCATTAGGAACCCTCGCAAGACTAATTACTCCGGAAACTCGGAAGCATCACCCGTTGCCTCACCACAACGAACACGAGAGGGATCATCATCGAGCAGCCCATCGCAGTCATTCATCTCAATCTCATCAGAACCGTCATCACCCCTTAGTAGTCCCCTGCAAGAGTCGCGGGCGACGGCAATACCGTTAGCCCTTAGGAGAACACCCCGTGTAAAGCGACCGCCACGAAGGTTTATGTTTGACGAGTAGAACAATCGCGTAAGAGAGGGAGGAAAATATAGAATATGATCTATATGACCAACACGTACTCTTACACTAGGGAGAGGGAATGGCGCTGTCGGCGCGGCCAGGTTAGCTTGCGAGCGGTAGAGTTAGTTACGATACGTCCGTTGTAGAGGATTCATCAATGTATTCACTCTGTGATAATCCTCCTTATATTCGCGCCATAACAATAAAGATTATTATACCTACAAACACAAAATAAACAAATGGCATTTGCGGGATAAATACCTAAAGGACGAATATGAATGAAGTCGTTACTTCCTTAGACTGCCGTACTCTCCAATTTCTAGTTTCCTCACGCGAAGTTAATTTCTTAGATGATACGCGCACGTTAAGAATATCAAATAAGAGGCTGGCGATACCTAACGCCGAGAAGATCATCTCAGATATTTCAAGCGGCGAGTGGGGATATTTCAAGTTACGCTACTGGGAATGCCCGCAAGAATAATTTCTGCTGAGAAAAGCGATTGAAGAAAGAGAACTGCAATAGACCAACTGCATTAAACTAAACTAAATGAACTAAAGATGTCATCTTTTTGAATTTACGTCTTGTATTATAGCAACATTCCTTAAATTCGTTTGCCATCCTAAGTTATGTATTAATCTTTTGCTCTTAAGAGGTGACTCTCGCCTACCACTTTTTAGTGAGCGAGAGACACCTCTCGAGTGAAAAGCGTTAAACCATTTTCCATTTTTATGCTCGTAGTTACTAAATTTCACTTCTACCGCGCATCTCTACCACGCGCACTATTTTTTTTTATGTTGCTGATTATTTTTGTTGATGGTAGCATTTGTTTTTAGATTCATTAATAATTTTATGAGCTTGCAAAGTTTGTTCGATTTGTGAAAATGAATGCTTGTGTGCTTTTCTCAATATGTTCTGATCTTACCATAGATATCCGAAGAGCTTAAGATTCGATCAATCACACATTATTCTGAATTGGTATTTATTTATTTATAATGGGCTTGCATGAGCTAGGCGATCATTCTCTGCAGGATTTCCAAATCCCATAATAATCTCAAGATGGGGCCTTAAAACCAATGGTCATCAAATAATTTCATTTATGCAATGTAATAATAGCAATAAATATTTCATGAGGTAATATTTTTATCGCGTTGGTTGCACCGATTATACTTTCGTTAATAATGGAGTATTCTTTAAGTTTAATTTTTATTGTTATAAATTTTACAAGTTTATTCGGTTTGGGCAGATAAATACTTTTGTGCTTTCGCCGTTGCATATGGGAAAAGGCGTTTGGTTGAGACACAAAAAAAGGTTCTTCCTACCAATTTCTATGGTTATATATGTGCTAGACGATTTCCTTGTTACGTAAACTAATTGCATTTTGTTATATTGGTCGTAATTGGAGCAATCAAATTATTGGTGAAGCACTCTACGATCCACTTAGTTGATACGACCAATTCACTTGGTCGATGTAACCAGCTGACGTCGATGGTGTAAATAACCGCTGACTTAAGCCAAACATATGAATTTGACAGAACGGTAGCCTAATTAATGAAAATTTATAATATTTTAGCCAACGATTTTTAATAAATGCGTGCGATTTCTGAAAAGTGTTTTCTACAAACGACAACTTGAATTCGATAGACAGTTCATACGTGTACACTCTTATTTCTAATCATAATATAAATAGTAAAAGATATAAAGGACTTGAAAACTTCGGTTTCCTTCTTTAATTTCTTGAGGTACTTTTTTTGAAAATTACCATCATTCCAGTTTAATCATTAATGGAGTATTCGGTATAAGTACTTACGTAATAACATTCTCAGATATTTGGTACCAAATTTGGTGTAAATTAATGGAAGGCGTTCGGATTTTATAGAAAATGGCATTTTTTGAAGCAAGGATGCAAAGTAGAATCTTGGACATAGCTCCCTCATTATTTTCCTTTTTTCACACAGCTTCTTCTATTGATTAAGTGGCTATTGAGCCAGTATTGATTAACATGTTTTCCCATTGAGGTGAATTTGTAAAAAAAAAGAGAGCAAAATGCTGGACGGATATTATAAGCTTTAAATTATTTGAAACAAGAAATCATATCAAATAATAATGAATGATTACCATTTTAGAATTCATAAACACTGAATTCACCCGTATAAAGCATAATGCGCCAGGGACTTTATAACTTTTACGACCGTTATGAATTTGAAGCTGTAATGTTTTAATAAAAGCACGCTGTATTCAATTACATTATATTCTATAATTTATTAAGACGGACAAGATACATGTTTCCTTGGCGGGCGGGCTCACATTGCTTCGTCTCTCGGCGAACGCTACGCACTTGTTACTGCGATTACTCAGCCGTAGGTGGCGATAATCGCTGACGCGTATCCGGCGTTTAAACACTACAGAAGCAATGGTATACGATTTACCGAATATTTGCGGTATCATGCCATGACGATGCGCATACCCACGATTACGATCACCTGGTAACTGGGAAGAGCCTAATGCAACGCTCTGGCTCATAGTCACACAATATAAAAGTGCGAGCTCATCACGGGATAAAAAGACACATACGCCCATTAGTAAGCGAGGGAGTACGGCGCGCGCGGTCAAGACGCATTAAAAACGCGTAAGACAGCTTGATCTTACATCCCTTACATACGAGAAGAAAAAAATATGGTAGTGATTCCCAGATTCGTATGTGAAATTGGAGAACGAAATGAAAAATTACATTTTTTACTAAGCGTGTCTACTACCATGCATCGCCCACTGTACAGCTTACAACGTATGTTAATTATTTCTATACTTCTCCCTTTAAACTGTTAGAAATAGTGTCAAGGCGCATATAAAACGTATCAAGTTACTTTGTTATGGACAACTCGAAGTCTATCGATACGTGCTGTATAGCATAACACTCGTGCGTATCCTACTGATCACCAATCTGCGTTGACAATCTGCTGTATGGGTAATTTCTCACGTCTGTGTAGTGTTGCCGATTCATTCGATTTTTTCAAATGGTGTAGGAAATATTTCCAGATTTCCAACTTGTCCCACGTTTACTATGCTGTCCAGAGATTGTTCCTAAACTATTTCTCATGATATTACCATAACATTTCCTCCGTGTAGACGTAGTAGATGCTACTATACCCAGCAGCATCCGTTTCTCCTTAACTCCTATTCTTTTTGCAAATTCGGCCAGTCGCATATATCGAGAAATAAATCTCCCGGTCGGAGAGGCCTATAAAAATCACGCAAAAAGATCGCAGAAACAGAGAAGAGTGCATGGGGCTTTTTGAGAAACATCGCACAACGGAAATCATAATCATCGCTTAGGATCATGGTGCAGGAGAGGCTCAAAATTAAGAATTTCACTTTTTACCTTTTTCTACTTTTGAAACGGAGTACCCGCATTTTACCCGTGTAGGAAAAAATAGTCAAGGAGTTAATCCATCCCAGGCCAAAGATACAATATTATACAGGGTGTCCGCCGGGAAGGTATACTACTTTGTTTTGCCGCCATTTTGGTAAACGTTAGTCTTGACAGTTCATATTTGGCAGTCGTGAAGTAGACACGTGGCAAATTTATTATGGAAAAATATTCGATAAACCAACGTGTTTTAATCGTTAAAAGCTCGCCCATGACAACCCCGATTTTCATGAAAAAATCATAATGAGTGACGAGGCACATTTTCATTTAAATGGATATGTCAATAAACAGAATAGTCGGTTCTGGGCAAACCCTCAAATTATTCATCAGTCACCTTTACATCCATTAAAAGTGACAGTCTGGTGTGCAATTTGGTCAGGAGGAATCATTGGACCTTACTTCTTTGAAAATCAAAACGGCGTAACGGTAAATGTGAATGGGGAGCGATATCGTGATATGATTGAAAACTTTTTAACGCCACAACTGCATGCTTTGGGCTTGATTAACATGTGGTATCAACAAGACGGTGCCACATCGCATACAGCCAGGATTACAATGGAATTACTGCGAGACCTCTTTCCACAACAAGTTATTTCAAAAAATGGTGATGTTGATTGGCCTCCACGGTCGCCTGATTTGACTGCTCCGGACTTCTTTTTGTGGGGATATCTAAAAAGCAAGGCTTATGCAAACAAACCAGAAACGCTTGAGCAACTCAAACAAAATATTCGTGATGAAATTAATGAAATACCGCGTGAAGTGTGTGAGAATGTAATGAAAAATGTGCTCAAAAGGGCTCGCATTTGTGAGGCTAACAGAGGCGGACATTTATCTGATATTGTATTCCATACATAATTGCCGACATTAAATAAAACATTTATCAATATAAGATCCATTCTCTTTCATTTAATCAAAAATTATAAACAAACAAAGTAGTATACCTTCCCGGCGGACACCCTGTATATGAAGAAAAAGCTTACCACCATTGGCAGCATGTCCTTCATATTAAACCGACCCGTAAACAGCGAATTTGAATAAGACTTAATTGTCAATCAAATTAGCTAGATTGTCACTAACTGCAATAAAAGATAAATCCCATTAGGACGATTAGCACGATCAATCATCCAAAAACCAATATACGGTTGGAAAATGAATACAGTTACGTGAAAAAATGGAGTGACCGAGTAAAACAAGTCAATAACGGAGCGACGTTGCCATATATGGTTACGACGACAGTTGGTTGCACGTGTCATTCGGGTCTTCAGTGTGAATTGATCTAGGTGCTCGTATTGTGGACAGAAGGAAAACAAGCATCGTAAGTGGGAAAATATTAGCCGAGATTTCCGGAATCACGCCATATAGAAGTCGTGACCCAAACGAAGTCTCGGGAGTCCAGGATTGGAACCGGGGTGGATTCGCTGGAGTCTAGTATGAAATACCATGAGCAATACAAGGTGCAATTAAGGGTGGACGAAACATCTATGACTGCGAAAGAGATAGAACTAGTACGGCGCTCACGGTAGTGTGAGAAAAAAGCAGTACATCTGTGTAAGGACGAAGGTGTCGTCCCTTCGTAACAGGTAGGAGTTTAGCACATCTGCGCAGTTCGAATGATGAACTTTTGGAGAGGATAGTGAGAGATTAGTCGAATACTCGGGAATTGTAACGATTTAACCAAGCTTATGCCAACAGTTCGTCGGTGATAGGCCGTTCCGTTACAGTACGTATATTCTATAATTTGTTATCGCTGGCTTCTTTGTTGTAATGCTAAACTTTGTAAGATTTCAGTGGAAACCATGGCTTTTTTAAATGTTCGGTGCTGAGACGTTACAGCATTTCTTGATATTCGAATCCGCCGCTGGAAATAAAAATGTTGGCATTACGTCTCAATGCGGTGTTGAAGATTTATCGCGTATATTACAGTACGCCATCGCTATAACCAGGTAAAAAGCACATTCTATGCCGTATACAGTTCGTTGAAATCAATTATGCAAATATTTCTCCGAAGTTTAGTAATAGTTGTAGGTAGGAGGTGTTGTCGTTCTCATTTTAACGGACCATGTCACGGGAGTAAGTCAATTTTAGCAATTTCTCGGTAAACGACCGAGTTGTTTTACTTGGCTAATATTGGATTTCATGTTTTTTTTTGTAATGGCCATTGCGTTTTAAACTTTGTTTGAGAAATCCGTCCGATGGTGTTATTTGACAGATCTTGAACCTGTGAATATATTGGAAATAATGAGTCTTCACTCACGACAGGGTGAAATAAAACCAGACTTGTAGATGGAAAACAGAGAAAGTGGTTTATTCTACGTTCCATAATATAAACAAAGTATCACAAAATTACAAATAAATATAAATTGAATTTTAACTATAAAACTTGAGCAGCACACCATGTGATAACACTTTTTAAAACCAGTTACTTTAAATATGAAGAGAAACACAAAATATACTAAATTTAGAAAAATATAAAATAATGAAAATAAATACACCAAAATTTGAGAATTAGAAACTGAATTTAATTAGGTGAGCTGAAGTGAATGATATGAGCTGAGAACCAGCACACAATTATATTAATTGTGTGCTGTGAGTACTGAGAGCGGTGTACGCACCGCAGCCAGTGCTGCGGAGCGTACAACGCAGTGAGATGTGTGAGTGCGTAGACAACTTTACTGCCTGTCAGCAAATACTCAATGTGATGGTGAAATAGAATTGAAAGAGAGTGTGTGCTAGCACATGCAATTCTGACAATTACTTGGAATTCTATTATGACAGGCTGTGATGCTGTCTACGCTGCAGAGCACTGAAGTGTGAGCGTGAGGATGCACAAATGATTAGACTGAATTCACAACACTCTCCCAGCAAGTTTAATTGGGGGAAAGTGCAGTGAATTGGTAAAACACACACAATTATATTGATTGAGCATGCTAATAATTGAGTGAAAACGTGGTGCAGCCCGCGCTGCAGAGCACGCCACAGTGTGAGACCTTTATGTTGATGTACCGATGAGTTTTCCACTCCTCACCGTCATTGAATTACGATAAATTGTAACGGTGTACTCTTACCTGAGTTTTGAGTCCTGATGAGCACGAATATGTTGAGAAGATCCGGTGAAATGGTGAAAAGTCCGAGCGAGTGTACCGAGGATGTGTGCGCTGTTCCGTGCGGATTTTCACGTAAGTGTCAAAATATCCAATATGGATGCGGGATATGAAAGCGTCGTTGGGCGCTGAAGTCAGTTGAGCGAGATAGCCGGTGAGCAAAACCGAAGTCAAGCGAGAGAGACATCCTCTCGCTCGACGCGGCGTGCCAACGAGGCACATCCTCGGCTTCGCGAAGCCCTGCCTCGGCTATCTTCGGCTCAACCGAACGACGTGTGCTTGAGCACAGCAACAGGTCGACGCACGGTGAATATCGATCGCCGTGCGCCAGCTGATTATCCAACAAACTTAGTGACCGTTTATTGACTTATGAAAAAAGTTTTTTTGTAGGATATCGTTTCTATTGTCACATTGTTTTTAGTATTCGATAGGAACTAAATGATAACATTTTTATATGGCTTAATAACAAATGATTTTATCAATGATTACAACTAATTTAAATTCATGCGTCAAGTAATCGTATCTAATATGCGATTAATATACATTTTCTTTCGGGAAATTGTACGTTCATACAACGTAAAACAACTACATTCTACAAATCTATTTAATTATTCAGTAAATATGTATTGCGTATAGTAGAGTTAATTTGATTTTGATCGCCATCCATTATTAACTAATTAACTAATCTACTAAAGAGACTATTCAAATTATATGTACCAATAAGAAAAAAATATAGATCGATAACGAAAGTACGAACTAGCAAAATAACTTACTGACTGATTGATTTTCATTTTATCATTTGGAGAAAAAAAAAGAGTTTTTAAATATATCTTGTTACATATTTTCGGTGCATGAAACATATACCAGATTTCGAGAGTTGATTAAGCAACATCATAGGCTTCCTCCTTTGAGTTCCTTACTTATATTTTTATTGCAAGCCTCGTATTTTTGTATGTGCTTTGAGTTTATAACAATGGCTCAATCATCGCTCGATTCCTCTGCGCTCTTGTATTTTTTTGCATTTCTTATCTTTTTTTATTACAGATAACAGTTTTATTACCGATACATTGGTGCAATACACTTTTTACGGTAGCGTCAAGCGTCCGAGTAATAAAGACTTATCAATACCAAGCATTTACGCTCGCTTGCGCCTTGGCATTTATTTCTCATTTCTGCGTTTCAAAGCGATAAAAGATCATGCACCGTTTGTCACCACGTGTAAAGGGTAAGATTTATGCGTTTTGTTTAAGAAAAATTAAATACAACTTGGCAAAAAAACCGGGAATAAGAAGAAAGTTGTATTTTAATATTTACGTCGCAAATATTCCATGATTTAATATATTTCATCGTTTTGTTAAAAAAAAAATAGATTTTAAATTATTTCCTCCTCCACGTTTTTGCTGCTCGAAAGAAGAATCTGGTTTGGAGCATAGCTTCAGCGACATCGTAGGGTTCCTCCGAGTTCTTAAAATATACTTCTGTTGCTAGTCTCGTATTTTTGTACATTATTCGAGTTAAAAATAATTGCTCGATCATCGCTCGATTTCCCTGCGCTCGTGGATTTTTTTTTTCGTTTCTTATCTTTTTTCTATTACCGATAGTAGCACAACCTTGACATATTGATTGCGTATTGACGCTTTTTACGGCAGCGTAAAACGTCCGGGTAATAAAAACTATAGTAAAAACTCAATATGACGCATTCGTGTTTGCTTCCACCTTCGTATCTAGTTTCGTCTTCTGCGTTTCAAAGTGAAAAACATATTGCACTATTTTTCACGATGCACGACGCGTAAGTTTTGCACTCTTATTTAAGAAAAAAAACCTACAAATTTCAATTCTCACATGGCTTCCGCGGCATCTTCCTTGAATTTGAACAGCACGATATGATTTTTTAAAAAAATGTAGGTTTCAAAGTCACTTCACTCTCATGAATTTGTTTCGCTTGTTCTTTCATAGTATAGTCGAATTATCGATAATTCGTAAGATCTTTCGCAACTTTAAGGGGTTATCCTATTGTTGAATTTTAAAAAAAATACACATATTTTTTCGTCTTTAAAAAATAGTCTGAACTGTTAAGGTTATTCGAAGTATATTTTAAGTTATACTCGTAGCATTTGGAGACGGCATTTGTAACGGAAATATAACATTTTGTGAACCAAGTATTTTCGGACTTGGATTCAAGCAAGTCGTGAGTTGTGATAAGTGTGAACCACGTTATATCAATTCTCGATCAGCCCATTAAGAGGCTCTAAATGTAGAGAAAGGTCCATTGTACGAGGCAAGAATAGCAGAATAATGGTAAAACACGAAAATCTAACGATATTACTGAAAAAACTAGTGCACAAATGTTAAACGCGTTTTTCTTAAAACTATGTTTTCAAAATGTTGAGTGCGATATCTCAAGCTATAATTAATGAATTGACTTAAAATTTGGCATACATGTTCAGAGTAACGGTACTTTTGGTATGACGTAGAGTTTCGTAGATACATTTTTATGTCCAATAAAAATTAATAATATAGTACGCATTTTTCAGCCGAAAAATAGGAAAAAAATGCACGAATTGTTTATTCGTAACCTAGGAGGAAAAAAAGTCCTACTTCGTACGATAGCTAATACCAATGAACAATAAACAATGGTATAATAAAGTTAATGAGCTTTTCTTTGTTTCAGACCAATTATATTTTTGAAATAGTGCACATCGACTAACCGCGCACCGAAAACATCATCGGATGCAAAATTGTAAAACTCACAAAAATGTTAATATTTTTAATAACATTTTTTATACATTCTTCTTAAGTTGTATATAAATATATATTAAAAAACATAAAATATTGCATTTGTAGTTTTTCCGAAATTAATTCCCAAAAATTAGCGTGTTTTCGACGCTAGTAACCCCTGAAAGCCCTTTCTCAACTTATAATACTCGGGGTTCTGTCGAATAGAATTTTCCTCAGTTGTTACTTTAAATTATACAACGGAAAATTCTTATGATGCAAAATTTGCTTCGGCATAAGTCATTTCGCTCACATTAAAAACATTGAAGAAAAAATCCAAATCAATAGGCGTGGTACCGTCTGGAGGCGCATAAACATCTCTTACAGAAGCAAATTTATTTTAGCTACTTTTTAAGAGATTGAGAGTATGCTGGAGGATAATTTTTCAAGAGGATAAACGCTACGACATCCAGTTGAATTTCGGTTGATAAAAAAAATATAAATTCTAAAAACTCTCACACAGGACTTTTTCATATGAATTTCAAAAGTTTTCATATGAAAATAAATCTAAAAAGGATGAAATATCTTCCGATGTCACTTCAGTTAACTTCATATTTAAATTACATTAATTCATTTACCGCTGCCAGTACAATCGGAAGACATCGTCTTCTGCGTTAGAAAACGTCCATATCGTATATAATTTTTCTTTTAAATTATAGTCCAGCGCCAGCATGTTCCTTGATATGTAAAAGACTGTAGTGTCAGCGGTAAATGAATTATTATAATTTAAATATGAAATTAACTGAAATGACATCGGAAGTTATTTAATCCTTTTTAGACTTTTTTTCCTATGAAAACTTTTTAAAGCTTAAGTCCTGTTTATTATAGTTTTTTTTTCAGTCGGGAGTTTTTAATACAAAATTTTTTTTATTTAATATTTTTTAAAGCTAATTCAATGTGACTTTTTACAAGATTTTTATGATTACTATCTATTTTTATAGTTACTAGATATTTTTAAACTAAAACAGGTAAATAATTTACTTATTCATTTTTGCACTCATGTATTTAGAATTAAATCAACAGACGCAGTTAGAAAATTGTACTGCGTTTTTATGAATTTCAAGTTATTAACAACATCTCTGATGTACAACAAACTTATTAAAATTTACATGATGTTGAATAAAACATATTTACAAATATATAGACTGAATTTCCCGTGCTCTTTCTCTCAGTCTACCGTGAGCACTCGGAAGTTAGGTACAGATGAAGGATTATAGTAGGAATTTCATCTTCTGACAATATTCAAATGTTCGGAGAACCTCAACGAATCGTCTTCCGGTCCGGTTTGACGTATATGAGTTCCAAAAATGTTTATATGCTAAAAAAGCATATGCGGTTGATATTTCAAGCAGACATACCTTATGATCAAAAAGTACCCGGAATTTGTCAATAGAATGAGCCACCCTTGAGATATTGCCAAAATAATTTTTTTTCTAAGTTGATACGTCTGTCAGTTGTTTACATGTCACTTTTAAGCGCAATATGTCAGATAGTTCGTGCGTAATAGCTTTGTAAACAAGTAATTGTTTGGTGTGCTCTGCGAAATTCGCTATGTCGAATTAAGTTGAACAAAAATTGTGCCTGAAATTTTGTGTTTCTAACAAAATATCATGTGCGGAAGCGTTGAAAATGTTAAGAAAATTGTGCTCGAAGATGGTCGTGTGAGCATCAAGGAGATAGCGGCCGATCTTGGTGTCTCGTTCGGATCGGTGCAGAGCGTTATGCACGATGTTTTGGGCATGAGACGAGTTCAAGCGCGAGAAACAACTCGTGGTTTCTTCACCACGACAATGTACCGGCTCACACATCTCATCTTGTACGCAACTATTTGACCAAAAACAACGTTAATATCGTTCTGCAAGCTCCGTATTCATCTGACATGGCCCCGTGTGACTTTTTCCTGTTCTCACGACTCAAGTTACCACTTCGCGGAAAGCGTTTTGAGACGATTGAGGCGATAAGAGAGAATTCGCAGAAGGAGACGAAGGCGATTTCAAAATCGGCTCATGAAAAGTGTTTCAAAGATTGGCAGAAGCGTTGGAATATGTGTATTGCTTACGATGAAGATTACTTTGAAGGGAATAAAATAAATATCGATGAATAATTGAACCGTTTTCATTTTATTGACAAATTCCGGGTACTTTTTGATGATCGTACGGTATTGGATTTTTAAAGGGTCAGTGATTTATGATTATTTTCATTTATTCACCGTTTCAACCGAAATTCGACCACACGTCGAATCGCTTATATTTATATTACAGTCTTGTGTGAAGCGTGACCGGAGCATATCGACGATGCATAGTGTATACCATGAAATAGACTATTTTTACCGATCTAAGTCAGAAAAAAATGTACCTCAGCATCCCCTTAATATGCAGACAATGATTCTATTTTTGTATATATTAACACTGCTATATTCCTCGCGCGCGCGTTGCTCCGCTGTTTAGAAAGGCCCATTCAATTTGATTAAACGTACAAAAAACCACATTAAAACCGCTTGGAACCGATTAGTTTTCAATAGGATTTCCGTTCATAATGAGTTTTCATCGGTTTTAATGGAATTGTTTAAGCAGGGTTATCAAGTGTCATATGCACACACATGTAACTGTCGACTCGAAACTGTACACGAATCCAGAGTCTGCGACGGAGTTGGTTATACGTCGTTATATTCGCCATGGTATATAAAATATTCATGTAAGTTTCAAGCCCCTAGGAGCATGTGGGTGCATACTGCACGTGATAACAAACTCGCGTGCAAGAAATCTGCGTATGTTCAGTTGAAAACTGTACCAAAGGACATACTAACGCGAGAGCGCGTAAGACTATACACTGAACTATACCCAAATAGTTCAATGGTGTAAGGCCGTTACGACCCTATTAATTTTCCTGTGTCGGGGCTATATAACGAGATAGTACAGTACGCTTATGCATAGTCAAGCATTCGTCTTTCTTTACGGTACATTTCTGCGACAAATACTTATTAAAAACGCTCTTTGCTCGCAATGGCAAAGTTTGCATTCCTCGCTGTATTTCTCCTGGCCGTCGTAGCTGTGTCTGTGTCTGCATCAGACTCATGTGAGTAACTGCACATTTTCGGTATTTTATACAAATTAATGTTAATTAATTTATACGATTAATGTTGTGTATAAAAATACGTAAAGGCAAGTACTTGCAGACATTAAAAATGATTTATTATTTACATAGTTTAGCTTCTTACCTCTCTTCATTTATACATTTTTAAATATTATAGTACTTTTATAAAATTTCCACGATCGATTCTTGCCAAACTCAATACCGAACAGACTTGTCCCCTGGCCCATTCTTGTAAAAATTCTTTGTTTGATAGCTCAGAATTTACGAAAGCTAGAGAATACACTCTTTTTTCGAAAAAATTTACCCAGAAGGATGTGATCCGACTTGCGTGCAAAGTTTTAGGAAGCACGATTAACCCGTTCTCGAGATGTAGTAATTTCCTATTTTCCAAGCTCAAAAATACATACACACATACGTACGGACATTTTTTCTTATCATTATATGATTTCTCAATGTTTTGAAATATTTTAAGTACACTGACGTAAAAATCTTTAAAAAAATTTGTCCACGAAAATAAGGTTTTTTCTGTGAGGAAGCAAAAAGAGAATGTATAGTAATAAAAAATTCAACTGCCGTATTATGGTGTAAATACATGTTTTGAGTGTCGTAGATTATAAAAAACGTATTTAGTGATTTGTCCGCCTGAATGTCTTGCTCGAAAGCACAATTATTTTTCTAAATGTAGTTATGATATAGGAATTCAATCCAACATCTCTACTTCCTATAAAACTTTATCTGAAACATAAAAACTAAAAAAATGGTGAAAAAATTATTTTTCGTTCACAGACTGAACAAATGATTATTATACTTTGATCTAAGATACAAAAACACTCTGATACATACATTCATGGAAATTCATGTAAAAACTTGTAGTATAAAGTACAATTTAATTCATCATAATTGCAGTAGATTTGAAAGCTGTAAAAACGAATCCGTTTTTTGTAGTATTTTATATTCTAGGAAATTACAAAGAGAATCAAAAGTTTCATAGTTTCTCGATGTGTAGATTCTGGTTTAGTTTATTCAGATTATCATAGTCACTAATAATTATAATTGTATTATTTTATAAGCAAGTACATGTTTTAATTTCTTAAGATGTTTCTTGAACTTCAAATACTTTAGCTTTATAAATTTTTGCACTATAAAATTGAAGATTGTTGTCAAATAAAACTTACAATGATTTGAGAAAATTGCAGATATTTTCGCCAAAAAAATCAATGTTTCTAATTTTATTTCTTGGATTTTTGTTGTATTATGTAGTAATTTTTATTTCATTTTAGCGCGAATTGATTGCGACTCTGTTGACTCTCCGTCAGAAGTCGATACCCCTAGTAAATGTCTCGAACATTGTCGTACGAACGGGTGTCCGAACGGAGTTGTGTTCCAAAGCAACCGTTGCAGGTGCATCGGTGAAGAGTAAGTCTAATGTCTTAACTTGGCGTTAAGCGCTGCCACGTCTGTTGATATTTTGTAATACTCTACTTCTCCTTTTTTCAGTGGGTTTGCTTCAACATTGTAGGCTTAGAAGCAAACTTCACCTCATAGCGAGATAAAAGATCCAAAATTCATGGAATATATCAGAGGATTCGTGTTCCTGAAGAACTTCCAAACATTTACTGTATTGATTATAATTGTAAAAAAATTATTAATAAATAATTAATGCTTGTTCATACCAATGGCTCATTAACAATTATTGATACATCATTACAATGCCAGCAATTAATTAATATTTTTTTATTTCAAACTGAACTAAATTAACAACCGGCAAATTCGAATACGTAGAACAGATTTTAACTACGATTCCAAATTCCGTCAATAATAATAACGGTACATAACAGCTGTGTAACTTTCGTAAATTCGTCGAATATACACATTTTCACGTTGGGGGCTACCGAGACTAGATATACAAATATTATAACGTTGTGGAATATTCAATATACGAGGAAAATTCGGATTACGGGGAGGCGAAACATGTACCACCTGACATAGAAAAGTGCGAATGAGATACCTGCTAATTTTCCATACAACGGCATTCAAAGATTATTGATATTTCCCGAAATATTAGCAAAGTGTCACTACACGCGGAGTTTAATTCTACGTGTGGTGACATTTTTCTTCTTTCTGGAATATTTACAGTGACTAAATATTATTCTTTGCTGTTTTTGTTACCAACTGAGTAGTTTTCATCTCCTCTAAAGTGCACCGTCCTGGCATAGCTCAGCGGTCAGAGCAGTCAACCGGCAATCGGAAAGTCCCAGAGTTATATCCCGGCTGGAATGCCACGCATTTTTTTAAGTATTGTTTCTTTGTATTCGACTTTTTCCGGGTTATAATATATATGAACAATTCCACTTGAAATTCGCCAAGACGTAGCTTTTGTACATCAATTATATATAATGAAGGCACACGTGTATTTTTTAAGTAAAACTTATTTAGCAAAAGTAAATCTACAAAAATGTAACGTCGGAATGAAACGACACCAAAAAGAGAGGCATAGAGAGCTAACTAAGCGAGTTTGGGATTTCGACGGACACTCCTGATAACATACACCATTTTTTTTTATGAAGGTGGGTTTGGAACCACCAGGACCACAGATTTATAAACACATGAAAGTAATTAAGACAATTATAGATCTTGTTTCGAACTGTGTGAGTTGCCTTTAAATGCGACGGAGGTATGTAACAGAGATGAGTAGGTATCTTTGTTTCTATATATTTTACTCTGGAGCAAACCCTTTTTACCCTTAAGAGCATACATCCAAAAAGGAATAGAAATCGAATATAATTAGATTAAATCTGAATACCGCGATCTAAAAAAATTGTTCCACAAACAGCTTAACACATGTACAATTAAATTGAAAGATCTTTGCAATCTTCCTTTTAGTGCACTGTGTTGAGTGCGGAATCGTTAAGACCGGCAGTAGGGCACTGAAGATTGACTCGATCTTCCGTTCGAGTGCGCCGCCTCTCGGTCGAACATTCGGATGCTGTGCGCGCGGACCCTGTCGCACGATGTCCCACGCACTATATGCAATGCATGTGTGAGCACAGGCCGGCGGTTCTCCGCAGCGGCAAAGCGTACATCAGGCCTGTTGCTCCTCCTCCGCACGAGGCGAGACAGTTGTCCCGAAACCTTCGGGCGAGTTATATGTAAAATATAATGCGTCTCATTACGATTATTTTGCTTTGCGCACCGCTCATTTTAAACGCTTCCGACGACGAGCTATCGAACAATGAGATTTCGGTCGACGAAACGATAAAAAAAGAGCGAGACGGTTCAATCAAGAGGGAAGGCTTACACCAAGACTTCGGCGATAACGATGAAGTCATCGGAGCTGAAGATAAATTGACTCTCGACGAAGCTTACCAGAATTCTGTTCAAGCTTACCTCGACGAAGATTGGGATGGTTGCATTGAGGGCTTCACCGAGGCTATTGCGAGGTAACGCAATAATTATTACACTTTTTTATTAATTATAACAACTATTAATATATTTTTTAAAGCTATTAATGTTATTATTAATGCACGTATAAAAACGTCGATGAAACCAAATAAACTATCGTGCAGGAGAGGAGATATTATTTATATTTCAATAATTAATCAGTGGTTTAAATGCTTTTTTTCAGTTATAAAAAGTACAAGAAGGCAATAATAAGGTGTAGGAGAGAATGCCGGGAGAAAGCTGCCGGCTCTGAACCAATATTTCCTCAGAACATCGAAGATCTTCATTTTTACGAGAAGAAAGTTCGCGAGACGCTATGCCTGTTAAACTGCAATCAAGATTACCGAGACGTTGCTGGAGTTCAGTCCCTCAAACGTATTTCGAAGGATGTCGAGACCAACTACATACAACGCACGCCTTACGAATATCTTCATATCTGTTACTACCAGGTAATCTTTAGGTATTCGATTATTGTCGTTTATTTACACTTAAAACTTATTTTTTTATTAATAAAACCAGGATGCTATCTAGAATCTTGCACATTATTACTTATTGTTGTTTATTTTTCGCAAAGCACATGAGGAAGTTAATTGATCAATTTTTCCTTCCTCGTAGAGAAAATTGTGCGAAAGATGAAAAATTATGAGGAACGAATGGTTTTACTTTATTTATAAAAATAATTAAAACTGATGTTTCACGAAATATCAGTGGTTAAGAGATCTGAAAGAAAATTACGCCGATCGTGAATACAAATTTAAAAAACATTGAATATTTCATAAGATCTTTTGAATATATTTTATCGAAAATTGCAAGAGATCAAGAGTTCCTACTGATTTACTTGAGCGACAAACTTTAGTACGATTGATCAACTGATTTTCAACTCGCATGCGTTTTAGCTTTCCGAATAAGAAGAATATCGAAATTAAAAAATTCAATCTGATGTAACATTTCAAGCGTCTTGTCGATTGTGGCCAAATTTAATACCAAACATCTCTGAATACTATTGAGTATGCGCAAGAAGTTTTTCTTCCCTGTCTCAATATCTATGAAAATTGGAGCAGTGACAAATTAAAAATTACAATCATTACACTGACTTGAAGGATCACATAATATTATTTCGTTTATGTAGAAACTCTTAGCTCGTCGACTCAAGTTTCACAAAAGTTAGTGCGACGACGCTAATTTTTCAAATAATTAAAAAATCCCGTAAATTTCGAATCACTTTTACGATTTCGGTCAAATTCAATATCAAACCATCCAGAACGTATCTGCAATTATGCAAAGCTATTTAATTCGATAGCCGAAAATATATGAAAGTTAGAGCTTGCGCAATTTTATATAAAAATTCAAAAATTCATAAAATTAAAGTTTTTTTGAGATTTTTTTCTGGAAATTGCACCATAAAAGGGGGAAGAAAAAAGGGAGGTGTGATGTTCAACCCGTGTGCTAAAAGCGCGATCGTTTCTAGTATACTCGAGGTATAGCCGTTTGCATGAATTTTCAGGGGCCAGCACACATATACGTCCTGACATTTTTTCTAAAGCACATTTCTTCATGTTTTGGACCAATTTCAATACACTGAAATACGAAAATTTCTAAAAAAAAACGTTTGTCGTGAAAAGAAAAATGTATAATTCTAGTATTAAAACGCGCGTAAATTGAAATTTGTACATTACTTCCTCGTGATTCTCGCCGACCCACAGATCCTCTTCTATGGGTAATGGTTATCTCAACTCTAGCTTTTTTACAGGGGAAGTGGTATTAAAATTTTCAATCGATTTGAAAATTAAGTAAAAATGCAAATTTTAGAACGTTCAACCCCTTAATCGATTTTCACCAAATTAAAACCCGAGTATCCTTATCTCAAAGCCAATTCCTATGTAACCTTTCAGTTTGATAGATAAAAATGTATAAAAGTTAAAGCAAAAATATTTTTTTATCAAAAAATTACAAAAACGCAAGATTCAATAAAATCTAATTGCCTTGATTGATTTATGCCAAACTCAATATCAAATAACCGTATCCCCTGGCCTATTCTCGCAGAAAATTTTAGTTCGATAGCTCAAAGTTTATAAAAGATAGAGATATCACACGTTTTTTCCAAAAATTCAAACAACCATAAAATGAGACACCCGTTAGCGATTTGGGCAAAAATTGCAGAAAACCGAGGAGAGTTGCGACCCGACTCGTGTGCAAAGTTTCAGAAAGATCCACCAACCCGTGTTCGAGATGCAGCCATTTTTATTTTACAAGCTCATCACACACACACACACGCGCGCGCGCGCGCGCACGCTTGCGTACGAGCAATTTTTCTAAATATGATTTCTCGACTTTTTGAAACATTTTAAGTACTCGACATCAAAATCTCGAGAAATTTTTTTTTTACGGTAACAAAGCTTTCTTTATGAGGAAGGAAAAAAAATTATCTTATTTTAGTACCAAGTATTTAAGAAGAACAAAAAGCAATTGTAAAACTTAATTACTGCCGTTGAAATACATAAAAATGCAATAAAACTTAAAGACCATTTTGATCGACTTCCGGCCAGGTCCCGCCTCGCATGCACGAAAACGTTTTTTTCCACTATGCTTCAAGACCAGGCCGAGAGTAGTATGTGAGCTATTGAAAGCCCGGGCGAGAGAGCAATTTCGCAAGGTCCTCCCCCAACGTTAGCCCACACATCTCGTCATCGTAAAGTGTGTTTTACTCAGAGGTAGCGATAGCAGCAGATTACACTCGGTAAATAAGGATTTTGACGAACGTTTTATAACTCTAAGAAAGAAGCTAATAGTCCTAAAGGATCGTTTTAACAACCGGTATTTGGGTGCAAGAGCTATTGTCATTTATTGTCAGAGTCGTGAAAACGAATCATAACTTTTGCATACAAGAAGTATGGTTACAGTTTTCATTAATTTATATTTCTTTTTTTTATGCTGGAAAATTTGGGGGAAATTAGGCGATTCCGTCGAATGATTAAATCGTAGATATGTAAAATGAATTGAATAATATACTACATACACTGTAAGTCAACGATATGCAATCTTAGACTTAACTTTTGTTAATTAAAAAGCTTCAGCACTCATTAGTTGATAAATAAACTAAGAACAGAGTACAAAGCTCTACGTTTCCTTTTCTAGACAAATTTAAAGCTGCACAATTTCTATAGTCTATTTCATGAAAATGAAAAAATATTTCTGCTTAGATTTCTTTTATGAAAACTACGTAAGAATTTTTTTTCGATAGATTGGCTGTTGCAGAATTTTTTAATTTATAATTCTATTTCATCGATTTGTTCCAACAAAATTGATATTACATTTTCTATAAAAGTGGAAGAAGCATTTTATTAAGTTTTGCTGCCTGAATGCATAAGGGAACCTTGTTTCCAAGCAACATTTTTTCCCCGAATTTTTTATGTTAGGATACTCAAAATGGTGTGAAACGTCCAGCTAAGTGGTTTAGAAAAAAATGTCCGGATGGATGTGTGAGTGTGTCTTAAGTCATTGAAACATTAAGACATCTGCATTTCAAAAATTATTTCACCGATCAGATTAAAATTTGGTGTCCGGGTAAACCGCTAACGTCCCTTTATTTCATACATTTTTCATTAAAAAATTGTTGCCCGGATTTGTCCTAAGTCTTGAAAGCATTCCGGATTTTACGCGATTTGAAAATTTTCGAAAATTAGCGTTATCGCACTGATCTTTGTAAAACTAGAGACGACGAGCCAAAAGTTTCTGCACAAACGAAATAATATTCATTTATGTTTGTTACAAAGTTTCTTCAAATGTTGTTAAGTGGTTGAAATTTTAAGGGATTATGAATTTTTCAATTTGTCACTGCTACAATTTCCGAAAATATGGAAACAACGATTGACTTACTCTATATACGAAGAAGCCAAAATCGTTCAACATACTTCCTTGTAGAGATGACTTTGTTAAAGGTGGAAAATAATGAGGAAACAACGTGCAATGTTCTACTTTGCATCCTTGTTTCACATCGCTATAAAAAAATTTTTAAAATAACGATACAGATAAATGCAGTCCTTACAGGATTTTATTTACAAACTAAAATATTATAAATAGGCCAAGAGTAACGAACGTTTATACAATATTTTAAAACAAGAATAGAGAGTAGAACGTTTGAAACCACTTTTTCATAATATTAACCATTTTTTGCAAAGCTTTTTTTTATTTGAAAGCCAAAATAGATAATTGTACGTCCTAATAAAGGTGAACTTTGTAAAAGATGATAAATAATGAGGAAGCAGTTTGTAACATTCTACTTTTATATTATCAGATTGACCAACATGTCATTTACAAAATTTCATTGGATGAATTCGTTGCAGGAGAATTCATATTAATTAATAAAGAAATTATATTTTATGTTTTTTTATTATTTAACTTTTTAATATTTTATTTATATAATTTTATTTGATCGATTGCTTGTTGTAGAATTAATATTAAAATTTAAAAAAAAATGAAAATAAAACTCTTTGCTAAGTTTTATACAACTAAATTTGAAACTACGTTATTTATACCACTTTAATCTTCGATTTCTGCGTCCTCAAAAATATTTACAAAAAATACATAAACGGAATGTGAATAATAAGCACGAGTATTGCGAATTCTGGTGTGATAGTTGTCTATGGTGAGGACATTGACTCGAACGAAAGTCACTGGTCAAGGCCGCCCCGATAACGCGAGAGAACAAAAACAATTATTACCGAGCTAGACAAGACTGTATACTAGTTGTAAAGCCACAGTATTGAATATAGCAAACCGCCGCAAACGACTCGACCCATATTTGTAATTTCTATTCCTGTTTTTAGTACGCAAGCATGCGATATACATAAACTGCAGAAATAGCGAAAAACCAAGAAGAAGGTCTGGGAACCTGTCCTCGTATCGGATGTACAGTGTGTTCCAATTTCATTGAATGCGATGAAATATGATAGCCAGGAGAATATAGAGCGGGCAGTGAAAAAGATAAAAAAAAAAGTATATCTTATTGCTCGTGCGCGTAGATTAGCAATGAGTATACCATTCGTATCTATGCCGAGCTCTCTGTCTGCGACTCTCATTCCAAACACAAATTACATGCAGTTTTTATAATACGTTTGGCGGGAAAGTTGTAGAGACTTCCAGGAGACTCATTGAAGCATAGTCACGTTCCGTTGATTAGGTATGACATAATTGAGGCCTCTAGTAGTTTAACAAAGATATGTCGAGAGACTCGTAATTTGCTTAAAGTTAAGCTTAGAATTGGTTACTCGTCTTAAAAACTTTTGTAAATTCGAAAACGGGTGGTTCATGTCGAATGCCCAAAAAGTATTGATCAGTATTGTATACCTCGGATCTAATGCGAAATTTCGCATTCTCAATATATCTGTTACTTTCATAAAAATGTATACGTATTGCATCTCTCGGACCTAATAAAACAATAAAGACATTTTAAATGCCCAAAGCATCATTTGCTTGCATTAAAAGTTATCATTTTTTCATATCTCGGATCTAATGTGACAATATTAAAGAAATTTCGAATACCCAATATATAATTTACTTGTGTTAAAATTTCTCAGTAATGCCTTGGATATAATAAAACAATGAAAAAATATTGGAAGCCTAATGCATCATTATTTTGCATTTATTTTTTCATACCTCGAGTTTAATAAGACAATAAAGAAATTTCAACTAAAAGATCAAAAGATTTTTCATGAATAGTATATTTCAGTTTTAGGATTGTAACAAAGTACCATGATGATGATGAGATTGGTCCACTTGTGATTAAGGAATGCGTCGTAGATCAAACCAATAAAGGATAAAGATATTATCAGGAGACGTGGCAGCGCCTCGACGTTAGGTTAAAAAGAAAAGTTAAAAGATACATAATTATCACCACTGGTGGACCAGTAACAAGCGTGCTAGTCCAATGCAGTCGGCGACTTGGTGCCTTGGGTTCGATTCCCGCTGAGTGTAATGTGTTTTTCATGAGCAACAACACATTGGATGTGAGTTGCGCGTCACGTTGTTCATGTAAACATTGAACCTCTATGGGTAATCGGCCCATAGCCGGCTACACAGAGCATATAGAGTTTCGGTGGTTTTCCTGCGCTGTAGGCAAATGCGGATGTTTCTATCTCTCATCATCAGCCACTTCCGCACCAGCTAATGTAAAGGGGATTGTTACGTAAATAAATGAATAAGCAAACAAATAAATAAATTATGCATATACAATATTGTATTGCAATAATCTTTTATTTCTCGAACTCTATAATTCGATGTAGTAAACTAGATATTTTAATAGTTTTTATTTTTACAGAAAAATTTATTTCAAGAAGCGGCAAACGCGATGTACACTTATGTGGTTATCCACCCAAAGCACGAGATGAGCCTGAAGAACCTTCGTCACTACGTCTCGTTGCCAAATGTCGAGGAGAGCGAAGTGACGAATTTAGAGGCAGATCCATTCGTGAAGATGTACATAACCGGCGTGAATGCCTACGATGATGAACTCTATTCGGAGGTCGTCGATAGGCTTGAAAATTCACTCCAATCTTATCTAAAATCCGAAGAGGATTGTAGATTCTACTGCGAGGGACATTTCGATCAGGGATGGCTTCCGGAGTTCACTCCCTCCATTGCCAGTTGGTTTAGACAGACAGAAACGTCTTTTTACTACCTTCCTCATAAATTGTCTTCCCTTCTACAAGGGAAAAGGAGCGATTAAAACTAATCATACCGTATACAAGAAATATTCCATTTTCTTATCCACTTTTATATTTTCTAGATCACTTCACATACTCTTTGAAATGCAAACGAAGCTGTTCTCAATGGTTGAACAACGTCAACGGCGAGTACCACAAGGATCTTCTGCCAAGTCATTATCACTACTTGCAATTTGCTTATTACAAGCGTGAGTAATAGAATACATTTGATATATATGAGGTGTCTTGGTAGTACACTCGAAGCCTTGACAGCCTCCGCGGTTATCTCAATAATCCCTGTGACCTCGTTCCCACCAAGTGAATTAACATTCGTACCATGTCCCGGGATTACCAATGATTTTCCTGACACAGTCTTTGGTCATCTTTAATACCGAGCACGGAGAGAAAAAGAGCTCATTTAAATTAGGCACCACATTCAATTAAATCGAATCGCTCTCGGCCCCCTCAAAACACTGATCTCTATGTACGACGACACTGCGGACTTGATCAGCGGTTAACTTTTATACTCACTTGACAATTTAACTTATCAGTGTGTATCCTGATAATATTTTTATTATTAAAAAGTTATGGTTTATTTCCTTTTTCTATCAAGCTGTTGATGGAATAAGCATTCTTTTGGAACGCAAGAGAAAGCTCAAAGAGTTGTTTGTCCACGAAAAATATCACTATCACTGTTACTCTGGTTACTCTGGTTGAATTCACGAAATTATATATATTATAATATTAAGGGGTCGAATCACCTTAAAATCGTAAAAATGAAATTGGTTTGGAACTGCGCATAGGAAATCTTGCAACTTGATACAAAATATAACTTCCTGATTGAAAGTTCCCATATGACCTATGGGAATGAGTTTTCATATAGGATCCCATACGGGAAGATTGGATCCCTTACGAGTTTCCTTTCTGGAAATCCCATAGGAACCCGCCTGGGTTCCTATACAGAATCCTACATAGGATTCACTTTCTTGAAACCTGTACAGATTCCTACATAAGATCCCGTGTGGATGTGATTCACTCGTATCGTCCTACATGGTTTTCCTTGTGGGTTACCCCCCCCCCCCCCTGTATAAGAATTATTCTTCTATACAATCTCACATACCAAACGGAACAGACAGAATCATCTTACTAAGAGAATGATACCCTGCAAAGCAAATTTGGTCTATCAGTGCAAACTGAAAACTAACATTAAGTTGAAAATAGAAAAACATATATTTGCTCCGATGAATTGCGCTGCAAAAAAACTTATTTCACTTATGAAAATATTTTTTTTTGGTACTTTTCAAGTGGTATTTTTCATCAAGTTGCAATATTTCATACGAGGAAATGAAAACCAATGTTATTTTTATGCTTTTTTAGATGACACCCCTCTAAATAATTCCTTGATTGGGATAAACAAAATATCTCCAACATAGAATTTATTAATTTAGTTTAATTTAGGACCTGAACATTAAATAAAATCTTTTTTTTAATCAGTGGGTGATGTAAAGAAAGCTTGTGCAGCAGTGGCGAGTTATCTGTTGTTCTACCCTTCGGACGAAACGATGCTCGAGAACAAGGATTACTATTCTAGGTTGCCTAAAGTGGAAAAGGATTATTTCACTCCCAGGGAGGTGGGTGTCTTATAGTAATACTGTGACAATAAGGTTACACAGATCTACTAAGCTCAATGATGCTTTTTATTACAGGAAGCATTAAACTACATCAAGCGACAGGAGTACGAGCTTCGCTTGTTACTGTCAATTTCTGAGGAATTCACGGTTATCGGAGCTCGGCTGAACGCAGCGAAGAAACAGGCTGAAGAAAAAGAACACGAAGATGCGAAGGAGCAGGTAAATCGCGAGCGATAGATATTTTGCCATCTCGTCGATCATTTTATTCAAACAGAAAATAATAAATAATAAATGAAACCGTCGTAAGCCAGAAGATTTTTCCTTTTGTAACGTTTTTTGTAAAAGTTTCTAATAATATCTCAATAAATATTTCATTGAATCAATGTAAGCCGTAATGTACAACCTTCTGCCTATTTCGTAACAATAAACATAAACAATTTAATGACATAACTGGACAATAAATTAGTTCAATTTTGGCTATCAATTGAATTAATTAAGAGATACAGAGGACTGAATATCCGTGACTGAAATAAGCCCTAATATTTTTATTGTTTAAGCGAATGGATAGAAAAAAATAGTTTAATTAGTAAGATAATAAGTGAAGGTGACTATTAAGGTGACGCTCGATAGCAAAAGTACACCTAAAAAATTTCAACACATTTTTCTCCAACGCTGATGTGTATTTACATGAGAAGAGTGAGGCTCACTGCGTCAATGTGGCACGGAGTGAACCCCACAAATCCGACATTAATCAAAAAATCAGGGTCCGAACAAAATTAATTAGAAAAATTTAACTTCCTATCTCTCTCGCACTTGCGGATTCTTGGGCCATAGATGACGTGACTTGAGCCTGCCCTTAAATGAAAGGCACGAAGATCGGTTAGCTACGCCTAACAATATGCAACCCGTTGCATTGCAATGCATTACATTACGGCATTGTGAAGGCGTAGATGCCTTGTGTTAAAAAAAAGCTTTTATCATGCGAGATAACAGTGGGCTCGCTGTGTCTCTGAACATTAGAATTAGAATACCGGCTACAGCTTGATTTATATTTTCAGCTGAACGTAAAGTACGTTCTTTTTGCAGTTAGCTAATCATCCGCCTCCAGGTCACTCGCCGGCATTTCAGTTGCAATTGCCGAGCAACAAAACGACCGTGTGGGAGGAAAAAAATAAATTGAACAATAAAAATTATTCGCGAGCCGCAGAATCAGAGGATGCTGGAAAGGAAATTCGGATCATTGCCGATGAAGATGATCTAGGGGGCAAATTACGCTATGCGGCAGAAGGATTTCTTAATAAATCCGAATGCGAGACCCTGATACGTCTAGCTCAGGTAGAAAATTCATTTTTTTTTCGATGTAAGACACATTTGTGAATGATGAAATGAAAGTAGTGTCTTTGTTTTAGGTTGGTGCTGTGGAAGGCGATGGATACGAAGGAAACGCCAGACCTCATTCGACGTACGAGCGATTTGAAGGCTTGACCCTCGGACGGGCAGCTTTGGTATTTATTTCTATTGTACAGTCGACTCTTTGTCTTCGATAATTTAGGTTTTAAAGTTTAGTCAACCATCTTTATTACGTCTAAAATCATTTAATGAAACTCGGCTGTTTCGCTTTCTCATTAGACGAAGCTTTATACTTCCATAAACTTTTTTTTATTCGAGTTTTCAATGTCAAAATAATATTACAATTTATAATAAGAATTTCGTAGGTCTCTAATTTTTAAAAATTGTAACTGGTAGGAAATACGGAAAATGATCCTTGAAATGTAAAAAAAAAAGTTGCAAAGCTAAACCTTGCACATTCCTTTGCTATTCTTTTGATACATGATCCGCAAAGATTCATCTATGAGGAAGTCATAAGTGATCAACGTACTTTCTTATAAACAAGTTCTTGTCGACGAGATTTCGTTGTTCTTCTTTGCAACCTTTGTTAAAAATGATAAGTCAACTTTTTATGTTTTAAGAGTTCTAAAATAATCCTCAGATGGTCTACTTTGGCCAGCTGAATCCTGATACCTTGGAGCTCGCTCTTGGAATCACCGATGACGCCCGCGACCACGTTGAAAGATATTTCAAGCTAGATCGAGACCTGTATTTCACCTACACGCACTTGGCCTGCCGATCAGCTCTGCCCGGTAAATCAAACGTGACGTTAGTGTCGCACCGCAAACCACGTATATACGAAAATACAATTAGAACTTTGCACCGGGCTTGGCGCTTCTCGAATTTCACACAAAGATCCAATGCAATAATGGGATAATTAGTTTATACGGAAATGTCTTTCAATTTATTAGATTCTCCAATGGATCGTCAAGATCTGAGCCACGCTATTCACGCGGACAATTGCATTGTCGCCGAGAACGGTTCCTGCGCTGCTGAGTCGCCAGCTTATATCTTTCGGGACTATTCAGCGATCATCTATTTGAACGATGAATTTGAAGGCGGCGAATTCGTCTTTGCCGGAGATTCCAAAGCGCAAATAATTCAGAGCACGGTTGAACCCCGTTGCGGAAGGATGGTGGCTTTCTCTGCCTCAGGAATCAATCTTCACGGTGTTCGAGGAGTTCTTCGGGGAAAGAGATGCGCTCTCGCACTCTGGTTCACCTTCGACAAGGAACATATTGAGATCGAGAGGATCGTAGCTCGCGCGATTATCAAGAGGGTTCGAGCTTACGGCACAGTCACGCCCGAAAGTAACGAATCCACTGCTACAACTGCTACGGAGTACGAGGACACGTTGTCCAATCAATTCGACGTCGACGAAAAGCTCAATAAGTTGTATCACTCTTTGTAGCAATCGTAGACATTGAAATTCACATTCAAAACGATTACAGAAGTTTCGTTTACAAGGAAATGTTGCTAGGTGTCCACGTCCGGTTTCGATAAGCTTTGCATATGTTTTAGTCCTTGATAAAGTAAGAGACAGGTAGTTCTTTTAAGTGCCTTCGAGCGGATTCAAGGCGAGAAATCTACTCTGAAAGTTAGGGATTTTAACCGGTAGTTACGCTGTTTCACATAGAAGCAATGCTCTGATTGACACGAAACCAATTGCAAAATGTTATTTATCTTAAATAATGGAATTTATATGTCCGACTTTTCATGCATCCTTGTTACAAGGGTTATTATACAACGAATTATCACCCAATTATAATGAAACAAAAATAGGAGAAAAGAAACGTTTAATGTAAAAAACATTTTACAATGAGAGCACTGGGTTTCATGTAATATTACCGAAATTACCGGGAATAGAACCCTAACGTTGGTGGTGGATTTTTACCCTTAAATCCGTTTAAAAACTTTTAAAAAATTGCAAAATGTTTCTTATGTTAAATAATAGAATATTTATGTCGGACTTTCCATGCACTCTTGTTGCAAAAAGGTTAATTACCCCTTAAAATGTTTCTTTTAATAATTTTTTTAATCAGAACGAATTATCAACCGATTTTAATGGAATAAAAATGTAACAAACACAAGAAACGTTTAACGTAACAAACATTTTGCAATTGATTTGATGTCAATCGGAGCACTGCTTCTATGTGAAACAGCGTAACTACCGGCAATAACTCGAAACCCGCAAACTTTGGAGCTGGATTTATTCTCCTTAAATTCACTTAGTCACGTGTCTCTCATATCATCAAGAACTACAACATATTCAAAGCTCGTCGGAGCAATATTTCCTTGTTAATAGAAACTCGTTAAAAGTCCAAATGCCGACTGAAATTTAAAGCCAATCGAAGAATTTTCATCAAACTTTGTTGCTGAAAAGCTTGAGCATTCAAAACGCTCCGAAGATTTTGAAGAAACAAAAACAAAAGATATTGTGTAATTGTAAAAATTAGGCTTTGTTATTGCCTTAACGTCGACTGTGATGATAAGATGAAAAAAGCTCGAACAGTATTTCTATCTCTTTACGCACAAAATGGTTAGAGTTCCTCGTTTGCTGTACGATGCTGATGTCTCAGGGACATATCTCGAAAAAAAAAAAAAATAATAAAAAGCAGTATTTTGATATTTCGTGTATAAAGCACCATTCCTTAATTTATATTTTTTCACCAAAGGAACAAGAGCTTATATAATCACTTGGCACATCTTCATGAATTTACGCAAAGTATATAAAAAAAATATTTCATCGACTCTTGATATTCTGTTGAAAAACGAGCAATTTATATAAAATATTCTAGATCTTTATTAGCACAGACCAACTGGATCGTTTTACATAACCATCCTATTATACATAATAACATGTGTGCATTCTATTAATTCATCGCCGATTTTTATCTTTTTCTCATTCACGTTCCTCGTTATTTACGGTTTACTTATTTTATTTTTTAAATATGTATGATTGTTATGTAAAGGGTGATTTTTTAAGAGCTTGAGAACTTTTTTTTAAAAAAAAACGCATAAAATTTGCAAAATCTCATCGGTTCTTTATTTGAAACGTTAGATTGGTCCATGACATTTACTTTTTGAAGATAATTTCATTTAAATGTTGACCGCGGCTGCGTCTTAGGTGGTCCATTCGGAAAGTCCAATTTTGGGCAACTTTTTCGAGCATTTCGGCCGGAATAGCCCGAATTTCTTCGGAAATGTTGTCTTCCAAAACTGGAATAGTTGCTGGCTTATTTCTGTAGACTTTAGACTTGACGTAGCCCCACAAAAAATAGTCTAAAGGCGTCAAATCGCATGATCTTGGTGGCCAACTTACCGGGCCATTTCTTGAGATGAATTGTTCTCCGAAGTTTTCGCTCAAAATGGCCATAGAATCGCGAGCTGTGTGGCATGTAGCGCCATCTTGTTGAAACCACATGTCAACTAAGTTCAGTTCTTCCATTTTTGGCAACAAAAAGTTTGTTAGCATCGAACGATAGCGATCGCCATTCACCGTAACGTTGCGTCCAACAGCATCTTTGAAAAAATACGGTCCAATGATTCCACCAGCGTACAAACCACACCAAACAGTGCATTTTTCGGGATGCATGGGCAGTTCTTGAACGGCTTCTGGTTGCTCTTCACTCCAAATGCGGCAATTTTGCCTATTTACGTAGCCATTCAACCAGAAATGAGCCTCATCGCTGAACAAAATTTGTCGATAAAAAAGCGGATTTTCTGCCAACTTTTCTAGGGCCCATTCGCGGTCAACATTTAAATGAAATTATCTTCAAAAAGTAAATGTCATGGACCAATCTAACGTTTCAAATAAAGAACCGATGAGATTTTGCAAATTTTATGCGTTTTTTTTTAAAAAAAAGTTCTCAAGCTCTTAAAAAATCACCCTTTATAACTTGATTTTATACACGCAACCCTGGTCGCACTTAGGGCCCTTATTCGCTTTTCATGCTATAGGAAGATGTTAAGAGTCCTTAACACACGATTATTAAATTTTTATTATATTACTCAATTTCTTAACCCCGTTTAATCGGATCGCAATGTTGAAATAAATGAAAGGACAAATCCTAATTTGAAAATTCAGTCGATTTAACGTACGCGAGAACACAATTGAACGTTGCGAAGCGATACGCACGTTTTAATACAGTTAAAAGAGAGTACGCTTGCGTATCACAGGAGAGCTCAGTCGAAACTCCGGAGTAATGTTTAATTAATAGTGGCAATTGTTTTTGTAAACCGATGTTTCGAAAAATTAGAAGAGAAAAAGTATCCTGTATGCTGGATTGTAGGAATTGAATTCTGTTATATTTTTTTTTACTCAGCCTTATCGTTAAAAATATCATCGTCATCATCATCATCATTGTTACCTAGCCTTGTTTTTGATATCATTAAAACTATATACATCTATGCGCACCTAGTGCGCATACGTGCAAGCGCCGTTTTTCGTTTAAATTATTTATTATAGGCGAAAGAATGGCCGCATTTTCCGTTTGCGTACAAACTGTTCGAGCCCGACGAGTCTAACGATAAACTCAACAGAGAACAAGCCGTTCCCGGCAAAACAGTTCGAAGAAAACCCCATTCGGACCCAATGAATTATTTTATATCTTATACATAAAGAGAGGGAATGGACTAAGTTTTTCTTTCTTTTTTTTTTCGCGAGAATTGCTGTCCACTGTAATTTTCTTCATTTTACACTAAACGCATTTCTTTTGTCAGAACGATTAGCTTGCTAAGAGTATTGTTTTTTCGTTTCTTTCTTCATTTCAAATCGACAGCTACTTCCAGGCAATTGGATGTATTATCGAAGGAATTATTTCATCGTCAGTGAAATTTCAAATTTCAAAGCTTTTTTTGTCTGCAGCCTCATGGACGATGACTCGCGCTGTTAAGCGAATATGATGTAGATATGTACTTGTTTTCCACGAGCCGCAACGCTAATATAGGGAATGTGACTTCTTTTTAAAAATGGCAAGGCGCACAAACTAAATTACGTTTTTGTCCCAGAGTTTGATTATAGTAATTACGTTCACAGAGTGATTTTTTGTTTTCTTACTTTCGGCATTCGATATCTCCACTTTGCGGCGTAATCGACATACGACAGAACAACAAATGATATATATAAAGAACAGGAAACTATATATAAAATAGAGTAATAATAACCATAGTTCTTGAAGTTGTTGTACTGTTTGGGTGTGAGACGGTACCGTATCAAAATTGTATGTATATCTCGACTCGCGACACGTCGGGAGGCCGTTAATACCTGGAGGAATGCGTCCAGGGACATTTATGAATGCGCGTTAAGGTCCTCTTTGGTATTGAAAAGCGGAGCCCCTCCCCTCCCTAATTGTGATCAATTTCAAATAAATTCGATCGTTGATGTGTCGGCAGTTAGCAAATGATGGGGCTTGTGTTTAACTTCAGGTGGATCAAGTGGGCAAGCTCTCCCACTTCGGAGCCCACTCGGGTAAATGTCAATCCATGCTGGCCGGCGGTGCAGCGTATCGAGTTCGAGGATCCGAATCTCCATCGCAGATGTATTTTCCTGGAAAGAAAATTGACGATCAAATGAACATTACGTTCTGAAAATGCGAATGAAATTACAGATATTTGGGTGAAATAAAGACTTTGTTTGCAAAATGTACACTCTGCTGGGGTTTCTTGTTTTGTTTATAAAGAAAATTTTGGTCACCTGACACAAATCGCCGTTTGACCAGGCTCAGTCTATAGCCAGGGCCTACGAGCTCAAACTCAACACCGGAGAGGGTCGTACCCTCGCAATTGAATTGTGTAAATATAGTTCCCTGAGTGCCCGGTCCACGTTCGAGCTCGACTCTGGCTTTGAGCGAACCGACACCGTTTCCCTCGCTGTGCTGTGACAACTCGGTGAATTTCCATAGTAGACGATTAGTGTCCGGTAACCATTGAGCGGATGGTTTGCTCTGGAGGCCCTTAAAGCCACCCTCGATTGGCGCTGCTACGTGCAGATTGAGTAAAGGGCTCGGCGAGGCCATTGCGCGACTGTTGTACTTGTAATCGATCTGTGGAAATATTCAGTCAAGCGAACATCAACGTTTACGACTACGAATTACATTGACGTCGAAACACCGTACCTTCAGATCCGTATGAGTTGACTCGCACTTCCAGTACGCGACGATCTGAAAGGGACACGAACCGGCACCCTCCTTATTCTTAATTTGGTATTTGAGAATGTCCACGTTGAAGTATGAGGCCGAAGGATTCTGCTCGGCTTGACGTCTCAGTAACGTGGTTAAGGCACTCATGTTAAACTCATATATTGTACTATCCACAGTTGTCTGCGTCGCATCCCTTAAGTAAATATAAATGTTTTGTGAGCAACTCTTATAGCAGTGCTAATTAAAAACAAAATAATGAGTGATTCATAGAGAAAATGGAAATCTCGAGTTAGCAAACAATGAAAATTCGATTTTTAAGAAATTGATAATGTCATCTTTAAATAAATTGGTTGTGGGTTATGTTATATAATTGAATCGTCGTGATGTATGGAATTGTTATTGTAAAATTGCATTGAGCTTTGTAGAGTGGGTTACTGGAAATTAAAATATTATAAATAAAAAAGGATGCAGAGTAGAACCGTGCATGTTGCTTTCTCATTATTTTCCACCTTTAGAAACCTACCTCTATGAGGAAGGATGGTGATCAATTTTGGCTTTCTCATAGAAGTTTTGTCACAAATTTTATAAAATTATTAATTTTTCAATTCAAGATTGCTTTAACTTGCAGAATGAAGGGCCTCAAATTTGAGAATCACTTTAGCAATCGACATAAAATTTGTCACACTAGTTACGCAATAAGTTATCATAATTGGATACAATTTACGTTAACATAAATTGAAGCAATGATGTTCTAAAGTATTTTTTATTTTTATATTTGTTTATCATTCAAATTTTGGGAAACTTTAGTTAATATAATTACGAGGAAGCACCTCAGTTACTACATTCTACTAGCAATTGTATGTGCGCGTGCGCACACACGCCATCATACCGAATCAGAACACTCATACGTTGTCACTAGATTTTATAAGAATGTAGAGATTTTAGCTATGATCGATCTAGGAGCCGAATCAGACTTAATGAAAGTTGTTCGCATAAAAAATAATTGGCGTACCCGTTTATGTATACTAAAATAAAAAATAAAATAAAATAAAAAGTTCATGAAAACAAAGTATTTTTTATGAGAGAGCAAAAGATTTCGAAGTATTAAGTTCTTGGTCTCGGTGTATTTAAAGATAAATCATCGATGTAAGCTTACATGCTGACGAGTTGATTGTTGGGTAGGAGTCTCTCGAGCCTGTTGCTGTTCTTTACGCGGAACGAGAGTTTCGCGGGATTTGGATTGTTGGCCAATACCGCGACAATTCCAGCGGGAAAGGAAAGCATCATATCACCGCTGAGTTTCACTTGACATCGAGTCTCGTCGGTGCCGCGAAAGTAAGAGTGCACGATCTCGTGAAACGCCACTGCGAGGGGAATAGTATCGGCGAGGCCGATGGTAAGCGGCGATGGACCTCGTGACGATCCGACACCTACTCCGGCCGTGCGAAATTCTAGGCTCGCGACGCTGTCGGCACGCGAAATTGTTGCGGGCGACATTCGTCCTCTGGTCGTACCTTCTCCACGACGCGACGGCGGACGCGGAATCGCTATCGAGTTCGTGGGTGTCGAGGACACTGACTGTTTCGGCGGTAAAGCAGGCGTGATATCACCGACTTCGGAAAACAAATCTCCTTCTGTTAAGAGATGAAAAGTTTTTTTTTATTATTCGCTGTTGAATTTATGTTCTGATAAAAAAATGGTGGATAGTTTTTTATTACGATAATAATGGTGATCCTAAAAATAATAATTGTAAGAAAATATTCGAAATGATCTTTAAAAACAAGGATGCAAAGTAGAACTTTGCACTTTGTTTCCTCATTCTTTTGGTTCGTCGTATACCAAGGCTCGTCCATGAGGAAGTTCGACGATCAATTTTGGCTTCCACATAGAGAAAACTTGATGAACGCCGAACCAAACGAATGAAGAAGCAACGTGCAAAGGTCTACTTTGCATCCTCGTTTAAAAGCATTTTAAAAACTGAGATTTACCAAATTTTTAGTGATAAAAATTCAAATTGTTTTAATACGTCATTGCTTCGATACATTTTAATAAAAAATGTAGCTAATAACGAAACCATACTGCGTAAATGGTGTGACAAATTTTACAACAATTGCCCAAGTCTTTCACGAGTTACAGGGATATTATCTTTGCAAGCCTCGGTAATTGAAAATAAAAAAAATTTATCTGCTATGAAATACGAACACCTCCGTCAATTTTAATCAAATCTGATGGCAAATATCCTTGAACGTTATTGTGTAAGTTTGTAAAGTTTCGGCTCGTTTAGTTAAATATTTTGAAAGTAGAAGCTGTTAAAATTTGATGAATTCAAATTGGTGTAATATTAAAACCCTTCTTCAAATTTAATATCTAACATTCCTAAATGATAGTTCGATGCTGTAGAAAATTCGAGTTCATCTGGTCAAATTGAACGAGTTAGAAGAAAATGTACATTTTTCGAAGAATTCAAATTTCCATAAAATCTGTACCTCTTTGCAAATTTAGGTCAAATACCAAATATCCTTAAACGTTACTTTATTTATAAACACCAATTTAGCACAATTGCTAAAAGTTTGTGGAAATTAAAGTACAGATTTTTTTTTTAAATTCAGAACGGCACCAGAACTGAATGTCTGCATACATTTTGTCGAAAATCATAACATCAAAGACGCTGCTTAACTTGTGTGCCAAATTTTAATTCGATTGTTCTAACAGTTCTTGAATTGTAGACGATTGAAATTTCAAAATTCTGGACACATACACTCGCGCGGGCGCGTCCGCGACCGAACATTTTTTCTAAACCACTTTACTCGTCGTTTTAGACAAATTTAAGTATCCTGACATCAAAAATTCGAAAAATAAATTTCATGAAAACTTAGATTCCTTTACGAAGCAAAAATATATATTTTTGTAATAAAATAGTAAATAGAATTATTGGGATGATCATTCTGAGACTGTCCATGATCCGTGTGTTGACTCACCGGGAAACCGTGTGTGGGAGTGAGTAGCTGGTGCTGACATCGGCGGCGCCGATTGGGGAACCGGCGAGGTCGACAAAGCCGGCGGGCTCTGCAGCGGGGCGTACGGATGGCTGCCTGTCGGTGTTGAAGCGCTGGACGGTGTGCTGCTTGGATTGAAGAGATTTAAACCAAGAAGATCCGAACTCGGTTTGCCACCCAGCTGTTGCGAAACCGATTGAGACCTCTTCATGTGATGATCCGAATCTGTATTAGAGCCTCTGCGACCCTGAAAATGTAAATTCGAAGAATATAGATCACCCGATTCGTTGACATTTATAATAAATTTACTAAGGTATCGTACAACTCGAGGACTACGCGCCCTCGCAATTTATCATTGAACCTCTTCTGTCCGAATAATTCGCGCCTGAGGGGAAGGGGGCCACCAAGAAGGACTTTAAGTAATCCGCGTCTAGGGAAGGGAACGCGTTCGCATGACACTTGCTATCATCATTTAGGGTTTCTTGGTTCTTTGCATTCTTTAGATTCCACTCATGCAGTTTTATATGAGACCTCGCACAAAAGGTCTTTAAGTTCGCCTCGATTCTCATACACAGCGACGGCGGCGATGCGAATTTTTTAAATTATAGAGAGATAACTGTAAAAACTCACTGTAGGAGCAGGCGATAGAGAGAGATTCTCGACAGTGGCTCGCAGCTCGTCGACGCTGGCACTCATCGGTGCTCCGCCGTTGCTCAACGGTTTGATCTCAACACGAATTTTTCTTTCCCTTTCGTCCTCAGATTCCGTGTCCGAGCTCGAATAAAATCCTTTCTCGTTTTCCCAAGGATCGGGCTTTGGTCTGATACAAAAGCCATCCTCGTCTACCTCGGGTGTCGGTGTCTCAGATTTTCTGCTCTCGTCCTTATCCTCCCTGCGACAACGTTTAACAGAATATTCCCGTAAATATCTCATTCCACGAGAGATCTCCAGCAAGCCCAGTGCTTAAGTACTCTCTTTAGTCATAATGCGTTGGATATAAAAAGAAAAAAAAATATCTCATATCGCACTAGGTCTGCTGAGCATGCATATACTGACAGGTCAGACTTTTCTTCCTTGTTGCTGTTCGTTTCGACCGAATCCTTTTTCTTCTTCGCCTTTTTCTCCTTTCTCTTCTCTCGTCTGCTTCGCAGAAACCCTGTCGATTGCATCACAACGCGTACTTTAGAATTTTCAGACGTAAATCGGTTCGGATAACAAATCATGCTATGAAGGTACAAATGCTCTGACAAATAGCATCTGGTTCGCTGTTTGCGAAGACGCTAAAAATCGAAAATTGGAGAAATCAGAATATTTTGATATTGATATGCAATCCATGGTTAATAACTGTACTATATAAATATATATATTTATTAATTTATAAAGGATGTACTATAATGGTCCGAGATAGGTGCAGATTGCGGGATGCAACGGAAACATGAAATAAATATAATTCAGCGATAGATCAGATAGCTCACTAAACGCGCTTGTTTTTTTTAATTTAATCTTTTTTGCATTGAGTTTTTTATTTTTATTTTGCAGAGACCCACCACCATACCACCGTAAATAAATATAAACTCAAATGTCAATGAAACCCCAAGTTCAGCTTAAATTGTTTTTCTAACAACTCTTACCCAAAAAAAATCGTATTTCTATTTATTTTTTGCTGCTATCCTATTTACTATTTCGTATGAATCGCGGATGCACATTTGATTCTGTACAACTCAACGAACTTTATTCGACGACGGAATAAATTTGCTTGGGCTAATCGAAATTAATCGCAGAGACAAACACCTGTGAGCCATGCATTATTAAGATTTGTAAATTATCGGCTCACCTGAGGCATCCCGTCAGTAGCCGCCCCCTGTGCTCAACGTTATTCAAGTCCATGTATCTCCCGTCGAATTAGAGCGAGAGAGAGAGAGAGAGAGCGAGAGAAAGTGAGAGATATTGTGATCAACCCGCAACGGGCTAAATTACGTAAAAAAAGGAACAAATTCAAACTGAGTTCTTTTTATAAAATTCGACATTCTCGCGGATGGTATAAAAATAAGAAGTAAATTACAATGACGGTGGACGGGAACGTGGACTGTATATAACGTCAGAAATATGACAAATCTCGTACGTGTTGACGGGTAACATGAGTTTCTAGACGAGGATATGTGTGTGTCGATGAAAAAGAGACACCCCTATGATTTAACATGTGCAAATGTTACAAAATGAATATAAATGATTGTTAGAAAAACAATTTAGAAGTTTTCAAACCCTAGAAAATTATTTCACAGCGACTAGTTAATGTTCTACAGAAGCTTTTGTTTTACCAGCAGTGATTGCACACTTACGTATGAGTGTGAGAATGAAAGATCTTAACCGTTTTAGGTCCAGGGGTTTTTAAGAATCCGTGTCGGATTGTGCCATGCAGCGCGATAGCGCTTCGTTTTGACGATCGTGACCAAACATCGCGACACAGTTCACCACAGTACGCGAACAGCGCGATCGTGGTGCGTGGCGCTAAAACGGTTAAAAGCTTAGTCGTGAGATGCCGTTAGCGTTGTAAAATCTAATTTTTCTAATTAAATTTAATAGATCGATATTTAAAAGATAAATTTATTTAAAAACTTTAAGTTAAATAGAAAACTGTTGTTTTTATAGAAATTAAAAAACTATAATTACCAAGCATTTATATAACTCGTTATTGTTTTTTTTAATTGACAAATGCTATTTTTTTAGATTCCTATAAACCAAAGAGAATAAATTATTTTATTCCTTAATCGATCGACTGGATTTTGTAATTTTTTCAATAATTAGAAAAATAGATTTTGCTCATCCCTGCGTTAATGAAGGCTGATACGCTGCTGCAGCTGTTAGTAAATACTTAGGTTGGCGTTCTGAAATAGTGCAGAAAATAGTGGAGGAATACGTAAAATATATGTTACCCATTCAAAGCCAAGAGAGAAAAACAGCTAGGAAAATGTCAATATTTCCTTGAACCGCGTAACTACAAAAATTTTCAACGAAGTCCGTAGAAGAGGCAATGGTAAGTAATCCACCGAGACCCACAGAACGTAGAGCTGAGAGAGTGCTTCAGAATAAAGGTAAAGGGCAAAGTTTTCCCTCTTTTAATTTTTTTTCTTGTTTTAAGGTAATCCACGATTAAAGCAGTTACATTTAGATCCTCTGAGAGGGTTCCTGGAGATGCTGGGAGGTGGAACGGCAGAAGGCGGATTGTTTCCCTGAGGAGTGACGGGTGCTGACCCAGACCCCGCTTGCCTCTGCCTCTCTGAAACAATACTCGTTGCTCACTTCTCTGTCCCCCAGCGATTTCGCAAACTCGATATTGTTTTCTTTCGAAATCGTCTTCTTCCATTTCACAAATATTCACCGCGCGCTGTATTTCGCAACGGACTCCTCCACCTACATATAGTCGAGCGGACACTCGGCATGAATGTCGACCGAAAGCCTGAACTTTCTGACACAATTAAGGAAATTGACATTAAATCGAAGGCACAAAATGCGATCGAAATGTGCCTTCAATTTTGTGGAAATAATGCCAGCGTCCGCTCGCCCGACAGTTGTTAGATTGATGCGTAACAAGCGAACGCGCTAATGCAACCACAAAAGCGCAATGATAACGATCTAGTTCGTGATTTAGTTTACTTTCTTTAAAGTTATCGCAAAAATTATATATAGAAAAAAAAATGAGACGGCAAAATAGCGACAAAAAACAAGATCCTGTGCTGAAATAAAATTGATGTATGTATGGTCGAGACGAGTCAGAGAAAAAAATGATGAAAAGTTATTCGAGTTAGCGATGTCCGATCGACAGGATGGTCCAGCAGCCTCAATACGGTCAGGGACATTGCATAATCTGGCAGAGCGCGTAATAAAACAAGCACACAGGCGCGCGCGCGCACACACACACACACACACACACACACACACACACACACACACACACACACACGAACAGTCAGGCATAAACATACAATTTGTATTACGTACCGAAAAATAGCGAGTGTGCGAGTAGAAGAGAGAGAACACGTGGATCAACACAAAAGCCTTGTATCATAGTGTGTCTATCTGTTCTACGGGGAGAAAATCGATAGGCGGTGTTTGCGTATCGAGGCCAAGAACAATCCTTGTCGATAGCACAGTAAAAGAAGATGTTTTGTCGCGATATTTATCAATTTTCTATTATTTTTTTTCGCTTCCTTTACGTAGAATAATTGGATTTTGTTGTCGTTGTTGTTGTTGTTTTTTTTTCTAACTTTGACCTACCCTGGGAGTTGGACATGAACAGGTTGAGTAGAGAGGTGGTACGACGGGAGGCCTTGGTTGTCTGAATCGTCGCATCTCTATCCTTCTCCTTTTCCCTAGATTTATCCTTCTCTGGAGCCCTCTCGTCCCTCTCATCCGCGGTAACCGCGATACCCACCCCCTTCGTATTGTGATTTCTCTTTGAGTTTTGATTGTTACCGGCTACGCCTGTTTCTCCGTTGGCGTTCTTCGGAGTCGGCTCCTTTGCAATCTCGGTGCTTCCTTCGACTTGGCTCTGATTCGTCATTTCCGCGATGCTCGTGATTACCTCCTCGTACTCGATTACATCTTAAGGTTTGTGCACCAAGCGTGAATAGCCAACAGAGAGTTAACACGAGTTAGTTTGACAATTGTGGAGACCTCGGAGTGGTAGACAAGACCCGATTACAGTTTCAACTTACCCGGCTTCTCGAAGCCCGTGTATTTGCTCTGAACAAACTGCTCTAATAATTTGTCCACTGTCATGTCAAGACACTGACGCTTGAAGTCAATGTGAACTTGGCCGACTTGCTCGTGATTCGTTTGTAGTACGTCCGCGTATGTGTTGAGAAACTCCTTCATATGCTTTAGATGCGTCTCCTCAACGTCTTGGAATCTCTGCGCAGAGAACGATTGAATTGAGGATTAATAAAAAAATTAGCCTCTTGAATGTCATTGACGCATATATCGATCAGGGATTAAGGGAAGGAGAAGAAAGTTAAAAACTTTAAAGAAAAACTGAATTTTTGTGAATTAAATTGAGAGGACCATATTGTTACCCTGCAAGCCTGAGTCATTTTGCTCTCGAAGTCGTTGCGAACGACTGTGTACTTGTCGACGAAGGCCTTGTAATCATCCTGAGACTTTTTGAACTTGACTTCAGACTTTTCGAGTTCTCGTTGACTCGCGTTGTCCTTCTTCAGCTTCTCAAGCTCCAGACCCTTTTGTAGACACATGTCCTTCGCCTTCTGAAGAGTCACCGTGATACTCTGTATGTTCTGCACGACTTCCAGGGTCGAGGATTCTTCCTCTTTAACCTAAAATCGACAATCCCAACGAAAATCAGTAAGGCGAGGCTCGATACCGACAATTAATCTAAAAAATTTTAACACTATTTTCTTTCGAAAATCTGAGTCTGAGAAAAATGTATTAGACATTTTTAGCTCTGTTCCTCTTGCACTTGCCGATTCTCGAACCATAAGTCACGTGATTTGACCAAGCCTCATGCCATTGTCTCCCATGATCAGAATTAGTAGTTACAAGAGGCAACGGGACAGGCTTGGAAGACATTGACGATTCGCAAGTACGAATTTAAATTTTTGGTTTTAACCCCACGATCCATTTGTTGGAGTTATCGATCTCCCAGACCTTCGATTTAATAATTAATATAAAAAAAATAATAATAAGAAAGGCCACCGTTAGTAAACAATCTTTTAGTCTTTTCTTCCACATTTAATGAGGAATTTAAAGTCTGTTTAATTACCGTTGACAGCAGTACAAATTTCAAAAAGCAATTCAATACCAACGGTTTATCCGCAGTTTCATTAACATCCCCCGAAATCTACCAAGTTTCAAAAGGTTCCTAACGTTTTTTTCTGAATCATGGAAAAATCATATAGATGAACGAAGCCACGCATTTAAGCGGTGTCGGGTCTGACTCGGAATGACTCATAACCGGAAATATATAATCGTTTGGTTATCGTTGACCAATCAGGATATCGCGACTCTCCCTCAATATGTGTTTACTGTTCCCGCTTTCATTGCCTTATAGTATAAAATAAAACGGTAACACGTGTCCGGAATCATTAGACTTTGAAACTTATCAACGTATGACGAAAATTTGGTAATAAAAAATGTTAATAATTTTAATCACTTCCACGACAATACCTAAGAGTCTTTGAGACTCGAGAAAGTTGTTAAAGTTTCTTTTCCAAATATTCTTCTATGGAGAACTAAACTTAAATGTAAAGTTAAATTTATTAATCTTATGCGTAACATTTTTTTTATCCGAATGATACAACAAATAGCCTGAAAATATTCGTAACATTTTATTTATTAAAATTAGGATAAAAGTGTAGGCAAATTATTTTATCCAGAGACGCCTGTTAGTCACAAAATAACGATATACGGTCGATCATACGAGCCCGAATGGGCGGACACTCCGATAAGAGCCAACAGGGAAAGATACAATAGTCGAGAGAAATGGAAAAAAAGGGAGATACCTATATCGCTCTATAAGCCTGCAATGCACAATCGCCACCGCTTATTACAAAACAATGTGTATACCGGCAGTATACTTACAGCCTTGTGTTTCTTGTGTAACTCATCTGCGTATTTGGATACATCCTTGATAAGCTCGGATACTTTCTGTGCCATCTGTAGATGCAGCGTTGCGAGTTTCTCAGCAGCACCTCTGAGTGCCGCCCAAACAGGTGCAAATGTGCCCTGTGTACTGCTGCTGTTACTCGCCTGTTTAGCAACTTTACTCAAGAGTTTGTAATTATTCTCCTCAATCGCTGACCGTTCCCGAAGAAAATCGGCCAACTCCTTGCTCGCGACCACTCCATGCTTCATGTTATGGTACAACACATCGAATCCATTATTCTTTTCACCCTGTTAAAAAAATAAAACAATAGATAGGATTAGTTAAAATTGTCGATATGAAAAAATAATTCATTCTATTTAAGGAAAGTCGAAGTTAAATGACAGTTGATATATACAGAAGAGTCTGACAGCGAAAAAATAATTTTACTAATTATGTCATGAGATGAAGATACACGAGTATGAGAATAAATAATATTATTTAGTATTATATATAATACGTTGCTGATTCGATCAACTGCCACTTACGACCATTAGCTGCAATACTTCAGCACCTCATCAAGGCCGCTAATGCACCTCGATTTACGTAATTTTTCGACATAAACTTGTCATTAGCCACCAGGTAAATTCCCGGAGTCCCTATTTTTAGCTTTCTCATAGAGGAAGCTTTGTTTCGATGAAAATGTTTTTTTTGTCGAATTTTTTTGTCGATATTGTCATGTCATTGTGCTTAAAATATGTCAAATAGTCAGAAAAACACATTTTTGTTAAATGTCTGGACGTATGCGTGTATGTGCTGGCCTTGCAAAATTCAAACAGTTATATCTTGTGATGAACAGCAATCGTATGCAAATTTTAGTAGATAAAATTGCTCAATCATTTCCGATTATATGGAATTTTGAATTTTTAAATAAAACGTACCTTTCGTACATTTTTAACTATCGGATCGAAACTTCTTACACGAAAAATCTAGGGGACAAGGATGTTTGGTATTGAATTAGGCGACAATTATTAGGAGGGTCAAGATTTAATAACATTTTGAATCTTTTGAATAATGTATTTGAACACTCTAGCTGTTGTAATTTTCAAGATATTTGACTAAATAGTTCTTTACAAATAAAGTTATATTCAAGTGCTTCAGATTTTAACGGGTTTTGAATTTACGATAAAAAAGTATGATTATTTCAGTTTCCGCAAACTTTGATTAATTTAACGGAATTTTTTTACAAAGGTCAAGTAACGTTGTGCCGTACTCAATGTTGAGTTTGGATTAAATCGATAATTCAACACAGCAGCGACTCTACACGCGTCAACTGCCCACCTGATGCGAATTGAATTTGTAGTGTACAGTTGACGCGTGTAGAGTCACTGGTATGTTAAGTTGGAACCTGTGGAAGACGATTTACTGCCGAAGGGTTCGGATTTTGTGGGATTTTGAATTTAGAATTTTCTTAGCGCTATAAACTTGAAAAAATGTAAGAAATCGAGCTAAAACTTTGTACATATATGTAAGGATATTAAGCGATGTTTAATGTAAAATCTGATCAAAATCGATGAAGGGGTTGAAATTTGATAAAACATTCCATTTTTAGATTCAACATTGCTGCGGTTTGAATAATGAAAAGTTTAAAACTTGAGAATCATTTGAGCAATCGATCTAAACTTTAACGCACTAGATGCGCAATAATAAGTTGTCGTTATTGGCTACAAATTTCGTTTAAATATATTAAAACGATGGGATTTGATGGTCTTTTGAATTTTTGAATTTCCATGTCATTTAAATTTTGTCAAGCTTTAATTCATATAATTACTAGCAGAATGTGGTAGCTCAATCGCTTTCTCTTTATTTTCCATCTTTCAGGCAAAACTTTGTCTATAAGGAAGCCAAAATTGATTACCATACTTACCCATAGATCTAGCTTTGTGAAAGATGGAAAATAATGAGAAAGCAATGTGAAAGTTCTATTTTGCATCCTTGTTTATAAAACTGCATTGGAATCCTTATGATCACATGCACATGTAGCAATATATACGAATAATTCCAATTGAACTATAAAGTGAGTAAGATTCCTATAAAGAGCCGCGTTAAAGATGCTCATTTCGACTTTCAATTTTTTAGACAAAAAGTCTGTACGGGGTCATGTACTTAAACTCTCTTTATCTACAATTCCCTACAGCATTTTGTGCTTTTCAACAATGCGATACGCTAAATTACATAACTCTTCATACGTTAAATTGTAAATCTATAATACTCTACATCGTTAAATATTACAATGTTTAAACGATTTGCTCAACGGTACATGCGTGAAACTGTACAACTGTAATGCTCTTTATGCATAAAATCCTACAACTGTGATATTCTACATCATAAAATAATATAATGCTGAACCGAATCGCTAAATTGCACACGTGTAATCTTCTAGAGGAGTAATACTCTACATGACACCATATTCAAATTCGTTTAACTGTCCATGAGGCATTCGCCAGGTGTAATATTCTACATAAGTGGTATTGCTTCGCGAGACATAAAACTCTACAGAAGTAGAGTGATTACGCGGCAAACTCCACATCGCTCTCTCACGCGATTGGTCACTCTACTTCTGCAATTTTTCGTCTGTGGAAACGACACCGCTTCTGTAAAGTATTACACCTGGTGAATGCGTCATAAAAAAATGTAAGAATTTGAATATAGTATGTAGAGTGTTACTCCGGGAGAGAATTACATGTGTGCAGTTTTGTAATTCGATTCAGCATTGTAATATTTTATGATTTAAATATTACCGTGTAGGGGTTTACGCACTAAATGTTTTGAAATGTAGGATTTTACATTGTTAAATCGCAGAAAATACTGTCGAGAAATACAGGTGCAGAGTTCCGTGCAACTGAGAAAAGTATCCTCAGTCAGAAAAATTGACGAATTAATCGTGTGTATAAATAAATAGATTTGAACGTGTGTCTAATAATCGATGCAACGATACACCCTCCTACCTACATGGTACGTAATTTTTCCATGTCATTGATATGCATAATTTATTAGCTTTTCAAGTCATTAAATGCCCCATTAATTTAATAAAAATTAATTATTCCACACAGATTAAAAGCGAAACAATGAATAATGTGTTTATTTGACTTTAATCTGCATTTCGTTGAAATTTAATGATGAGTTGTGTAAAGAGGGCGCGGATTTCGTCGGTTGGTCGTCGCCGATGTACATCAATGACGATATGGTGATATATAGACACAACAGTTAGTTACCGGGCTCTGGAAGCCACAATGATTTTGCTGCCATCGTTACAAGGCTTGTCGCGTACTCAATGAGTGCCAGAGTTTCGCCACGCGTGAGGAACCTTACACCGCCCACACTGTTATTCGATAGCAATTAAGCTCCAACCAATCCACTCTATCGCACAGGTGCAAAAAAAAAGTTTGTTTTAAATACATCGAGTTAAAAGCGACTCGACCGATTTCTAAAAATAAAAAAAAAGTTAATTGTTACTGTACAACGTGTACTACTCGATGTCTTCTTTCTCAACTTATATACATATCAAGCACAACTAACCGGTTTTACTAGCTGTTCCTAGTAATTACAAGAACCCGCGGCTATAAATCCCATACAAAAAGGAAGAAGACGAGCGTTTCCATTGAAAAATGTAGAAAAAAATGGTATACAACGTTAAAATATTTTTGTACATGCACGGATGCAATATCATTATCTGCGTAGCACAGTATAAACTTGCCATGAATCCTGGTTAAAATTTGAGAAAATATTTACTGATATCGACTGCCATTTGCGTACACACTATTTAGAAACCCTTGACAGCTTATAGTTAATGCACGGCTGCTGCGAAACTCGTGATATAAGAACACATTGACTAGAATGTACTCGAGACTACTTAGTCTTTTAAAACTTTAACTCTGGATCGGGTCACCACAACGAACTAGTAGACAGAACTGTAAAGTCCTCATTGCAGTAGAATATATGTATCCATATATTTAACAGAAGTTTTATAGTGTAGAGGAATGACGTTATGGCATTGGGCTGCTATTAGATTATATTTCTTCCATCACCCCAGCACGAGGTTCTACGCATCGTCGCCCGTCTATATAAAGTTGTCGAGGTCTGCTACTGCAGTTAAAACATGTTTTTTTTTATCGGTTGGTGGACACAGGAACTAAATGATCGAAATGGATATATATATATATATATATATATATATATATATATAACACTTTTTAACCCACTGAGATGCCGAACGTACGTACGGTAGTCTGTATATATAGTTGGTTAAAAAGTGCTCGTAGTGAATTTTGCTCGTGCAATATAAGCCGGTTACTCGAGGGTCGGAAAATTACAATCGATTACTCTACAGTATAATGAACCGGTGCAGCCGCCGCAGTGACAGAGCAGCTTTCGCGAACGCCTCTCGACATTGATTATGCGGTATAGTACTTTCGTTCGTTACCGCACACGAACGAGTTGTGAACATAAAGTTTTTCAAGTTTTTCAATTTTTCAACAACATTCGACTTGAATCTAAATTTATAGAGTTAAATCTTAAAAAAATGTACAAACTCTTATCAAAACAAAGTTATTCAAAGAAAAATAATTTAACTTATAATCGAATTTTTTTTTCTTCATTATTTCTTTGTTATCAAATATTTATAATTAATTATTTAACCATTTTTAACTTCTCACACAACCTAATGCTGAGATTAATGTAGAGTTCGAAATACTTTGGAATTTGTATGAATTAAATATTAGAATAAATAACACGATTTTCAAACGAAATACTACAACACGAACAAAGAGATTGTACCATCGCAATATTGTGCATACTAGGCGCGTCCCAAGGTCTCCGGAAGACGTAGTTTTTACTCGAATTACCGCCTCCTGGTACAGTAGACCAGTCGCATTGTTTATCATTTGTTCGAAAAGATAGGGAAAGCTCGGGAGAGAGATGAGTAACAGGAAAACGAAGAAAGAGAGGAAGCTTATATCTTATCTCCAGTTTCTGTGTTTCAATGATTACATTATACACAAACGAAAGAAAAAGGAAACTTGATTTTTCTTTAAAAAAAAAACTATATTACACTCGTAAGATCCTCGAGAATATTCAATCGATGTTACACTGATAGCGAGTAACGAGAAGTCAATCAGTCATGATTAATTCGATTAGCGATAGATTGGTGCATTGATATCTCCAACCAAGTAGCGCAGACGCTTCGGCTCTTTATTTCATTGTATTCGATAGATAGGAGAATGGTGTAGAGAGAGTAAGTTAGGAGGACAGAAGTGGAGGAGTGTCTACGAGCTTCTTCGCTCATCGGTCAATTCTCATTCCGAACGTTTGACGGCCACATACACAGCGTGGTGTAAGCATCGTGTAGGAATGCGTGCGGCTCAGCGTGGCAGCGAGGTGAAGCGATACGTTACGTTCGCCACCACCTCGCATGCTTTGCTAACGAACATTCTCCTCGTAAAGCCGCAAGTGCAGAAGCGCACTGCCAAGTGCCAGAGTTCCTGTCGCTCGTAGTAAGACTAGTATACGGCTAGTACGGTACTGCTACTACTACTACTACGACTACTACTTCTACTACTACTACTACTACACTGGTGTACGGTCAAAGTACTACGATCACGAGAAAACGAAGAGAGACAATACAGGGAGCGAAAGAAAAGACTTACAGTAGAAACCCCATTATTGTTCCTCCGCCATCGTACTGTATTTCAGGAGAAAAATAATCGGGAATTATGACTTTGCTTTTGTACTATGTCCCATGTCCCGTAACTCTATTGCGGCCGTGGACCGAAGCACCAGAATAATTAGGTTTCTGTATTAAAAAATTGTCAAATACAAATCAGTGAATATTTTAATAAGGTGGGTCGTTCATGAGAGGATAATCAAGATAAAAATGTGTATTCTAAATATATTATGAAGCTGCCATTTTTGAAGTATGGATTAACCACATAGATCTTAAGAAATTAAATCGCAACGACTTTTTATACGTGTTGAAATGAAAAACCACCCTACAATCTCATGTTTACGGATATTTTGACCATTGAAATTCAATATAGAAGTTGTAAAACCCGACAACAATATATATACAACCTTCTTGAATAAGAAAACAATTTAAAAATCATGATGCTAAGGAAGAAAATTGACAAACTTGAACTTGATTTAGCTATAGAAAACAGGTGGCATGCTATAGCGTTCCGTCAGCTGTTCGTTGCAACCAACGCTTGACAATAAATTACCTGACGTGAATCTACGTACACATTGAATTAAACGTTTCTTAAAAGGAAGCTTCGATCGGTTCATAATATTATTTTTATTAATTTTAAGATGCAAAAGCATAAAAATCTATCTTACTGTAGAGTAAGTAAAATCTATCTTACTGTAGAGTAAGATAGATTTTTATGCTTTTGCATCTTAAAATTAATAAAAATAATATTATGAACCGATCGAAGCTACAAACTATGTAATATTTTCATAATCCACGCAACATGGTTTATTACTACGTTAAGGTATAATTCAATATTTAATTACCATGACAGCAGACGATCTTAATATAACAAAAATTTCAATCAACAAAATTTTAGTTAGATCAAAGAAATGATTGTTAGTAGAATTTTTCTGTATTTCGGTGTACAGGATTCTGATGCCTTCCTTTACTGAAATTGGAACACAATCGAGATTCTAGTGTGTTATATTCATTATACCTTGTACCACTGTAATTAAACAATTATATACTCATTTACTTAATTACACTCATGGTCTCCATTTGTATAAATTTTGTTATCCTTCTTTATGTACTTAACAATGTGGTACGATACTTCATTTCTTCGTAGCACAATGAACTGTAATTTTAAACCTATAAGCATCTCTCACACACGTGTGCGCAACCGCATAATTTGTTATTGCTTCGGAGGATTTGTCAACTGACTTGATTAATCTTAGATATTTATCTGCATCATAAATATACAATTTTTCCTTATGAATCGCTCTGAACTAGATTAAAACGTTCGTTTGTGGTTAAATATTTTAATTTACTTCCGTGAGTGTAGCTTACATTCATTACATTTAAGTTTTGCGAGTATGTATAGAGTACATAATGTTTTCAATAAATATGTTTTATTGTTTCCTAAAACAGTTATTACAGAAGGTTATTTTATTATCTTTCTTCATATACCTTATGCACCCAACAATGTACTACGACACTTAATTTTTTCGTAGTGCACTGAACCGTAATTTGAGATTCATAATCATGTTTTAGACATCTGTGCGCGACTGTATCATTTGGAAATGTGAGGCGAATTCTCCACACTCACGCAAATGTGCTGCTTCTCTCTCTCTCTCTGCTGTGAGCGCCATACCAGTTCTATCTCTTTCGCACTCATAAAGGTTTCGCCTTGCCTTGAGGCTTTAGAGTATTAGTCAATTATTTTGATTAATCTTCTATATTTATCCGCAGCATAAATATACAATTTTTTTAATGCATCGCGCTAAACTCGATTGAAGCCTTATTTACTACGGCACTTAATTTTTTCGTGGCACAGAGAACTGTCATTTTAGATCTATAAGTACCTTTTACGAACGTGTGCGCGACTTTGTCATTTGTTAAGGCTTCAGGGGGCCTATTCTGAAGTTGATGGAAACGATTTTTTCTGTACCAGCCGCCAGTTACGTGCACCGAATAATCACGTTTGCACAACCGTGATTATTCGTATACGTAACTCAACGATTCGTACACGAAAATTGTCGATTGTATCGACTCAAGAAAAGGTCCCGAAAGGATTTGTCAACTGTTTTAAATAATTTTACAAATTAAACAGCAGCATAAATATACAATTTATCTTATATATCGCGCCAAACTGGATTGAATCGTTCATTTGTCGTTGAATATATTATAAAGTGTCATTTACTTTTGATATATATTAAAGTTTTCGAGTATATACACAGTACATTACATATTTAATAAATATACTTAAGATTCCTAAAACAATTATTACAGAAGACGATTCAAACCCATCGAGTTAATTATTTAATATGCCAACAGTAAAATTCTTGGCTTATCAGATAAGCACACAATATTACTTCAGCTTGTTCGACTAACTACGATAAATAAATAAAACACGCGAAACACGAGTTAATTTTTGTTTTAGTCATTATCATAAATAAATATCACAAAGCACACTTGGATTTTTTTTTTAAATCAGAAATAAAGTGAGACAAATAAACATAGGTTATGGTAAAAAAAAATGATTAACATGATCGAATGATTAAATTCATGAAAGACAATCTCAACAGCCAAATATCACAAGCAGGATCTTCGTTCCATATTTTTTTTCCCACACGAGTCTTCACCGTTCATTCATAGCGGTGCCTTTCACGCTTCCTTCCATCAAAAGTAAGAAACCCTGGTACAAGCAGAAATAAACAAAAGATGACAGAGAAGCTAATAGCCTGGTACCTCATCCCCTCCCCCGCCATGTCTTTGATGTCACGTTGAAGAGAAACAAGCCAAGGAAAGAAGCCATCGATGTGTATAGGGGAAAAAGTATCAAGAAAATTACAGTTCGTAACGTTCACTGCACCTGTATATTCGCTACGTTGCATACACCAAGAATATCATACTCGAAGATGACGAGCCTGCGTCTATAGAATCCGCGCTATAACCAGTTATACAAAGTCTAACCTAACATTGACGCTAAAAAAAAGGGTGATAATTCGTCGTAGACCGGAAGCCGGTCCGGGGAAAACGCGAGTTGTACGTGCGTAAACGAAAATGACTTTCTCTTTCCTCGCAAGACTTACCCAAAAATAGTCGGCAAAGTCCACGGTCATGATGAGCCGCGATCAGACCATCTTATATATTCCGCGTACAGTCGTCGCGTTACTGGCCCTCACTCGATGCCTCGTCTTCTTCTCGTTGTACACACACCGCACCCGTGGTCTTTGCCACTACTTCACGACGTAACACACGTACACTCGATTACACAGGCACTGAGAGAGATGAAACCAAAAGAATGAGAGAGAGAGAGAGAGAGAGAGAAAGAGAGAGAGAGAGAGAGCAAAGATACGGACACAAGGATGGGGGCAGGGTGAAGCGACTCAGTTAACTCGTTGACTCGTCAGCAGCGAAACAGCACGCTGCAGAAGCAGTACTCGAGCGTTAACTCAATTTCCAAATTGTCGTGTCACGTAGAATATACAGTTGGTGTATAGCTCTTAGTATAGGGATAGTATGTTGGCGCTGGATGGTTTATACTATATGAATTGTACTAGCACGGTCACGGAAACGATCAGAAGAATCTAAACGAGAGACCGACACGTAACCGTGCTCCTCGTAACGTCTCTGCAGACTCTGGCAGACACTCTCGACGGGCGTCTCGGCCACGGTGTTTCGGCGAGCAAAACGAGACCACTCGACCGCAGAGACACGGGTCAACTCTATGTTACATAGGTTACACTGTCACCGCTTGGTTCGCCACTGACTGTTGAAAAACCCTCTCGAGGTGCATCATAGCGCTATCTTTGTTCTGTTCGTGTAAGCTTCTTTATCACTTTTGAGTTTACGCGGATGGTAAGTAGAACTCGGTTGATACAGCAAGAACCTGTAATAATGCTTACGCAACTCTGCTCAGGTGCTCGCGCTTATAGGTTTCACACTGGGAATGACAAAGGCATTTCACGGGGTGTGTAACGTGTGCTATAAATCTTTAGTCAGGTGGGTGCTGCACCCTTTTGTCAAAGGCCATTATTCGTTATGTGTTTCTCATAGGAAAAGATTTACCTTTTTCCTTCAAATTCTTTTTTTTTACTCCAACTTTTGTAGAATTGAGTTTCACGACCCGTTCGCGTAAAAACTTTTGAAGCCGTTTTATACGTTATTGGATTTTATTCACAGTTGGTGTCATTAAATTAGCTCTTTGCTTGGCATCTTCAAAGGTACTTTTCTTTAAAAACGCGGTGCTTGTACGTTTTTTTGTTGCTTCTACACATGGATGTTTTGAGTTCCTAGCAAAAACACGTTTACAAAACGTCTGACAACACGTTTGACAAAAACACGTTTTATTACAGCAAACAACGTCCCTGATAACAATCTTGCAGAATCGTTCTTCAAGAATTTCGAACTTATTGCATTAACGTGTGTCCGCAATTGTCGATAAATATTCGACAACGGAATACCACTATCTGAATCTTGTCTATATATCTGCAGCATTGTTGCTTGTTAACATTAATTAATAATTAAAAAGATATATTTGTTACAAGTGTTGTTTGTAAATTCTGTTCTTTGTTGTTTGTATTGCTCACAAGCAACATGTTTGCTCTAAATATATCGGCGAGATTTTCAAAATAACGTTATAACGTTACAATAATGTGACAAGACCTGTAACATTTTTATAACATGGTTATAACACTGGTTTATGTAACATTACCCAGATAAAAATGTGACGGTAGGAGCGGCCTGGTGTGACGGTACGTCAGTGGAGTCATGTACATCCACACATGTCTGCTTTCGTACAGTCATGACGTTCCGACAGCACGGCATGCCAACACGATGTGTCTGCACGGTTGCAGCACGTTGTAGGGCCTCACAACTTGCTGGAACCGTACGGGCACGGTCGGCACGGTATTGACACGCCGTGCTATTGACAAGTCGTGCCGTCACAATATCGTCCTGGCGCGGACGTACATGATGGCATTCTCCCGGCAGCTGGAACGACATGATTTTCTTATGGGAATACTAATTTGCAGGTAATGTCACTATTATATGTCATTTTAGCGTTACAGTTATGCAACAAAAATTTTATAATCATTACGTAATATGTTTGTAACAATGTTGGCGGAACTTTGGTGATATTCATGTATTTCCAATAGATAGCATTCTATCGGCAGAAGTGCGGTAATTAACCGGCAAACTTCTGAAATCGATTTCGGAAACTTTTTGTTATGGTGCGCATTTGTTGACATATTTGCAACGGCAGAATTGTCAAAACATAGGAGAGAATACAATAACAGTCATAGTATCATTTTCAGGAGTTCTTTGTCTTCCGTTGCAGATTTGCGGAACCCTGATACATATGACTGAAAAATAACCGGTGACTGTAGCTTTGTCGCCTATATTTCTGTTCCGTTGTGGTTAGGTATCTTGGATGTTAATGGGATGTAACGAAATAACATAATAATAAGGCAACAAGATACTTTAAATTTTACATAACATACTTAGAACACTGTTTATATATCACATTACAGTTAATAGGTACAGGTAATCAAAATGTTACAAGTGGCGATACCATTACGTTTACAAAACCTGCTTTTGTAACAGGTATGTACTATGTAGCATGCTTATAACGATGTTATGCACGTACGGCCTGAGCATTTCTCACAAGCGATTCGCCATCTTATTGTTAGTGTGTATAAGGCTGTGAAGCTGTTGGATCTGACTCACATCAGCGGTTTGTCCTTCGAAAGGGCTTTAACCCGGACGTCCTAACCAGGGTTGCCGAAGGTTCGCTCTACTTTTAGCGATAACGATTTAGTTTTATTTGCTATTCTTTGGAAGTAGAAACGTCGTAACCCTTGCATGTATGAAAAGAAAAAAGACTGCACCGAGTAAACACAGTAACGTAACAACAATGAACCTGAAAGTAACAACGGATATTACCTGGATATTACATGTAACTTCCATGCAAGTTATTTCCAGCACATCAACGGAATACTGTTACATGATACTTTGAAGTTGTCGTTACGTAACTTATCCGCTACTTGTTACACTGCAGTTACATTATACAATGTATTTACAACATAATTGAAATGTAAAGTAATTCACTTGTAAATCTCCAGGTAATGTTAGTTGTTACCTTCAGTTACATTGCCGTTATATTACTACTGCGTTGCTATGTTTACCGAGAAAAGACAAAGTTTGCTGATATATCTCGAGATAATTGAATTTTCAGCTATAAGCTGTGACCTAACGAGTTTAAATTTACCAGATAATGTTAATTAAAGTTGCGACCCTCTCATTACTTTTCGACTCACTCGATTCATGTGTTCTATAAGTTAATTAATATTCAGTCAGATGCCCTGTCTGATTGGCAATAAAATACCAAAGTATTTTATTGACAACAACAAGCAAATGGTTTTTCACAGATATTCATGAAATAATACCTTTAAGGTATTTATCCCGCAAATGACATTTCGTAGGAAATTCCTGAAACTTTGTCGAGATATAGCAGAAATAATAATTGATGGATTTCTATAGTTTTAAATTGATCGTCAGTTTCGTTTATGAGATAATGGCAATTAAAGAACACAACTTTTACACGTGTTCTCCGTACCTTACCCATACGAATGTCACATTTTCATCAATACGGCTCTTACAATTTGCTTGAAAAACTGCAATTCTTTAGAATCATGTGTTACGAGTGTTTTTAAAAATAATGATAATTGTCGTGCGGTTTGCTTAGAACATATAGCCTTCTAAAAACGTAATTTTTATTCAAATCGACTATGAGGTGGGGATGAGTACGACCGATCTCGCAACAATGTACAGCAGTCACGTGGCGAAACGCGCTAATAGTTTGAAATTTTATCGCTGTATGAAACGTGTTATGGACGCGTGCTTACAAACAGTTTTCGAATGAAAATAGCGGCGTTGCCTGTCTGTATTCCTGCACACGGTGATTCTGTGGGTGAAAACCCAAAGCGTACAGACTCAGTTTAAAGTTTTCACCGAAGCTCACGGTATGCTAGTTATACGCTTTTCCCACTAGAGTCGTGACTTTTGGATGGGGTGCTATGAAATGAATACCTTAAAGAAAAATAATGGATAATATGTAAAGGAAAAATAATCGAACCATTAATTTCTACATTAATTTAATTTTCATGGCTTCTTTAAAATAAATGTTTACAGAAAATACTTTTTATTTCTTTTTCACAAAATATTCAGATATTTTACTGACAATTAGTACATTTAGTTTCAGCCAACAGACTTCTACAGTTGGCTTCAAGTAAATTTAATTGAGTTAATTGAATATAACTTGGTTGAACTCTATGATAAGGTTGACTCAAGTTCACCGTGTGCTTGGCCATATTCAACTTGACGCGAGGTTGAATCAACTATATTCAATAAATTTATTTTAAGCTAACAGAATTCAGTTGGTTCCAACTAAATAGTTTTTTTCTCACTATAGGGTAGGGGATTTGAAAAGGTAATTAATATAAATGAATTACGGAACAAATGATATGTTTGAGTCAAAATCAAGGAGGTTTGCAACTCTCGTGTTAATATAAGCAACGTCCTAATCAACACGTGCAATTTCTATTTTATTACATTTTATAAACATTTTAGTTTAAAAAATAATAATCCAACTTAAAAAATTAAAACTTCACATTTAAAAATTGTGCGGAAATTATTTCGCTCCTTGTTTTCTACACGAGAAACATTGCTCGTTTCAAATTCTCTTTTACTGTCAGAGTTTTCCACTCATTATTACGATATATGTCGCTTAAGCCTCAAAATGAACCTCATAGTTGCGTCATGGAAACTAACCCCTAAACGTGTGTACATTTAATGACTTGGTGAGTGGGTGGGAAGTGTCCCGTGGGAGTTGGACGAACCCAACGATAATTTTAGCACACTGTTGTTGAGTGATTATCGGATTCAGCGTTAGTGTGTGTGTGTGTGTGTGTGTGTGTGTGTGTGTGTGTGCGATAATGTCGATGCAGGGATAGTCGAGGGGCGCTCATTCTGAGGCTTTCGACCCTGAGTAAGGGTTGCGGTTAGGTGGGGAACAAGACCGATGATTGGTGTGTCTCGTAGAGACGAGCGACAGGTGCACTAGCCGCGTGCGCGTAAACCCACCCCTGGTTCTCAGCCATCCACCTCTTCTTTTCATCCTCCACTACTCTGCTCTCCTGTCCACCTCGCGAATCTAACACTCGAATAGAGGCTGTCGCTGCGCCGCTGGAAGTTTCACTCGTCACCGAAACACGCCTGGCAATCGTTGCGCCGCACACACCGGTCAAACAACTCGCGTCTCCGTGGCCTCGTGACTCAACCACTGAGTGTTGCAGTCTCTCGTCGAGATAAATTCTTTAAACTAAACCAAAAAAAAATTTTTTTTTAAATATATATATATATATATATAAAATTCTTTTAACGGCTTACGAGTCTTCCGGTGAAAAATGCCCGCGAACAAGGCTAACCTGACATCCACACCCTACAAGGAAAAATCAGGCAATGGTTTTGCGGCAGTCAACTCGAAAAAGAAGAAGCGCACCTGTGTTAAAAGTAAAAAACATTGCAGACAATATCTGGTGAGTCGATTGAAAAAGAAAACGAAACAAAAGATCTATATTTGTGTGTTCATAATTAACTAAATAGAATACAATGCAACGGTATTTTGAAAAAGGTAGAATTAGTGTCAGAGAAAAAGAGGAAGAGAGAGAGTGTTGTGTGTGTGTGTGTACGTGTGCGTGCGTACGTATGCGGGTGGGTGTGTATGTAGGATGGGATAACGAACCCCCTTCCGGCTTTGTATATAACTATATCATGTTTTACATAGCGTCGTCAGAAAAATGACATTGAGGCTAAGCGTAGAAGAGCTGTAAAAATAATATATATAAAATTAAAAAGTGGTCTATCCCTAGGTCGTCGGGATCGATTATTCCCTCGAGCATTTTTCTCACTTTACCATATCTATATCTACATAAAGCTTCCCAGTTTCTTGGGAATACTTTCCGATTGAGCCATTCATGTTCCATGTACTACACTGGCGTCGAACAAAGACGTACTGAGACTATAGAAGACTGGGGGTTTGTTAACCCTATCACGGTGTGCTTTCCCGCGACACTGTACACGATGACTAGACCCTCGATCGATCGCGCAGCAAGTATAATTGCTGTCTATTAGTCAGAAAGAAAGAGAGAGAGAGAGAAACTCAGTGAGTGTGTGTGTGTGTGTGTCAAAGTCTATTCAAAGAGTTTTCCCATAGACTGCCCTATCCTCAAACAGTAAATTAAAAATGAGAAATTATATAATTAATGAGATGTTTCTTGGCATGCAAACGATATGTTGTTGGTATTATTATCGTAGATGTTTAAGAAATCCTCATCGTGTGTTTTTTACCAGTATTATTGTCCAAATTATTATTATTATTATTATTATTATTATTATTATTATCATAAATGATTGAAATGAAAATACACATTTTCGAGTTTTATTTTGTAATTGATCCTGCACTGGCACCTTATCAGAGATGAGCGAAATTTAATTTAATTTACTTTTTTTTTTTGTCAAATTTGTAAACTATCATTTTCATTAAAAAGAGATAAATATTAAATAATTGTATTGAAAATTAATAGAATTAATATCGCTCATTTCTGAACCTTACCCTGCGCGTTTCCTCGACACTGCGGTATGATACTTGGTACAGTGAATATTTGTTAAATAATAATTAACCAATCTATAAAATTTTAATGCTAAAAACGTATATTAAATTGTATTATACCGTTATACACATTAAAACTTTACAAAATTGTGTTATTGTCAGAGAATTTTTAACACTGTATATAAGTATTGAGAAAAAAAAATTCATTTATCTACAATTTTGTTAAATGAACATTTTAATGCGATGAAGCAAATATTTACAGTTGCCGGTATTTTATTTCGATGATTGTTGCACAATCGTAATCCTGTAAATATACTTGCCCCGTACGATAACTAGATGAAAATAAAAGTTAAAAACTAAAAAATCGAACTCGAAATATATGAGAAAAGTCACGATTTTCATAATTATCTGACTTGATATTTTCGCTCAGTATATCTATAGATGTGCTACGCATATTTATGTATTTACCTGGCATATTTTATTTTGCGTACCACGCTACAATTATAAAACGACGAAGGACCGGCCTCGAGACACGCTGCTCGACGGGGGTCACTATCAACTCTGCGTTATTGATTTCCGCGAATGCCAAGAGAGTGTGAGAAGAACAAAAAAAGTGAGTTACACCTGAAAGAAAAGAACGAGGTTGCTGCTGATTCGACGAAATACGAAAGACACCGGTGAATCCACTTGTCACGTCCTCCTAAGCCACTTTTCATTAGAAGCTCGCGCGTAGGGATGGCACTGGGCTCGACCACGAGGAGGGCCGGGTTGGACTCCTTGTTCAAGAGACTTCCGTGATTTTCACAAAGCTTGGCTCAGTACCTTGGCCAGATCACTCCGTATTCAATATTTTCAATCAGTAGACACGATTTTTTAAATCACGATTATTATTAACTATGCTGTTATTGTGGCCATCGAATTATAATTAACAATTAGTAACAGACGACCAGGATTCGAAAATTTTTTCGGAATTATATAATCTAATTTTTTGATAACATTATCAATTAATGAAATCAAATTAGACAAAATATGTTATTTATCAATCTGTGGCCATAATTAGCAACCAATGACATTGTTTTACTTATTATATTTACTTCCTGCAGTTAATTTGACAAAATTAATCGTCAAACGAATTTCAGGAATCAATTTATTTTGATAGCGATTTCAAATTCATTTTGTTCATAATTATAATATGTAGGGGATGATTTATTATCGTACATTGGCGTGGCTTGAAAAAATTCGATTTTCTTATCACAAGCTTTATCGTACCGACCGTCGGCAGACGTGTTTCCAGTGGCACTGTACTACTTTACCGAGACACAGTGAAGGAAGAAAAGTTGCCTTCGTCAGCAAAAGGCAGCAGCACCCCTTATCGTAGAAACGTGAAACCCTCTATTCCTACTCAACAATGTCTCCGTTGGTTTTGGCGTAAATCCAACTTTCCAACTTCTCGCAGTCGCCTTAGTCGTCGTCTTCGTCGTCGTCGTCGTCGTTGTTTCGCGAATACAGCATCTTTCGTCCTGCATTCGAATCACGTTAGACGACGTACGTCGTCTTCGGGGTGGGAAGGTGTAACGACATTTCTGTAGCAAAAATACGTACACTGTATTCTCATCGAGCTGTGCAACTGCGTCAGCTCGATGGTATCAAAGATCTGATGTATAAAGAGGAAATAACATTTAATTTTTTTATGAGACAAATTTCATTTTTTCGAAACAAATAAAATCTGACAGGTTTATAGGTACCACGTAGTGCTTATAAATAAATGAGTTTCGAAGCGTGATCCCCGTAGGAATTGATGTGATGAGACTGATAAAAAATGTAGCGGAATGGAATCGGAAGAATTTGGAGTAGGTGAGCGAATCCCAGAAGTGGGAAAAGTGCGAAACCGGAAACGGAAGTATGGTGTGACGGGCTGACCACGAGCGTGAAACACGGTCGCACGATTATGCAATATGTGGGTGAACCAGTAGGGGTAGACGGGGGTGCCAGTGCGCGGTCGCTATCTCTTCAGATGCAGTATGCATGACATATATTATAAAGTCGATATACATAATGTAAAACGGATCGCGCTCTCTTGATCTTCATTGTATCCACAACTTATTCTTTGCCTATTCTTCATTTCGTACAGACGAGGACATTTATTGGACTCTATTGGTCTACAAGAACATCAAAAACAACGTATTAACCCTTCGGTTCAGGAACTTTTTTTTTTTTAGTGTAGATTGGACGATTTTTAATTAATTGTACTAGGTTACGTGTGGTACGGTTACTGAAAGGGTTTAGATTCAAGATTATAATTGCAGACAGGGCTAATTTCTGTAATGGAATGAGAAACTTTTTTTTCAAAGAATATTAAGAGATTAACGTGAGAACGGCATTCGCTCCCAAATCGTTGAAGCTATTATTTTTCTGTCACTCACTCTTTTCACGGAATTCTTTACTCGGTAATATGGCGTAGTAGCACTCGGTAAACCGAGTACTACGCTTTTTACCTTTGGTCTGAGCTGTAGGTATTGCAAACCCAAATTTCAATTGGAACTTAACAAATAGTTTTCGATAGGTACGTGTGTCATAAAGTTTATTACTATTTTTAATTTGTTCTATCAAACATCCACAAAATAAATATAACATGCTTGCAAAGCAGAACCTTAAACATTGTAAATAAAATGTATGTCAATGCGTTTTGGCAATTGACAATTTTTTTACATACAACCTACATACACACGATCTTATCTCATTACTTTATTTAACAAAGTACGGTGTATGCCTTTGGATATTTACACAGTTAATCATAGGCACTCGCACAGAGCCTTTTCACACAGATTAGTTGCCACAAGTCAATATTAATTAGTTTTACCAACTCATCTCCCTCATCGAAGTACCGGTATTTCCGTGATAAAAAATGTCGAGTTTTTATGTCAGGATACACAGAATTGCCTGTAACGTTAGTTCGTTTCTGTATAAAATTTGAGTTCAACTGCTTGACGTGAGGTACGAGTAGAACGAAAACGTAAATTTTTCAAAAAATTACGAATCTTATAAAATCTGAACCTCTTTATAGAATCGGCTCAAATTCAATACCGATCATACTTTAACATTACATTATTTGTAACGATCTTCAGCCCAATTTTTTTTTGTAAACCTGTTGCAAAATTAAGAACCTGCAAGCCTGTAACAGGCAGAGATTTTTTTTAAACCAGCATTAATTAGCGTTATACAGGGTGACCGATTTATCTGAAGACATTAAAATATTTCAAAAACTACGCATCGGATCAAAAAAAGTTCTCAATAAAATTTATTCGCCTAGAAGAGGATCATCCAATGATACTAAAGTCGATCCCTCACCTCCACTCCCTGGGGTGGGGGTGGGGGCGACTGAAATCGTAAATCGGAACCCCCATTTTTTATTGCAGTTTGGGATTCCCCATAAAAAATAAGTAACTTTTATCTGAAACATTTTTTTTCGATTCGTGATAGATGGCGCTGTAATCGCAAGAAACCTGATTTTTGCGAATATCTCGAGAAATTCGCAAGAAACCTGATTTTTACGAATATCTCGAGAAATTACACATCGGATCGAAAAAAGAAAAAACACATGTTTAATTTTTCAAAAAGCTATTCAGCGATACGAAACTCGATCCACCCTCCCCCCATCCCTACCTCATTGTGGTGAAAATGGAAGTTGCTTCAAAATCGTGATTTGAAAACCCTATTTTTTTCCTGGTTTTCCATGACAAAATCCATTGATTTGACTTTATTATTGATATTAAATTTTCTCACACATGGCGCTGCAATCGAAAGCATGTATTCGTTTATCAATAAGTTAACAACTACTTTTAGCCTTACCCAGGAACAACGACGTGGACGTAGTAGTTTTTTGTTCCCATCGGGGTACTTGTTTTAGGTGAGTCCTAAAACACTAAAAGTAGTTGTTAACTTATTGATAAACGAATACAGGCTTTTTCGTATCGCTGAATAGCTTTTTGAAAAATTAAACATGTGTTTTTTCTTTTTTTGATCCGATGTGTAATTTCTCGAGATGTTCGCAAAAATCAGGTTTCTTGCGATTACAGCGCCATCTATCACGAATCGAAAAAAAAATGTTTCAGATAAAAGTTACTTATTTTTTATGGGGAATCCGAATCTGCAATAAAAAATGGGGGTTCCCATTCACGATTTCAAAGTTGCCCCCGCCCCCACCCCAGGGGCTGAGGGTGAGAGGTCAACTTTGGTATCATTGGATGACCCTCTTGTAGGCAAACAAATTTTATTCAGAACTTTTTTTGATCCGATGCGTAGTTTTCGAAATATTTCAATGTCTTCAAATAAATTGGTCACCCTGTATATTATTTTGAGTATGTTGACATGAAAATCTGGGAAAAAAATGTTTATGACAACAAAACTTCCTTTATGAGGAAGCAAAACGCCAGATTTGAATGTCAGGGTACTTCAAACATTGTCTGAAACGTCTGGAAAAGTAGTTTAGAAAAAAATGTCTGGCGAGCGCGCGTGTCAAGGGTTTCGAAAGTACACCGCTTATAATTCAAGAAGGGCACGGCGGATCGTACTGAAACACGTTGACCGAAGTAAAATAAACCTTGCCCTTTATTCGGCGTAATTTTTGTTACTTTTATTAAGACAGTCGAAATTTAAAGCTATTAAAACTATGTGCAAAACTAAAGTTTAACCCAAGAATGATTCTTATTGATTTTAACCAAAATTGATCAGGTGATTTAAAAGTTATGGTATTTTTTTATTTCGGTTCCACGTTAAAAAATGATTCTGTTAAATCAAGAACGACTTGAAATATCGAACTAAAATTTGACGAGCATGTGACCACTTACTACCAGCACTTACCTATCTGCCACGGATAAATTTAAATTGATGAGATTCCTAAAACTTTAGAAATCAACAAACAATGTTTCATGCAGGTTTCATGCAAATATCTAATTGAAATTTTCTTCACAAGTATATTAATGACCACGATTGGTTGCTACTGTGTTTACCTGTGGTTAACAATGGGTATCGAAAATGATAAAATTTGCCATTTTTTAAAATGGTTGATTCGTCTATTACAGCACTCGAGCATATAAGAGCTATCGTGTATACAATATATAAACAATTCTGCAAGGTAAAACCTTGTACATTGCTTCATTACTTTCCACCTTTAAAAAATATTCCTCTATAATTAGAAATTGATAAACATACTTCCTCATAGAAGTGGCTCTGTGAACATTAGAAAAATAATGAAGAAGCAATGTGCAAATTTATAATTTATAACTTTTTATCATTGTTGTAGTATGTTTGTAGTAGATCCACTGCATTGACAAAAACTCGAATAGTACTGCGATCAAACGATAACCTTTTTCGTCGTAAATAATTTTATTGTTTTTCTCGATTATTTAGTTCATATTTATACCTTAAAGTCATCACTAATCATGAGAACTAAAATTACAAATTTTAATGAATCAGTATAAAAATATGCATAGATTGATTTTCCACATTTTTTTATGGTTAATAGATTTTACATAATGATTCGAACATTCGCTGTGGTTAATCATCAAATTAATCACATCAAGCACGAACGTATCATTTTTACCCCATCTTTTCAGTAAGGGATAAAAATACAAAAAATGATTATACTTTCAAACCTTTCGAGCACTGTTGTTATGTTTTTTCCGGCAATTGGACTAATTCTATTAACCAATAAACATGATCGCAGTATTTGCTGGTCCCATTTGTAATATCATGTGGAGGGTTAAGCGACGAAAAGGGGGTTGTGTAGTACAGGACTCTTACCGCTTACTTTTTACATGAATCTGTTTCCTTCCCCTGTCACCCTGGCCTACATAATGCTTATAAAGGGTGATTTTTTAAGAGCTTGAGAACTTTTTTTTAAAAAAAAACGCATAAAATTTGCAAAATCTCATCGGTTCTTTATTTGAAACGTTAGATTGGTCCATGACATTTACTTTTTGAAGATAATTTCATTTAAATGTTGACCGCGGCTGCGTCTTAGGTGGTCCATTCGGAAAGTCCAATTTTGGGCAACTTTTTCGAGCATTTCGGCCGGAATAGCCCGAATTTCTTCGGAAATGTTGTCTTCCAAAACTGGAATAGTTGCTGGCTTATTTCTGTAGACTTTAGACTTGACGTAGCCCCACAAAAAATAGTCTAAAGGCGTCAAATCGCATGATCTTGGTGGCCAACTTACCGGGCCATTTCTTGAGATGAATTGTTCTCCGAAGTTTTCGCTCAAAATGGCCATAGAATCGCGAGCTGTGTGGCATGTAGCGCCATCTTGTTGAAACCACATGTCAACTAAGTTCAGTTCTTCCATTTTTGGCAACAAAAAGTTTGTTAGCATCGAACGATAGCGATCGCCATTCACCGTAACGTTGCGTCCAACAGCATCTTTGAAAAAATACGGTCCAATGATTCCACCAGCGTACAAACCACACCAAACAGTGCATTTTTCGGGATGCATGGGCAGTTCTTGAACGGCTTCTGGTTGCTCTTCACTCCAAATGCGGCAATTTTGCCTATTTACGTAGCCATTCAACCAGAAATGAGCCTCATCGCTGAACAAAATTTGTCGATAAAAAAGCGGATTTTCTGCCAACTTTTCTAGGGCCCATTCGCGGTCAACATTTAAATGAAATTATCTTCAAAAAGTAAATGTCATGGACCAATCTAACGTTTCAAATAAAGAACCGATGAGATTTTGCAAATTTTATGCGTTTTTTTTTTAAAAAAAGTTCTCAAGCTCTTAAAAAATCACCCTTTAGAACTAGTAGTGGGCGATGAAAATTAAATGCACAAACCCTCTTCTTAATCTGGGGTAAAAATACAAAAAAATTATTATATTTTCAGCTCTTTCGAGCACTATCGTTATTTTTTTACGGCAATTTTACTAATTGGATTGACCAATAAACATGATCGCAGTATTTTTTGGTCCCATTTGTCATAGCATGTGGAGGGTTACGCGTCGAAAAGGGGGTTGTCCAGTACAGAACTCTTTCCGTTTCCTTCTTGCACGAACCTGATTCCTTCCCATGCCACTCTGTAATACACAATGCTTAAAGAGAGCTGGTAGTGGGTGATGAAAATCTGGAACGACACGCTCCGAGCAATTTTACGTATTACTGCCAGGCAATCCTAGTGTCTAAAACGGGCGAGGGGATTGGAGTTGCAATATAGCTAACTACTCTTTTTATACTTTCGCGTGTTATATTCGTCACGCGCCTGTATTACGAAAATTCGTGGTATCCCCCTTCATTCGGTTCTTCAGCCTTGAAAATAGCATCGGTAAGCAAGCCATCCATCGTTGAATACGAAGTACGGGGATTCTAATATAAACAAAGTTGATTGAAAAGGATGATTTTTTTTTTTCATCATCACGCAATAGAAGTCTAAGAAAAAAGCTTCGAAGAATCAATAAGCATTTCATTAAGCCAGCTAGTACTATTATTAAATAAACTACATTTAACTAAAATTAATGAAATATTTTGTGTCAACTTTTTTCTCCGAGTTAGTAAAAAAACATTGCGCTTTCTTAGTAATGCAACTCAAACTGTGTAAATAAAAATAAATTATTTACTCAAATATATTTTTATTCCTCATAATATATTTCAAATAATGAAAAAATTAATTATTCGATACTTTGTATTGAAATTTTCAAATATATTATTTCATGATGATCGATATATTCTATCTTTGCTTATAAATGCGTCACCGAGTCTCGAAGGCGGAAAAAATATTGATTAATTTATGAATCCGAATGCGCATGCATATTATGGATTACTGCGAGTCAAAAATTCTATGTAAGTAGATAAAGTTGGCCGAGCGTTACCAACACGAATTTTATTTGCCTACTAGGCAGTGTTTCTAGGTCTCATGTACTACGCTTATGTACAGTGGAATGTACCTGTATAGTTCAAGCATACTAGAAGTTGATCTTCAGGTGCAAGATTTGCATGGAGCTAAAATGTTTAAGGGATTACACTCTGGTGTGCTCTCGTGTGCACTTATATGCCGCTGCTATGTATTACAGTGGAAATAGGCAGACAGTCAGGCAGTTTTGTAGGGTGTACTACATTGGCACTCTAACTTGTTTGGACAGCCGGCGGAAAGGTTTCGAGCACACATCTGTGTACAGTAAACTGGTACACAGTTTACGCGTCCCTACAACTCCTACTCTGTACACATACATTACACTACTTGGATTTCGTTGAGTAGCACGCTTATGGATTTACCGAGTTTCTCGGTTCTTTCTACATTATCTTTTCCGTCTCCCGTGTTCATCACTCCCGATGTACTCTGGTCTCCGATCTTTTGGATTTTCTCTAAAAAAAGTACTATCACGTTGCGGAAACGAAACGATTTAAGTAATTCGCACTCTAGCTAATATTATTTAGTCGCATGTTGATCCAGTCTTTGTCGAGTTGCATAATCGGGGCAAGACGTATTTCGTCACGCTTGCCGTGATAAGCGAATTTAAAGTGTCCTGCCCGGCCAGGCCCTCTGGTTGATGAACCCGTTCAAGATTGTGTCTACAAAAGGGCGAGGAGATCGTATAATAATTCAATGTGATTTATTTTTCTTCACGGTGCTCTGACCACATGTGAAAAAATTCATAGATTCGAATATGAAAAATTTCAAATGAGTTCCATTTTTTTAAATAAAAAATCTCTTTTTCTACGATTCGCTTTATACGGATCTGGGGATTTTTTTACATGATCGAAACACCATTACGAACTATCGATCACATAGGATTTTTTATATAATTTTGTTGTATTGATAAAAAAGAAGTAAATCACGTTTTTTTTTTACTCAAAACAGTAGACTCACCCCCATCCTTTTTAACATACGTTGGATCCCCAATTAACGACTCGCGAACTCCGTGGCTAGGACACGTTAAAGTTTCTATTTCGTTTGAAAAAAATCGAATAGACAAAGAGAAACATTTATTTATTTATTTATTTATTTCATTTAACGGAACAAACCCAATTACAGAGCGATAGGTGAGCTATCATCTAAATATACGTATACAATATTTATGACATAAATAGTGAGAAACTTAAAAAGAGAAGTCGCATGCGATAACGAGGCGATCATTTTATTTATTCAATCAAATTTACAAGAATGGAGATTATAAGAAAGAACTTACATGAAAAGAATGTGTTTTATCTTCGTTTTTGCTTACTCATAGAGAAAGCTTTGTTATCGTAAAAAAAATGTCGTGATTTATATGTCTGCATACTCAGTATTATCTAAAACGTCCATAAAAGTGGTTTATAAAAAAATATCTCGATGTGTGTTTGTAATTTGAGATGCCAGTAAAGCAGGTACGCTCCTTTGTTTATCACAATTTTCGCAATAATTAAAACAACTGTCCAAAAATAAAAAAATTGTTAATTTTTTCGAAAAAAGTCTGTGTGCGCTCTAACTACCGAAAAATTTTAGTTGATGTGTTAAATAGTTTTACAAATAAAATAATATGTTAACAGGACGATCGATATTGAATTTGAGCTGAAACTATAAAGAGGTTCGGATTTTATAAGATTTTTCGAAAAATTGACGTTATTACGCTAACTTACGTCAACCTGAAGTCGAATTTTTTAGGGAAACGAACTAATATGAAACGCCGCCGCTACATATTCAATTTGGTGAAGATCAGTAGAAGAATATGAATATTATAGCAATTGAAATTTTTTAAGTATCAACTGCTTCTATCTTTAAAACATTTGACAAAAACGAGCTAAAAGTTCAGATACGTATGTAATAACATTCAGGAATGTTTGGTATCAAATTTGGTAAAAATTGATAAAGGCCTTTGGATTTTATAGAATGCGACATTTTTTTTAAAATAAGAATGCCAAGTAGAACCTTGCTTATAGCTTTCTAGTTATTTTTCACTTTTCACAAAGCCAAAATTGAGCGATGTACTTTCTCATGGAGGTGATTTTCTGAAAAAAAAAAAAAGGAAAATAATGAGGACGCCATGGGCAAGGTCCTACTTTGCATAATTTTTTGCTTCCACATAGAGAAAATCTTGTTTTCGTGAAAAAATGTGTTCGAAATTTTGATGGCAAAGTACTTAAAAAGTTCCAAAACGTCGAGAAATCATATTTAGAAAAAGTGTCCGTGTCAGTGTGTGATGAGCTTGGGATATTGAAATAGCTATATTTCGAGAACAGGTTGATTGATCTTCCTGAAACTTTGCATACGAGTCGGATCGCAATTCTCGTTGGTCTGCTGCAATTTGCCCAAATTGCTAACAAGTGTCGCTATTTATGGTTGTTTGAATTTTTCAAAAAAAGGATGTAACCACTCTAATTTTCGTAAATTTTGAGCTATCGAGCTCAAACTTCCTACAAGAATAGGCTAGGGCTTAAAGTTGTTCGGTACTGGGTTTAGCAACAATCGATCAGGGCGTTCAGATTGTATAAAATTATGAGTTTTTGTGATTTTTAGAAAAAAATCATTTTTTCCTTTAACTTTCGTAAATTTTCATCTATCAAATCGAAAGTTGACATACAAATTGGCTAGGGGACATTGATACTTGGTACTGAATTTAGTTAGAATGGATCGTGAGAATTATATACTTTTTAAATGTGCAATGTTACTAAAATTTTTACTGTATTTTTTATACATTGTTTTCACCTTTGATAAAGTTTTTTCTACGAAGAAGCCAAAATCGTTCAACTTACCTCCTCATAGAAGTAACCCTGTCAAAAGTAAAAAATAATGAGGAAGCAACGTGCAAGGTTTCACTTTGCATTCGTTTTTTTTTTAAATTCAGAGCGGTTTCGTGTGCGGCACGGAAACCGTTCCAACTATTTACCTAACTGATGGCCATGTCGAGGTCATAGCTGTTTCTTCAGTACATCCTGTTATTGCTTCTATATTCGCTTTTTCCTCGGTTGACCCTTTTTTGCGCGCGGTATCCACGAGCACAATTCACTGGTAATTTACTTTCTTTACTTCTCATTTTCACCGTAATCCACCACTTGCAATTGAGACAACGTGTATTATCTTTCTTCACTGTGCACAACGGTGTAACACAATAATAATATTACGCCGGTAAACGGAGTTGACAACTTTTTTCTTTTCGTCGTCCGCTCCATCAGCCGCTAACAATTTTAGAGGACATATTCGTCTTGCGGTACAATACGATAAGAATATATCTTTCAAACATCTCTTCGAAGGGTCATAGATCGGAATTTTATTACCACTCTTGGGCCATTATCATTGGCTGTCGATTAATTTTAACGACCGCTACAGGAAGTAGATGTGGATAAAATTATAAAATTATAAACAAGTGCGCAAACCGTATGCGTTCATCTCGATAGTTAATCACATTTTTGTTACAGTAAAATTGACTGAAGCCTTTGTTATAGATATACTTTTATATACCCACCGCTCATACTCCTACACTACGTGTATACCATGGTAAATGTAGCAATCACGAACCTGATTCACGATTCTGATCACGGCATACTGATCGAAAGTCAGGGTGTCGGAATGTGACTAATTAAGGCCCGATTATAAGCCGGGCGGACAGTTTTTTCTGTAAGGAAGTACCGGTTATGAAACGGGTGCTCCAGGTTTCGTCTAATTAAGGTTCGGATCAAAACCGGGTAACCAGGATACTATGTAATTAGACCTCGATTAACTAACCGGCCGAAACCGGGCGTTTTGTATCAGGTTAGTGAAGATAGACCTCGTAATTTATAATTTACCAAATTGTATTTTGATTTTCATACACAGAACCATTGGTGATCGAATTAATACTCACGCATTGTAATTTTCAACGCCCAGCTTTGTAAATTTCATATACGATTACTAAATTTACAACAAAAGTGCATTAATATACATTTCATAAACCTATTTTGTAAATTTCATACAGTTTCGTATAACACTTTTACTCACATTTTTAAGTGACTATATCTTTTTCTAATTTTCAAGATAAACTCTGTAATAATATTAGCAACCGTATACACATATGAAACATATACAAATAAGAAAAAAGTCTTTCGAGATGCAAATAAAAATGTCCAGGTTGGTCCATTTCGTCTTTGCAATTGCTCTGACTAGTTTTCGAGGCGTCTGTCATAAAACCACGCACAAGTAAATAAACACGAGCAAACATAACCTCCATTGATTCATAGAAATCGAGTAAGAAATTCCAGAAAAGAAAGATTTCTTCGATACACTTCATTTGATTTTCATATATTTCCGTTTATCACATCAATACTTGTGAACTATAACTCCGTTTGCATGTACTTACCTCTGATTACACTACACGCAGAATATCAAACTGGGTGCCTAGAAAACTAATTCCTAACCTAGAATTTTCTATACAAGATTCAAGAACTATTTTATGCATGAAATTAATTCCCGACATAGCAGAAATGATAAGGAATCCGTACGTAAGCTTACCTGATTCTAATATTTCTTATATCCGCACGATAGACAATTCCCGATTAGAAATATTTAACAGTGGGATATATAATGATTCGGTATTAAAATAGTTAAGTTCAACCTCAGTAAAGACGTACCAAATATTTGTATAGGATACATACATACGATGTATACATATACATACGATGTTTTATACTATATCCATACCCGGTCTTTTTACAAAATCAGGTAAGTTTAGAAACTTATCGGATAGAGATTCTATTTACAGGCTGACTAGTCTAGCTCAAAACGAGGGTGGCAATTACAAAGAGGGCTCGTGGGGGGAAATCTTAGTAGTAAGTAGGAATTTTGTTGGACCGGAGGGAATGTTCTATAAAAAGTTTGTTACCCTGGAGTTTGAAAGAATGGTGATTAGGGTGCAGGGACAGCGTGCACGGTGATAATGCTCGAAAAAAGCGACGGTAAACGGATGTGAATACACATAAAGAACGGAAAAACGAAGGATGGAAAGTTTCAGGAGTGAAGATAAAAATAATTAACGATATGGACTCTCGTTACAATACTGAAAAGATGAAAAATGAATGATTACTTCAAATTAATTTTGGAGCATTAATGAAAAGTGACAGTCTGTTTAATACGTGACTAAGAAAATTAAGCAGCTTCTTATTTTCTGGGAAACGTGTGGATTAAAAAAGTCGGTCATACAAAGAAGTACATGCAACATACCCCAAGGGACAGTTCGTTTCACAATGTTTAATTGCACCACTGGAGGATTTACGTGTCATCTTTCCATAATAACTCAAAAAACCGGGTTTGTTATGAATATAAATATTAAATTAGTCGACTCTCCTGGTAAATATTTACTAAATTAATAGAAGAAATATAATCGACGCAAATTAAATATAACTTGCACGATTGACTCAGAAAATAATCGACATTTAAACAGTTGATACGTTTTTTTACTGTAGATTTAAGAAATGGCCCTGTGAATCTATTTATTGCCCCTCTTGACCTGTGTACTCGGGCCAAGGGTAGAGATCTTTACGCAACGATCTACCCTCGGGGATGGCGTTGATGGTTCGTGGTGGTAGTGGTATCTCGTCACAAGTTGAGTCGTCCAGCGAGTTTACCGGGAACCAGGAAAAGTGGTTTTCCGACGACGAAGAGGACTTCTGGTAGTCGTAGTCGTACAGAGGCGGAAAGATATAGCGGAATGGTTTGGCGAAGGAGAGTAAGGTTACACGCGGGGCTGGCCCGACATCGCGGCGCCGGGTTTGTGCCAGGGGCAGGGTGGTGAGACGGAGAAAAAGAGAAAGAGCAGGGCCGTTTTCTCTTCCCCTCTTTGCCGTCGCGCGCCGCATTCGTTCCCCTGCGGCTGTTCTGCTGCGTCCCACGATGTGCACGGGAAAATGTAGAAAAATGGAAAAACGACAGCTGAAATACGCGACACGTCGCCCATGCGACTCTCTCCTGCTTCAACTCCTTTCTCTAGCACTTTTTTCTCTACTTCTTCTTCACAATAAAATATAAACTACAGGCAGACAGGTATACGTGCACTGACTCTCACCAGCGGGATACAGACCGAACGGGGGTGGAAAACTATACCTACTATGAACAGGGATGATGAAGAAGAAGAAAAAAGGAAACACGTGCGCAGTGCGCTATAGATGAGGGAACGAAGATCGAACGTAGAGCCTCGAATTTTTGTACAAATTACTCTTGAAACAAAGTACGAGGAAAAACAGTTACAGCAAATAACGACGAAAATATTGAAACAATTGCAATGAGAAAACATTCTCGTTATATCAAACAGCATTTCGTTAACTGTTGTAATTACTTAATGCACAATGATCAACAAAGCGACCATTATTTTCCATAGAATATGTTTATCGAGCTTTCGCAAATTACACGATGCTTGCAAGGAAATCCGTTTTAAATAAGTTTTGTTTGTGATTTTGTTCGGAGGGACAACTAGTGCATGCTGTACGTAAATAGTTCTGCACATACCACTATAAAGTTCGACTGCAATGTTGTATTTTATCATACGATCGTTGGATCGTCGCAATCTGTGCTACAATTATAATAAATTGAAGGACGAACTAAAAATGTTAAAGAATACAATCTATTCATGAGCAACGCCAATTACTTTCTACTACATTCGTAAAATTTTCATGTCGTTATCGAAATAAAAAAAAATAACAATAGCCATTATCGAACAAGTTGTCATCTAATTATAATTTTACTGTAAATTATTCAATCCGCGTACCGTGAATTCTGTTAAAAATGATTAATTAAACAAAATATCTTTATTAAAGTCCAATCAAATTAGGCGTCACACACAAACAAACAAAACATGCACAAAAATGCCAGTATTCTTATTACAAGAAATCGAGCTACCTTCCTTCAATTGCAATTTCTAAGAAAATTCATTAACAAATTAAATAGAAACAAATAAATGTAATTTGTTCTATGTTGGAAAAAAAAAGTCATCTAAAGGGATATCAAGCACGTAACCGTTTGCCTGCGGTATACGTATCACCGTAAGGTGCGTGAACAAATGTGAATTAAAGGTGTACCACCAATACCACTCGAATTAAGGGTAGATTGGGAGAGTGAGAAGGGATACTGTCAGAGAGTGACGTACGATCCTCGTAAAAAGGGAATAGGAGTGAGAAGGAAGCGCGGCAACAGCAGTAGCAGCAGCAGCAGGGCGAGAGCATCGCTTTTGCCGAGTACATTGCGGACTATCGACCGGTTGTGCAGCGCCTGCGCGGCTTCGTTGAAACCCGCTGCCACCCTCGAACCGCCTTACCGGCGACACGTCGCGACGACGTCCGTTTGCCACGGGACACAGTGCCTCCTACGATACGTACACGGTCTCCGCTCCACCTCGCTCCGGCAACGAAACTACGGGTGCCTACCGTTGTATCTCCTACACATAGGGACACACGGTTCACGTCAGCCGTCACTGACGCCGATGCTGACTCGGCACAAGTCAAAAGTTCCAAGAATTAAATACTCAAGATTATTTAAATAATAAAAATACACTAAAATCTCATAAAACGAAGAAAAAAGAAAGAGAAAGATCAAAGAGGGCGTGCGGCAACCCTCGTAGTACGAGATAGAGAGAGCGAGAGCTAACCGGATGGCTGGTCTGACTACATACGTTCGCGACTACTAGCAATCAAACTACTTTGTGAGTTAAAAACGACATTCAGTGAAAAATTGGTAAACCGGAAGTCGAGGAGAAAGAGTAAGAGTGCGAGAGTGTGTGATTGTGTCTGCGTGTGTAAGAGAGGGAGGAAGGGTGTGGAGAGAGAGAGAGAGAGAGAGAGAGAGAGAGAGAGAGAGAGAGAGAGAGAGAGAGAGAGAGAGAGAGAATAGAGAAAGAGAGGTTTAAACTGTGATCCACGATGCGAGTGAACGAGCCGGTGAAATTACAGTACAGTGGGCAATAGTACTAGGAACTTTTTTTATAGGAAGCCAACATACAGACACACACACATACAAATACGAAACGAAGTACTGTTCGTATATCAACGTACAATACGCGAAGGACGTGCAAGGACGAGATGAAGTGGTAGGACTGCCAATTTTCTCTTTTGCACGTAGCCATCAGACAGTTTCACAGATAGCCAGATTAGACGAAAATCATCCCTCGTACACTATTCATTCACGCACTACCAGAGTTTTCATCAGAGACGCGACGTAATATATGACTGACGATTCAGATTATTCGAATTTGTTATTAATTGCTTATTTGTTGTTACATTGCTTCATTCGTCTTATCATTGTGTTCGACACACAGGGAGAGTGAGAGAAGATTGATGAGAGACTAGAACGGGTGTTACTCCACTGTCCAACGAGAGCTATATATAACACACATATATATATATATATATATATATATATACACATACATTAATCTCGACATCGTCATCGTTCGGGGGTGGCGAGAGGGTCACATAGCGAAGGAGAACATTAACGAGAAGCTTTGTAACGCGGTTGAGATCCAGCGGCAGCTACGGCTGCTAATAGGAAGTGGCCGATAGTGCCGTCTGGCCAGGCCTCGCACATCCACGATTACAATCACCACCATCACCGAAGCCGTAGCCTATCACCAATTTGATAGTCGTCGGTTCTTTACGTCGTCGTTGTCCTCGTCATCGTCATCGTCATCGTTGGTCTTCACGGCCGAATCACACTACTGATCCTCTGCCCCACACAACGCGGCCTCATGATTGGTTCATTCTGGAACCTGTGCCGTGCGTGCCCTTCAATGCCGATAGATAAGGTGAGTGAAAAGGGAAGAAATAGCAAGAGTGGAACGAAAAATCTATTAAGTAATTATTTCATTAAGAAAAAGAAAAAAGATTGTCGTCCATCTATTACGATAGAGCGACGAGGTATCGCGGATGTCAAGCGGCAAGGGGGAGGGGAAAAAGGTCGTTGGACAGATCGTCGCGCACCCCTGCACTCGCAACCTGTCTCTCGACAACCTGTACTATCAAATAGTACAGACGTGTCTATGGCTTATGGTGGCAGAATTGGGTAGCGTAGAAACGCTATGAAGTAATACTACAGCAACTACGATTGTCGCGAGGGGGACAAAGGGGTAATCCTCGCAGAATCTGATGTCGTTGACGCCCGATTACTCGCGTTGCGTACGCATGACCGTCGACCCGAAGCTTCGGGGCCTCCCCATGTACTCTAATGCCGGCCGGCCGGTTGGCCAAATGCATCCAAGAGAACTGACCGAGAAACGAACGAGGCAGTTAAAACCATCGTGTCAAGTTGCACACTAGTCTTTCTCTCCTTTTCTTACTGCAGGGAATTCACCTTGCGTGCACTTTGCATCCGTTAAGTGCTGGGGTAAAAGCAATCGAGATTCCAAAAATAATGGCGGAAATTTACGAGCGCCATTTTTCTTCCATTAAGATATTTTTTAGTCCACTGTTGCAGGTAAACATTTCGGTTATGGGTTCATTGAACATGAAACTAAAATCTAGCGACAGTCATTTCGATGACAATATAATTTGATCGTTTTATTATTTATTAACAGGAAGACATATACCATCGCAAACCTCTTAAATATTTTTTAAAATACTAAACGAAACCTTATAATGTTAATAATAATTGTTATTATTATTATTTATATAGAGGTACGATGGCAATTCGTAACAATTCGAGAGATTCCATTTTGACTGATAGCTATTTGTATGCCAACTAACATTATTAATACAAAAAAAAGTTCAATCGCAAAAATAGTATTTAAATGACCTTTAATTTTTTTTTATAATCATTGATTTGTTTCATCGTATAAAATCTGTCGATAAAATGATGTTCGTTGAACAATACGGTTTTTTAATTATTTGCTCACAGTTATCAACGTTGACTTAATCGTCTATTCCATTCCTTTGAATTAATGGCCTCAGGCGATAATTTAATTGGATGACTGGAATTGAATAAAGCTGCTCTTAATAATAGAAAATTCTTTCACAATTTATGATATAGAAAGGGACGTATATAAACGTGACAGTATTTACAGGGAAACTTTAACTGGGTTAATCATCCCGGATTAGACCTTTACCGATGCCATTCTCTTGGCAAGATTACCTACGCTATTGTATATTTTCAAGTGAAAGATAAATCGTGACAAAAGGAGGAAAAGGCTATGAAAATAGTTTGTATAAACTAAACTCAAAAGAAAACGAGTTATAAGAATCGTATCAGAGGATCATGTGATTTTTTTTCCTCTTTTACGAGATTTTTTCCTTGATGCGCAGATGTAATCTCTTCGATGGGATATATGTAGCTCGGATGCCGAGAGGCAGCGTTTTTCTCGGTTTTGTCTTTACTCTTCATCCCCCGTCGCCTTCTTGTCTGGTTCTTCGAGTCAGGCGCTTCGATGTACACCAATCAACCTATCTCAGAGCGACCATTTTTTTTTCCTTTTTCATCACGTACCTCACCAAGGTGGGGAGTGTCTATCCCTTCGCAACAGCCCTTCCGCACTCGTGACTATAGCACTGCAGCTCTTCGATCCCTTTTTCTCTAACTTCTTCGCTCTATCTCATCGATCCTTCCTCAACTATATATCCTGGAACTTCCTCTTCTACGGTTATTCGTCATATTGCGTCTTCGCATTGAGTCATCTCAACTCCGGTCCTCTTTCACTATGAATCTTTATATAGGATCGAGGCAATTTAGCGAGTCCCACCAGCAATTCCCCACTCTTCTCTTCCGAGGCAACAGAGTAACGGGTCGTTGCATCAGACACGCAAAGCTAGCTCGAGTGCCGAAAGAATCGAAGATCAAACAACGTACTTTCTCGCCTCTGGAGCGAGAAGCATATATACGTAAGCCACGCTGCCTCTTTTATATATCCAGCGAATTTTTATTCCGAGTACCCTTCAATCAGGATTTCCTTTTCGCATCATTGAGGATTCTTTAATCCGTTCATACGAATCAAGTAAATATATTCGTAAGGAAAGTATGCCCTGAAAAAGAACTGAAAATACGAAAAATACTTTTTTTTTTGTAGAATTCAATGCTTATTCAATTTATTTATTTCAGTTAAAGTATTTGTTAATAATATTTAAATTATCTTACATGCCGACGATTTTTTAAATAAGATAAATAAAAGGATCCAAAGTAAAACCTTGTATGTTGCTTCCTCATTTTTTTTCTCCGGCGTCCACATTGTCCTCTCTGTGAAGAATCCGTCGATCAATTTTGGCTTCTGCATAGAGGAAGTTTTATAAGCGACGGTACAAAGAAATGCAGAAGCAACGTACAAGGATCTACTATGCGTCCTTGCATAAAAAAAATTGTGGAACCTGAATTTTAACGATTTTTTAGTGATAAAGCAATTTAGAAAATGCTCTAAAATCTCATTGCTTCAATATATTTAAATGAAAATTGTAGTCAATATAAAAAACGTATACTGCGTAACTGGTGCGACGAATTTTAGATCAATTGAATGTAAATTATGTCTGCAAGCCTCGTCAATCGTCAATATAAAAATCCAATCTGTTATAAAATTTGAATGTCTCTATTGATTTTCACAAAAATTTAATATCAAATATCCCTGAACGTTATTGCGTAAATTCGTGAAGTTTCAGCTCGGTTCGTCTAAAGTAGAAGCTTTGGATAGTAGAAGCGGTTAAAAGTTGATAAATTTGAATTGCTATAAAATTGATTGAACATATCCCCCCCCATAATAAATCTCTAGCACCCCTAAATGATAGTTCATTACTATGGAACAATTGAGTTTAACTGGTCAAATTGAACGTGAGTTAGAGCAAAAATGTAATTTTTAAAAAAATTCAAAATCTTATAAAATCCGAAATTTTTTTTCGATTTCGGCGAAATTCAATATCAAACATGCTTAAACTTACTTCATTTATGAAGACCGAATTAGTGCAATTGCTGAACATTTGCGGAAATCAGGTCTTGCACAAACTTTTTTTGAAATATTTCAAACGGCGTAAAATATTAATGCTGCATACAATTTATCGAAAATTAGAGCTATCGAAGGGGACTTAGTACTGCACTTGTGTGTCAATTTTCAGCCCGATTCGTCTCACGAGTTTTGAGTTATAGACGATTGAATTTTTTAAGTCCTATACATACATACATACATACACACGCGTCTGGAATTTTTTGATAACGTTAAAATCAATGTTTTAGGTCTTGAGTGTTCTGTTGGAAAATCTCGAAAAAGAAAATGTCACGAGAATAAAGTTTTTTCTATGATTAAGCAAAAGAAATGTGCACTGTTTCTTATTTATTAAAAAATTTCCACTTTATTTGCAACTTCACTTAGAAACTGCAGTAGATACAAAAATGTAGAGTTCAAGGGTGAAAATAAAAAATGGAAAAAAGGTGACTACGTCTCGAACTTGATGCTTTCTACGATGGTTAATTTTCGGAACCGCTCGTAAAATACTGTTGTCAGTAATATTTTTCTCGAAAATGATACAAAGATTGAGATAAAAGAAGAGATATGACTTTTTTCATGATTATATAAAATAACGTATTTCATTTGTATTTCTACTTGAATATGTTATCTGGTGTCATTTATTATTTGACTCTGTAGAAACCACAAGTACCGAGTTTAAGAATGCAGATACAAATAATAAGAAAAGTGGGGACTGCGCCATGGTCTTGATTATTACTACGATGGTTAAATTCCAACACGACACGTAGATTACTGTTTTCATCTCAATAATATCTTACTCTCCAATCATTAAAAAAAATTGAGACGAAAAGAGAAATTTTTATTTTTTCATCTTTATTTTTTTATTTCGCACTCGATTTGCAATTCCACTTAATAATTTCTCCTTTTACCATGAGTCAAATTAAATAATAGAGACCAAAAATAAAGTATTGAACAGTGAAAATAAGAAAATACAAGGAAAGAAGTGACTGCGCCTCGAACTTGATATTTTCCACTGCGGTTAATTTTCGACACGGCTCGTAAATTCACAAACGGCCCGGCATCATCCCCTCTCGCCGGTTGGGTTGCCAAGCCATTTGCTTGGAGCTTGTGCCGCATAAGCCCTCTATACTCGCTTCTCTCTTTTCCCCCTGGCGTCGTCAACATCGTGGAATATCTTCCACCACCACCACCACTGCTTATGCCAACCGCAAATCCTGCAACTATCAGCAGTACAGTTAAATAGACATGTACATTATAAGATAACTGTGTATACGTGCAATACTACGTGGTACTATACGAACACATGTTGTATACAATTCTAGTGCAACTGCCCCGATGATATTCCTCAACTTGTGAGGTTCTGTTCAGAAGCGTCAAGTCCCTCGCGAGTTCGCGCGTACGGATACGATCTCGCAGTAGTAGAACCGAATACAACTGCAGACACTGCGCAAGCACAGCGAGGCCAACGTTATATTCATTGGCACCTTAACTCTTTGACTCACAATTATTGTTCATATCAAAAGGTAAACGGTAAGATAAAAAAAAATAACGACGATATATTAATGCAACATTAAAGGAATTTCAGGCAATAATAATTTTTTTATTCTTCTAAATAAAAAATATTGAACATCTCATTAAATGATAGTTAAATGATTATGCAAAATTGTTTCATTTTAGGTATGGTAAATGAACTTATTTCATTCATCGTTTTATAGATTACCCTGATAGCAAAATTTAGAGAAAAATGCACAAAGGAATTCGTAATTATTGCACTAAGATGTCTCTACATTTGTCGACAAATTTTCGACAACAGAACACCATTTTCTAAATATTGTTAATATATATGCAACAACTGTTGCCTGGAGATATTGATTGACAATAAAAATATTTATTAATAATAATAAATATACATTTGTAGCAACTGGTGCGTGTGGATTCTGTTTTTTTTTGTTGCTGTATCATTCACAAGCAACAGTTGCTGCAAATACACCGGCAAGATTTACAAAATGATGTTCAGTATTTGCAAATTTCTTGACAAATACCGACACGCCTTGATGCAATGATTTCGAAACAGCTTGATGCAGTACTCTACTTTACATTGTTATTTGAATATTTGGAGCTATCAGAATATGATTCATTTTAAAAAGTGCGTAGTACTAATTCAAAGAGTTACTGCAATATGATAAATACGTGCTCTGTCCCAGACAACATCAATATTCCTGAAATATATTCTGAATGCCCTCATCGTCGTTTATACAGGTGAGATATAAGCAAAAAATGTATGTGTTTTATTGTTAGACGATTTGGCGCATTGAATATATTTAACATATATTTAACATATATTTTATATATTTGTGATATATGTAAAATATAAAATATATTTTGCATATAAAATACATTTAATATTAATAAATAATAATAATATTTCTAATCTTACTTTCTACATTATGTATCTATAATAACTAATAAATAAAAATATAATTACATAAAATATAAAATATATTTTACATATATTTTGCATATTATGTTATACATATAAATATTTGTGATATATAATATGTTAAATATATAACATATATAGAAACTATATTTAAAATATATTAAATGCGCCAAAATCTCTATAATTCGTATATATTTTTTGCATATATCTAACCTGTATAAATGACCATGGAGCATTTAAAAGATATTTCAAGAATATTGATGTTATCTGGGACAGAACACGTGTGTGTCATATTACATTCATTCTTTAATTAATATTATACATTTTTTAAAAGGAATACTTAAAGGCAAAATAAATGCAAAAAATATATTTGAAATATACAAGATTTTGGGGAGTAAAATATATTTTACATATAATTTTTCCACTTATGTTATATATTTCACATATATCACAAATATTTATCATAAAAAATACATTAAAAATATATCTTTTGTATTTATTTTACCTACATACATTTCCGCTACGTGACTCAAAAATATCCATAGAACGCTATATGCATTTATCCTATGGATAAATTCTACTATTGAGTGTATCTCTCAGGCTCATATAGGTATGAGACCTGTATTTTCCTATTCATAATTTTTCCGACATGATTGATAATTACAGAAAAAGCTGAGAGCAGTCAACTCCGGAATTGACTGTTATCTATTTTTTTCCCTAAGAATGTCAATAAATCAATTAATCAACCCGGAATACTTTTAACAAAATTTAATTACATTTTTGATTACCAATCGAGGACGTTTAATATTACCTTAAATGAACGTTTGATTACTGATTATTGGAAGAGTTTGGTCACTGTAGAAAATATTTCGTTAAACATTCACTGTAAAATATGTGAATGCCTCGTATGCTGCCAATGGCTATGCGATTTACCTTCATTGTAGTTAGGCAATGTAACGAGCACAACAGGCAAGACCTCGGTACATTGACTCCGTGAACAGCTACCCCCTGCTATTCGACCACTGAATTCCCTTATACAATCAACTTACTATAGATCCACTGCGCCGAGTCCTCACGATGAATTTGATTGGCTCACTACAATATTCGCTAGAAACTACAGTCTCTGGTACATAGAGGACCCAGCAGGTATTGCAGTCAGCCAATCGGCTTCACAGTTTCGGCCTGCACTATACATATAGTATATAAATGTGTGCACGTAAGTCGGAACATAGCGTGCAAGCAGTGTTCCGACATTCATTACGTCGTTTGGACCGTATGGATGGAATCCAAGATTATATTTGATCGCTCTGGCACAATTTACCTCTACGTTTAAAAAAAAAAAAATCTTCTTTATAACGAAACAGTGTCGAGGAAAGTACTTTTGAGAATGGCAGAAGCACCTATAAGTGACATTCTACTTATCATTACTTTTACCGTAGTTTAACTTCCGACGTCAGGGATGACATCCACTCGAATGATATATTCGGTCAAATTATTCGGACAAAATATGTAAATATGTTGAATAAATAATATTTTTTATTTGATTGAATACATTGTAATGTAATTAATTAAATAATCATAGGCATCGATATTTGATATGAATTCTTTTACGATAAATTTATAGTCTCTAGTAATTAATGGATCTAATCGTTACAACTTAATACTAGCGGTACTCAAAGTACGATGGATATCAAATGAATAAGACAAGAGCGTTGAAGATACGATTTGATCGAATCAATCCAAATGACCTGTTATACAATTTTTTTTTATCATACCGAGACTGTCGGGGAAAGTATTTTCGAATAAAGCAGACGCGTGGCCAGCCAATTCCTATCTCGTTTATCACAGTTTAACTCACGGTACTAGTGATGGAAATCACTCAAATAATTATTAAGTTAAAATAATAAAATTATAACGAACAGTAAGCCTCGACTTAGTAAAAACTTTCCTAAAGATCTATAATTTTTTTTTAATCAATAGCGTTTTGCTTTCCTGTAGAGAAAGCTTTATTTTTGTGAAATATTCTCTTTTCGAGACTTCACGTCAGGATATTCAACCTCTCTTTTAAACTCTCTTTTACTGTAGTGATTTTTGAGAAAATGTATGTAACATTCATATTTTATGATGATTTGAATTTTTTCAAAAAAGTGTGTTGTTGCTCTAATTGCCGTAAAGCTTTGTCTATTATACTAAATAGTTGTTAATAATTGTAAACACGTTGGAGGTTTTTTGGTATTGAAATTGAAATTTAAAAAAAAGCTGACGAGCCCAAATTTTCTGTACAATCAAAGTAATATTCACCGATATTTGGTACAAAGTTTCGTAAAAATATATTGAGTAGTTCAGATTTGAGGGGATTTTCCTATTTTTCAATTTGTCTACGTTACAATTTTCGAAAAAATATTTTTTTTTTGCAAATACCTAAGCAGTCAAAATCGATAAAAGGTTTTAAATGTTACACTAGATTGAATTTTTAATTTTTGATATTCTTCTTATTTGCAAAACTAAAAGACCTGTGGATTCACAATCGATTGATCGATCGAACAAAAATTTGGCAGACAAGTAAAGCGGCAGGAGCTCGTAATCTTTTGCAGTTTTTGATCAAATCTATTCAAAAGATCAGATATTGCGTAACTTTGAATATGACTTTTACATTTGAATTTATGTTCGTGATCGTCGTCTCGAAATTTCATTAAACTTCAGTTTTTATTATTATTTATTAAACAAGGATGCAAAGTAGAATCTTTTACATTACTCCCTCATAATTTTTCATTTATCACACAACTATCTCTACAAGAGAATCCAAAATTGATGAATGTACTTCCTCATATTGTTGGCTTTGTAAAAAGTACAGAATAATGAGGAAGCAATGTGCCCTTATTTATTATCTGATCGATTCCATTACTATGTAATGAAATAAGTCGTCGTAGAAATCGATACTTAACATTAATTTTTCTTTCTTATTGTTTTTATCATTCCTGTAACAACTAATGGTTGCACTTACTTAAACTTAACATTAACCGTCCTCAAGCTACGGTACTAAAGAAGACAGGAAAGTCAAAAGATGACGAAGTTGCTCACGGAGAGGCCTCGAAGTCGGGACGCAAGTGGAACGTGACGACGACGGTACTCTGCCACTGCTGCTACCATTGGGAAGTGGAAATATCCGTTTCGCTCAGCCGCGCGCCTGGTTCATTGGCACGACCATCGTCGTCTCGCTCTCCCGTCACACTATTAGTACTACACCGGCTTTATACTACCACAGGCGGCTATATAGTCTGTAACTCTGTAATAATAATGATCTCGGCCCCCCTGCGCTTCGCTTTGGCTTTCCTCGCTACATATATATATATACACACCTCATGCTCCGAAAGTCTATGAACATTGAATAGTAGCATTACTACCAGCAGCAGTAGTCTCGAAAGTGTCGAAGTGCAAGGTCTGCTCGGAACTTGGTAGCTTCGAGCATACATTTTCGCAAGTTGCGTTCGGGTCATCTACTTCGACTTTCTGCTTCCCGTCGTCATCGTCGTCGTCGTGGTAGCTCGTGGGATCGTTTTTGTCATCTCTTGCTGGATTACAGTGCCCAGCCTTAGCAACGTGTAATCGAGCGTGAAACGGGAATTTGGTGTAGCCAACCGGCGAAAATTTGATCGCAAAATCGTGAGGCTAACAGCCTCAAGGTACCACATATCCGTCATATTGCAGAGACGCGAACAACCGCTTAGCCCAGGGTTAAGCAATCGCTTATTGCGCTCTGACGATCGCTCCGGCACACTGTTATGCCACGGAGCGACAACTCCCAACAGGTTTTATCTATTTATTGCAATATATATTCTAATAAATTTTATCATCAATTTTACAAAATTCACTAGAATCGCTGTATCTGCTACCACCTAACGAAAATTTTGTCGACAATTGAAATAATAATCCCGTTCCATAAGCCAAAGACTGAATAATAATTGCGACAAAATAATGTGAACTAAAATTTGGAAGGAAAAAAATTAATATAAAATAATGTAACAAAAAAAAAATAATTTTTTAAACAATTTTTCAACACGACTTTCTTATTCATCAATGTAAGCGGGACGTTTAAATTGTTTCGCCTACAGTTGAAAAGTGCGCAAATGGTTTCTATTTGTGGAACGGTAGAATAGAATTCTATTAGTAGGAATAAAATTGACGAGGTCCGACTGTATATCCGTATCTCACGTCACTGTGACGCAGCGGGTTCTATCGCGCTTCATCTTTCTCCACGCTACTTCAAATCGATAGATACATAGGTATCTGGCATTTACAGACATTTACATATGTATAGATGGGTACACTAGACTAGCCCTATTATTATTCTCTTCGTGTCTGCTTACACTTGAGCTAAGTGACTGGAATATTCGCCACTCGCGCTGCAAGCGTTGACAATTGAGATTCGCGCGTCTCGCGCGTCCTCCTTCCCCTCCTGTCAGCTCTATATACAATCAATATACTTATCAGTTAAGAATAGACTACGAGAGATCAGAATTGAGTAGCAATTAGCAACACAATACGTGTTGCTTTGTGCTCGATTTCACGTCTGATCACATAAGGAAGTTTTCACTAATTGTTCTGAAAACAGTGTACGCGACTATTGGAACTGTTCCGCTTATTGGCATGATTTCAGTTATTGGCCCTCTATTCATTGGTCTACATAAAGTATTAAAATGACAGAGATAGGCGATGCCAATCACTACTATTGGCGAACCAATGAGCCATTTTACAGCCTTTGGTTAGATTTATTTAATTCTACATCCTAATCTTGCAAAAATCAAGCTTTCTTCATCAAGTTCTTTGCACTTAAGTTAACAAGAGCGTTTAAAAACCATTTAGTATATCAATTTCGTGAAAATGTTTCGAAAAGCTAGAAATGTTTTATTTTGGGCTTAAATTAATTTTTGTGATAATTAGAGATTAATTAAATATTTATTTTCACTTTGGTTTTATGACGTTTTTAACTATACAAGTAAGTCTAGCATACGAAGATACAATGATATTTAAATTTCTATAATTAAGTAGTCCAATACCTTGTAACGCTCAATAGGCGAAAGTTGCCTATATTGGAGCACCTCACTTTAATTACGTATAAACATATATAGAATCAGTGAAATTCGTTTGGTAAGGGCTCATTTGAAAACTTTTTTTACGCCCTTTTAAATGATCTAAGGTTCCACATTTTTAAACCTATCATTTTCGAGAAAACTAACTTAAGGTTAAAATAGTCTTGTTTATAATTATTTCATTGGGTTTTCTAAGATGGATTTCTAACTTGGATCACTAGTTAAAAATCATTGAATAATCGTATAATTAATCGAATGAATCATCCTTGATGCAATAATAACAGATATTAACCCTTTGTAAGTCATACTGCCAGAAACCGTCCCGGAATGGGACTATGAAGCGCAGAGTGGGGGTAACGCATTTTTATGGTAGAACCGAGGAGTGGGGGTGTTCTTGTGTCTTATAATTATTATTTATTCATTATTTAATTATGTACGAGATTAAGCATGTATGAGACACTCTCAGTCAATTCAACCTATATTTCTCAATCCTCTCAAATATTTTTCATAATTAGCCAGATATTGTTACTTCTTAACAAGAACTTACTGCGAATTTTTGCTGATTTTTAAATCTATCATTTTAGAAAACACTGCTTTCTTTTAATCAATGCATCTCAAAAATTATAGACGAAGAAAAAAGAATGACTCCGCATAATAGTTGTATTTTCTTATCAGTTTTTAATAATATTTTTCAAAAAAATATTATCGATTTAATATTTTTTATTTTTCTACAAAAAAAAGTAAAGATTAACATTTTTTTCGAAAAATGGCATCGTTATTGTAAAGGGAATTCTACAGAATCATCAGACGTTGGTGTCAAATACTAGAAAACAATCGTCAGAGTGAATCGATCTTTTGCAATGAAAATCGTGTGAATTCGTTGCCGGAAATGTTCTAACCGTCGTAAAATATAAATTATTTCGATTTGCAAATGATTTACAATTTATATCGACCGTTCATCAACCGTCGACTTTACTTTAGACGTTTGTTCTTTACTTGACTTCTGGAAAAGCGATGTTGTAGAGAATTTAACACACTAAAAGATGTAGCAATTGTTTTTTTGCATAATAATGGCTCTGCCGTTACCTAAATCCTATGAATTTGTTGTAAATCTGCTGAAATTCTAAGATAAATTACCGAAAAAATAAACTTTTAACCGTCATAAATGACATTTCATCGAGAAATTTACATGAACGATCTTAAATGTATAACAAGTTATGAAATGGCGTTCTCCTAAAAATTATAGAAAAAAATGTGCGAGTAGTCCAAATAATTTTACACTCGAAATATCGCGGTAGTCTAACTAAGGCGCCAATCCAAATAGGCAACACTCCCCTACTTTTTATATTTCTATAATATTACTGTTAAGTAGTCGGTCTATCTATGATCGTGAAATATAATGAAATGTTCGTTCGAGCAATACGCCCATAGCCAGTCAATTTAACTTGTCGTTCACCACCCACGTGTATCGCTTCGTGATATTATTAAATACATTTCTCTTTAGATATTATTGAGGTCGTTTCGCAGTCTGGTGTATTCGCGTCTGCAGTATGCATCTATATATGGCCTGTAATGCACTGAAAACTCAGTATACAAGCGATGTACATACATTGTTTTATCGCCGACACTGGCCCTCGTGACTCTTTCACCGTAGTATTACTTACCAGTCGCTTAGCACTGTAGCTACGTAGCTTACACAAAGTTTAGCCTATTCGTCCTCTCGTGTTCCTGACTCGAAAAGTTTCGAGTTTCGAGGCAAAAGCACTTGCATCCACCCCGAGGCACGACGACACTACAACGAGACTTTAGAGCCTGAGCCTTCTGAGCTCTTCGAGTACCTTTTCAATGATAGGAGGTGGGTGTTTCTATACAACGAATATTCTAGTAGGATTGTAATGTATTCCTTGAGGCATGTTATTCACGTTATTATATCTCAATAGATACCACAGATGTCACGGGACAGTCTCTAAAATTTATTAACAAATTGCAGGGTAAAAATTCTCAATAAAATATTTTTTAAATGATTAATAATTTTATATTTTCCTTCCTCAGAGGAAGCTTAGTTTTGATTAAAAAATATTTTGTTTTAGATTCTCATGTCAGGATACTCAAAAACATCCGAATTGTCTAGAAAAGTAATTTAGATAAAAATGTCCCGTAAATGCGGGCGCGTGTGATCGTGTATTTGTGCACCAAAATGACATTAACACGTTAACTGTTAAAAATGTTGAACGAACGAAATAAAACTTTGCATCCACATCCGGTTACCACCCAGGTTAATTGATATTCAATTTCATCACAATCGACAAAGGGATTCAAAAGTTGTGAATATTGTTACGAAAATTCTTTGTACTTTCTGTCGTTTCCGCAATTTTTTGTATTTGAAGCTAAAACTTTGCACGCAAATGGAACCAACTACAAAGGGCGTTTTACATCTAGTTAGTCAAGAACTCTGCTTTCGTACTCGAGAACACTCGAAACATGTATTTACATTATAATCCATAAGCCGAATTTTGTTTTTTATTAATTGCAATATTAGCTCACTTTACATGCTTCGTATGTGATCAGAAATTGAAAATATGTAAAGCTATTTTACTTTTGAAAAAAATTTGCTAATTTTATCAAGTGGAATACGGTTGAATGCTTAAGTCATTCGTGTACTGTCCACAACGACAACAGAATTATTATACATAAGAAGGTTAAAGTCACGATCGGTCGAAGAAAATATCCTACGTAATAATAAGAGCATAGCGATCGATACACTAGACGTTGCATACTCGAAAGTCTGCCAACTGTTCCAAACTCTTATATCTTTCATGGATAACATTCAATGAATCTATCTTCTGAATTTATTGATTTATAATCATATAAATGTCCAATACTTTCCAATAAGCTATTTCTTATATAACGATAAAGGGCAAGGTAAAGCACATATTTATATATTTATATATATACATATGTAAAGCACACACACACACACACACACACACGTAGACATATATGTAAATGTCTGCTTATATATGTATGTATATATCATTTAGTACGAGAGCATTCAGTCGTGCCCTCTTCGAGCTGGAATCGTGTTTTCACCAGGCAAATATTTGCTGGTACCGGCCTCGTTCGTTCAAGATATCGAGTCACTCCTCCCCCCCTCCCTACACGCATCCATAGATATATGTATACGATATTTCTATGTTTTCGCCTTGACCACGAGGGATGGTACTAGTGTAGGAGGGATTGTGCTGGTGCTCGTAGTTTTACTCTTATTGCTTACCATTTCGCATCGATACGTTTTCCTCCGACTCGTTCATCAGTCGTCGCTCCTTCTTCCATAATTATTTTTTTTTTTGCATATATGTACACACACGAGTCATCATTAATTGCGAGAGATGCCCCTCTCGGATCATGGGTCCAATTAGTCGGTTCGAAAGTTTCGAAATTTATAGGGTCGAGGGAGAGAGAGAAATAAAGGTTATTCGCGTTAATTGCAATCTAGTAAAGTTCCTCTGATTCTTCTCACGTTGATAACCAGCAAAATGGCCTTTACACTGTATCGTTTCACGCCCATTTCAACCATGAAAATATAATTATTCCTTTGTGTATATCGTATTCCTTTAGTGAAGTCTAGGAGAATGGAATATCTATAGTGAATGTACATTGTATATGAGCTTCTCTTTTGCTGATGGATTATGGAAGCCTTGTAGGCATCGACTTCTTTCTTTTGCTGCCGCTGCTGTTCGTGCTGTTCATTTATCGAAACCTTCGGACGCACGAGGAGTATGCATCTTTTCCTTTTTTTTTTTTAATCGATGCCGTTAACGCCTGAGCTTACTACGATGGCTGTGCTTAGTGTGACACAACTTACAAACCACGTGCGATTGCAGTCGTCGTAATGCTTCGTGTCGCAAAGTTTTATCGTCAAGAAGGATTTGAAGGGAACAGGCTTGACTTAAACGATATGAATAAGTCTTATACTACTACGACTACTGCTACTACTACTTCTACTACTACTGTTATTGCAACTATTATTATTATTATTATTATTATTATTATTATTATTATTATTATTATTATTATTATTATTATTATTATTATTATTATTATTATTATTATTATTATTATTATTAAATTATTGATACCGCTTTCAAAAGTTTCAATTTGCTATTTTTGGCTTTTTATTCCTTTTTAGTCCATTGTGGTGTGAAGTCTTTGGACTATGTTGATTTTTTTTTATGGTCCCGAAATATTTTCAACTATATCTTTTAAGTGAGCTTATTAATTTTTTAATGAACTATTCGCGTACTTTGAAATAATGAAAGAATAAATAAATAAGTATTATATACAGAGAAAAAAGAGGTGGCCCTTACGTGAAGTGTGTAGTGTAATTCAATTGTAGGGCACAGCTGTAGTCGATAGTTACGCGAAATTTACGTCACGCATTTATGGATTGTGAGTTAGCTCGTTGGTGATTGGGTTGAGGGCTTCACGGAGGGAGGTATAACGCGATTAGTCTGTAGCTCGATGGATGAGAGTGGAGCTACACAGTTCAGCGTACTCGTCGTGCAATTCCTGATGGGAGCAAAATGGGGAATGAAGGCACAAAGCAGAAGGCGTTCTTCGCCTCCTTCACCACCACACCACCACCACCGTCCATTCCCTCGATCTCAATCGAATTGACGACATAAACTCCACAGAGCCAACAAACTAGAGCTTCGGTTATATTAAAAAATTACTTGGCGCCATCTCGAACACGTTTTATTCAATATCAGCTATTCAACTATCCTCGAATGCTCTATATATGAAAGAATGGGATAAAAGAGTCACGTGAGCCGTCAAAGAGAAGCACACTATTGTAGTAAAATATGTTACAGTTGCGTTGGACTATTTAATTCTATAATTGATTATAAAATACGACGAAAATTAGATATTTCAAGTGAACATCGAGGCTGCATATAGCTGAAATGTACCGATGCTAAAAGTTTTCTGATTAACAATAAAAATGTATGATATCTATTGTTTCTACTGAAACAATCATTTTTCCAAGATTTGATTAAAAGACAACTTTTTAGAAAAAAAAAAACTACTAATATATTTCTTGCAAGGCACATTTTGGCCCCATTCTCTCCTACATAGAGCATCTGCTATACAGCACTATCATATATATAGAGCTACGATAAGGAAATCTCGATAAAAAATACGATTATTCGCCATTGAATCGAAAACTAATAAAATTTTTCTTTTTTGTTACTTCTCTCTCCATTCATCGCAGCAGTGACGCCATCGACCGCGAGTTATCGAAACTAGAGAGGAAAGGGTAGAATCGAAGATTACGTTACGGGGCGATATGCAGTAAAACTATTGACCACCCAGTGATTGGCCATCTCTTCAAAGAATCGTAAAGTCCGGAAGGAAACATGGGTATGCCAACAACGGTATTTGTGGCATCTATAGCTGGCCAAACTCTGTAGCTTTGGCTCTAAAGGGGCGAATTTAATGCGACTATCGCTGTCTCCAGCAACAGAGCTCCCGGAGCTCAGTTGCCAGCGACCCTGCCAAGAGACTTCCGGCTCTTTCAGCTTTTCTTACCTGGCACAATCTCGACTGGCCTTTCTTACCTTCTTCCTTTTCTTTCATTTCTTCCTCTGCTTTTTCTCCTCTTTCTTTCAAGCCCGACAGAACTTTCGATCGAAGTTAAATCCTATTCCCCGTTTGATCCTTCTTGCCGCAGTACTACCTCTCAAGGAAAATTCACTTTTTTATTCTTTCGCTCTATTAGAAATATTTTTTGTGCTTTTATTTTCTCATCACATAAGAAGTATGTAAAGAGAAACGGTATTGCAATCCACAAGAAAAATCGACTGAGACTATAGTGTAAATACATATTCTGGGTGTCCTAAAGTCCGAAAAAAGCATTTATTCGTTTCAGTATGTCTGTTCGTCTACCTGTATCGTTCGTGAACATAATAACTTTTTAACGAGATTGTGGAACACGACCAAATATTGTGTGCATACTCCACTACCGAAACTTAATTGGTATTGCTGTGCAGTACAATTACACAAATTCTTCTGGTGCTGTACCTGGAATTTTTTGTTTTACTTTTAGTTCACTATTTTTGTTAGTAGCATGAAGTTAAAAGTGATTTTGTGTTCAAGCGATCTTCTGAAATTGGGAATATACATCTAACAAATATTATTGAATTAGTTTTTTGCCGCTAGGTAACTGGAGGGTCTTTATCTCAAATAACGCGTCGCCACGAAGTTGCTAACTCTCTCTCTAGTTGCGTGAATCAGAGAGAAGTCGCAGCTCCACTTACGTCGCGCTGTCTTTTGTTATTAACGCGCCACGCACTGCCCCCGACGGTCAGTCTATAACTACTAAGTCTATGGTCCACTCTCTTAGATGTAGTACCACGAATCTCCGTCGGAGAGCAGTATAGTCCCTATAGAAAGAGTCTGGACACCGTACGCTTCGACGCCATTTTCGCTTAAGAAACTGGCAGTGCGTAGTGTTCATTGATATGCACGTGAAAGTGTGTTGAGTTGTGCGCATGGTTTTATACACAGGCCTTGAACGAAAATGGCGGAACCAATCACAAATCGCTTCGACATTGTCCAGACTCATTCTATACGGACTTTAGAGAGCAAGAACTCCCGAATACCTCTGGCGGCACAAAACTGATGTACGCAATACTATTTGCTAGATGCATATTATTGCATATAAGTGCTGCCAATTTCAGAACTTCGGTAGATGACAAGATAACTTGTGACTTAATGTCAGTAGAAAACATGATGAGAAAGTTACAAGGAACCAACACGCCATTGGCACTCTTGTTTCTTTTCCCACACAGCCTCCTTGACTCTTTCGGTCTCTCATTCTCTAGCGGTGTACTTGAATGCCAGAGCTTTTTACCAGTTTGCTATTGAGTCTTTTGTTAACTGGATGAGCGAGAGAGCACAAAACGCAAAGCGAAATCGATTTCATGACGCCACACACCGTGTGTTCGTTGGATCACGGCTAAAGTCGGGAAAGTAAAAGCTGCGCGAGACCGTGTCGACGAGGTCTATGCTACTTTGTGCTTGCGGCAAAGCTCTGAAAAGCAGAGTATAGAGCGTACCGGGTAGAGCAAACGGTCGTACCATGAGGGCGGAGGGAAAAGAGCGCGCGTGTCCCCGCATTGTGCACTCACGGAGACTTCCGTCCCGACAATACCAGAGACACTTTTTATTCACGTGTACCCACCTACTTTCTTTCTACCGCAGTGTCGAGCGATTGGTAGCAAAAGTCACACGACACACGTGAATATATATTTTTTTTCGTTGTATCTCAAAGGTCTAGTAGCTTGAGAATGGGAACAAAAGGCACTCAGTGTCAGTGTTAGCCCACAGCTTTGGGAAGTTGACGGAATTAGGAATACATCGACGTATCACCTTGGATTGTCCATCTTGCTTCCTTAGTTTTGTTTTCAAGAAAAAATGCCTGGATGTGCGTGTGTGTAACAGCTTTGCAAAATTGAAACCTTAATATCTTAAGGGAAGGCGAAAACTCCACAATTACACAGATGTGCTGTTTCTCTCTGCTCCGCCGTGAGCGACATATCAACCGATCTCTTTTGCACTCATGGATGGAGTATAAAGGTTTCGCCTCGCCTTAAGAACGATTTTGTCAATCGAGCTGAACTTGGACAGACAAGCAGAGCCATTACGTTCCGTTATTTGTTAAAATTTACGCGATAATTATATCACCTGTTCGGATTTTATGACGTTTTTAATTTTTCGAGATGTAAGAAATCGGTTTAGTCAATCAGTTGAAATAGTTGGTATAGCGCCCACTTTGTCAGTTAAAGGAACTAGAGTGTCGTTCGTAGAATATTGATAATAACCGTTGCTAACTAAGGTGATAACCTCAACTCACCGATCAAGGTTTTGGGTGAGAAATTAGGTTATGTACTTACAATAGCGAGGATCACCAAGTATTTGACGCGATGCTTCCATAACCTTCAATTATGAAGGTTATCGATTCACAATATTCCACTATTTACTTATCATATATTTCATAAATGAGACGATAATTACACGTTCGTTTGCGGTTGCAGATCCATTTTCATGTATTTATGGCATCAACTATAAGCATCCTTTACCTTTGTGAGAAGTTTACTAGTGGCATAAACCAACCGGTTGGTCATGTGAGGAAAGAGATTGGTAATAGGAACTAACTCGTAAGTTGCCGGGTACCATCCAAATGTTTGTCGTAACTACTGCCGACGTTAGTTGCGTTACCTCACGTCTCGCGGTGAGGGCAAGAACTGTAATTGGTTGCAGGAACCAATTCGTTGGTCTTAAGTACTATTTTTACTCCCGACTGCCCGTAGGTAAAAAAAGAAGGGAGTATGCATTTTACTGGCATTCTGCTATGTGACGGTTGGAACTCGTAGGTTCTAGTAAAACCAACCGTCAATCCAACTCTGGGTTTTGCTATATGATGGTTGGAACTCGATTAATTCCTATAAAACCAACCCTTTACCGAAATCTGGCCTCTGCTACATGGCGGCTGGAACTCGGTTCGATTGAGATTGATTTTGTGCACAAATCAACCTTTCGTTCGATCCTGCCCAAATCTAACGAAGATCCAACTGAAAACCAACCAAAGTTAAAGTTGGATGAGCCCACGCGTGTCGGTGAGATTTGAGAAAGACAATAGCGTTTTAAAAAAATCTATGAGAAGCACCGATGTATATATTGAAATTCCAGAAGATGGCCGTCATTCCTATTATACTCGTTCATCTGTACCTAACTTCAGAGTGCTCACGGTGGAATGAGAGAAAGAGCACGTGGGATTAAAGTTAAAGTCCTGTATATATTATAGTTTTTTGCTGTCGAGAGTTTTTAAATATTTCTTTTTTTTTCATTCGTTAACCAATATAAAATAGTTGAGAATACTTTTTGATTTGGTTTCTATAACTAATTCGCAGCACAGCATATGCAGAACATTGTTATCGCAACTACTTTTTTTTCCGTGTAGTCGTTTGCAAATAAAGTATCGTTGTGGAACGATCGGTATTGAATTGAAACCGAATCTACAAAGAGGTCTAAATTGTATAGGATTTTGAATTTTTTGAAAAATTTACGCTGCTCTAACTCACGTCAACTTTGACCATTTGAACTCAAATTTTCGATAGGATCGAGCTAATATTCATGAGCGCTACATTTTCAATTTGATGAAGATCGGTAGAATAATTCAATTTTCGAAGTTTTAACTGTTTCTACTTTCCAAAAATTTGTAAAACCGAGCTAAAACTGGAGACACGTACTTCATAAAATTCAGCGATATTTGCTACAAACTTTGATAGAAATTTACAATGCAGTTCGGATTTTATGCGACGTGACATTTTTTTAAACAATGATGTAAGGCAGAACCTTGCAGATGGTTTCCTCATTATTTTCCATTTGTCGCACACCTTCCTCTACGAGAAATTTGAAACCGATCAACATATTTTGTCATGAAATTATAATATGTGGACAATAACGAGGAATCTTACATTGTTGAAAACTTTCCATCAATTACTAAAGTAGTAGAAACTTGACAGAAATTTCATTATAAAAGAAAAAAATTGTATAATCTTAACATTTTCTTAAACTAAACCAACGACGAAGGCTGCCATTGTCAAACTGTGTGCTTTTATTTCTTTCATAATAATTTATTGAAAAATAGGATTTTGACACTGAAATAAAGGTTTGAATACGTATTTGTTTCAGCAGCTCCACTCAGAGTACAGGAGCACTTACACATGGCATGAGTACACTGGGCCGCACCAAGAGCATACGGTGGTTCGTCGGGCGCCTCAAGCGCCACCGACTTCCAGTAAGTTTTCATAATCCTCAACGCTAATCACCTCCGATCGTATACATAAATCTACAGTAGTAGTAAAATATATATCCATGCGTCACTACGTATAATACAAAATCTATCTTCTCTATATATCTCTATCTCGTATATTATATACTATATATATACATAGATATACTTACATACGTCTCATTAGTAGAGAAAGATTCAACGGCGAGAGAGAACGAAGGAAGAAGAAAAAAGAAAAATATATAAAAGAAAACTGACAATAGTGAAAAGAGGGGGAAAGACATTTTACTTTTCGTTATTATGACTTTCTATTCTTTCTTTCAGGCTCTCTGTTTCCATTCATTTTTTAATACTGTCTTTCATTCGAGTACAATAGCATCGTGGTTGGTCGATAAATCTTTGCAATTTTTCTATTCACGTCTCTGTAATTTTAAAATTTTTTATGTTGTTTTTTAATTTTATTAGTTCATGTGTCTAGTGAATTTATTTTTATGTAATACATAATATAGTTTTGGTATAGTGATTTGTTTATGATCGTGCCTACACCACGTCGTGTCTCACGTTTATTCAGCAGCACCATTATTGTCACGTCATTTGACACATTCGTTATCATTTCACTCGTTTTCTTCGATATATCGTCATACTATCATTGCTCTCGTGATACACTCACGATTTTTCATTACAGTATCGGTGTTGTAAAATCTGTGTCTCTCTGTCGTCTACGCTTCTGTAGATTATGATTACGAATTTGATCTCGCCCGATCGTCGTTTCCGGTGTCACTCACTTTTTCCAGTGCACTCAATCTTCAAAAACGCGTTTTGTCGTTGATGAATATATATATATTTTTTTTTTTGGAAACAAAACTAATATTACATTTTTTTTGTTCCAAAGACAATTCGGTGCTCAGAAAGAAATCTGTCATCGAATTGTTTTTAGTTTTAAAAATGTTGTGTCTCGTCTTCGGCTCGATATTTGTCTAAAATGTATTATTTAATAAAACGTCAATAGCATAATTTTGAAAATTGTGTGTTGCTACATCAATCATTTGTCATATAAAAGTGCAAAAGATATACAGAATTTTACTAAAAAAAGTGTAGTTAAGAATATTAGCGTAGAGAATGTGATAGCAAACAGTAAATTTTTGTACATCATTCGGCACATTGAAAAATAATTAAGTTTTTCGCGAACTCGAATAAAAAGAATTGTACGTGCGACAATCGAGCGAGGAAAAATGTATCGTCGAGTGAAGAAAAACTGTAGCGTTTTTAAGAGGATTAAAAATAGAATATAAAGTGAAGTGACAGGAGTGAAAAAAAGAAAGAAAAACAAACAAACAAACAAACGAACAACTGGAGACGATAGCGATTGGTGATATAATAACGAACGGCTGAGTGGCCGCAACTTATTACGGCTCGTAAGTCCCTGCAGAGCAAACTGACACGAACCCCAAACCGAACCACCCTTAACCCGTCCTTAGAGAAACGTGCCAGCTGCGAATTTTGATTGCAGCGAAGCAAGCGAGCGCGAAGCTACAGTCGGCCAAGTCAACCGAGGATGAGAACATCGAAGGTAAGAGCAACCAACAGCAGAGACGTTACGAACGCGGTGCTACCTACCTACGCAAAAAAAAAAAAAAAAAAAAAAGAAACGCCAATAATTCGTTACGTTCATTGAATTTAGCTCTTGCTCCCCATTCTGCCATAGAAAGCTTAATATTTTTCGTTGACATTTTATATATTATTCGTACCTGTGTTTATTCATTTACGTTGTACCTACATATATATATCTATACTACGTTTATTATTCCTTCGTTATTTCATCTTTGCACGAACGATCGAGGGTGTAGTGCAATGCCTAAATCGACGTACATGAAGGTGAATACTTGCTCAGCATCGCAGCCTGTAATCAATGATACGCAGGGATATTAGAGTACATCTTGATGAAAAAAACTCTAAATTATTATTCTGTCAAAATAAAATCTAATCCTTGTCCTAATGAAATAACAACAACAACAACAAGAATGAAAGTTACACCAAATACATTTTCTATTTTTCTGAGCTATCCCTGACGATACCCTGTTATTTTTTGTCCTCTCTGTTATATGTTAAGCAAAACTTAAAATAGGGTACAATTTTTTCCAATTACTTTGTAAAACGTTGATAAAACTTTATTGAACAATGTAGCGTTTATACCAAATTCTACCGTTAAGAATACTCTTTTGAAAGAATGTAAAAACTTCTGAGATGCTATGTGTATAGAACAGTGAAATAAGGAATGAATGCTTCATGGCCGATTGCAGGCAGACTGAGTAAGAGTTTCATTTAAAAAGAAAGCTTTCGTCTTGTCTCGTTTCGTAGCACGGTAAGAGGACAAGAAAAGTCAAGATGCTAATTGAAGTAAGCCGGACGTTAATGAGCCTCGGCAAGCTGCCACGTTCGTTTTCACTTTGGATTAGAGTGGAGGACTCTCCGAGTGCTCCGTGATGTTCTATATTACTTCGGTGTCTCCTTGTCTACTCGGTGTAGTGTGTTATCTACTGTGATACGACTCGGGGCTGCCTGACCCCGTCCTTAACCACTTTCGCACGCGCAACCCTTCTATTTTCGATGAGGAAAATGGAGAGTGCTCGACATTACACCCCCGATCGATCCAGAATATTGATTACACTGTACAATAATATATGTATAACAGTATCTACTAGTTTATAGTACCAGTAGAAACAGCTTTACGACTCGGGCCGTCGATAAGCGAGCTGCATGCGCTAGTCATTATCGTTATGCTTTTATCATTGTTTCGATACATATTCTTCACGAATCTCATGTACGAAGAACGCAGTCTGAACGGAGCAATGGAACGGTGACAATAATTTATTATTAAATAATATTGTTATTAATTAAAATACTTAATATAAATAAATGAACGCTACTTATCGCATGTTTTTCTCTATCGCACGATTTTCTTTATCCTATCATGCCTAATTGGAAATAAATGTAAATAATAAAAGTTTATTTCAATTGAATTCATCAAATTATCTAATAATATTAATATTTTATTTCAATTTTTTTATTATTATGTTACGCTTAAAGCCAGAAATGTCAGTAAAATATTTTGAGTTTATAATATTACAAATATTTCCAATTTTGTGTATATGCACTAGTTTAAAAAAATTATTACGAATTTTCAATATTTTATAACAGCAAAAATAATTTTATGAAATAATTCGTGCAGCTAATCTTTAGTTTCCTTGCTTCCTATGCGACTGGTCGCTCCGCGAAGACTCGAGCCTCGTATTATTATCGCCTTCAATTATTATTATTATTATTATTATTATTATTATTATTATTATTATTATTATTAATATATGTTACACTAAACATATATGACATACACACACGCACCAGATGTACTGTTAGGTGCATTTTTTAAATAAAATAAATGAACGTCTTATGAGTGAGACGCAACATTTTATGGCCTTTTGGGATGCCTAATGATGAGTTCTCGCTTATCGTTTCAGGACCGACACTCGAGCCACCCTTGCCACGACGAAAGAAATGCCCGGAACTTGCCTACAAGACCCACGAGTTTATCAACGCTGCCGATGGAGGTGGAATCGATGCGGTCGACACGAACGTCGTTGCCGACAAAGTTCGGGTAATTTGATTTCGTGCATACTCTTGAAGAAATAAATAACTATGTAGATTTATGCAATTGGGGTAATTTAGTATTAAAATTTTTAAGAGAAAAATTCACTGCTGCTTTAACGCTGTTTTAATGCAATTATTTCGTATGTTTGTCTCCTAACGGAGGATATTTTGCTCTCATAAATATGTTATTTTTAAATTTTACTGCTTAAAGGTTCATAATAATTCATAAAAAAAAAGATAATAATAATACCAATTATCATTTAATATGCAATTGAAAGCAAAGTTTTAAAGATATAAGAATAGATCAAGCCAACTTTTTCAGAAATATTTTTTTGCCTTCAATTTCAATGCCAGAAGTCTGAAGATAATTTTTTTCAATGATAACAACGCAAATTGTTAATTAATGTAAAAATAAAAGCAAGTTTTAAGGTAAGAAGATTCTGAGAATATTTAAAGAAATGGTTTTTTTGTAATCGCAGGAAGTTACCGCTAGCGTAGCACTACCGCCGAGTCAGCTAAGTAAAGCGATTTCGCGGATAAGCACGGAATATCGATTGGCGTTCGCTTGGCCAAGGCGATCCCAGCTGACTAATGGCGATGCAGTTGCACCGGTAGCAGCGGCTGGGGGTGCAGGTGGAACGGCCGGCCCTCCCAGGAAGTCCCTCAGCATGGGGGCTCTGAAGCAGGGTATCGCCCCCTCGGGACCCGCGCCGGTTCACAAGAAGAGACCAGGTGACGTCGATCACAAGCGTGACGGTAAAACTGTCTTCCCATTACGATTCGATGTCGTCTCCTCGTATCAACCAAAAAAATTTACCTTTACTGGTTAAATTGGAAAGAACTATTTTCCAAAGAGTCGAATGCATTTCTACGTTTATCATTCAATTTTTATTTCACAAAATGAAGACGATTCAGCCGGCACAGTAGAACGTAGTTTATCCCAAAGTTAATTATCCGAACTATCGTCTCCTTTATTCAAATGGTGAATCATTTTTTTTCAAAAAACTGATTCCGCTACATGGAAAACGTTGTAAATATTCACCGATATCAAAAACGATAGATAGTAACTGTCGTTTTTTTTTGCATGAAACGTGCATGAAAGCTTAAGAATTCTGAAAGTAAAGATCCGCATGTTTATAAAATATCTATTTCTATAATATTATTTTACATACCCTTTAATTTTCTCCACTCGCAAGAAAGCGGCTCGATTATTCGAAATTTTGATCGTTTCAAAGATGATCTTGTTTTCAATTAGCTCGAATTTATATCCGGATAGCATAAAAATACTAATTGACATCATATAGTTATGAAACAACAAAATGACCACAACCGGTACATTCATTTATCCTTTTGTTCTGCAAAGATATTCAATTATACTAACAAAAGACAAATTATATAAAAAACAGGCATCCAAGCCTCGGAACTAGAGCCGCTAGTCGGTCATACAGATGCGGTGGACGGAGTGGTGCCGGAGGGTGACGAGCGCGAAGAGGATATTGCCGAGGTCAAAATCACTTTCAGGTCAGAAAATTTAGATGCGATATTGACATATATTGCGAAACCGAAAGTGACTACGACAAGCCCGTTGGCTCAAATTTTCCAAAGCCAAAACCTTCATTGTAAACAAACAAACAAACAAAAACGTTCAAAAATCTATAATCCCGTACTATTTGTTATGTTATTTGCAGAACGAAAAAAAAATCAACGGGTAAAGGAGTGACGATAGCCGCAGGAGAAACAGCCAAGAGCCGCAGGAAATTACTGGGAAAAAGTTTTCCCACTTCCGAGGTTGCGGAGCTCAGGCGTCTCGCTGATGAGTACAAGGTAAAACCACCGCAAGAGTGGACCGAGAAGACATCGTTATAGTCTTCTCCCACTTATTCTTCCTCGTCATCATCGTTTTCGTTACGCAGTTCACGAGATCACTTTTTCGTTCGCATCGACGATACTCTCGAGGGAATATTTCCTGTGAGATATATGGACTTTCCCGGGCTTGTATACTCAAAGTCCTTTTCTTTATCCGTTAGGAACTTGACTGCTTCTCGAGTCAAGTTGCTATCCACCAAGGAGAGACATGAAATCCCAATATTGAAAATCAATAATCCTTTGGCATGTTTCTATTCTTCCTTCTGTACACTGTTAAACATTTTGGTGAATTTTCATCTCACACATGTACGTTTTTGTCTTGTATAATGTAACAATTATTCGACATTACCACATATTTGCATTCATTTTCATAAAATTTGTTCAAACTGTACATATTTATCTAAGTTTTTGGATCCGTGGTTTGTATTGTTTAACGTTTGCATGCATCACTGTGAATTGGTGTACGTGCAATTGACGTTTAGCAATATCATTCTCGAAATTGGTATTTTTTCTTCGTTTTTGAACCAGCACCGAGACTGGGGTTGCGGATTGGCGACCGAGGAGGAGGCTATTCTCTGGAGAAACGTATCCAACAACCACGAGCTCAACGCCCTTTCTCTAGCCAGGCCAGTAGCAAAAAAAAAAAACAACAAAAAAACACAACCACACACACATAAACAAATGGATATGTAGTTGAACTCGTCAATGCTCCTCGCAACTCGACGAATTTTTTAATATTCGCACTTCTGTCTTTGTACACGGGACATTGTCGTAGTCGTTCTTCGTTGTTTCGTACTGTATACACCTTCCCTGAATGGAAATCCTACACGTTGGTCATCGAGTATTTTTGCTCATTGTGTCGTATGTAAATAGGTCAGTTACCAAGGAGGAAAAGGACAAGGAAAACACGAGAAAAATTGCACCGTCGACGATCATGCCTCCCGCCGGCAGACCTTCATCTGTTCAGGCAAGACCCATTCATGGAATTCTACAGGACGATATCAAAGCGGTACGAACATTTTTTAATGTACATGCGGTCTATTTTCAAAAGAATTTTCTCAGCGTTCAAAAATTCTCGATACTGTAATCATATTTTGCAAACATCGCGCGTATTGAATTTAACACAGAAGTATGATGTGTAACTTCGTGCAATATTCAATATATGAAGATGATTTGGATAAATGTGGTAAGCGGCCTGATGTAGCTCAGTGGTGAGAGTTATCGATTGACAATAACCGGGAAGGTCCCGGGTTCGAATCTCGGCCCAGACGCCCCGCATTTTTTTCGGATTGTTCCTCATGTATTTTACTTTTTCTGGGTAGCTGATGTTAAATTATTGTACGTTATATCAAACACTGTACAAATATCGTGTTCAATATGAAAGTACTTTAATTTTACTTTACCTGTATATTGAATTTAATAAACGCGGTCCTTGCAATATAAAAAAAAATTCCGTAACAAGTATAATTCCAAATATTATTAATTTTCCTAATATTAGTAAAATTAGTAATTTTCTAAGTGTTTTTGAAACTTGAAGAAACTTGAAGAAAAATTGGATACATTTATTACTCAGGATTTCATTGTTTTTTATCAATTTGTTTAAAGGTTTATTATGCTGTGAAACATTGAAAAATTATTATTTATTGGAATGTTTGTTTTTTTTTTTCGAATAAAATGTTCAACGTAATTTAAATTTTGCATATTTATTAATACAGTTTGAGTATGATAATGTTAAAAAAAACATGTTTCATGGTTTGTTTTTCAATAATTATAGCATTGAATTGTGCGTTTTTAAATAGCGATTATCTATTGCCGTAAGCGATTCCGTGATAAGTATACATATGAATCAAAAATATTTATTAATCAGAAAGCGTGTCGTTCTCGTCCAGATCAGAATTATTTGAATTAATGTAAAATTAAAGAAATTGCGTACGTTGAAAATCTCAGTTTCAAAGTTTGATAAATTTTTTAATCATTTTGCAAATTAAATGTACGACATTGGTAATCGAGAAATGTTTCCTTGGTCTCTGCGATAACCACTGATGTACTGAATAATGTATAAACATTTCAGAACTATTGATCTAATAGTTTTCTTGCAATCGCCTATTCCAGTTGAAAAAAAAGATGAATTTTGAATTTTATTAAATTCGAGTTTCAAGCTTTTTAAGGCCACGCTTGGCGCTTCATCTTCTCTACAATTTCTGGCTGCAGCAGCAAAATTAAATAAAATTAGGCCCTGAAACTTTGTCAATACATTCTTGAATACTAACTTTTCACTTTCGAAAAATGAAAAATAATTTTTTTTTTTGGTTTTTCGAAGATTTCACAGTGGAATGATCCCTTAAGAAAGTTCAATAGATTTCAACCAATGTCTGGTTGTATCTAATTAAATCGCTATAAGTTGAAGAAGAATTAATTAGTCGACTATTACAAAAGTAGAACGTGAAATTTATTTACTGGCTTTCCCAGGATAATGAAAAAGCAATAGCTCGAGCGAGAAAAGATTTCCTGATCCGTCATCATCTTGATCGTACTACAGGTGTCGGTGAGTCCCCGCCAAGTTTAATCGAGACATCCGCCCGAGAAGAACGATAGTAACTTATCGGCATTTTCTTTTGGAGCAGGTGACGGAGCGTTGTTACCCTCGCCAACACGTGAAAAGCTCGAGCCCGTAGTGCCGCGACGTCGCGATGATTCGAAGGAGGCGCGTGAGGAGATTCAGCCAAAGACAAAATCAAGTCCGAAGAGCAGTCCGCGACAGGGACGTTCGCAGAGTCTCGGACCGATGGCGACCGAGCGAAGATCCCCGAAGCGGCAGCCACCCCCGAGAGCACCGTCAGTCAGCAAAGACACCAAGGTATCATCATCAACGACATCATCGTTAGCCCGCAAGAGCGCTAGTCCCGATAACTACCGGATCACGCGAAAGCCTAGACGAATCCTTAATGTAAAAAAACATTTTTACGATTTTTTTATCGTCCTGTCTTTGCTTTGCTTTGGATCGTCACGCACGCTTCTTCTTCTAGACGAGTGGATTACTCTTGTTTCAAACTTCACGACAAATATTATTAACGATATTTATATGGATTTTTGCTTCCTCATAAATGCAGCTTTGTTTTCGTGAAAAAAAAAATCTATTTCGAGATTTTTATGTCAAGATGCTCAGAATTGTCTGAAACGTCCAGAAAAGTGGTTTAGAAAAAATGGCTGGGTGTGTGTGCGTACGTGCGCGCCTATGTGTGTGTGCACGTGTGTGCACGCTACGGTCGTGTAAAATTCAAACCTCTGTATCTCAATTGTTTGTTACAATTTACGCAATAATTGAAGCACCCGTATGGATATTATACAATTATTAACTTTTCGAAAAAAATCTGTGCGCGCTCTAAACAAATTTTGAGCTATCGAGCTAAATATTTCTTCACAAATAAAATAATTTTAACGGACGATCGATACTGAATTTGAGCCGCATTTATAAAGAGGTTCGGATTTTATAGAATTTGGAATTTTTCGACAAATTTACGTTATCGGTCTAACTCATGTCAACTTTAATCAGTTGAACTCAAATTTTCTACAGGAAAGAACTAATGTTCAGCGATGATACATATTCAATTTGGTAAAAATCTGTAGAATAATTCGGATGCAAAGTAGAACTTTGCACATGACTTTCTCATTATATGTCACTTTTCACACATTTTCCTCTATGAAAAAGCTAAAATTAATCAACATACCTTTTCGTGGAGAAGGCTTTGTGAAAGAAGAAAAATAATGAAGAAGCGCATGGCTATATTGTCCTTTTTATTATCGTTTGTCATTTAAATAATCCATTGCAAAAATTCATAGAAATATATTTATTAATAATTAAATTAACGTTTAGACGAAAAAGTCATGGCGATTCGTTGGTTCTTCGACTTATTAGAAGTTTTTTTACGGGTGTAATCCGCTCGAGTATTTTGCGTTTGCCTCTCATTCGTTAATCAATGGTTCCTTAACATTTACCAAAAAAATTTCAGGAGAAGGAGAAAGAGCAGAAAGACAAGGAAGCGAGGGAAAAAAGCGGCGAGCCAGAAAGGCATCCACGTCCGAGTAAGTAGAAAAAAAATCATTTCTGAACTTATCATCTTCACATCCTCCTACAGTTTTCGATCGAGCTCTCGTCTTCTACTCCTTTTTCGTTTCTACAATAATCTGCGGTCGATTCATACATCAGGGATCCATACACCATGAGACTCCACCCCCTGTGTATCTTTTTGTCTGTTACACTCCAGTGAAAAAAAAAATTTTTTTAATTGATTATCTCTGCATTTTTACACGATGATTTCAAACATGACGTTATTGAGTATTATTTTAAATATCGTATTATATGTATATATATATACATAGAATTATTGGAACTTGGTTTGCTGTCTGCTCGTTTGACCTCCGTGGCCAGCGTGTATCTATTATTATATTGTCGTATTGTAATAGTAAACATTAATATATTATTATTGGACAATGCGAGATACCCACCGCCTGTCAGAGAGCCATTTAAATATATATTCGTGAATGATTCTAGAGTAGAAAGATAAATACATTAATATTATTAATTAGAAAATATATCTTAGTCGCATAATTGTGCGGGTGGTGGGTATTAGGGACCATCGTTTATAGGCGAATGACTTAGCCATTTATATTTTCGTTCACCTATTGATCAATCCCGTTCTAGTCACTACCTTTGGTTTAAAATCAAAGTTTAGATCTCGTAGATAAATGAACATATTTCTAAAAAAAAATATTATTATTAAGGAAAGACAGCCACCGATCGAAGCATTTGCAAATTTCTATTTTAAACCCTTGAGCGGCATTAATAAAAATAGTTTGGCCACTGGAAGAATTATACAACTCACGTAATTAAGACGATGGAAATGTTCTACGAAGCAAACTTTATACAGATGCCATAATGATGATGTTGATATGGCGCGCAGAGATTCATTCTCAACCCTTCAATGATTTTTTATTATTATTTCTAGTTTCGTTCAAGCATAGGTTTTCTTTTACACTAATTGAAACCAGAAAAAAAGCTCTTTGACAAGTATTAGACGGTTAATTTGCCAAGAAAATATATATCGCTTATAATACGGGAACCCTGATACGAACAAAAAGTAGCGATAACAAGTAAAATCTTGCGAGTTCAAATCTCGTTGAAGATTCGTGGATAGAGACTTAAGCGCCGTGTCATAATAACCACTGTAACTCCTTTGTAAAGTATAAATCGCAGGGAGTCATCATCGAATAACTTTTTAGTGCATAACCACTCATGACATCTCGAAGTTTACCACCTAACTTTTTATGCTTACTTTGGATTGATATGTGAAATTAAATTACTGATCGATGACTGTCTTCTCCTCAATCAAATTGGAGAAGGTTATTATAAAAAATGATTATTTGCGAAATATAAACTAAGATCGTAAGGAAAAAGTAGTGAAATGGAAGGCAATTGGTTAGTACTTTGAAATTTTTTTTTGTTCAAGGGTAAGTCCCTCGCCTGTTACACATTGCCATCGGTGTTTAGGGAGATGCATGATAGAACTGTCTACCTATCTGTTTCTCTCTATCTATCTATCTGCCTACTTGCCTATAAATAAAGAAAAATCGTAGGAACTGTATTAAATAATTCACAAAACCGGGAATAGGTGTGGATTATAACCGGTGAATCAGGGTGTGGCTATGAAGCATTGATCGGGTTGTCAGGGTCAGGTTTATTAGCGATTCTCTTCGTCATTTTTTTTTCTCCCAATCGTTAGGCCCCGTCATCTTCACCTTCATCATTACTTGAAAAAAAAAAACATCGAAGGCTCATCCTACCGTTAGAAAGAATGAAAGCAAATAATCAAGCGGGTTTTAGAGTGAAATGGAAGTAGAGAATGAAACACTAAATAAAAAGGAATGAAAGAAAGAAAGAAAGAAAGAAAGGTGTAAGACAGAGTAGAGTGTGATTGGATACGGGAGCGGGTGTTTCAGCCGCGGGTGGCCGTGGGGTCCGGTGGAGCATAAGAGAGCCCTCCTCGATACAATCCCCAACGGCGAGTTGTACGTCGACGTGCGAGCCGCCTATTCCGCCGTTACCGCCGCCACCTTCGGGCCCTGGTCCGACACCGCTCCACAAGACAAGGCCCTCCCCGCGGGCCCATCGCAAACGTACGTTTTCTTAGTCCGTCACTCGCAAACAATTGAAAAAAACCTAAATATTACAAAAAGAATGAAAGCGCTGCGGTATTGACGCGGTTCAACCCTTTCTGCAGCTAACAACCCTCTTTCCTATACTTCTCTATTATCCTGTGCTTCTGCGTTCGATACTTTGCTTTTGTTCTGTGAAACGAAGATACCTCGGATGTAGAACTACAGGAAACAGAAGGTACGCTACCAATTTATGGAGAAAATATCATTTTTTATTATTAAAAATCCGCGTCTCTGTTATAAACAGTAGGATTATTATAAAAAAAAAACAAAACGCATATAGTTATTATTTTTAGCTGTCACGTCATTCAAAATTCATTATTTTGTTATAAATAACTATAAAATTCTTATTTTTTATTCTATCAATAATTATTATATTTTTTATAAATAATTATAATGAAATATTTGCATTTATTCAAAGAATTGTGATAGAAGAGGCGAAACAAATTTTTCTGATTAATAAAAAAGAAAAACGATATTTTGGCTATCCGTGGATGCTCCCCAAAAACCTCTCACAAGTAGATCTATAACATAGTACACCCTAATTAACATATAAACCTTAGCACCCCAGTTCCTCGGAGTAGGCAGAGAAAATTAGTTAAAAAAAAAATACGAAAATGCTCTCAATTAGAAAAAGTAACGAGATGAGCCATCGCGCGTAAATAAAAATTTGATGCCGGGCCTACAGCTGCGAGGAGCATATAATCGTCATAACTTTTGACTTGTGTACGATATATGTTCTAGCCTTCCTCGCGACAACCGCTCCCCCCCATCGCCCTCTTCATCACGCTAAACCCAGTGTAACGATAAGTACGAGTTCGTCGTCGAGCGTACCGAGCAAGACAACCGCTACGACGGGTACAACAGCAACAAGTGTCGCTAAACCCTCGTCAAAACATTCGGTTCATCCTCAAAGTGCAAATCACGCGTTCAACGCCGCCTCTGGTACCATCATCAGCAACAGCAGTAGCAGCAGCAGCGGTACCGTAGCGAGCGGTGGCAGCGTTAAACCGGCGAGCCAATTAACCCCGGCTAAAACGGCGCGGGGAAAAGCCGCGGCCGCCGCCGCTGCCGCCGCCGCCGCCGCCACCGCCGCCACCACTGCAGCTGCTGCTTCTTCTTATACTTCGCTGCCATCGTCGGCCAACACCACCACAACAATCACAACTCCTCGCCCCGCTGTCGCTGTCGTTGACCAACACCCATCCAAATCATCATCCTCCGTCGACAATCGAAACGCGTATCGAGCCACTGCTGCCGCTGCCGTTCCTCCTTCTTCTGCTAACGCCGGCCTGCAAGCTAGTAAGTAGCTAAAGCTTCTGACCAGCACGCATCGTCGTATCCAGAGAGCTCTCCGTCCGTACCGCGCACCATCTCGACTCTTTCGACTAATCGTCTGTCATATAGTAAATCATTGCCCTCTTTTTCACACTACATCTAAATTATATATATATATATGATACATTTGGTCTCGACACTCGTTAACTAATGGGAAATGCATTACCAATCGAGACTCTGTTGTCGCAGCTTTCATGGCCTTTCAAAGGTTCCGTATTTGAAGGTTTTATTTTTAAATAATTATTTTCATGGTGCAAACTACTGGAAATAGCGTTAGATGTCGTAGAAATATATGTTAAGGGGTAGAAAATTCTTCTACTGAACTACTTCTTATCTCGTTTATATAACATTTACTTCTTTCTTAACGTTTTGTATGTTATTTTATAAAGTAGAACGAAAATTATATTGATTAGTAATTTTTTAAGCATCACATTTATGTTTAAGATTGATCGAGTCACCGGTTTTGTCTCTATAAGCCTTCAACGTGAACCTATAAACGGCCATTCAGTGTATTTCTCGCTTCGACCACCAGGGTCGCATTGTTGATCCGTGTTTTTCCGAGTAAATAAATATTTCTCTCTTTCTTTCGTAATAAACCGCTTTTCTCGCTAGGCATCTCTCTGTCAATTCTCACTCTCTTTTTCATCTCGACTCGCACTCAATAGCGACCTTCTATTCTCGAGTTTCCGTAACTTCTGTTTATCTGTCTGTGTCTGAACATTTTCGCTGTAACTACTACCATTCCACTTGCCACTGTCTCTTCTACTTGTGAATCTCTGTCGCTCTCTATATCCTCGATGTGCATATATGGCTGTTGTCGCTTTTACCAATTGCCGAGGATTATTTTCCAATTGTTTGTTCCTCGAAAAGATTCCCAATCATGTTTATCTCCTGTCGTACTCCCGAGTTATCCTACTCTCTGTTATAATGTTCGTGCGATCTTTGGCTGTCGTGTTATTATTGTGCGTAAATATCCGTCGTGTGACTTTTTCATACACGTACAAACACTCATTACTCAGTATACGACGGTACAAAAAGATGTATATATGAAAACGACGAAACCCACACGTCACTGTTTATTAGAATATCAAATTTTATATACACATAGATGTATATCATATGCTCGTTTGTAGCTCTGCGCTCTTTCCGTATGTATTTGTATGTCGACATCAAAATTCGGTAATTTTTAGTCGAATGAATAAATAAATAAATAAATAAATAAATACATGATTCGACAAAATGCCTAATTCTGATTGAGATGATGTATCTATCTAGTTCCGTATGTACTTTGTATGTAACCGTAGAGTATGTGAGTAGTAATACTTTTAAATTAAAAAGAAAAAAAAAACAAGTTTCTTTATAGGCATCCACGTAATTCGCTGTGCATCTTGGCCAAATTTGTTATTTCCGTTGCTCGAACTCGACGATTCTGGTAAAAATGAAGAACCTGCGCCGCATGGCTTGAAATTGCATGTCAAAAGTAATCTAAGAAAGAGTTTTCGTGTTATTTCAAGAAGATTAGTTGAATAATTGGAAACATTGTTGACGCGAGACGTCGAGAACGAGCGGGTGCGCGGCCAGATGAGAGAGAACTGCGCGGTAACTACCGCGACTCCTCGAATAAGCCTCTGGCGTTGTTAATTCCAGTGACGGCGGAACCCCAGGTGAACGGCGACGCTACGGGCGGAGAGTCGAGCGTAGCGTCGACACCACCCTCGCAGAGCGCGGGGAGCGTCGTCTCGGCACCGATCGCCGCAACCCACGTGGCACCGTGGATCGACGACGAACCAGTGGTCAAGAGCCCGCCGGAACCCACGCGCGTAAAGTCACCGGAACAGATGATAATGCGATCACCGGAGCCGGTAAACTGGACGGTACCACTCGACACCGGAAAAACATTCACTGTTACCCAAAACGTGAGAGAAGGTAGGTGATTATCGTCTGTACGGACGTGATATTGATATGGACTGCGAATAGTTATTTAATAATTATTTGTTTATCAAAGGGGAGCCTCTGACAAGACCACATAGCGAGGCAAAAACTTGGGGAGCATCCTCGCTGTCGTCGGCACCCCAATCAGCCCCACCCGAGCTCGCGCACAAATTCCAACAGCACTCTCAACACTCGGGATACAAGTCACCGGAGAGCGAGAGCGTCTCACTCGGGAGCTTCAGCGGTCTGAACGGCCACAAAGATCTCGATTCCGAGAGGGACAGCCCTTTGCCATCTAACGTACACAGCACACCAACGCCGACTCAGAGTGAGAAGGTGTGTATCGTCAAAGTAATTATGCGAATCTGGTAGAAATTTAATTGAAACCTCAATACACTATATTTTTTAAATAAACCTAAAGCAATCGACAAAGTAACATATTTTAGGGTTTATCCATAACATTTGCTTAATTTCCGAGAAAATGGGAAAGAAATTCCTAAGCAGCATGATATTACATCAGTTTAATATAAAAAAAAAATGTTATGAAATTTATGTTTGTCGTTTGGAACAAAAAATGGTTTATTTAAATTGATGTAGCTTTGTTTTCTTTTGTTTTTTTTTTCTTAATCATCCAAACATCTCAACTATGCTTATTCCATAAGGCTTCAACTATGGTGCAATGATTCGCTGATTTTTAAGTCTGATACTTGATTTTCGCAAAGTTTGCATTAATTAAGAAAAAAATTTACTTGGAGCTTACTGAATTTAATTAGAGCTAACTGATTTTAGTTGGTTCAAACCAAATGGAATCACGTTAAATTAAATATAATCGAGCTAACTGAAAAGAGTTGGCTCCATCTCAAGTGAGGCTCGATATCGCTAAGCAGAGTGTGTGCATGTACGTGTCTGTGTGTATTGTAACCGTACTTTCTTCAAAATACACAAGCGCAGACTGATTGTCACAAAACGCTCGTGCTTTTTCCCGTAGGATGACGGCCATACGGAATAAAATATTATGAGAAACACGAGGCTGGCTCGACTAACAATAAGTTGCAACTTTGGTGAATCGTAGAGGGGATGCGTCAGTCAAAGGATTTCGTAAATTGAATTGCAACACTTTAATTGAGAAGCGGGAACAAAATAATGAGTTTATTCACAAATTAATATTGGAAAGAAGTCACCAATCTCGAGAGCACGGCTGCGAAGCAACATACAATAACGTGCTCTGTTCCCGTTGACTCAACAGCCCAAAATATTTCCACAAAATAACTTAGACACTAGAGTAATTCATTTTAACAGACAAGAATCGATACGGGGTTTATCTGTCACACGAATGACTGACACAAATTCACTCAAACTAAAAGATCTGTCTGTTAATGAAAGAGCTCAATTCAACTGTCAAATAAAATAAAATCTTGAATCTAGTTAATGACCAACGGTAACTCTCAAGGTCTACTAACGGAAAATAAAAATTTAGATTAATTCAGAGCAAATTCCCTCTTTCGCGCAATTTCTCTCGATAATTTACACTTCCACCTAACTTAACTCAAGAGACTACTAAAATTCCACAAATAGACGCTCTGTAAAGCAGAAGCTTACAAGAACAAAGAGAGACGCCATCCAGAGACTAACGGTTTTCTCAATGACAAAAATGTGACGTCACTCGAAGTTACATATTCCAGCCGTACTTTTCCTCTAACTTAGCCGTATGAATTCTCACGCGCTGAAATTTATAATGACACAATAAATGGAAACGCTTCGGCGATCCTTAATTTCACGAAAAGCGGATTTAAAGAAATGTTAGTACCCAGCGGTAGCTATGCGACCACAAATAGCGAAGACAATACAAACCCGCCCGATTGCGGGCCGTCACGACAATATCGCTCGGGTTTCTCGCCACAATTAATCTAGAATTCCAACAACTCAAACCAGAGACGAACTACAGCTTTACCGAGGCTTCGCAGTAACTGGAGCCTCACGAAAAAAACCTCGCAGGCTCGGTCAGAATCGCGATTGGCAGAAGTCGCTTTCTGGTACAACGGACATGGTCGCAATGTTCTATCTCTTCAATATGCAACGCAAGAGTCTCCGGGAATTCGATACTTCTCATGGGTGCCATCTACTTCCCTCGCGATCTCAGCTACTATTCGCCCCCTGTTGCAAATTACAATACTCAAGGGGCGTGTGTGCCACGAGCGTCTTTTTAATGTGACTTCAGCCCGCTCTAGAGTTTGGCGGTGATACCGTTGCTGCGGAGGCGACGATAAGATCGCCAAACGATCGAGAGTAACATAAAACTAAGAGAAAATCGAACGAAATTAATAATCTATCCGGTACACTATTAAAAATGCTCTATTAGATCACCCAGGGGGGATCTCTATCGAGAGTTAGGAGGCCGCTCACTGCTCCGTCTGTACGAGTAATAGATACTTAGCTCTTTTGTGAGGGGTGGGAAAGAACCCCGTCACAAGACAAGGGTTGAGGACCCCTTAAACTCAAGATACCCTCGTCCGACGAAAATGTCGTTCATCCGGAAGCATGACTTTATCTCGCAAGGTGACGATAACCAGTAGGTCATCAAAATAAATCTATAGCAAAATTCCAGAGTATTGCATACAACCAACCCAGGTCATTTACAGGACATTACTTTGACAAATCATGCTTACGTGTAAGCCTTGCCTTTCTCCTCGGACCTCCTGAAATCGAAAAAAACGATCGCGGAACGGAAATGCTTATGGACAAAGAAGACTCAGGCTCTTTTTCCGATTAACGCCTTTATTAATATTATAATTATTACCCCTCTCAGGGCCGAGAGAGTCGATCACAACCTAACCGCCTCACTCCATCTGTGTCGCCCACCAAGCTCATGGGGGTTCCGGACTCCAGCTAGGATTGTATCCACACTCTCTGCAATTCCAACACCGGAATCTCCTCTCGCCGGTCATGGTCTTGCTCATGGTCTAGCGGCTCGTCAATCACCTCCCTGGCCGGTTTCGGCGGGCCACACAGTCATCTCATCCACGGGGTTTATCTCTGCCGCTGCCCATGGCTCCTCCTCTCTTTCAACCAACTGCAGGACCTCTGATCCTCTCGAAGTGGTTGGTGCGAAGGATCCTTCCCGGACTTCCTCGAAGGTGACGACGTTCCTCTTTTCTGGGCAGACACCTGGCACGTCCTTACACCCCATATCGCCGTCCCACGACCCATGAACCACTTCGTGGACGTACTTGCCCAGGATCACCAACGTCTCCCGACACATTCTTGTCCGACTTTTCACCTGCTAGCTCGGGGCCATCTCCATGTTCTTCTTCGGGAACATTCTCCTATAGCGGGGAGCGAAACATTCAAAATCTTCAATTGACATTTTCGTGGTGCGTTCCGTCTTGGGATTGTCCAAATGATGGAACACGACTCTATTAAAAAAGAATCCGAAAAGGGCCATGATATTTTGTTACAAGCTTTACAGCTACGTTCTGTGTAGCTTTTGACAGAATTCTCTGCCTTTTCAACACGCGATCTCCTACACAAAATTCTCTTTCGCGACGGTGATGGTTGCATTGAGACGCTTACCTTTGATAAGCTTTATCGAGTCGTGTCATCTTTTATCGGACAAACTCGAACTCACGCATTCGCTCGGACCACTGCCCACAAGATAGCGATAGCAGCTGAGATAGCATAATCGAAACTCGGCTAAATATTCATCCTAGGCGCGATAATTATCCCCGAGAGACGAGACAGCCTCATGGCTTTGAGTGAGCGATTTACGTGTTTGAATGAATTTGCCTGCGAGTGATATGGCGGCGTAGTGGCGTGTAAACATCGATTGGTCACCATCGCGCGTAAGCTTCGATTTATAAATTCAGTGCGAATATCAGTGAACAATACCTGCGGCGTTACGCACCGAGAGAACACCAGTTCCTCTAAGGCTTTACCGATTTCCTTACCGGTGGCTTTGCAAAGTGGATGACACTCCGCTCACTTTGTGAATACTAGATCTTAAATCACGAAAACGTACGTGAAGCCAAATATACGCGGCGGAAACGGTCTCATAATATCTGTGACTACGACGGTCCACGGTTCATTGATTATTTTCCTAACAATTAGTCCCAGCGGCAGCCTTTGTTCAACCTTAATCCGCTAACAAACCGCAGTGTTTCACGTATCGAATTACGTTGCGCATCATTTCCGGCCTAAAATACAAGTGAAAAATCCGCTGATACGTTTTCTCTATTCCAAAATGCTTGGCTTGGGAATGTCGTGATTTTCGTGGAGAGCCGTAGATCGATCATTGCGGAATCCGCAGCGTCGAGGAACCCACGGATTCCAGATTCGCGAGCTCGGCAACAATGAACGCTCGGATAGCGATAGCGGCCGATAATAATGCTTGGCAAGATAGCTGCGTTCGATACGGACAGCAATTCGGTCTAATTCCTCAAAAGATCAAATCTCATGACGCTGAATCACGATTTGCAGCCGCAGGAGCATATTTTGGTAAGCATAACTGAATTGCTTACACGCGGTCAACGGATATACCACGGGATTTAGCTGCGCCCAACGATATGTAAGATAATCCAAAATAGTTTCGTATAAAAATTTACCTAACGTGAGAAGCCAGTATTTAATTTCCGAAGGAACTAACGTAACGTGAGAATTCCCAATGGAAAGCAAAGCTCGACGACGTGCGAAGCGATTTGATCCACGCACGAATAAAATCTCGCGCTCGAGCCCCAAACGCGTACGCCGGTCACCCGCGACGGGAATGCCCACGCATTACCAAACGCGCCCACGAAACGCTCGTACTTTTTGCCGCAGGTCGCAAGCCAGGTGGGATAAAATATCTTGAGACAAATTTAATTTACGGTCCGAGAAATTCGAGGCCGACTCGGCTATGATGCAACCGTGGGGAATGTTAGAAGAGGCGGGTCAGTCAGAGGGTTTCGTGAATCGAATGGCATCACGTTTATTGCGAAGTAATTCAACAGTGAAATAAAATAACATCTTGAATCTAGTCAATGGCTAACGGTAACTCCCAAGCCTTACTATCGAGTAATAAAAATTTGGATTAATTCATTGTAGATTTCCCCTATCTCGCAATTTCTGTCGATAATTTACACTTCCACCCGACTTAACTCAACACACTACAAAAAGGCCACAAATAAACTCTCTGAGAAGTAGGAGATAACAAGAACAAAAAGAAACGCCATAAGACTAACGGTATTCTCAATGGCAAAAATATGATGTCACTCGAACTTGGATGTTCCGGACGTGTTTTTCCTCCAACTTAGCCAAATGGGCTCTTAGCCACTGAAATTTATAATAATACAATAAATGGAACACCTTCGGCAATCCTTAATTTATTGAGAAACGAATAAAAATAAATTTTAGTACCGGATCGTAGGTGTTTATGATAATATCGCTTGGATTTCGCACCACACTGAATCTAGAATTTCAACAACTCAAACCAGAGACGAACATCGCCCTCGCCGGGGGTTCGCACTATCTGGGGCCTCTCAAGAAAAATCTCGTAATGACCCAGAATCGCGATTGGCAGGTGTCGGTTTCACATCCAACAGACACGGTGGCAATATTCTACCTCTTCGATACGCAACGTTAGAGTCCCCGAGAATTCGTCACTTCTCGCGGTTCGTGTGTGCTATCTCCAACCCGCGATCTCAGCTACTCTTCGCCTCCTGTCTCTTCACATCTCAGCTACTCTTCCCCCATGTCTCCTCATATCTCAGCTACTCTTCGCTCCCTGTCTCTTCACATCTCAGCTACGCTTCCCCCATGTCTCTTCATATCTCAGCTACTCTTCGCTCCCTGTCTCTTCACATCTCAGTTACTCTTCGCCGCGATTTTCGACACTCAACGGGGGAAGGGAGAGCAGTCCTCACCCGCGTCTTAGAATTTGCAATGTAAAGGTTGTGTAAGAATTTACCCCACAGAAGCATGGCAGCGAATACACCAACGTAGTCCCCGCAACGATGAAAAGATCACGAGCTGACGATGGTGGCCTGTTTATCTTGGCCAGAGGGTGAGATGTAAAGATGATCTAGGAATATGCTCTAGACAAGAGTGCTGACATTCCCATGCTGAAACAAAGCTCTATCTCGTTACATGGAATATCTCTCCCGGTGTGTACGCCACACCTTGATCGATGGTGTCTTGACGTTGTAGCGAAGCTTCGCCCCGCTGTAGAGTTTGATGGTGATGCCGTTGCTGTAGAGGCGGCGATAAGATCAGCGCACGCTCCGGAAAATCATGAAAATAAGACAGAACCGAAAAAAATTGATAATCTGTCCAGTACGCTATCTAAAATACGCGGTTGGATCACCTCGGGGGGTCACTATCGAGTGTAAGGACGTCATTCACTGCTCTATCCGTACGAGAGCTGGATATTTAGCTCTTTTGTGACGAGTGGCTAAAATATCCGGTCACAGTATGTAAAATAGCAATGAAAATTTGGAACGTCTATAGTTCGAGAACGGCTTCAGTTACAGTGCTGAAATTTTATAAAGCAGCGTGACCTCTCTATTTACTTAAACCGTTCTCGAGTTATAACATTTAAAAAAAGATAAAAATGCGAGCTTTTATCAAATCTAAATCGCTTTTGCCCAAATTCAATATCAAAAGTCGTATCGGTTCATTCAAGTTTCATGCGAAATTTAGCTCGACATTTTTTCATACAATTTAAAATCCCGTAAAATATGAATCCTCTAACGGATTCTTATAAATTTACCTTCAAGATTTTGCACAAAACCACAACAGAAAGTATCGATATTTGATACACTGAACTGAATTTTCTACTTTTGGATCTTGTTTGTAAATTCAACAATTTCCGACCGATTCAACTAAATGTTTTTAAATATTAGTTCATGTGTGCAAAAAGTGTTAGCCCATCAACTTAAAAATTGTACGAAATATAATAGCATTAACATTTTTTAATTCAGTCTTATAAAATTTGGATCATCAATTAACAAAAAAAAAATGTTTTTCAAACACGGAAAATATATCGAATAAAAAGGGATGACTGCACCCGCTGCACCTTAATTTAAAAAAACAAATAGGAATAAGCTTGAGATTTGGTTTCATCATAATCATCATTACATTGTAAATAATTTTTTATCGAATGTAGCTGGCACTGAGATAACTCAAGATAACTGTTATTATTATTTTTTACCCTTCACAAAGCTTTTTGTATGAAGAAACCAAAATGGATCAACAAACTTCCCCACAGAAGTGGATATGTGAAAGGTGAAAAATAATGAGAAAGCCACGTGCAAGCTTCTACTTTGCATCCTTTTTAACTTTGTCAAGGGTCCAAAATAGGGGGAAAAAAGTTGTTTCTATATTTTACGATCCAATCCAGTTGGAGATTTCCTGCTGATAACAAGTTGAATCAAGTTTTTTTGTTGAAAACTAAAAAATTTAGTGCAAAAACAACAAAAGGACAAAAAAATATCAGGGAAATCAAGAAACAAATAAACCGGCTATAAGTTCGATGCAATTGTGCCTCTGGTTTTAAGGGAAGGTTTATCATTATGTCTCAAGTAAATGTTTGAAGCGTACATATTAATAACAATTGTGAATTAATAATACTAAATGAGTTATGCCTGTTCCAACAGAGTTCCATCATAGCTGGCGTGGAGGAAATCCCTAAGGAAGAGCCCCGAGTGACCGCAGATCCAGTCGCTGCGAAACCAGTCGCTGGAACGAATCTTAGATGTCTGGATGACCCGGTCTTCGAGTTCGAGCGGGGAAAGAGCCTGGAAAGCACTGGCAATGCGTTGCCATCGACTACGACAGCGACAACGTCCGGCGTTCCTCCGGCGTCGGTACCAGGAATACCGGTGCAAGCGGGCTACAGAGTTCTCGAAGCGGAAAGTCCTCCACCAACGGGAACGTCAGGCGTAGGTGCTGGTAGTTCGTCCGGTTATCACGTCCTAGAGGCACCTGCCCTGAGTCCCGGCTCGGCTCAACGCTCGGTGGCGAGCGACGTACTCGAGAAGGCTCGCAATCGCTTCGACAAATTCTGGGGCAAAGGCGGCCCGGAGAATCAGGCTTAGACTTATTATTAACACACACACAGTTAGGCTAGATCGAGAACGCATCGTCGAGCCGTCGATGAGCTACGCACGGAGCGAAGTTCCAAAAACAAAAAAAAAACAAAAAAACAAAAAAACAATAATAATACAAACATAATTCGTAAAAAGAAGAAATCATCATCCGAGCACAGTCCTCGAGAGACTTTCTTCCTGATAGAGCGTGAAGAATAGTTTTTATTTTCATTTAGTTCTTTTCGACGATGAGCAACGCTAATTCGTTTTGTTTTGGCATGGTTTTTAAGAAAGTATCACGCTGTATCAGCTCGAGACTGCGAACGGAGTCACCGTCGCTACGAAAATGAATAATCAGTTTAAAACTAGATAGCGTTGCACTATGAGAAATTGGGGAAAAACATACATAATAATTGAAGCGAACCAACGCAGAATAAGGAGAAGAGAGAACGGCGAAAGGAGGAAAGTGATAGCGAACTGATACGTTTGGAAATCGGAGATCCATTTATTCCTCTTTCAGTAGCTAACTCTTTCATTATAATGTCAGTTTATTTATTATTAACGATGACTATATGAATATTTTAAAAATCAGGAACGTAGGGAATATTATTAAAAGTCGTTATAAACTATTTTTAATACCATTCCTGCATTTTTTCATTAAATACATTCATAAAACTTTCATCAGTAAGACATAAATAAATATTTCAAGCAGAAAATAAAAACTGAAAGAGGATTAAATCGGTAGGACATCGCAAATACGATTCATCCGCTCGGCTACTTCTAGAAAACGAGGTAAAAAGGACGATGTGATCAAGAAAAAGTGTACGAACGAGGGAAGAGACATTTCCTAAAGCGGATTATGATAATGATGATGAAGCTGTTAATGCTGACGCTGCTGTTGCCGCTGTTGCTGCTGCTCTTGCGTACTGCGTTAGTACCACATTCCGTCTGATGATTTTATTCGATATATAAAGCGCGTTTATTTGACCGCCGTCGTTTCGATAAGATGAGGTTAAGGAGAAACGCTTTTTTACTAGACCCTTCGAGGCATATCTCGATATAAAAAAAAAGAAACAGTGAGAGAAAAGAAGAAAAATAACGAGGAGTCCAAATATCGTCGCACATTCCGTCTAAATTTCCTACAATCATTCGCTTGCAATCGTTTAATATCTGTTTTTTTTTAAATGAACTTAACCGTTCGATGCTTCTTAAGCGTGAGGAGAAAATATGAACAAATGAGACGAATGAAAAATGATAAAATAGAGACGAGGAAACGGATGGACAAAGTTTCAAGAGATTTATCTCTAGCCCTCACTCACGCGCGCGTAAGACACACCAGTACACCACACTCCATCCAGATCCACGTCCAAAGTCCAAAAAAAATAATAAAATAAAATAAAATCAACCAACCGTAGCAAACTGAAGGATTATGAAGAATCGAAGTAAAAAAATAATTTTAAAACTATTTAAAAACACGAACTAAAAAACGACTGATGTGGGATAGAGTCGGTGAACGTAGCAGAACTCAGGATGCCCGCTAATTAGCGAAACGGAATTTGAGAAGATAGACGGGAGACGAAAATTGAAGAAAAAAAAACAACAAAAAAATAGCAGAGATGAAAAAAATGAGAAAAAAGAGAAGTCGTCGGTGAAAGTGGGACTGACGATGGGAAGACTGGCTGCACCCTGAGCTTTCTTCGTTTTTTATAACATTTACACCCTGGTCTCTCTCTCTCTCTCTTTGTCTCTCCCTCGTCGGGAGCGTTCAATAGATTATAGCGTTACCCGCCAGGATAAGAGGTGCGGAATAATCCAGATAGCCATAAATTTGAGACACTTTTGTGTTTGTTTTTAAATTTCTTTAATAAACTCTTTTCTTTATTCTGCCAATGAGTTCCGTCGCTACGTGAGAGGTGACTCGACGTCGTTCGATAAAAAAGAGAGCACCGGTTGGAAAGCACCTCGCGAGCTTACACTGCCCGTCCGAATTTTTTAGATACCAGACTTCACGAATATAATGAATTACAAAAGAAGGAAAGTGAATAAGAAGAAGGGGAAGACGAAAAAGAAAATGCGGATTTTAGCACTGGTATTATAATCATTGATTCACCTGTCATCTTATTTCATATTGAATGCGCGTATTTATAAATTAAAACAAAATAATAATCATCAATAATTTAAAAAAAATAGAGCTCGGAGAACGGTGCGTGAAGGTGAAATTCCGTGCTCGAGCTGTGCTGATATGTTTATAATTATTGCAACGCTTGCTGGGAGTATAACTGTCTAAACACGAGAGAATCTAGGATATTTCGATTGTAAAACCTGCGAAAAGAGAAGAAAAAGATGTGCGTTCGAGAGACGTGCTGGCCACGTTTTATCGTTAATTATAAAAAATCCGGAAATTGGTATGTTGCAAATGCGATGGCTAGTGGGTGTTATACGCGATAACAGAGAGAGAGGGCTGTATTTTTTAGTGAATCGCCCGGTTGTGACAATTGTCGTTCGTTTCGGGCTATCGTTGATAAAAACGAAAGAAAAAGCAAAAAGCATAAACGGTTATTAAAGAAAACAATACAAAAACGACTATAGAAATATCGTCGAACGAACGACGCGCTAATTGTTCGCGGATTCGAAGCCTACGAGACAAGGGGCAATCCGGGATTTCGTTTGCATTCCCGCCTTAGTCTGTACGCCTATTACAACAAAGTATATAGATAGATTCATATTATAATACGATACGACGATTATATACGATATACGAGTATATGCATATCGCAATGTGTGGATATATATATAATCGTGCGTACGTAAAACAAAAAAAAAACAAAAAAAAATAGAAATGGGGTGTCCCAGGGTGTCCCAGAATTGTGTGCTGCAACTTAAGGTACATAATTAATATGTATTAACGGTGGATTAATTAATAAACAAATAAGAAGAACCCCACGGCTTCGCGAGAGTCTCGACGTTTTAACTCTTGCGTAAATTCTGGGATACACTGTATATATATTATATATATTTATGTGAATATATATATATATATAAATATAAATATATATATATAAATATATAATACGATTGAATTCTTGGTGGCTGTAGGAGAAATGTGATTTGCGGGAGTTTGAATGGGTTAAGACGAATGGGGTCCGAACTGTTTTGCCAAAATACGAGAGAATCGCGAGGAGCCAAGGCATATAAGTATTGTTGATTTAATGTTTATATATATATGATATTGTCAGAGTTTAAGGTACGAGGTTGAAGACCGTTTATCGGGAAGGAAAAAAAATGAAATAATGATTTTTTAATATACAACGAATATGTGCGACTCGACAAACGTTTTATTATATTCTATTCTTTTATTTTACACTTGCGTTTTTCGAGAAGCGCGAGAATGTTTTTTTCTGCTTGTTCTCTAGCGTATGTATGTAAATACATGAGAATACGTAAATTATTAATCGTATATTGATAATGTAACGCGAGATGCTGTATTTTCCGTGAGCTGTGGATTATTGAAGTTCGTTTGGGCAGAGACGAAAGTGGTAAATATCTCGTATAGAAGAAAACTCGGCTTGGCCAGGGTATTATAATCTTGTGATCGGAGATCGACGGGTCTTCTCATATTTTGCAAAACAGTGTCCGGGTACGATGAAATAAAAAATTAATTTTTGAATTAAACAACTTTTTTAAACAAGCATGACCGACGATAACAGCGGCGCAATAAAAAAAAAAACAAATAACCAATAAAAATAAAAAGACAAAAAAAAATTCTCTGTCCGAATGGGTTTTTTTTCTCGTACACTCGGAAATTGCGATTCGTAGGGAAGGATAAAACTTTACTATCATATTGGAGAATATTATGGCTATATATATATATTATATAAATATATATTATATATTACTAGAAATTGAAATACTCGTAATAAAGACACGCCGACGCTTCCTGTGACTCGATATCTTTTTTATTAATAACGAATTCCTCCATAATTATTTCCTAATTCTCTATACAATAGAAAATTATAAATGACAATAACATGTTATGGTTACTGCGCATTCTTCAATATATAGGACCTTCATCCAAATTGTCGTCGTCGTCGTCGTAGCCTTCTCCGTTATCAAAGTAATTGTTAACGTAATCCGTATCGTCCTCCATCTCCTCGTCTATTTCTTCTACTTCTTCGCCTTCGGCAGCTTCGGTCTCCTCTTTATCTTCGCCCTCTTCCTCTGCCTTGCTGTCTTCCTCTACGTCGCTCGGCTGCGTATCTTCCTTCTGCTCCAATTCCTGGAGCTTCTTCTCAATATCGACGTCCTTCTTTTTCTTTGGAGGATCCTTTATACCTTTTCCTGCCTTACGCTTACGAATACTAGGTTTGAGCTCGTTCGGCATTCTATTCCAGTCGTATCTTTCTACGTAACTCACTTTATTAGTCACCATGTCTTGATACCTGTCGGAATAACGCTCTATGTCCTTCTTGATGATAACAGATTGTACGCTGTAAGGCGATTCTCGAATGTACTCCGCAAAGTCTCGTTTTATCCCCAGCAGGTACGATAAATCTGTGGTGAGATCAAAGGGGGTGGGTTTGTATTCGAGCAAAGGATATTTCGCTGGTGGTTGTAAAACTGGAGGCGGGAGCGCATCGCCTTTACCAAAACCTAGCTGCTCGCTGCTGATCGACATAGAGGCTTTGCCTCTTCCTCTACCACGACTCGCCATGACTTACATCAACTTACAGCAGATATAAGAGGGAAGAAATGACGAATTATCGACTCACGCCTTTTCCTTGATAGTTTCTCGAGTCCCGGTTTTCTGGAGCTCTGATTGCTTCGCGACAAAGGCTTTCTTGTCGTAGATAACCTTCACAACGAGAGAACACGACGGACACGTTGCCTCCTCCTCGCCGGCTATCAGATCCTCTCGCGATATTTGAAACTGATCGCCACAGGGACAGGGATAACAGTATATGTCCTCGTCCTCGTCGTACTCGAAATCCTCGATCTCCACTTCGTCGTGGTAGACCGTCATGCTCTTCTTTTACGCAGCGACAATATTGTTAGCACTGCACCTCCGTTTGGCATCTGGCAAGTCTGGCCTGTGATCCATTAGGGTTATGTTATGTGTGAGAAAATTGTCCGCAGTCAGTGATACCAGTGGCGTGCAGTCATCAATATTGGCAATTAACAAAAAAGAAAACTTTAACTGTTTACAGATTATTATAGCGATTTCCATGAATCTTGGTTATGAGTTCAAGATTTAAGCTCATTGCCGACGCAAATGTTATACGATTGTATTCGAGCGAATATTATTATAGCGTATAACGGATTAATAAAATGAGCAACAATACATTTAAGCGTTTATAGTAAAAAAATGTTTAAATAATAATAATAATAATAATAATAAAGCAGAGATAACAACAAGATTTTCCATTGGGACACCTTAGAAGGTACTCGCAGGATTGTACTTTACACTTCGTGTTCTGAGGCTATGTTTCTAGTGTTATGTTTCTGTTGGGTTTTATAGCTTGTACATACCAGGTGTATGCATAAGTTTTTTCCGGTTTTTTGGTAAAAAAAAAACACGTAATTTTCAAGGGAAATTAATTTTTGTTTTATTCAAAATATTGGCCATCGGCTTCTACACATTTCGCCCATCTTTCAGGTAACTTATAAATACCATGCCAGAAAAATTGCTTGTCTTTTGCGGCAAACCATTCGTCGAGCCATTTTCCAACTTCCTCGAAATTGCTGAAGTGCTGCTCTGGGAGCGCGTGCCCCATTGATGCGAAGAGGTGATAGTCAGATGGCGCCAGGTCTGGCGAATACGGCGGGTGCGGAAGGATGTCCCATCCAAGCGATTTCAAGGTGTCTTTCACTGCTTTTGCTGTGTGAGACGGCGCATTGTCGTGTAACAAAATCACTTTGCCATGTCTTCTGGCCCATTCCGGTCGTCTTTCGATTAATGCGTGGTTTAAATTAATAATTTGTTGGCGATAGCGTTGTGTATTAACGGTTTCGCCGGGCTTCAAGAGTTCATAATACACAATACCGCTCTGGTCCCACCAGACACAGAGCATGGTCTTCTTGCCGAAGCGATTTGGCCTTGGTGTTGAAGGACCGGCTTCGCCAGGTGAAAGCCACGATTTTTTCCGCTTCGGGTTTTCAAAATAAATCCATTTTTCGTCACCCGTCACAATTCGATGCAAAATTGATTTCCTTTCGTGGCGCTGGAGCAGCACTTCACAAGTGACTTTGCGATTTTTTATTTGACGTTCATTCAAATCGTGTGGGACCCATTTACCGAGTGTATTGATCTTCCCCATTACTCGTAAACGTCTGCTGATTGTTTCTTGTGACACATGTAATGCTTCTGCTAATTGCCGTTGAGTTTGAGTTGGGTCATCATCCAATAACTCCTGCAATTGCTCGTCTTCGCATTTTTGTGGTCTACCAGAGCGCTCACTGTCTTTCACATTGAAATCACCACTTTTAAATTGTCGAAACCATGTCTCACATGTTCTAATCGATGGAGCGTGTTCACCATATGTTTCTACCAGCAAACGTTGACTTTCAGCAGCCTTTTTCTTTTAATTAAATAAGAAAAGCAATGCGTGCCGCAAATGTTCTTCTTCAGGCACAAAACTCGACATGATCACTGAACGATAAAACAAAGACGCTAGTTTTTGGCGGACTCAACTTATGTGTGTTGTTAGGTTAATGTCAGACGAACAAAATGACGTATGTGTCAAATTAATACGCTGCGTACTTTTCGCTGGCGCCATCTCTTAGTTAAACCGGAAAAAACTTATGCATACACCTGGTAACATTCAAATAATTTAAAGTTTTGTTGATGAATCTTTATTAACATGATAAAAATAAATAACATTTTTTTTTTTAAATAAAATGTATGGATGGTATAACGGAATTAATTAGGAATATGAACGATCTGGAAAGTAATAAACAAAAAAAATGTACCATCAAACGTTGTTAACAGCGCTAATTTACAAATGATTAATAATTTATTCGAAAAATTGGACTATTAACATCGAATCATTACATTTATATCAGTAATATTCAGCATTGGATTTGAAACCATAATGGCTTATGTGTTACGTTCGAAGCAGAAGACTAAGTAACGTGGAACGTAAGTAAATCCCTGTAAGTAAAGCGCACTATTATTTTAGAAATAGGATAAGTTGAAAGAATAAAGTAGACGTAAATATCTTGTGTTGTAGAAAGAAAACAACATTCAAATTTATTCAGTAAATTCATTCATTCGATCATACACACACATACTTACAATTTTTGTGGAAATGTCGTAACAAAGCTTATATTTATTACAGTCCAATAATATTTTATCACTTATATATACAGGGTGGCCGATTTATCTGAAGACATTGAAATATTTCGAAAACTACGCATCGGATCAAAAAAAGTTCCGAATAAAATTTGTTCGCCTGGAAGGGGGTCATCCAATGATATGAAAGTCGACCCCTCACCCATACCCCCTGGGGTAGGAGCAACTTTGAAATCGTAAATGGGAACCCCTATTTTTTATTGCAGATTCGGATTCCCCATAAAAAAATAAGTTACTTTTATCTGAAACATTTTTTTTCGATTCGTGATAGATGGCGCTGTAATCGCAAGGGACCTGATTTTTGCGAATATCTCGAGAAATTACACATCGGATCGAAAAAAGAAAAAACACATGTTTCATTTTTCAAAAAGCTATTCAGCGATACGAAACTCGATCCACCCTCCCCCCATCCCTCCGTCTTTTTTCTTTTTTCGATCCGAAGTGTAATTTTCAATAATTAATTAAATATTTTCAATAATTTTAAAAGGCGTTTTAGGCTTGTGAAGGGCGTTTAGTGAAAAATGAAATGAATGGTTTAGTTGAAAATAAGAAATTTCAAGCCTTATAACTCGAAAAATACTTTATTATAGCGTTTTGAAAAGCTCTCGAGATAAGCTACAAGAATATGCAATAAAAGTTGGGGGTTCCATTTAAAAAATTGCAGGTGACCTCCACGTGACCTTGACAACGCTATTCAAGGTCATACTAATACCACTGTCTGATGCGTCATTTATAACCCTAAAACTTTTGTATGAAAAACTTTTTTCGAAAATGCGTATTTTTCAAAATAAAAAGGGTGGACGGGTGGTCGTACGCACCCTGTATATATATATATATATAATATTGTTGGTTCACTCCAGATAAGCAATAATGTCTTCTTAATAGCGATGCATAATAATATTAATAGTCAACTTAAATTATCTCTGACACTTATGGAATTGAAAACTATACTAATAATTCGCAGGGGACCAACTTGCGACGCACTCTACTACCGAGGTTTGTGAGGACTCGCGGTATTGTGTCCCGGAGACCCAAAACTTTTATACCGTAGATTAAGTGTGTGCTTTGCAACGCACCTACGCGGATCTTCGCTGAACAATTAATGCTTTGGTTGTCGAAAGAAGACTGACGTCCTATTCGCCTGGACATGGATTAGCGAACCCCGGTCAGGAGAAGAAGAGGGCAGTTGATTCTAGAATCAGGACTTGATTCCAATGCAAAGTCCAGCTGTCTCCTCTTTGTTTCTGCCGGACAACGATGGACTCATTCCCAGATGAAGCGAGGAGGGAAGACATTATTGTCCGCTGAGCTGTTTCCTGTCCAGAGCCTGCCGCCTGCCGCGCGACGTGAATTGTGCGCGCCGTGTTCCAGATAAGGAAAGAAGGAAGCCACACCGCATGTCTATCCAGGGGACGAGGGCGATATCTATTCGTGCATACGTGTCGACCACGAACTTGGAAAATTTCAGAGACTCGTGCTCGGAACGTAACACCCTACCCCCTTGGGGTGTCGTCGGGGTCGACGACCTTATTTTAATGCCCTATTTTTATGATATATATATATATCGTGGCATTTACTCGTAGATTTTCACACACATATAGGCATGTATACTTACAAAGTGTGTACATACGTATCTACGCGAAAGGAAACGAAAGGGTGCAGCATATATAGAAAAAGAAACGCCACAACACACCTACACTTATCTCATAGGTACTTCAGAGAAAAAAGGGGAGGGGGTTAAGGTTAAACTTTCAATCACTCGGGATCTGGGCAGGTGGCTTTTCTTTTCCACTTTCGCAACTACGATGCAGGCGGGTTTCAAGCGTCGTCGACCCTGAATCGTACTACTTGTCCCTGTAGAAGTTCGCGCAGTGGCTCTCTGCAGCCGATATTAGCGGCTCCTCCTGGCCCGTCGGCTCATTGATAGGGGCCATCGGCATATCGGCACACAAAGCTTGCCCTCGGTCCCGGAAGAGCGGTTTGGATGATGGGGCTCGCATCACCTGGCGAGCCCTTCTAGACCCTGAAGGAAATTAGTTTCTTGATTCCCGTGTCGTCCTCCCATCTTATGACACGGACCTTGGCCAAGTAATACTAGACTGCGAGTCAGGGGCACGGTCTTATCTACTCCTATATCAGCACATAACTACATTGTGGCAGTATATAGCCTATGGTATATCCAGTCATTTAAGGGTTTACATGGGTTTCGAAGCCAAAAAAAGCATGTTTTCTCGATTTTTTTTCACATTATATATTAATTATTTTATTAAAAATGTGAAGTATATAAAAGAGTAACATTTTAACAGTATTTAAAAAAATTGTCATCCAAAAATGTTGGAAATTCAGCCGGTGGAACCTGGTTTTCGGAGACCCCGAAAAAAAAGTGTCCTCGCGGTGGTCACGATAACTCGTGATAGCTTTATCTACAATTAAAAAACAAAATATTTTCTGTTAGTAAATAAGTATAGCTCGTGATTGAACGAAGGATTTTTTAAAAACTTGAATTTTGAATTTTTGGCAGAGTTGTATGCAAAATAATACATTTTTTGGTACAATTTACATACGTATAGCCTCGTAAAATAAGTTGTAATAGAAACAAAAAAAATTCTTCATTCAATCACTAGTCAATGCTATTTTGAAGAAGTGTGCAAAATTTCAATAAGATCGGTGCATTAGTTTGTGCAAAATCGTGTCCACCGACTTCAACAAAAGTGTTTCGAGAAAAACGCGATTAAAGTTTTAAGTAGAAATAAAACGACGAAACATTTTTTTTTTTAACTCACATAGAATCGTCGATTCCAGCTCCATGTAGTAAAGATCCTGCTGCAGCTGCGATGACCAGGGTATCCTTTTATTCCTGCCTGAGACGAATTCTTGCGTCTCGAGTATAAGTCTTAGCTTTTTTCTCAGCTGTGAGTATACGATGTTCATCCTGTTTTCGCGCGTACTTGTGGCTATTTCGGCCAAGTTTGATGTCCATCCCGTGCAAAAACAGTAACAGAGCTGAAATCTCTTCGTTGAAAGTACAAGCAGCAACTGATGCAGCAATTTCAACTATTTTGGAATCAGCAGAAAGTATTTTTGAGTGATTTTCCAAATTAACTGGTTTATACTCTAATTATTATTCCACGTAAAGCCACCAACACACGGCTCTAGAAGCACATCTTTGCTAAGGTCTTCATAAATAGTCTTGATAGCTGACAAACCATCATTTGGCAATGGAGCATAATCGTGTTTGAATGATAAGGCATTCATAGCTGAAGCACGCTGCTAAACGCACCATGAGTCAGGACCGCTATTCCCAGCGGGGGAATTTCCAAAGATTCTCTCTGCTAGAGTTTTAATACGATTGACTTAAAAGTTTGGGAGAATATTCTAGACATGTTGTACTATGAGATAACATTTTTTTTGTAAATTCAGTTTTTGAAATTTCCAACCCCATGTAACCCCTTAATAGATTCTATTTTGCGCCTTTGCGGTTAAAGAGTTTCCAGTACTTTGACGGCACTCTCACCCGTGATTGACGTGTACATTGAGAAAAGAATTTATTAAATATTAACTAATATAGAGTTGAATATAGCGATATAAATGTTTCATGACTATAAGTAAATTAGAGTCGACCCAAATAAGATTTTTTAATTGTTAGCAACTAAAATTTGGTAATAATAACTACACATATATTTCGCCATATCCAGCTCTAGATTTGTTAACATTAAATAAATTCTTTTCTCAGGGTACCTGCGTTAATGACGCCATCGCAGTTCAAACATTGTTTAGTATGCTCCTAGTAGTGGCGACAAAAAACAATGGATTACCTCGAGAGAACTAACACTGTGTTACCGAGCGTCTTTGAGATGAAGTATTGCACTATTTTATCGCTTATCCGTGCTGACATTGATATCGTTAATCATGTGAGTTTTCCGACATCAGGATATAACTTCTTTGTGGCACCATTCGAACGCAAAGGCCGAACGTATTGTTTTATGGTCACCGATGTCAAGACAAAAAAACGTAATAAAAAAGGCCACAAGTGACTGAACGCTATGTATCAACTTAGATCAGCTTTTCAAAATGCAAACCTTACTTGTCAAACTTTTCAAGTAGATTCTCCACATTTCGAGCTTCACTCCAGTAATAATTTATGTCCGACCGGACAGACAAACGTCATATAAACAAGGTTGTGTGTTTTTACGATTATATCTGTTTCATTGACATACGTTTAGAAATTGCGAAAAATTTGAGTGCGTTAATTTTTTGCATCCTTTCGATTTACTTGTGTTTTACTACTTTTTGACAGAGTGCGTATAATGTGTAACGGGAAGATGAACTTTGAATTTTATTATATACGGACAATGACACTGCTCCATGATAATAAAAATAAGATCTTATCGGATCTTCTTTATCCCCAGATGCCGTGGTGGGCCTTTTGGCCTGACCGGGTTTCCCGTCCAGATGCTGTTACTTCTGGGCCGCTGCGAGCGCCTGCACTTAGCATGAGGCTGGACGTATGGTGTCGTCTACCCATGGCAGAGAACAGACATTTACATGAAAGCATATAGGGCCCGTGTTGATATTTGAAGACTGTGACGACACATCGATGTGACACACACACAGAACGAATCTCATGGGCACGACCCTTTTCTGTCGCTCTCTCGTACTCAAACATAACATGCTACGACGCGTTCCCTCTCGCACTAACGGTGCAACGTTAGAACAATGCTTGAGCGGAAGACTGGTGGAGTAGTCTATCCTCTCACACTCATGCATCCGTAATGCTACAATTTGCATGATCGTGTTAAACGTGGATCAGTTATCAATGGGACTGTTGTTAAATAGTAGTATAATAAAAAATAAACTAATCGATAAACTCGCGTGGCGTTCAAATCAAGCGAACTTTTAAATCTTCAGGTACAATTTATATAAAATCGATTAATAGTTCAGCAGGCTAAGGCGCGGTTTCTTTTACCCTAATCTAAATAGTCCCAGTTCGATCCCCGGATTCTTAATTTTTTATCTTCTTTCCAGGGAAAAAATAATTTCTTTTCGATGTTGAGAATATATATAGTTTTAGAGCGCATAATCCCTTTGCACTCCGTTGTCGCCGTATTTGCGACATTAAAGCCTCTATGCCCTACTAGGCTGGAGTGCAAAGGGTTAATGGTATAAAATTCTGAATACACGAGGATGCAAAGAACCTTGCACTTCTGACAAAGTCACTTCTATGAGGAAGTGTATCGATCGATTTCGGTTTTCTAAAGAAAAAGCTTTGTCAAAGGTGGAAGCGAAATTGTTTTTTAAGTGAAAAATTTAATATATTGCACTTTTAATAACATTAAACTTTTCGTTTGATTCTCACCAAATTCAAAATCAAGTATTCTTGTTATTAGAGCAAAAATAGATTTTTTTTCTTCGTAAAATCACAAAAACTCATAATTTTACCAAATTTGAATGTCTTTATCGATTATCGCCACACTCAATACCGAGCAATCTTCAGCAACCGAAGTTGGAGATCACCCTCTTTTTTCCAAAAATCTATACAACCATAGAATAATAAAACCGTTAGCGATTTGGGCAAAAATAGCTGCATACTGGCGAGGGCTGATCAAAGATCGATCAACTCGTTCTCGAGATATAATATAGTCATTTCAATGTTCCATGTTCATCGCCCTCGCTCGTACACACACACACACACACTTGCGCGCGCGAGCAGATATTTCCTGTAAATTGTAACTTGCAAATTGTTTTCTTGAGATTCCGCACGATGCCCGAAGCTTCCTCTATGAGGAAGCCAAAATTAAGATAGTTCCTCATAGAGAGGACTATGAGCATCGTGCGGAATCTCGAGAAAGCAATTTGCAAGTTTCAATTTGCAGCTTGTTTATACTGTAACGTGTATATCAATCTGATATATTCCCATATGTGTTAATGTATAAATAACTCTTCCAAATGTCCCTCGACCTTCCTTTTTTTAACAACAAATATCCGTAACGTCTAACGAACATGTGATACATTTTCTATTTTATTAATCTCATTTCAAAGTATACAAATAATTGAGCTGAAGTCGTGATTCGACCCTTCTGTCTTAAGACCCCATACTAAAATGTCGATTTTTGATATTTAATTTCTCCTCCCAATAATCTGCGACCGTACTTGAAATTTCGCTAACATCTCGGTAATTACTTAAAGTTGAGTATATAAAAAATTGAAGTACCACAGTTCACAACGTTCGCGGCGTCGGGAGTGGATACAGAAGCATCCCGACACGGTTAGCGGAGTTTGGAGCAAATATGATCTTACGAGGCAGGCACAGCTAGGTATAGGAACTCGATGACGCAGCTCAATGACTTCGTTCAAATAATTGAAATATTCGGTGCACCAATACTTTTTAATGAGATGTACAGAATCGTTAAAGTTCAGGAAACAATTTGTATTCTTCATTTCAAGCGTTGTCTGATCGACAAGCATGATAAATGTACAATGAAAACGCCTACGTTTTGCGTGATGCGACTCTGCCACAAGTACAAGCTTAAAATATTCAACAATTGTTATTTCATGAAAATTTTCGGTGACCGAGCCTCATATTTTACAAGTATCGGGCAATCCTTCCCAAGGGGAAAAATCCTGAGATCTTTTAATACATTACGACTGTAACATTAAAAATTTACAGATACTCATCTAATCGTGGTGGTCATGAAAGGAATACCATAAAACACGATATTTATTGATTTTTATTTAATAAAAAATGTCATAAAAAACTCATTGAAGTTGTATATAACCCCAAAATCACAGAAAGATTAATTTACCACCCAGATCAATAAAAAAAAACTTGTTTTTTTCATTTCCATCATCTCGTAATTATGTTAATTCACTTTTCTAAATGCTTAAATTTAATTATCCATCGAAGTGAATAAATATTATGAGCACATTCGTAATTCTTACATGTAAAAAAAATATCCAGTGCACACAAAATTTTACAACTAAAAGTTGTTTTCTTAAATTATTACAATGATTACAATTTTTAAGTAGTTGTAATAACAACTCGGTATTTTTATTATTTTTATTATACATAACCGTCACATCACCTAATTTACAAAGTTTATCAGAATTTTAATGAGAATATGAGATTTACAGGTGGTTTATAAGTATATAACGATACAGAGATAGCAGGACAATCACAATTTTACGCGTACTAGCACGTTTAAAATAAACTAAAATATGTATCTGTTGATTTTTTTTGTTCCATTCAACATCAATGATATAAAGCATCGAGTCCGCTTGCCAATTTTATTGGTGGACTTAAATGTGCATACAACCAATAATTATTCACGAGTAGTGTCTTTTTACCTTTTGGCCCATTGATTAAGAAAGGGAGATTAACTGATCTTCTACAGAGAATAAATAAATACGTTAAGGTTTAATACACCCTGGTGCAATCGAACGACAATTGAACGAGACTACCTGAGTCGGCGCGTAAAAATATAATATTAATTTTCCTATAATTACGTCAAGCCTTTCATAGACTTTTCTCTTCCTGCGATAACGCGACAAATGTTCTGTAAAATTAACAAGACAATTATTATTTATTACAATGCTTACGTTTAGCTAGGATATCTCTTCGTGAACTCACTCTATTATATTCGGTAGTTTTGTGTAACGACAGATCCACTTATGACCGAGTCCGAGGGCCGACGATATGCGCGTCATGTGCACTTTGGTCGTATCGTTACCTCGAAATTTTAATGCAGCTTCGTATAACTAAAACATAAGAATTTTCTCAAATTAAGCAATTTTTATGCAATTGGATTACAAATTCTCATTGCAATTAAAAAAAAAATATATATACGAGGGTCGATCAATAAATAGTCGGCCTTGCGTCATCTGTTGGTCGAGGAAAGAAATCAATAGCGACGTTTAGTAGTGCCTTCCTTCACATGACATGTTGTCAAAGTTTCAGCTCACTGCGATGTTTAGTTTGCGTTTGACAGCCATCGAAAGACAAACAACTTTTGTGTTTTTACAAAAATGGAAAAAATTGAGTATCGTGCAGTGATTTGATTTTTGTTTTTGAAAAAGAAAACAAACAATGAAATCAAAGCGGAGCTAGATGAAGTTTATATGGACCTTGCACCTTCGTTATCAACCATTAAATATTGGACAGCTGAATTTAAACGCGGTCGTACGAGCATTGTTGACGATGAACGTCCAGGTCGCCCAAATGAGGTCGTCATACCAGAAATAATTGAAAAAGTCCACGATATGGTGTTAAATGATCGGAGACTAAAAGTGCGTGAGATTGCCGAGGCCACAGGCATATCATATGGCTCAGTGATTTCAATCCTGAGTGATCAGTTGGGTATGAAAAAGTTATCCGCAAGATGAGTGCCGCGTTTGCTCACTGTCGACCATAAAAGAGAACGTGTAGCTGATGGCCAAAATTCATGAATTTAAATACGAATTGCTTTCGCATCCACCGTACTCTCCAGATTTGGCCCCCTCCGACTACTTTCTGTTTCCAAACCTGAAAAAAGGGCTTGGCGGAAAGAGATTTGATTCCAGAGATGACCTCATCGCCGAAACAGAGACCTATTTTGAGAACCTTCCGAAATCGTATTATTCGGAGGGCATCAAAAAATTGGAAAATCGTTGGAATAAGTGTATCGAGCTAAAAGGAGATTATGTTGAGAAATAAAAAGATTTTTGTCCAAAAAAACGCGATTTTCTTTACCAAGCCGACTATTTATTGATCGACCCTCGTATATATATATTATATTTGTGCCAATTTCTAAGTTACCTTCTCGCCTAGAGAAAACGGGACAACATTATCGTCTTCAGCGTGGAGTATCATGATAGGACACTGAATTTTCTCGACGTGCTTGTCCGACTCGAATCTCAAATGGTTACGGTAAAACGGTTGAACGATGATCCAATCGAACCAGGGCAAATGTTTGAATATCTGAGCGAACGGATGCTCGGTAAGTTCATCGGCAATATTATTAAAAGGTGATTCAAGAAATAAACCTGCTGGTTGCTCTCCTGTAGATAACTGTGCTAAGGCGTGAGCAGAAACCCTATAACATTAATTGGTTATTTATTATTAACGATTCATTATTTAATCATTTTGCTTTCTGACAGAAAAAGCTTTGTGACGGTGAACAAATTTTTTTCTAGTTTTCAATGTCAACATTTTTTAAATGTCCCAAAACGTCGAGAAATCATATTTAGAAAAAATGTTCGGATGTGTGTATGTGTGTGTGTTGTTGTTGTAGAATTCCGGAAACAACGGCCGAACGGTTCAAATTTGATACATTTTGAAATTTTTTGAAAAATCGTCAAATCGCTCTAATTTTTGCAAATTTTAAGATATCGTGCTAATGTTTTTTTTTTTTAATAGAGTATTATAAAAGTAAAGTTGGTATTAATTTTGGAAAGAATTGGTCAAACGGTTATAAATTTTTTTTTATTTTTTCGAAAATTTAGAAAAAATTATCGATTTGTTATAATTTTTACAAATTCCGAAAAGTTGGACTGAATTTTATTATATGAATAGAGTATTTCAAAAAGAATGTTATTATCGAAATGGGATAAAATCGATGAAAGGATTTAGATTCTTATGAAATTCAAAATTAAGAAAGATATAATAGCTCCCCATAGAGAGGACCTTAAGCATCGTGCGGAATCTCGAGGAAGCAATTTGCATATTTCAGTTTGTAGCATGTTTTACTTGTTCACCGAGAGCACTAAATACACTTACCCCGTTCCCAAAGAATGTCCCCACACGAATATCGGCGCTGTGCCGTTTACTTTCTTCATCAACCATTGCAAAACATATTTGCTGTCGGTGACAACACCTTTTTCTGATAAATCAGCGGGATCACTATCGCCGTAGCCTGAAAAAAAAAATAGATAACAATTACATTTGTATACATAATTTTTTTGTTCACTCTACAACTTTTAATTGTTCTTTGCTTTTTCATTAAGAAAGCTTAGTTTTTGAGATTTTTATGTCAGAATACTCAAAATTGTCTAGAACGTCAAGAACGATTTCTTCAAATCTATGCGTACACACACAAACATTTTTTTTAAATACTCACACGACTGTGTATTGGGACATCGAAAAGTGCAAACCTCTGAATCTCAAGAATTACTTAACGGATACAATTGAAATGTGACACGTAAGCGTAAACAAGGCACTTTGTTGGGAATATTTTTCGTAAAATTGTGGCACATGATGAAATCTTTTAACAATTTAAATTTACAAAAAAAAATGGCTGTGCAGACTCTCACAGACCCAATTTTAATCTATCGAGCCAAATAGTTATTCGATATTGCAGTAACATTCCAGAATGTTTGATATTTAATTTGGTTAAAATCGATAAAGAGATTTGAATTTTATAGGATTTTTAATTTTTCAATAAATCTGACATTGTCGTGCTAACTCACATTGATCAGTTGAACTCGAATTTTCTAAAAAAAAATCAACAGATATTCAGCTGAGCGAGATATTCAATTTGGTGAAGATCGCTTGATGAGTTTTAATCTTATAGAAATTGTAATTTTATAAATTTATAAACGCTTCGTCTTTTAAAACATTTAACGAAGCAAGGTAAAAACTTTAGACATGTGAGTAATAGCGTATAGTGATGTTTTATATCAAATTTGGTGAAAATCGACAAACTTGTTTAGATTTTATCGAACAACGAACATTTTATATTTATATTCACGATTGACGATGTTTGCAAAACTAAAAGGCGCGTGTCACCGTAAATATCTTGAGTAATCGATCATAAATTTATTACATCAAGTTACGCAATAAGTTCTTGTTATTACATAAACATTTTTTAAAAATTCGATTTTGAGCGCTTTGAATTTTTTTATTTCGTGTTCACTAGAATTTCGTTAATCTTCTTATTTTACACACAGCTTCCTCCATAAGAAAGTTGAAATGAATGAGCATAGTTTTTCGTAAGGAGGCTTTGTGAAAAAATGAAAAATAATGAGGAACCTTTCCTTCATTCTTCTACGACAATGTGCTATATGTTGTGCCTATCTCTCTTAGATCGCTATAAGTGCGAGAGAGATAGCAGCATTTTTATTATCGCGAACTGTAGAATTGCGAGACACGGTTCATCATTCTCCTCTTTCGTCCGAAAGATTAATCGTTACGGAGAAATTTGCATTGCAGTTTTTGTTACTGAGCGAGGGTTAGCACATCACGGTAAAACGATGTGTTACACGTCGTCTTTCTCTCTCAAATAGTTATGCGTGCGAGATAAAATTTTCGCATCGCGTATTACTACGCCACGATTAAATTTTCGGATAAAAAACGAGAATGATGAACTGTGGAATTGTAAAACGCAGATCACCGTTCTCCTCTTTTATTCGAAAGATCAATCGTGACAGAGAAATTTACATTACCGTTGTTGTTATCAATCGAGGAGTAGCACATCATCTTAACTTTAACTTTGATTAATGAAACTACCGATGTATTTGTGTCTGTTAAACTCACTGCGATAATCGAAGCAAATTACGTGATAATCAAGCTGCTGGAAAAGTTTGTAGAGCTCGAGTCTGTGGCTACTCGCCCTGTTGCCACTGTTTCCGTGCATATACAAAAATATTGGTCGCTGTGCATTGCTCAAAGCTTGTTCGTATGCTTGATCGCTCCAGGTCTCGGAACCGTTTAGCAAAGACTGTGGCAAGATTTGCCTATAATAATATAATTTTATTAAAATATAACTAGTATTCATAATATTTTTCATGAATAAATAATCTCGTAACACTCACCATGATCCAATCTTAACACCTTCATCGGTGGTGAGATAAAAATTTCTCGCACCTTCAAGTCCCACTGATTCTGGCTTAGTAAAATCAACACTAGGTGGCCAGTACACTGTGTAAGTCATTTAAAACTGCATCATCATTGACAATTTTTTTTAAATTCACATTGTCATGCTGTCAATAACATATGTCGAAATCTCTTACCGAAATTCAGGAATAACAATTTCCTCTGTATGGTGTAAGAGTAGTGAAATATGAGCGGGAGCACCCCGAACAAAAATAGGTAGGTAACTATCGATAACTTCATAATCCATAATATGAATCTGAAATTCGTTGAAGCCCTTTCATTTAACTTGTATTCAAATTGATAGTCACAATATTTATGTAAAAGCTAACACGAAAAAAGTAAAAAAAAATGCCAGTAATAACTGTGCTACATAAAACATAGATTTTAATGAGCACCACTCCTGACACTTTTTATAAAAGTTGTTAAAATTAATCAATACTTTCTAATGTTCTACAAGCGTATATACTTATTTTAATATAATATCGTACCCTGTTTTCAGCACAAAAGCACCACTTTGTTACTCATGGAGAGAAAATACAGTAGACAAGAGGATCAGTGAGAGGTATCACATACAAATGTAGACTATCCGACGAAATAAGTGAAATCACGTCAGGAAGTGATAAGTAAACTATGTTAAATGCATGCAAAAGCAAATGTGCGAAATATTCATTATCAACATAGTGATTTAATGAACTGTATGAATTGAAATGTTGTGGCCTAGACATAAATTTTCCTTCACAATGATAGACAACACTTTTCTCTCTCTCTCTCTCTCTCTCTCTCTCTCTCTCTCTCTCTCTCTCTCTCTCTCTCTTTCTGTCTCTCGCTCTTCATTCTTAACTCCAACAATATTTATCCACATAAGCGTGATAATCATAGAAGTAGGAATAGACTTACATTCCTGCATACCAAATATCAAGGATGAAGAATGGTACCAGCGCCGCCAAGAGTAGATAAGACGACTGCATTTCTTATTTTTAAAAATTTTGTTAGTATTTAGGACAGAGGACACTTTGTCTAAGTCGTTCGTTCAGTCGGAATATTCAACATGTTGGCGAAACAGCTGTTTTAATAACATTTGTTAGAAAAACCAGAAAATGTAGTGTACTAGATTATTGAGAATTCCCTAAGCGACGCAGGAAGTACAAAAAAAAATACTCTCGGCTTTCCGATACAACACAGAGGAGACTGAGAGCTGGAGCATTTTTCAGGGATTGATAGTTTTATGACTGCACAATGAATCAGATTGTGTTTTACCAATATAGCTAGCTCCCCCAATGATTCATTGCTCCAAAGGCCACCATTTCTAAACTCTTATGCACCTCATTGTGTCCCTCAACTTAATCAATTCATCTACAAGAATAAATCTTGTAGAAAAATCAAAACATAAACAAGTCATTGTAACTTATCTACATACTTAAAAAAATTTGTTATCGCATTTACGATCTTTTCGTTAATTATTGTTGAAATTTTATAATATATTGTAAAAAACATTATTTATTTTTAATAATGAGCTTTCAATTGAACATGAAAGAATAAATCTTGTAGAAAAATCAAAACAAAAACAGGTTATTGTAACTTCTCTGCATACTCAAAATTCTTTTGTTACCGCATTAACGATCTCTTCGTTAATTATTGTTAAAATGCAATAAAATATTGTAAACAAATTTTTTATTTTTAATAATAAGCTTTCAATCGAACATGAAAGAATAAATTTTGTAGAAAAATCAAAACATAAACAGGTTACTGTACCTTCTTTAGTTACTTTAAATTCTTTTATTATCGCATTGACCATTCCTTCGTTAATTATTGATGAAATATTTAAAAATATTATGAAAATAATTATTTATCTTCAACAATAAGCTGCTAATTTATGATTGCATTAATAGAAAAATATGTGAGAATATTAAATTAGTAGATATAGAAAAGCAGAGATTTTTTTTTTATTGTTACAAACCAATTGTTCAATATACTTTGGTATTAAATTTACTACGCAGCGTGTTTATAAAAATGTGTTTAATCAATAAATTAATCGTATAAAAAAAAATTAACTGCATAAAGAAAATAAATCATCGACTCAAAGATCTGTACCTTTGATAGTTTTGCATTTCATCGTTAAAACACCCCACAAGTATGAAAATACTGTTAGACACAACAATAAAGATATCTTCTTATTTATTCTCTGCGATTCAATGCCATTGACGACAAAGATATGAAAGCTGGAGGAGAGTCTGCTATCGCTGGAACTTCTTGAATCACTGAGGATTATCTTTATTGCGATGTAAGTACTCTTACAAGTCTGGGATTGAAGGTCAACGGTGATATATATATCCAGAGTGATACGTCATTACTAAAGTTTTTCCGCTATCGTCATTCGATAAGCAACTGAAATTATTGACAATTTCAATATCCTGTGTGTCTTATCATTTGTCATGCCGCAGTGATGCAATTATCGAAGCTTTATGTAATTGCAAGCTGATTTTAATACAAAAAAAAAACCTCTAATGAATTATGTATTAAGAAAAAATAATAAGTCGCATTCTCATTTTTAGATAAGAAATTAGTTACGCTAGTATGTAAAGAAAAAGAAATCCATGTATGGGAAATGCGTGACCATTGCCAAGCTGCTTTGATGCTAGAAATACTATATTTCTAGCAACGTTCCCCGAGGCGTGTTAAAAGTTAATTATAGTTTATAGGAAGCAAAGAAACTATGCTATTTTAAATTGGCTATTTAGATTCCGATACCTTAATAATCTTCTTTACATTATTGTTACTGGATTATTCATAATAGCTACAATGTTAAGTTTTTTTTCAAATAAGACAAACATGAATATCATCATGCACTTTGAGTTATAAAATATGTAGTAAGTACCTTTTAACGAAACGCTTCTTAGGTAGCCAGTATACCATAATAATAATAAAATTAATAATTGGAACGATTTGTTGTACGCACAAGTACGAATCGCGCAACTAATATTCTGTGAAATGAGAGGTAAACTGCAATTTATGTAATGTACCGAACGACACTGTACATAATTTATGTGGACAAAGCGGTGGCAGGTATATGCATATATATATATATATATTGTATTTGTATGTATATTTATATATGTATGAATGCTATAGTATTAATGAACGTGATAATAGCGTTAAGTTAAATTTGGAGCAATAATGAGTCGGCTTTATCGGCCAATGACAACGCCTTGTGTTGCGCGATTAATTATGCAATAAATTTGATATATACCGGAATGAACAGTACGAATCTACTGACGGCACGATGCTCTCCCACAGAGCCAAACTGACAGGTAGAACAATGTCCTCAGTGGCGCAGCTATTCTCGTCGTGTAAACTTGAACTCGGTGGGCAAAGGTATAGGACTAACAGCGTGAAAAATTTCCATTTTTATAGATGGAAGAAGTAATTAAGCAATTGGGATCATGTTTATGAGAACTGAGAATGCGCTGCGTAATGAAAGTGATGAAATTTCTTGAAACTAAGATGAGTCATATTATTTGTTTGTTATTCAGTTATTAATCCTTTTTTTAACCATCGCAACAGTCGAGTAGGGCGACATCTGGGTTGACGCGGTAAAATGTTGTGGGAATTAAATTCTCGAAGTGCTTACAGGAGCGATATGCTGTCCGTCGCACCGTTACATATTCAAGGACCGTGGTCTGGCCGTTGAAAATTTGTCATCGAAGGTGACTCAAGGAAAGACTGTGCTCACGTACGAATCTTTTTTACCTTTGTGCAATCCACTGATCTTTATCACTCTGTAATATTTGTTATGTAGACGAAGCCAAGTGGTGACGATTGTGGCCGATTTTGTACTATGGAACTTCAGGGTGTCTCCCCATGCTACGTAACTTGCGTACGCCGGTGTACGCGTAAGTTAATCTTAACCAATCGGAGCACTTCATCTAGGGTTTCAAGTACCTGCTATTTATTTTACGCTTTTACCCTGTTACGCTTACGCTGAAACCAATTTTTCACGGAAGTATGCGGATGTATGTGTGTCTCATTGTTTAATAGCACTCGATATTAAATAAACTATAAGCTATGGGTTATTCATAGCTTATAACTTACTTGTTATTATATTATACTCAGTTATAAGCTATGAGTAACTCATGTAGCTTATAACTTATAACATACATATGTATCAACTTACTACCACAAGTTGATACAAAGCAAATAGTTTTAATAACTATAACTTATCAAGCGTTTGATAAATTCTTGGTTTCCACTTTTCATACCGTTTGCAGATGATGATTAATGCCAAATCAGAATTCATTGTAAATAAATTGGAATTCAACAACACAGATCAGTCTCAACATAAACTGGTCGTAGAAAAACTGGCTTGGAGAAATATTTATTCTGTATTTTTGAGAGATTAGTCGAGATCAATACAGAACTCCAATTGTTTGTGTACATAGTATATGTATTGCGCTGCACGCACTGTCGCATGCGAAAATACCTATTCCCCATGGCGCGTAGTAAGCGCAACACCACTTTACAGCATCCAATGAAAATTTCGATTACGGTTTTCGTTCTAGTACTACATATGTTTGGCAATCTGCGATTGGTTGCGCTAAATACAATTTTCGGAATCTTTATAGAAATACACGCCATTGGGATTCGGAGTTAAATAACAGCGTAATCTATTAGTGATTTTTGGCCATATAACCAACATCCGCAAATTACTCGTACGCAAGATACGCAGCATAGGGAGGCAACCTCAGACCTCGGATAGCATACAGTTGCATCAATAGTTGAAATTATGTGATTTTTTAAATTCAATAATAAAGGAACAATGGAATGTCACCATTTTTAGGAGTAGCAACTCTGAATTAGAACGTGATACAAAAATGAAATCTCGAAGCAATAATGGTCTGATATTATAGAATATTCAAAACAGTCTGCTAGTAGACGACGATATCTCTCACTAATAGCCGATATAGTACCAAAACACGCCACCGTTATCACTGACTGTCGATGTCGGCTCGCGGAACCAAGGTTGCGTACGTGCTCGATAGAGATCACTGGTGCAATGACACTAACACTCTCCTTATCCCTCTTCTTGAGGCGATGTGGCGCACCTTCCCCCGTGACCATCCAGCCCCAGTCGGCATCAAAAAATGTTCCTTAGTAGGGGTTTTTCTTTTTCCTCTTAAGGAAAAAAATTTTTCCCCACGCCCACACACAACACACGGCCAGTGTTAGAAAAGTTTTAATTAGTCACATTATAATATAAATATATACACTCATAAAATAAAAACACACAAACAAAATGCCAGTATCTAAGATGCGCTAACTTATGCACATGATATTATTACCTACCCTCTAGGAAATACACTGTATGGTTTTCTTTATTTTGTAATTTACACCATTAAAAACTTACTGTAAAATACCTAAGCAATAAACAATTATTAAAAAAAAAAAAAAAAAAAAAAAAGCATCAAAAAATGTTTACCTATTTTTTTCTAAGGAGCAGGATGTTTTTACACAAAAGTAAATCAGGTTAATGCGCATAATGAATGGACGAACAGATAGCTAATTAGTTTTTATCCAGAAACTACGAGCACCCATGAAAAAAATAGGTAAACCATTTTAGATACCGACTGCGATATGTTACATAACCTTAAGGTGAGGTTCAATGTCGACAGTTCACCTATAAAATTTAAACACGTTTTTCTTGAACCCAGAATTGTCTAGGAAGGTCAGAAGAGCGGAGCTCACTGCGTGAATGTGGCACGGAGTCAGCTCGACGAATCCAAAATTTATCAAGAAATCTGGATTTTGAAAAAAATAGGTTTGAAATTTTGAGCTCAGTCTCTCTCGCCCTTGCAGATATTCGGGTCATAAATCACGTGACTTGTATCTCCCTTTAAGATGATATGGTAGCACTTGGTCGGTAACAAGAACTATAATCTGAATTTCTTTGTCACGGTTGATCTCTCGGATTAAAGCCGAGAAAGCTGCTGTGGTGAAGATATTTGGGATCGCAAGATTAGTTATGTCTCTCTTGCACCCTTACATGTTTCACATCATCATCTTTTGGGCCTTGCTCCTAGTGACTACTGCAAGTATATTCTCTATTCGTTGAGGTACTCTTTAGCACGTGATCAGAAGCTAGCAACGCCACCAACGTTCATGAACTTTGTGAATATGTTGTGTAAAAGAAGTTTGACGTATGTAGTCTACTTCGGGATTGCATGAACACTGCCCGAGCGTTATACAGCAAAATACGGGAAAAATGGCGACAACCGTGGACCCTGTAAGAGAAAAAGCTCTTCAGGATTATCGAAAGAAACTTCTGGAGCACAAAGAAGTCGAATCTCGGCTCAAAGAAGGTGAGTTTGATTGTTGAATGAAGGGAAAATTGAGATAAAGGGTTCGACGCTTCGAGATGGTGTTTTCATAACCTCATCCGGTAAGAGGACTGTCAAAGTTTTCAGTATTCAATTTCAATTCCAACGAATATTTGCGGTAATTTAGGTTGTGCGTCTTTAGTAGAATAATTTAAATAATTTTGACACTTTTATTCAGTGCGAGAACATCTTAAGGATCTAACAAAACAGTATGACAAATCAGAAAATGATCTGAAGGCTCTACAGAGCGTAGGCCAGGTAAGCTTTGGCCTTATTTCTGTTATTCTACGATTCGAAATATATAGAATTATGAATTTGTGTTACAGATAGTTGGGGAAGTACTCAAACAACTAACTGAAGAGAAGTGTGAGTATGCTTTGCGATGCAACTTATTAACAGATTCAATGCTATTATCAAATATATAATTACTCTGAGATAAATAACAAAAAGTGAATCCTCGAAAAATTGAAAGTTTTACGTTGCTTCCTTGTAATTTTCTTTTACTCGCAATCCTGTCATTTTCTTTTACACAATACTTTCTCTATGAGAAAGCATCTTTCGTCATTTCAGGCTACCTTGTAGAGGAAGCATGGATACACACACCTGCACACACATTTTCAATGTTCGTTCAATGTGGGAACTTTTTAGTAGTATTTCTTAAAATAATTTTTTAAATCTTTAACATATAAAATTTAAATAGTTTGACCAATGTGCTTAGTATTTAATACTGATAATCCATCAATAATATTTCATTTGTGTACAAATTATTAGCTCGATACCTAAAATTGTAAGATTTTGTATGTGCATGGACTTTTTTTAAATAATTCAAAAACCCTATCAAATCTGAAAAATTACAAAGATTTTGCCACAAATTAGATCAAATAATGAGGATTTATCCCTCTACTTTGGATATATCAATTTGAATGTTTGTTTGGTTGTTTGCTTGCTACGCAAATCTATAATTTCCAATTTACAACCAATAAATTTGGTGTACAATCTCATAGGACTTTAAATTAGAACATAGATAGGTTTTGAAAGGGGTTGAAGCCTGGGATCAAGGGAAGAGAGGATTACAGGAATACTTTTTCATTTTTCATTTTTTATTTTCAACTTTCACTCATTGAAGTTAAGGATTCCACATGTAGTAATATCATTCTGAAAATGCCGGGTAACCCTGCTATTTGCATATTTCAATAAACAATAAAAATCAAATGTAAAAAACTAGATAACGTGTATCTAAGGATTCTACAGTAAATAAAATAAAAATTCAATGAAGAAAAGAAAAACTTATCATCAAATTCTCTCAATTGACACCAGGAAACATACATCCAGATATTTTTTCAAATATTTTTTCATGTAAAGTTTACTTCACAAGGACACTAAATTAGAAAGAAGATTTTAATTTACTGAAAAATTGTGCTTAACTCTTTATAAATCACATCGCCCGAAACTACACCAGAATGGGACTGCAAAGGGTAGAGTAGGGGTAACGCATTCTTATGGTAGAGCCGAGGAGTGGAGATATTCCTTTGACTTATAAAGGGTTAACCTGCCAAATGTTTTTAAGAAATTATTAATGAAAAATAATTTGCTGTAGTTATCGTGAAGGCTACAAATGGCCCTCGTTACGTGGTGGGTTGCAGACGTCAGCTGGACAAGAACAAATTAAAATCTGGCACACGAGTAGCTCTAGATATGACTACTCTTACGATCATGCGGTACCTGCCTCGCGAGGTGAGTCTCGAAATATTTCAGCAAACAGATTTATAGATAATCAACGTATTCACGAATATTTTTTACTTACAGGTTGACCCTCTGGTCTACAACATGTCGCACGAGGATCCCGGTGACGTGACGTACTCCGAGATCGGTGGTCTGGGTGAACAGATTCGCGAATTGCGCGAAGTTATCGAACTTCCTCTACTGAATCCGGAGCTCTTCCAAAGAGTCGGAATAACTCCCCCCAAGGGTTGTCTACTCTACGGTCCACCGGGAACCGGAAAAACTTTATTAGCCCGGGCAGTCGCGAGTCAGTTGGATGCGAATTTCTTGAAAGTTGTATCGAGTGCGATAGTCGACAAATATATAGGAGAATCGGCGCGATTGATTCGCGAAATGTTCAATTACGCGCGCGATCATCAACCTTGCATCATATTCATGGACGAGATCGACGCTATCGGGGGTAGAAGATTCTCCGAGGGTACGAGCGCCGATCGTGAGATACAACGAACTCTCATGGAACTTTTGAATCAAATGGACGGTTTTGACTCGCTTGGACAAGTCAAAATGATCATGGCAACGAACAGACCCGATACCCTCGATCCTGCTCTCCTCCGCCCCGGAAGACTCGACAGAAAGATCGAAATTCCGTTACCCAATGAACAGGCGCGACTCGAGATTCTCAAAATTCATGCGGCCCCCATTGCGAAACACGGTGAAATCGATTACGAGGCTGTCGTCAAACTTTCCGATGGATTCAACGGCGCCGATCTTCGTAACGTTTGCACAGAAGCCGGTGTATTTGCTATTCGATTGGAGCGCGAGTACGTTATACAGGAAGACTTCATGAAAGCCGTTAGAAAAGTCTCGGACAACAAGAAACTCGAATCCAAGCTAGACTATAAACCCATATAAATGTTGCTACAATAGAATTAAGGTGAAGCGAAAGTTTTTGTCGATTTTAAACAGTGAAAAAAAAATTAAAATTTCGATAAATATAAATTTTGTTGAATTTTACTGTTAACAAAAGATTCGAATATGCGTGGAATCGGGTGGAATCGCAATATTTCACCTTAAGATTTTTTTTAAGCTCCATCCGTCGATCAATGTTGAGGTTTTCCACTACTTGAGGTTTGGATGAGATTTAACAATGACATACTGCGATATATTTGTATTTATCTATAATTTAAAAAATATTAATTATACATAGAAAATACAATTCACGAGTTTCCTAAACGTGATTTCTTTCTCTCCTGGTACTCTTGTACATTGTCATATTTTCTCTTGTAGAGAATGGGAAAGAGACTCTGCTTGTTCGAGTTTATTCTCAATGAATGCCATAATCTATTTAATTGTTCTAATCTTTTACTCATTTCTACATTAAACTCAAATCTCTTTTCTACATAATTGTAAACTTTTATTCCATTTTCGTCTAAAATCCAGAGTTTTCTGTTGTGTAGTACACACTCCAAAGGCTCTTCCTCTACAACAAGAGTTTCTAAATATTCCCCATGAAGATCTTGAGATATTTTGTATACAAGAATTATTTTGCTGCTGTAGAAGCTGATTACACCTAATGCTTGTTCTTTAATTTGGATAAGTCGCAGGTGTTTAACAGGCAGAGTTTTTACAGTTTCCGTCAATTCTAAACACTTGAGCGTCGCATTAAGAGTCTCCAGCGCATCCCCAGGAATTCTTTCTTCAAAATTAATAGAAGAAAGTTCTTTTCCACTCGTGTAGTCCCAGAATTTAAGCTCACCATCGCCTCCAGCAGAAACCAAAACGTTGGTGTCCAGCGGTAGTTGCGCAACAGAGGTAACACATTTCTTGTGACCCAGGCAGTAGGAAACAATGTTGTAAGAATTTGGAAATAATGAAACGCGAATTTTCTCATCTCTGTCGGTGGTAACGATGTGTTTGTTATCCTCCGTGACAAGAACGTCAAGCAACATCGACAAATGTCCGAGAATCAATATTCCAGCTTGCTGAGGATTCTTCGTTGAAAACAGATAGGCGTCGCCCGATTTGTCGGCGACGACGATGTCGTTGCAAGGTGTAAATCGCGCCATGCTTGCCGCTCTCACGAGTCTTCGGTTTGAGATTAGAGAACGATCGGATCTTCTATACAAACACAATTGTTTGCGATTTGTACAAGCGCAAATGTACTCACCGTCGTTTGAGATAAAAACGGCGGTTATGCCGTGATAACTATCGATGTCAACGTTGTTGTGCAATTTGAGATCTTTGTCGAATTGCCATTTCGGCAGGGGTGCCGTACTCTCTTCATTATTCTCGAAATCGTACGTCAATAAAGTGTCACCCGTACACATTATCATATCGTTTTCGTAAATGGCCATACTCATGGCTAATATTCGTACGAAAATCTTGTTTAGAATAAAAACGTGTCACGTGTTCTCCGCAACGTGCTTGTGACAGCCTGTGACTTGTGACTTATTCGTCACACCGGTCAACAACTTCCACATTTTTTCTTCCACTATATCCGCCATGATGGATTTTTTAAAAATGCGCGCTAAATCCAGTTTAGAGGCTAAAACACGTGCGGATGGCGCCGTGAATATGAACGTCGGTCAAACGATTTTGTGATTCCCAATATTGTTTTTGTTAAATAATCACATTATCGTGTCTTTCTCGTAAATGATCAAACTTATGTCTAATATTCGTGCGAGATTTTTGTTTAGGATAAAAACTTGTGTTCTTCGCAATGCGATTGTGACCACGGTCTTATCTACAGGTCTGCTACGATTTACGTCGCAAGGTGTACGCACATGTTGTTTACGATAGAGATTTAAGTAGTTTAGTCTCACTCACTACCGAACGAGGCGTATAATGTAAAACCGTGACTGTGTGTGACACCGGTTTATCCCTTCCACAATATCGGCCATGATAGATTCGGGAGAATTGCGCGCTAAAACCACGTGCCAGCTAGCCAGAATGATCCAGAATCCAGAGCAGTGATGCCAGAGGAGGGAATTTTGATCCCTTTGGGGTACCCTCTCCACTGGGTCTGTTTTAGCGCCCACTGCGCGCGCACCCGGCGCACCGACCAATCAGCAGTCAGGCAGCGTGTGACGTCACACACTACGTCGTGCGCAGACTCGGCTCACCGACCAATCAACAGTCAGGCAGCGTGTGACGTCACACACTACGCAGACCTGGGACGTGAGTAGAGCATTACAATTCCTTTTTATTCAATAAATTGTAATGAACCTTTCGTGTAAAGGACTACAATTTGGTGTTGGATATTGTAATGCACTATTCATTTGCTGACGGCTGCAAAATTAGTAAGCGTTTTATATATTTCTTTACTTTTATCATTTGTTTATTTATATATATAATATTGATATATATTCATTAAAAAATCTTCCATAACTCATTTCATAAAAGCCCGCGCAGTGGCTGTTGTGAAGTGGGTGGGGCGAGACAACGTAAAGCGCAATCGAGACGAGATTTGTTACGAGCGGCGCAAGCCTTCCCCTGACGCGCCTCGCACGGGCAGCGTGATAGGGGCAAAATTCCCTCGTCTGGCATCACTGTCCAGAGCCAGCATTCAGTATTCAGACAGTGCAGTGAGCGATAGCGGCTGTTGAACCAAAGACGAACGATTTTATAATTCTCGAGTGATTGTTAAATGTTATTCTTAATTGATTATTAAAGTTATTGAAATTGAAATACATTCTCGAAATGCCTGTAACGATGAAACCGACGCGTTACGCGCATCCCGACGGCCACACCAGCGTTTGTTACTACACTGGTGACAAGTGAGTTACTGACATTCGTAATTTCCTACAAATTTCTGTTGGTTTATCTCTTGCTCTTCCACGATACCTAACGTTGCTATTTCACTTCCACTTATAGCGGCTCAGTCGGTATAGCACATTGTCATAACTAGCATTTGCAAGAACTGTATTGACATTGTATCAAAAATATATAATTTACTACATTGTAATAATCTTGCTCTTCCACGATACCTAACGTTGCTATTTCACTTCCACTTATAGCGGCTCATTCGGTATAGCACATTGTCATAACTAGCATTTGCAAGAACTGTATTGACATTGTATCAAAAATATATAATTTACTACATTGTAATAATCTTGCTCTTCCACGATACCTAACATTGCTATTTCACTTCCACTTATAGTGGCTCATTCGGTATAGCACATTGTCATAACTAGCATTTGCAAGAACTGTATTGACATTGTATCAAAAATATATAATTTACTACATTGTAATAATCTTGCTCTTCCACGATACCTAACGTTGCTATTTCACTTCCACTTATAGTAGCTCATTCGGTATAGCACATTGTCATAACTAGCATTTGCAAGAACTGTATTGACATTGTATCAAAAATATATAATTTACTACATTGTAATAATCTTGCTCTTCCACGATACCTAACGTTGCTATTTTACTTCCACTTATAGCAGCTCAGTCACTATAGCACATTGTCATTACTAGCATTTGCAAGAACTGTATTGACATTGTATCAAAAAAAATATAATTTACTACATTGTAATAATGTTGGACAGAGATGTGATGTTAAAAAAAAAAAAATTGGATCAATTCGGTAATTGTGGGTCATGAACAATTTTGTTAAGTGTTTAAATGGTTTTTTTAGGGGAGGAATCGTCACTTGCGGAGCTGATGGGGATGTGAGATATTGGTTGAGTTTAATGGATGACGATCCAGCCACCACCTGTATCGCTGAACAGTCTATAGCTATTGTTTCCAAGGTAAACCTCAGTTTCTTATCTTGTACTTGTATAAAGTTTTTTGTGATTTAGTTGGCATGTAGTATATATTTTTTATTTACAGATTGGTAAACTTTATGTGGGAAACGATAACAACACTGTCCAAATTCTTACGCTTCCAAAACTGGAGAGACAAGGAATAGTCACCAGATTCTCCGCCGCTGTTTCAGCATTAGCTACAACTAAAGACAGCAAATTGATAGTTTCTGGATCGTGGTATGAATTGAGATTTATATAAATGATTTTAGGGCTAAATGATTATCAGTTTCATATTTTAAGTATTAAGTATAAGCGAACATCGTGAAGTTTCTATGAAAATTGGTATAGAAACTATAAAAAAAAACCACCATATAAAACAACATGATACTGGGAGTTATTGAAGATATTTTGAAATTAATTTGAACTAGATGAAAAGTTTCGTTTATTCGTGAAAGTAGACAGATTAATGAACAATAAAGTCGTAATTGGAGATAAAAACGACCAGATTATTCACATCTGCTTTAAAATGTCGTTCGTGTTCTCTCTTTTCTGTTCTTTGTTTTTCTCAAGCCAAGGCTATTCGTCAAGTTTGTGGAAACAGAAAAAATATTAAAGCGTTTATTTTTTTTCTTTCAATAACATGACTTGAAGAAAAAATGAACATGTAATAACAAGATTGTGTGTGCATTGCTGCCTAATTTTTTAAACAGGATTTCCCAATTGGTAAAAAAAATATATTAAAACTCTCTTGATATCACTAATCGATTAGCTAATGAAATCATTGATGATGAGCTTAAGTATTTTTTTAATCCAGTGATATGAGGATTCAAGTGACCAACATAGAGACCTTGGAAAGCATAGAACTGAATGGTCACGAAGCCCCTATACTCGGCCTGTCTCTGGACCCCAAAGAAGAATATGTGGTAAGCATTTTTTTTTAATCCCCAAATCTATGATATTTTTCATCTTGACTCACTTGTTCAGGCATCGTCGAGCGCCGACGGATCGATTCGAATATGGGAGATAAACGAAAAAACATCAGTTCACATTTTGGACGACGTCGTGCCGAAATCCAATTCATTTTTCACGGCAAAAACTTACTCGACTCCGTCGTTTCATCCCAAAAACGGGAGTACACTCGCCTATCCCGATGGAAAAGAGATCGTAATCGTCGAGCGGAACACTTGGAACGAAATAAATCGATTGACGTGTACAGATTTGCGAAAAGTTGGGGAAACTGATTGATTTGAAAAAAAATAATAATTAAGGATACCACCTCAGTGTTGTGGTGATTTAGAAAAACAATTTTCTCCCTTTTAGGAACTTAGCATATGCAAATACTCTGAATGCGGAACTCGACTGGCCGCTAGTTCGATTCACGGTGAAATAGTAGTTTGGGATGTGGAGACCGGTCAGACAATTGGGTACGTGGAGCATTTAGATAATTCGAAAATCACGTCTCTCGTTTGGCACTTGGATAAACCGACAGAATTGACGTTCAGCGATAGTCACGGTCAATTGGGTTGCGTCGATGTTGTGAGTACTCGCATTACTGGGTTTCGAAAACTTTGTAGAACAATAAACTGCCCTTATTACCGATTTATTAATAATTTAATGACAAATATTTTTACAATAAATTTAATATCTACATAAACGATCTTGTAAATAGGTAATGAGTGAAAAATCGCTGGACGATTTGGTATCCGACGCTTCAAACGATCAAGATATCGACGAGGAGTTAGAGTTCGGTGGCGATAACCACGACGGAGTTGCCGAGGAGAACGATGACGAAGATGACGATGACGACAACGTAATATCTTTAAACAAAATAAAAATGTCGGTCACACAGCTTGACGATGATGCGACGAGCCATTCTGATATTGAATCCAAGTTCCTCATGCAAACCCAATCAAGAATTGCGATACCCGAAATCACTTTGCAAGACCCATTTCAACCTGGTTCCTCCCCGGTTCATCTTGTCTCTCGTTTTATGGTGTGGAACGATACGGGTATAGTCAAATGTTACGCGTCCAATAATGATGAGGATTCTAACATAGTGGTAGAGTTTCACGACACGACGACTCATCACATGATGCACATGAATAATTACATGAGGCACACACTGGCAGCGTTGTCTTCGCAAGCGTTGGCACTCAGTTGCCCATCGGTCGATGGGACACCCAGCAAGCTCGTCGTCGTGGTTTTGCAAGGTATATCGCGGCATTTAAAAAAATTCTTCCAATGAAAAAGTTTTCATAAAAATTATACGCATAAAGAAAAATTATTTAAAAATCAGGCTGGGGTTCGGGGAACAAGGAATGGTCGGTAGACCTCCCAGAGGGTGAAGAGTCCTTGTGCCTGGCAGTCGGAGATACTTTCGTCGCCGTAGCAACTTCTCGACGTAATTTGCGACTCTTTATGATCAGTGGAACGCAGCGCGAAATCATAGCATTGCCTGGATCTCCAGTTGCGATGAACGGCTTAGGAAATCATCTTTTGGTAGCTTATCACTCTGGCGTAGGAACTTCGAACGATCAGCACATGAATTTGATGTGGATAAGACTGCGAGGCGCAAATGTGTACAATCAAACACTCAGCGTTCCACTCGCTCCGTCCTGCAAATTGTCGTGGCTCGGACTCTCCGATCTCGCCTCCCCAACGCTTATGGACGAAGACGGTCTTCTTAGAGTGTACGACAAGAAATCGTGTCTATGGAGGGTAGCGTGCGACACAAATAAACAGGTAAATTAAACGAAACTGAATGATTATTCGAACATTTTTTACGTTGATAATAATAACAATTTTTAGTGCAAAGGCAAAATCGATCACTTCTTTATAATTGGCGTGAGTGAAGCAGAGAGAAATATTCGATGTATATTATGCAAAGGCAGTCGTTATCCTCCTACGGCCCCACGTCCTTTGGTCAACGTTATACCGTTAATTCTTCCATTGTGCGAACCCGATTCTGAAAAGTCTGCGCAGGAAAGCTTATTGTGGAGAATCGGTAGTCATCCGCTCAATGAAGACGGAGCTGTACTTACTCTTATCGCGGTATTTATCACTATAATAATTTTTTTTAATCTCCCGATTTGCTTAAGAAATAATGGTTTACTGATATATGTGATTCGATAATAGCTGGCTTGTCAAAACAATGTCGAGTACCGAGCGGTTGATCTCTGCGAGCAAATCGCATCGCCGAAGCTTCTAGAGTTAGCGATTAAGTATGCCAGTAGAAAATATCGCTTGGCACTAGCGAAAAAATTGGAATCTATCGCCGAAAAGAAGGATTCTCAGCAGGAGGAGCAGGAGGAGGATGATATTGCTTTCGCGAGTCACAATGTCGAGGTAGAAGTCGACACTCAGGAGGACATGATGCTGACGCCGATAACGAAAAAAAAGTCGGAAATCGAGATTAAACCGATGCCAATCAGTAGTGGCAAACGCAGGAATCCGTTCGTAAGAAGCAGCCCCGCGCCTGTATTGAAAGGTGATAACACCCACTTTTCTTTTCCTTGTTCCTAACCCCATAGAAAATAAATATATCCAACATATAGAACTTTTCGTCGGTTTATATGTCTAGAATACATTTAAAGGTGAGACGAAACCTACTCAGTCGGTAACAACAACTGTAACCCATTGATTTTATAAACCGTAGATATTTCGAGAAAAAAAAACGATTTTGAGACAATAGCCGGTTGTGCTGTGCACTGTGTAAAAGCTCGCTTTTCCTGAAATATTAATAGCCTCTGAATGGCATGATCTGAAAAATTAGCAGCTGTCATTCATGCACTCGCGTCTCACGTGGTACATGTTTCGTCTCATTTTAAGTATAATTTGGATAAATCTCAGATATATTTCATACGTATCTTAAAATACATGAGTTAGTTAAAATTTGTCGTTAAAATATTTTTTATAAATAAGGCATTCTCTGTCTGAAAATAAATGGCTGAATTGATTCAGCCATTTATTTTCAACTCTAGTATATTCTTCATAATTGACCAGATCTTACTACTGCTTGATAGTACTTTATATAAATTCCTACAAATTTGGAAAATTAATTATTTTAGGTAATGCTGCATATTTCTTAAGTCATTGTGTGTCGATAACTATAGGCCATAGAAAAAAAATGTTTCGTCATAAAAGTTGTATTTTCATACAATCTTTGATGATATTTTTCCAAAAAAAAAATATATCAATCTGATAACTTAAAATTTTTCACTAATAAAGTAAAGATTATTTTATTTTTTCAATAAACGCCATCTTTATGGCATTATAAAATTTACAGTATCTTCAAACGTTAGTGTTGGTTCTATAAAAACAATCGCCAGAGTGGGGACGGTTGATCTTCCGTAGTAAAAAAAAAATTACAATCATACGAAATGGCATGAAACCGACCTCGTTGAAAATTTTCTTACCTCGAAAAAATATTAATTCCTTTAGGTTTGTTAGCGGTTTAAAAAATATATTTTTTTACGGTTAGAACATTTTCAGAAAGATAATTGTTGGTGTAAGATTTCGTATGATTTTAATTTACTGGTTTACAGTGAATCGATCGGCTTCACTTCGGTGATTTTTTTTGTTATAGATCGACATTAACGTCTGAAGATTATGTAAATTCTATAATGGATTTAAAAACCTAATAAAATGCTCAAAAAATTTATTAAAGAGTGAAAGTGAAAATAAATTCAAAAACGATATTTCCCATTTTTAAGACAAAAATAAATATTTATAAAATGTTTATTGGAGTTTTCGTTAAATTTTCCATTGTATGACATAATTCAATTGATAACTCATCGTTAAATGGTGGAATTGCATTTTTCATAATTTCGTTTTTCTAACTCACGTCAAGTTTTACTTTATATTAAAAGTTAAGACTACGATGAAGGTATTACATCGGTAAAAAGCAATTTTATCATCAGTCTTTTCTTTTATCATATTTTTTATTATTGCTTTTACCGTGCAATTACGTCTTTGCTATTGCCTCTAGGTCTCGCGATTCTGAATACGATGCCGGAGAAACCGCAGAAACCCAAGCCACACGTGACGACTAAACCGTCTAAGCCACCGCAACGCAGTAATAAAATCAACGATAGTAAAAAGGAATCGTTCGTCATGTGGATGGAGAAGAACAAATCAGATTTGCAGGAGGAATTTCCGGATCTAAGTCCTCGTGCGCTCACAAAGACAGGTCTGGCAAGATATAAAGAAGAGTTTGCGGGCCACGAAGCCGAGGCAGCTGACGGGAAAAAGCGAAAATTGTCTAGTCCCAGCACCCACGACAATAAAGTAAAACGATCCGCTCATAACAAACTGGCGCAATTCCTAAATGACCAATAATAATAATTTTTAATTACTAACTTCCAGTTTTAGTTTCTATGTGTACTCTACATTTTATGTGATATTATAATATTTCATTTTTTAAACCGAGTTCAGTATTTTATAACTCAACCCGAATTCCCCGAAATCCATCTGCGAATTCCGCAACTTCATGGCCGAGCCTGACCGCCATTGTATGAGAAACGAATCAGTGTGTGTGAGGTAGGAAGAAAAGAATCATCCATAAAATATTCATTGGCCAATCGCTTTGTGTTCGACCGCCGTAATTCTGATCCACTTGAATTTATATTTCGGCTCAACCCGTGCGATCCCTGGTCAACAAAAGCACCACTCTTCGGCTACTCATCGCTAACCGATACCGCAGAAACCCTTCTTGCCTCTCGACAACCAAGAGTGTCAGTTTTATTTTGGATTACCGTTAGTCCATCCGTGAACGCCGAGCGAAGCGCATGTCAGCTCTGCCCAATGCAACCGTGAGGAGCGTGTAATCGATCGTAAAGAAGATTTTTCTTGTATTCAACTTCCACAAACTCGTGCAACATGACGAACAAATCTAAGCGTGGTAAGTTACATTTTTTAATATCTTAAATATATTGTTTTTAATGAAATTGTGTGGATACTCTGACATTCTTTTTTTTTTTACTTGATGCACATTCCAAGTTTTGAGAGAGGCTCACATGCATACAGTTGCATCATCCATGCTCGCCGGCCACGGCAGGCCAAATATACACGGCGAAAGAAATGGCCCAGTCGTTGAACGTGTATCGGATATAAATATCTGTTACGGCTTTTTTCTGTTTTATATATTAACAATTTTTTTTGTTAACTTATGCCTTTTCTATCAGTTGAACCAATTCGGTATTACGATAACGGTAACCTGATTAATGATTAATGAAAAATTCGATAGGATTTTATAAGAAACGTTAAAAAATATAGTAATACTTAATCGTATCTAGTCCTAATTAAAATGTAGATAAGGTTTATCTGATGAGGTCAGATGAATATTCTTTAGTAGCTTCTTTACATTTCACTTAATTAATTAGCAAGTTCTTTCGTTATCCGCTTCAGTTAATTATTTAGATACTCGGTTCGCTCTTTTATGAGCGACCCATTAATTTCCAGGCACTTTCGATGTCGGGGGATATATTAAAGACAAAAAAAATGTTAACGTCAACATTCTTTATAAATTTTCAATTTTAATATTTTCACTATTTTTTCTTTGTGTCAGTGTTTAATTTTATTGTTTAATTTCACTGTTATTTACTAACGTTTATTCATCAAACGCAACTTATAAATAAACTTCTACACTTTATATGCCAATATACCAACGTATGTTTCCTCTTTTTCTGATATTTGGATATTTAAAAAACTGAAAAATTGTATTTATTTTCAAGCAATCTTAAGGAGAAAAATCGACTACAATTTACTTCAATTGCTTGTTATAAAAGCTTATTGATTGTTTTTTAATCGTGTTAATGTTTAGGTCATTCAACTTGATTCGAGTGTCATTAAATTATTGTGTTAACGAGAAAAATAATCAAATCTAATCACACAAGTATCAGAGGTTCGAATCAGGTCGATGTAACAAAAATTGATTACAATTTTTCAGAGTTATATTTGTTCCTATCGATAAAAAGTGCATTCGACTATCAATATTAATTGTTGCTGATCAAAGGGATGAGTAAGCGCGAATATATTTAAAAAAGTAATTTCAATGATGAAATTGGCGCTCATAGTAAGAATAGAAAACGATCGGGTTTTTCTAAAATGAAAACTAGATAACGTACCTAATATTTACGAATGAAAAACACGATTTGATCAGATTTTTTTAAAACAGTTATTAAACGGATATCTTATGTTTGGATATTTAAAAAACTCAAAAATTATATTAATTTTCAAACAATCTTAAGTGGGAGCAAAAATCGGCCAGAAGTTATTTAAATTGCACGTTATAATAACTTTTTGATACCTTGTTATCGTGTCAATGACTAGGTCATATATCTTGACTCGAGTGTCATTAAATTATTGCTATAATGAGAAAAATAATCAAAAGATTAATTAATGGGAGAATAAGTGTTATTCGTTATAAGTCGTGTTGATGTAAGTTGCAAGTCGCGGTGAAGAAACATTTTTTAATAGCTTTAAAAAAACTGTGGGCTCTCGAGTGGCTTAGATTCTATTATTATTCTCAGTATCTTATCTATCTCTTCACTTGTTTGTTTAACTAATATTCTTTCTCAGCGAATTTGGAACCTCGCAATGTACGTAATAAACTCATCATACAAATTTTAGTCGTGTCCAATAAATCTAACTCTCGCACCTTTCTGGCTGCTACAAAGATGAAAATAAACTCTTACAACGTCTTGGAGCATATAAGTTTTTAATTCATCCGATCCTATTATTTTCCACGTGGATCTTGAGTTCTACCGCGTAATTAATTCATGCACGCGTAAGACGGTAAGACAATCCACTCGGCCACGCGTAATACGATACTATGCGTTATGCTGAACGTGGATATTTTCTTTGCATTAATATATACTTTCTGATAAATGCTGACAGAGATTACGCACAATTGCCTCACTGCGTAAGTCTCTTTGACCGAGGAATACTGAAGAAATATGCATTACTGTCCAGATTACGAGTCGATCGATGCAGTCCAAGAAGCGATGGGGATCATGGGACTCTGGCATATTATCATCGCAGTCTCTCTCTCTTTGGTCAACTTTCCAGTTGCTTGGCATCAATTATCAATCGTCTTCTTGGCGCCACCGACAAATTTCACTTGCGTATCGCCCGAATCTGCAGTCAATGTATCAATGTCGATGAAATGCACCGTCGACGTTGGCAATGGAACTGAAGAAAAATGCAAAGCGTTCGATTACGATAGAAGTATTTTTTTGGAAACTATTGTCACGCAGGTTCGATCGATAATTAGTAATCGTTAGCTATAGCTTCGATCATTTAATTGGTCAACTACACAACAATGCAACTTTTTTTCTGTCATTGATAACATTTCCGTGTAATTGGAAGAATTAAAGAAAATCTATTTTCAGTGGAATTTGGTTTGCGATCGCGCTCAATTGGCAAATTTCGCTCAATCTTGCACGATGTTTGGTATACTCATCGGCAACATGGTATTCAGTATGTTGGCTGATAGGTACGCTAAATTATTTATGTTAATTAGATCATTTGTGGAGCAATTCGTATCAAACAGTTGCTCCACTTCAGAGTACTTTATTCTCGGAAGAAGATGAGTCGTGACAAAATTTTGTGATTGCAGAATCGGTCGAAAAATTCCATTAATGATAGCCGTAATAGTACAATCATTAACAGTACTCCTCAGCACATTCGTGCCCTGGTACGAATTATTTTTGGTATTAAAATTCGTCTCGGCAGTGGCGACTGGCGGCACAATGCTCATCAGTTTTGTTCTCTGTAAGTTTATTAGCGATCATTACGAACAGCAAATTAGCTTTTAGTACCGAGGTCTGCGACTTACGATCTAAGCCAATTAACCCGATGAATTAATTGCAGTGATGGAGATCGTTGGCATCGAGTGGCGCGCCACATTATCCGTTCTATTCCACATACCATTTTTACTGGGACATCTGACGAATCCTTTGATATCTTATCTCACAAGATCCTGGAAAGGATTTCAGCTGGCTGTTTCTCTGCCGCCGATTCTTCTACTCTCGTACTATTGGTAAGTCAAATCGTCAATCAAAAAGATTCGTACTCTTGCGCGTGAATATTATTTTAATAAAATTTGTACATTGCAAACGAAGAGCCCGGTTTTTCTTGGGATGTTACGACCTATGTTCTTTAAGGTTTATTTGATCGACGTTCAAACATTGCGATCAAACCATACGATAATGCCACGGTGGAGGCCATAAGCGCAACACAGCGCTATGACAAAGTTGAGTGATCTAGGTCTTGTGAAAATATTTCCACAATTTTTATCATTTCTCTTTTTTCTCATTTTTCTGAGATATTGTGAATACTTAGGCAGATTTTTTCGTCAAAAACCCCAGCCTTTCTCTCAAATGTCCTAATTTGTTTCACAATTTACGAAATGCTATATTCAATATTTGGAAAAAATCGGAAATCGTTAACGTATGAAAAACTCTGAAGTAATTATCATAATTTTTGCTAATTAGTAATATTTTCTTTCTATTACTCATACCCTCTCAGACATTAAGCTGAGTGAGAATATGATAGTTTGGAAAAAATTGAAGAATCTTCAAATATGGAAAGTTGTTTGAGAAGTTCTTGGATGTTGTTGGAACGACCTGTGAATGTATTGAAAAATTATGAGTCTTCACTCACGACAGGAAAAAAAGAAACCAGACACATAGATGTTAAATTAGAGAAAGTGGTTTATTACACCTTCCGCATGTCAGTACAAATTACTCAATTTAGAAAACACACCAAATACAAAAATAAAATATAAAAAAATTGGAATTTTGATTTGAAGGCAATTTTGAGTAACACTCAATTATATTAATTGAATGCTGTCCCCGTGAAGTGCTTGAGTAGCACACAATTGTATTAAATGCGTGCTGTATCCAATGAGTGGCTTGTACGCGGTGCAGCCAGTGCTGCGGAGCATGCCACGCAATAAGATATATGAGTGCGTAGATGAATTTAATGCCTATCAGCAAATACTCAATATGATGGAGAAATAGAATTTAAAGAGAGTGAGTGCTAGCACATGCAACTCTGACAATCGAGTGGAATTCTACTATGACAGGCTGTGATGCAGTCTACGCTGCAGAGCACTGAAATGTGAGCTTGAGGATGCACAAAATGATTCGACTGAATTCACAACACTTTCCCAGCAAGTTTAATTGAGGGAAATTCCAGTGAATTGGTAAAACACACGCAATTATATTAATCGACTGTGCCACAGATTGAGTGAAAACGTGGTACAGCCCGCGCTGCAGAGCACGCCACAGTGTGAGACCTTTATGTTGATGTACCGATGAGTTTTCCACTCCTCACAGTCATTGAATTGCACTGAATTGTAACGATGTACTCTTACCTTAATTTGAGTCCTGGTGAGCAAGAAAGAGTTGAGATGATCCGGTGTAGAAGAGCGAGAATTGTCCGAGCCTTGCAAAATGTGTGCGATGTCCGAGCGGGTCTTCACGTAAGTGCCAAGATATTCAATATGGCTGCGTTTTACGAAAACGACGTTGAGCGCTGAAGTCAAATCAGAGAGATAACCGGTGAGCAAAGCCGAAGCCAAGCGAGAGAGATATCCTCTCGCCTAACGCAGCATGCCTGCGAGGCACAGCCTCGGCTCTGCGAGTCCCTGCCTCGGCTATCTCCGACCCAACCGAACGCCGCGTGCTAGACCGCAGCAACAGGTCGACGCACGGCGAATATCGATCACCGTGCGCCAGCTGATTTTCCAACAAAAGTACTGAACTATTTCTCATATTTTATCGTAACGAATTATATTTTTTTATGACAATGACTTTTACTTTTACGTTTATTTTTGCAAACATTAAAATGATTTATAAGATAGAAGTTTGAGAAAAGACTGTAAAATATTGAAATATGAAAAATTCTGAAATAATTATCATATTTTCTTGCCACTATTCATACTTTCTTAGATATCAAACTGTTTGAGAAAATGATAGAAAAATGTGTGAAATTGATACGTGATGACAAGCAATCAAGAGTTTCTCATATTGTTTTCTACATTTTTATATTTTCTTCCTACGAGTCAGAAGTTCGGAAAAATTACGTAGCATCGTTTAAAATATGGATTATATATATATAATCCTGAAGCGATTATCATACTCGCTCTTGACAAATTACTTTTTCTCCGTACGAGTCATATTTTCTCCGATATTAAGCTAAATGAGAAACTATAGTTCGGAAAATATATGAAATTGTGAAAGCGAAGAGAAAGCAAATTTCAAAGGGACGTGGAAGTAACCGACGATTCTCCATTGATAATTGTTCTTTGGTTATTTTACGGCAAATCAACCTCCGACGGACCGGAAAGCAACGGAAACAGAATCGATAGTTTCATTTCAATAGGAAATCGTTGATAATTCTTCTTCAGATGTACAAATGCAAAGAAGACGACGACGATCAATAAAAAAGAAACAGAAATTGTACCGATATTGTTTGGCTGATTTGGATGTTGTATACCTTAAAAGGGCACAATGTATCGAATTAGCACTTGTTTTGGATGATCTTTTTAACTCGAACATTCCATCCAAGATGCTGCTAGTTCGTAATTCTTGTCTGAAACAAAAGAAAACGGAAAAGATTTCCAATTATCATATATTTTTCTTGTGAGTGAACCAAGAAAAAGTTGAAATAATCATGAAATCATTTTTTTTCAGGTTTGAAACAAAGGGGTTTTTCAACAACAAAAAATCGCTTTAACGTGCTGTAATAGTTATATGAAAATACTTTTTAAATCAATTTTGTTGGTTCACCTAGTAGAGAATTCAATACTGAAGAGAACGAACTTGGGTTCGAGGCGATAGGTCGTTTAGTTTTTTCGCTATCACCCCTACTAATTCAGAAAAATCGAAACAATGAAAACTCGAGAAAACGCGCTTTAAGTTTTCAATAGGAGAAAATATCAATTTTTGGTTTCTTACACTAATGATCGGCTAATCAGCTATTCCTGGTCCATATGTAGTCCTTCTGCTTCCTCAAACAGCTCGTTCTGATGATTTGTTCGAGACTACGAGCCCCCTTGGTGCTAAGTGACTGACGCCTGTTCTCTCTTTCGATCCGTTGCGCATCAATGGTATCAGCAAACATTTTGCATTGCTGGCCAATACTAAATCCAGCAACTGCATGGTATTCAAAATCGCTGAATACCTTTTATTGAACATGCCTACAGCCAAGTAGGCGGCAATTTCAACGATTTTTTGGCCGGAATGCAGGTGCTTCGGATTCATGCGCCAGATTGTTGAGTTGAACGACTCGTTTGAATTTTGCGTGTGACCGTATAAACATCTCGTTAAAAGGTCTTCATTTGATAGTTGTTCATAAATCGGGCGAATGTGCTTCTCAATTTTTTCGCCAATCAATCGAGCAGGATGCTTAAAAGATCTTAGTTGATTCGTGCATTAAGCTTTGCGCCATTCACACCAGCTATCGACGCCTATTGGACAATTCTTGTGTCGAGGGGATTCGTCTGTAGAACAATAATGATCCAGCGTTGCTATTACAGCTTTTTTCATCTCTTGGACAGAATCGATATTTCTTCTAATTGCCAAACCATAATAAATTGTTTGTTTTTTTATGACACCCTCCGTCACCCGCTTCTTACCACCGAGCTTCTCGTTCTTCCTTATATTTCGAAGTCACGTACTTTTTGTAACAGGGCAATCGTCACCGTACGAATTTGCTTTCAAAATACTTGCAAAAGTTTTGGAATCGCTGTCGCCGATGTTATTTGTATATTTTACGAATAGTAGATAGAGGGACGGAGCGCGCGCCCGATCCTAGCCGATCGCGCACACACCTGCTCGACGCTCCTCTGTGTTTGGCTTTGTATCTCCGATAATACTTGGAATTGGCATCTGTAACTGAATGAATATATTCTTGGATAGTTTATCTATCGATTTAGGCAATAAAAAAAACCATTTTTCGGACTTTCTAAAGCAAGATCTCCCCTTAAAAGGGGAGAGGAAACCTCCATACTCACACAGATGTGTTGCTTCTTTTTCCCACCGGCTGTGAGCACCATACTAGCCTATCTCTTTCGCACTCATAGGTGAAGTATAGAGGTTTCGCCTCACCTTAACTAACCATGGTGTCCGTGGCGAAATTAAATGCATTTAGAATATCGTCGCGGCACAATGTCGTCACATCTGAACGTACATGGCTCCAGTGCGCCGACATGGCGTGTCGATTCTTTCTCTTACTTAGCAAGTTCTACGACTAAAATATATTATTTAATTCTAGACACAACTTGTATTCTCTTCCTTATATTAAATGGAAACATTGTCAATTAATTATTAAAATAAATTGCTTTTTAAATACTCTTTGAAATAGTTTTTTCACATTATATAATGCTTTTAATGGTTAAATATAGGAATTGGTCCTTCTCAATAATACTGGCATTTATGAAGAATGTCAATGAAATAAAACAAGAGTTTGCAACTCGTAATTCTTCCAGGATCATACCCGAATCCCCGAGATGGTTACTCGCCGTAGGAAAAGTCACCAAAGCACAGGAAGTTCTCACATGCGCTGCGAAAAGAAATAAAATACCATTGGAAAAAGTCACAGCCGCTATAGATTCCCATGAGATTCACAGTAAATCAGCAAATGTGAGAAACGAAAAGTACAACATCACAGACTTGTTCAAGACCCCGAATATGCGAGTCAAGAGTATATGCATAGCGATCAATTGGTTCGTCTGTGGAATATGTTACTTCGGATTGGCTCAATACATAAGTCAGCTGGACGGTAACATATTCATGAACGTTGCCGTTTCGGGTGGGTACAATTTAAAAAAAAATGTCTTCCCTGTTCTCTGTATTAAGGCGAGGTGAACCTTTATACTTACACAGATGTGCTGCTTCTCTTTCACTCCGCCGTCAGCGCCATCCTAGTCTATCTCTTTCGCATCCGTAGGTGAAGTATGGAGGTTTCGCCTCGCCTTAAGATGATGCGCTATGTAGATTACGTCACCATGAGCACAATTTAGATAACAGAATTTTTTTATCCTCCGCCACGATTGAACTTTCTGATAAAAGATGAGAACGGTGAACTGTAGTATTGTAGGACATAGCTTACCGTTCTCCTTTGATATACGAAAGTAGAATGGCGATGGTGAAGAAACTTGCATTACAGTACAAAAAGAGATAATTGAAGTGGTTCTCGATTCGTTTACAGCCCTGATACAATTTCCCGGGACTTTTGCTGTCTTCGTTCTCATAACTCGAGTCTCTCGTCTAAAAATCCTCATTGGTGGTAATTTATTGTCGAGCGCAAGTTTGCTACTGATCATGATGGTGTCCAATCCAACGGCTCAAGTGAGCCTCGCGTGTTTGGGTCTTGCCGGGATGGCTATAAGTTTCCCAACGATCTATCTCTACACCGGCGAAGTCTTTCCCACTGTAGTGAGGAACAACGGACTTGGAATGTGCAGCGTATCCGCGAGAGTCGGCAGCATGATTGCACCGTTCATCGCCACGATGGTATCTATGCATTTATTCATAGAACAATTGCTTCTATGCATAATATAAACAATTCTTAGGACATTTTCGGTTCGCTACAACGGGCTACACTCGGTGTATCTATCGAATAAACGGAAGAGAAACAGAGAGATAGATGGAGTGAAGCCTGTTTTTTTTTCTCATGCGATAGATACACCGAGTGTAGTCGTATGTAGCAAACTAAAAACGCCATAAGAGAATTCTATTTTCAAGCATTCGATTTCGAATTAAGCATATCTGTACACAATTTATTTAAATCATAAGAAATCGAAGCCAATCAAAAGATTTTCTTGCTCTTGATCTTACAGGGAAGTATCGAAACTTGGTTGCCGCCTCTGTTCTTTGGCGTAGGTCCATTATTTGGCGCAGGTCTCTGTTTTTTACTACCGGAGACTATGGGCTGCGAGCTACCGGAGACGATCGAGGACGGTGAAAATTTTAGAAAGTAAGCTTTAACGATATCCAGTAGAGGCTGTGATTCTAATTGTAGTACTTCTTTCTATTTTAACTCTTTATCTTATTCTTTCCATGATGATTGTTCTTTGAAAAATCATTTCGTTGTGTGAAGATTAAGGTAGCTACTGCATCAGCGAAAACAAAGATTTTTATTTGACATGAAATTATATTATTCTGTGGGGTATTGAACGTAATTAGGAAAAATTTCAAGGGTTGTCACCACTTAGTTACTGAAATATTGGCATTCAAAGTTGACCAGTTTCGCATCAGAGTTTATTCGTATACAGGGTGCGTACGACCACCCGTCTACCCCTTTTATTTTGAAAAATACGCATTTTCGAAAAAAGTTTTTTATACAAAAGTTGTAGGGTTTTAAATGACGCATCAGACAGTGGTATTATTATGACCTTGAATAGCGTTGTCAAGGTCACGTGGAGGTCACCTGCAATTTTTTAAATAGAACCCCCAATTTTTTATTGCATACTCTTGTTGCTTATCCTGAGAGCTTTTCAAAACGCTATAATAAAGTATTTTTTGAGTTATATGGTAAGGCTCGAAATTTCTTATTTTCAATAATTTTAAAAGACGTTTTAGGCTTGTGAAGGGCGTTTAGTGAAAAATGACCAAAAGTTGTTTCTTTTTGCATACTCTATCCAACGATACCCTATGTTAATCCTAAACGACCACTTTCATATTGCGTTAAGGGGGGAAAAGGGTCGGAAAATTGGTTTTTTTTTCTTTTTTTTTCTAATGCTACAACTTATAAGAAATATTGTCAGAAAATTTGAAGGCATTAAGAGCAAAACTTTTTGAGTTATAGACAATTGATTCTCCGGGCGCTCAGTCTCCCTTGACCGTCATGAGACTTTAATTGCATTTTTCTCAAAACTTTTTTTTTAAGTCGGTAGTCAAAATTTCTCGTAAACCTTTGGACCGATTTCGCCTAAACTTTGCACACTTCTTTTACATACCAAATACTCCGTTCTGAACGAAGGATTTTATTTTTTCAATTACAACTTATTTTTTAATTGAACATAAAGAGCAATTTTTTGCAAAAATCAGAGTTTTTTGATAGCACCTTTACTAAAAATTCAAAAATGAATATTTTGTTAATTCCTTCGTTCAAATCCCAGATAAACTTATGTACTAAAGAAATCTTTTTGGTTTTTTAATTTCGTATGAACCAAACATGAGTTATCCTGACTACAGCATGCAAACTTTTTTTGAGGTGACTCGGTTCTCACCACTACCACTGGCTTATTTTTAAATATTTTTAAATGAAAATTTAGCAGAATATTCTTAGAATAATGCTTAATAATGTAATAAATTAAAAAAATATTAACTAATAAGGTACTCTGAAAAAAAATCACAAAAATATGCTTTTTTTTTTTGTATCTCAGACCCTTTTACCCCCTCAAATGGGTAGTACGAGTGACCTAAGCAAGATCATACGAATACGAATCCGTAATAAAATAGTTGAGTTTCTACTTTAAAAATTTACTTGACTTATTGTTTTGGGGCCGATTATAAAAAATAGGAATCCCCATTTTTTAATACGGATTTGTATTCTACACGAAAAAAAAGAAAGTTTTGTTAACAGTCATTTCTCACTAAACGCCCTGCACAAGCCTAAAACGTCTTTTAAAATTATTGAAAATAAGAAATTTCAAGCCTTATAACTCGAAAAATACTTAATAGAAAAACACTTTATTATAGCGTTTTGAAAAGCTCTCGAGATAAGCTACAACAATATGTAATAAAAAATTGGGGGTTCCATTTAAAAAATTGCAGGTGATCTCCACGTGACCTTGACAACGCTATTCAAGGTCATGCTAATACCACTGTCTGATGCGTCATTTAAAACCATACAACTTTTTTTGAAAATGCGTATTTTTCAAAATAAAAGGGGTGGACGGGTGGTCGTACGCACCCTGTATAAGCTACAGGTGTAAAATCATAATTCACGAGATTTTAGCATTATATTTTAAAAAGTTCAAGATTTGAAAAACAAAAGATCTTATCAATAGAACCATAAGGAACAATTTAAAAAAAAATTAGCTTACCATTGCAATAAAAAGATATGCAATATTAAAACTAATAAAGTATAGTTAAAAGGCGAGCTTTGGCTAAGTCGGCCATCGAATCTTGGCAACAACGGAACGTTAGAAGCGAGACGGCACAGCTAACCTCACTGTCGGCACCAATTTCAAAACAACGAGGCGCACTCAACGTGCTTTGTAACAATCCAAAACACGAGAGTGCAATTTAGTTGCAAATTAATACTTTGACATTGAAAAGGAAACTATCCAGTATATTCTTTAATTGAGGATATAGAACCGCTAGTAACTGTATGTAGCACACGTGTATACAGCACAAGTCAACATGTCAACAAGTGTTTAGCAGTGTGACCAACATCGAAATGTTGCAATGTTGCCACATTTCGGTTGCAATTTCAGTGCTCATACAATTACAATTAACTATTGAATAATCCGAACCACCAGGAATTTACTTTTTATGATAATTATGACAGTTAAGAAACTTAAGACAGTTCTGTACCAAGGTTTTTAAATTTATTATCTGAGTCGATTCGACATATATGTAGTTGGTAACCCCGGGTAAGAAACTTCTTTTTTAATTAATTATTCGTATCTGGGATAAATAATAGGGTGTTAGGATACATTACAGGAAACCACGCGTTGCATCGAATACGATGATGCCAAATATACGTGTTTTAATGCATCAATGATATTTACTTTCGAGACATGTCATTTGACTCGACTGGACCGCTATAGAGCTACCTTAATGTCTCATGCATCGTATCGTATATTAATACGCCTCTAAATGTTATCGCATTTCTATCGCTCTCATCTTCATCTTCGTGACAGTTTTTAAATGTATTTTGTAGGAAGAAGAATACTGCTGCCAATCCATTAACTCAAAGTTGATAAAAAGGGTTTAACGTTTGCGCAATAATTCGTTAAACCGTTGCTACGTCATGGGTCTGTGCCCGAAGGAGTCAACCAAGGCGACATTTTTTTACCATCTTGTACAATGAAATTCCATCCACTTGATATTAACGAATCACAATTTTCATTATTAACTCGACCACCACGAATCATCGAATTTTAACATCTTAGAATCTATTTCGATTTCCACCAGAACTCAGAGACTTTTCGGTATTCTAGTTTTTCACTATAAAGAAGGAAATTTGTATGAGTACTGTGTCAATTTATTTGATCAATTTGTATGTTTGGACTTAAGTTTTAAATGGAATAAAGAATTGACATATTAACATACTCTATTCGAGAATTGGAATAAAATTTATAGCTTTTTGTAAATCCGAGTTTTCTCGAACAGATCTGAAAGATTTTTAAAACCATTGGTCAATTGCATTAAAATTTTTTATTTAAATTAATTTTATTTTCAATATGTTTTAATAATCGATTTATTGCAAGTTGATCATGCGACATTTTCTTTAATCTCTCTGTATTATAAAAATATCTCGCACACCGCTGCTGCTATGCAGGATAATCGAGAAATGTGCCTGGGGTCTGAGAGATCCTCAAACCCTGATTTTCCAAGTTCTTTAACTTCTACTATATGGCGGCGGTGAAATATTTTTATAATGTGTAATGTACATGGGGGATTGTTACGCGAAGCACGCAGGGAGACGAACCCTCTCTAGTTATATATAAATGTATTTGTATTGATATATTTAAGAATAATTATTAATTACGTAGAGGTTGATGTTAATAATCAACTTATATCCAATGCTTATAAGATGTAAGCGCAACGGAAAAGCAATGTAAAAAAACCGTACTACGCCAGTCGGGATAATCATGTACACGTGGAAATTCGTGGTTGTATCGCTCGATGTATAAGCGACGGGTACACGATGTTTAACTATTGCGATGTACATGCAAAGACAATACATGCGCTACTCGACATATTAATTATATGAATGTCAAATGATATCATCGCATACGAGAGAATCGTTTACTAATCTTAAGTTTTCAAGAAGACGACTAGCCGAGTTCTTTTGGTCTAATCTTGGTCGCGAGATTCACACACGATTTCTATATGACGCGTCGATCCCAGTCGACTTCTATGTGATGTATCACCTTAAATCCTCTAGAGCAGGGGTCTCCAAACTTTCCAGCCTTAGGGCCATACTGATTACTCCAGTAAGTTCCGAGGGCCAAAACCATATTATCATTGTTGCCGGTGGTAAAAAGTGAAATAGTCCAAAATCTGTCCGCGGGCCGAATGTGGCCCGCGGGCCGTAGTTTGGAGACCCCTGCTCTAGAGGATACGTGTAGAATGTGACTAAACGTCCAGAATCATATTTAAAAAAGAAAAGCGTAATAATTCGTTAAACCATTGCTGCCTCCACGATATATGCTCAAAGGAATGTACTAAGGCGACACTTTTTTATCGTCTTTTATGATAAAATTTCTGTCACTTGATGTTAACGACTAATTACTATTTTCATTAATAGTATTAATTCGACCAATACAAATCGTCACATATTTTTATATCTTCTCGAGTGTATCGATATTTGTATTTTAACACTTTAGAATCCATAGCAATATCCACTAGAACCTAGATATTTATCGGCATTCTAGTTATTCACTATGCAGAAAGTAATTTTGATAAGTACTCTGTTTCTATGTCTATTTATTTGACTTATTTGTATGTCAGAGTTTAAGGTCTTAATGAAATAAAAAATTGAAACATAACATTCTCGACCACTTTTTGGGAATTGGAAAAAACAATTAGTTCCTTTGAAATCCCAGTTTTGACTCGAATAGATCTGAGAGATTTTAGAAAAACGTTGGCCGATTACACTTTAATCTTTATTTTTATTAATTTTAATTTCAATATATTTTATTAATCGATTTATCGTTATTTGATTATTTAAAATCTTTAATTATATATAAATATTTTTTTTTTCAATGTATAACACGATTATGATGAAGAAAAGATGACAATTTCAGTATAAAAATATAGAATATGGGCTATTCGTTTTCGACTGGAAAGATCGAAGTTGCGAACGTTCGAGCAATATTCTTCGCCGCCGTACAATTCATTTTAATAACACGCAAATTGTACACGATGATAAAATTATACATGTACGGTAATTATGTAATACAATATAAACAATTTATAAATCAGCCTTGGTATCTCGAAGGACTGGCCGATCGGCGTAATTGATTCGTGGCACCGTATCCAAGCGATACAATTCGACGCGCACTGCGACCGACGAACCGTTAAATCGTTTATTTCAAAAAGCTCCGTTCGTAGCTTCGTGTAGGTGTTAAGATGATGTGATATCACTTCCTTGGTAACAAAAAATGATTGAATCTTACAATCATATAGTGACCGTTCTCATTTTTTTATCCGAAAGATCAATCGTGGCGGTGAAATTCGCCATGAGAAAATTATGCTAACTTGCACTCAAGGCGATCTGAGAGAGAAAGCGGACATGTAACCCATTGTCTCAAGGACTTAATTGTTGCATTTATATGACGACGTGTGACCCAGATATAGCACTTTATGCGGCAAACCCGTGACAACTCCGTTCGTCCGCTTGTGCATCGCGTCGAACACTTGGTTGCCGTATTTAACGGTACTGCTGAGCGAACCCAACCACGAAGACACTATGCCTTTAGAGGGTGACTTCTCAATGTGCGATATTGTCGAACCTGCAATAATAAACATAACACGTAAGCTCTCTTAAAAAGTTCTAATAGAAACCGATAGAAAAGGATAAAAACTGCATAAATCCAGAGAATATCAAATTTGAATCAATGCGGTTATTCTCCATTTCCTGCAATTAAAAAGTTTTTTGATAAAAATTTCGTTGAAATATATTTTCATTGCAAAGTAATATGCTTGCCACCTATGAGAAATTTGAGGATTGCTTCATTGACAATTTCGGGCTGTTGTTGATGCGGAAAATGTTGAGTACCGGTGATCACTTTGATACTAAATCTCGCAAGGTATTCAGTGCTCTGCACGACGTTCTCCAGCGGAACACAGGGATCGAGATTACCGACTATGAGTAACGTTTGGTTGCTGATAACTTCGCTGCTCGTCATGTCCAGTCTGGTAAATGGTAAGTTTCGATAATAATTTAATGGACCGGTCCAGTCCTCTGAAAAAAATCCCATAATTTATTAATCGCTTAATAAATGTTTTTAATTCCAACTGATTGGTTGTCGAGCTCACCTTTTCTACTGAATGCGTACTTATACGCCTCGACGTAATTATGCTTTTCGCTCGAATGATCGTGATGAAGGTGTTTAAAAGTATCGTTAATGATTGAAAGATCCTCTTTGAGGGCATCGATCTCTGGTAAAAACGGTAATCGACTAAAATGCATCCATCTACGAAGCAAATTCAAGTTGCAACGAGCTGCGTATTAACGACGATTCGAATGCAAATAATTTTATTTCTATAAATCAACACAGTTTCACATACTTTTCGTCAAAAGCTGCTTCTTTTGACAAACCGTGCCAGTAATGATTAGGATGGGGACTCGATATAGTCACGAATTTGTGAACAAACTCGCCATGAAGGGCAAGCATGTACCACCCGAGAAGACCCCCAAGATCGTGACCTATAATACTGCAATTCCGGACGCCGAGAGCAAGTATGAATTGCTGCAGTTCATCGATTAAAATCTCGATCTTATACGATCGTCTCGTTGAGGGTTTGTCGCTATCGCCGAATCCTTTCAAATCGAGAGCTACCACTCTACAACAAAATAACTTAAATAACAAATTCACGGCATACAATATTATCGCTAATTTAATATATTTCTTTTATTAATAATATACTTTAAGCCTCACCTAAAATGTTCCGCGAAAACAGGTATTTGTTCCCTCCATGTCAGCCAACAATCGGGAAAACCGTGCAACAATAGAAGTACAGGTTTCGTACGATCTCCCGCTTCGACATAATGAAATTTTACACCCTGAACAATGAATTGTACATTTATCATCTTTCAATTTAATAAAAGAAATCGTTTCTACGTGTTTATCTTTTGCACTTGATCGTAGAAAAGTGATTCTGAGCTTCATTTTTGCTTTGTAATCGTACATTTTATTTTTTTTAATTTTTAATGCTGATCTTAACGTAATTTACGTGATATTTAGTCGACGTGGAATGGACTATAGTTGACTACGTGCAAAGTTTAAATATTATTGTAATATGCATATAACATTGCGCTCGTATCGCCTTTAGCTTACTTTTGAAGGAATAATTTTAACGATCGTTCTTGGGACAATTTTGCAGCAATCACTTTTATTTTCTCAAACGATCATCGTTTCTTTGTAACTGTCAAGTCACCTTTGTGTCTCCTATCAAATTATCGTTTCGATGTCACATTCGAGTTGGCTCTGTGCCGTTTACTCAATCATCAGATTGAAACGAATCCTGATATGTAATTTTGAACTCATCGATTATATTGTAACTTAAGAGACATTGAATTCATTTTATTTCGTCTCAGTATTCTGAAAGGACGTACCGAGGTCCAGTTTAACGTACTTAAGGTTTTCACTACGTGCTAGTCAAGTTGTGGTTAGGTACAAACGTGGTATAAAATAAAAACTTATGAAGGTTTCGGTAGTTCATAAAATCAATTTACTAATAAAACTTGCATCTACCAACTGATTAGGGTATCCACATTAGATTATTTATAGAAATTCAGTAACTTTTGTTGCTTATTTGAGTTAATTTTTGTAAGATTTTCACATTTTCTTGCGTCACATTTCGAAATTTATATTTTAAATCTTCGTTAAACCACATTGTTCATTTTGGCAATGGAATCCTTATAATCTGACCTATGACAGTGTCACGACACTGTCATAACGTAACGGTAACATGACACTGTCGTACGAGGCAGCTGCTGAATCAACAAAATGTATTACGGAATTTGATAAATATTTCGATTAGATAACGTTAAAAATAAAGATGTCACGCGTAGGTCGGATTATGTGGATTCCGACGCAACCGTGAAAATTGTAGCTTGCCGAATACTTTTAATGGAAACTTTGAAGTATGCCGCAAATAAAAATAGCAAATCCTTGCCGAAGTCGACTACATGATGGCAGCTGTTACGGCACGATTCCTACTGAGTTAAGTTTAGTTCGTTAAGTTAGTGAATTTTGTTAAGTTGAATTTTTTGAACACGTTAAGTCAAGTTCACATTATGTTAAGTTCATTAAGAACGTAAAGTAACTTCGTTAAGTATACATTTTTGCAATCATCTGCATTGTCTTTGAGGATGATTAATAATTAAATAAATAATTTTGCTAGTAGTCAATTAATATCCTATGCTTATGAGACATGTGAGCGACGTAAAGGCAATTTAAAGAAAAAACTTACTACGCCAGTCGATATAATAATAGAAAGTCATGATTTTATCGCTGGATATATAAACGTCGGGTACGCCACGTTTAACTATACTGTGACGTATATATGTGATGTGTACTTGTGACATTTATGCTATTATGATGTAAAAACGATGCAAAGGCAATGCATCGCGATACTCGACATAATCGTATAAACGTCGAATGCTCATTACATACGAAAGAATCGTATATTAATCTAATGTTTGTAAAAAGCCATCTTGTCGAGTTACGGTCTACTCCCGTTCAAACGAAATGCGCGAGATTTACACGTGTTTTCTATGCGAATCGTCGATCTCAGACAACTTGCACGTGATGCATTACCATAAATCCACTGGGAGATATATTTAGAATGCTCCAAAACATCTAGAATTCACATTTTGAAGAAAAAAAAATTATCCAAGGCGCACGCGCGCGTGTGTGTGTGATACGACCCTTTTATTTATTATCATTTTTGTAAGAATTCATACAGTAGCTCAAATTTGGGGCAATTTATGTGATTTTATATATAATATCTCAATAAAAATATTGAGATATTGAATAATGAAGATAGATTAAGATTTTAGAAAATTTTGAGATTATTTGAAAAAGTCTGTGATCGGTAAATGTTTCAGTCACATGTGACATTCAAACACTTTTGTGCTACCGGCAGCTGCAGCTTTATCAAATTTTCAAATATCAGGATAAAAATTCATACGTAAATAGAACATTATTGAACAATGGTTGGTAGTGAATTTTGGAAAAATCGATCAAACGATTTCGACTTTACAAAATTTTGTTATTTTTTGTAAGTAATCGGTTAATGCTCCAACTACATTCGATTTTGAGATATCGTGTAACATTTTTACACCTAAATAGAATAAAATCGAAGGTCGAATTGTATAAAAACAAATCTGCAAGTCACGATGAAACAGTTCAAATTGTACGAAATTTGAATTTCTTGGAAAAGGATAATGTCTGATTGTTTTTACTCTCGCGAATGTAGAGTTTTTAAGGGTGTTTGGTGCATACAGTTAATAAACAAGCCCGCAAAGTAGAGCCTCGCAAATAGCTTTCTCATACTTGTTTCACATCGTTTACGAATTTTCCTTCATGAGAAAGTCAAAATCGATCGACCTATTTCCTCACGAAGGTTGCATTGTTGTAAACGATGTAAAGTAATGAAAAAGCATTTCGCATGTTTCTACACTTTGCAGATTATTTTTCAATAACAAGATATAGACCGTTTTGTAATTTCCAAGTTGTATAAAACTTAAGGCGAAGCGACAGACTCAACCCGCGATAATGGTATGTGAGAGAGACAGCATCATAGCGATAGCGTTGGTGCAAGAGAGAGCACACCAGGTGTCACGTAGAACAAAGTGGCGTGACGAGTCTTTCGCTTCGCCTTAAGTCTATTTGTAATTGTAATTGTATCGTTCGATGTATAATTTACATTAGCAAACTTAACTTTTTGATAAATATTAATCGTTATAAAAATTATAATAATCATCGTTTAAATGATAAAAATGTGCAACTTTATTGCAATTTTTCGTGGTTCAATAATAATTTTAGCATTTGTTTTGAATCTCTGTGACTCTGGCGACACGAGATGCGTCATACGAGATAATGCGAGGCGGCAAGAATCTCAAATCACAAAAAACATAATCTCCGTGAAGCGGATCGAGTGCGTCTATTATCGGTGAGGGTCAACTCGTTTCTGAAGATCCCAAAATAGTGCACAAAGTTTAAGCCCCGTATTTAATTGCTTACATTTAATTTCAATTGCCCCTCGCCACACAATTGTTGCGATACGAGCGCGTTCGACCAATGTGCGAGGCGTTTGGTGTTCGCGATAACAATTCACCTCACCTTAAGCTTCACGTAGGAATGCTTTCCGAGATTGTTGTCGACGAGGCACGAGGGTGGATTGTCTCTCTGTCGTAGAACGAAAAATTTCTTCGGATCCCAGGCCCATTTTGCCAATCGCGTGACAATCAGGTACAAACCAAAGACGAAGGATAAAAAATGAAGTTTCACTATCTCCCAAAACGAAACACGAACTATTTTCGCGTCCATTTTTCTCACGTCTTTCACTTAAGTCCTAGACTTAAAAATTTGTCCTACTTATCTTGGGCAGCACTGGGATCATATAATTTATCTTTTGAACTCGGAGAACTCTCGCGTTGAGCTGTGTACGTAGGTCTCAGATCGAAGCTACCTGCCAGCCCTGAAGTACACACGCACACACACGCACGCATACACTGACAATCAACCCATGTATTAAATCCTTAAATTCCTGCTACGACCGTTGCCTCGTACAATGCCTGACCTGCTTACCCTGCGTATACTTCTCGATCGGTCAGACACGTACACCACACTCTACGCTGTTGACTCTGTACGAATGCACTGAATATGTTCACAGACTAAAAAACTCGACAAATTTCGTCCAGTGATGCAACAAATGATAGTAAAATTTTTGGTGTAACATTTGAAGTAAACAAATCGTGGCCCGCTTGTCACTCTATTGACTATTACGTAGTTCGTTGTTACGAAGCGATACCAGCAGCAGCTGATCTCGGAGTAAATCACGACCCGTCTTTCACTGATTTATTTATTGAAATATTAACCGATTTTATATCAAACTGTTTTTACAGTTGTTGTCATTTTACAGTTTTGTTGACTTATTTATAAAGTGTCTTCTGCTATAATCAAACCTCACGTGCGTCCACGTGGTATAGAGCTAGTCGTGAAAGAGTAGTACGACGAGTGAAGTCTCGCAAGCTTTAACACTTGGACTGTGATCTTTACTTTGACCGTGCGTTGGCTGATGAATGTATTTCTCTCCGCTTATCTGGATAGCGTGAGGTTTGCGTGGGATAGCGATCCGCGCCAACCAGCGGCGTTTGTTGCCTCTCGAGTGGTACGTAAGTGTGATCTTACAGACGCTTACGAATTTCAGGAGACGATTTGAAAGAGATTAGAAAATTCATGTTTATATATATATATATACCACAAGTATACCAGGCCATCGACTTGACCCCGAAAGTACTAAATATAAGTATAGAGGATCACATCGAACTGTTTGTATTCGGTCGACGACTCTCAACGATTTTCTAACACGTGCTGAAATCCTCACGTGCTGTGAGTTATTTCATTTCTGTATATCGTTTCATCATAAGTATAGATATCGTTTTAACAGCGTCTAAGGTCCGTCTGAAAGACTTTGCTCGAGCGAATCAGCCTAGCGTCAAACTATCGGTAAAAACATCTGAGAGTTTCGTGGATTAGGGAAAAGTATTTCGGGGAACCCCCTCTCTATATAGCTGCATGTTGTTGTTCCTACGGTACCGTCAGTGGGAGGAGAACGTTGAACAAAAATAGAGTTTCTCATAAAATTTACAAGAAAAGGACGAATTTGTTTCGCGTTACATAATAATTCTTTCACGGCTGTACCAAACCTGATCTTAATCCCATTCCAGGGGCTTCCTATATCTGGTCAGAGGAGGAATACTTGTATATCTGTTCAATATTTATTGTATTCGCATAGTTTGTCTGTCGCTTTATATTATACCTATCCACCGTTCACCACTTTCATCGCATTTTACTCCATTGAACTCATTTGTAAAAACTGTACGATGAAACGAAATTACATTAAACAGCGGAATCGGAAATTGGACATATAATATCGGAATTTTGTAATATCTGTGCCAAATGACTCTGACGATAGTTAATGAAAAATGAGATTATGTGATTTTATTTTCCACAATCTGTCCCAAAAATGTCTTGGTTTCTTATCGAGTTGTTGGTTCTATTATTTACCATATAAAAAATATTGAACAGTAAATTATAGGAACATTATCGTCTTAAGGGGAGGTGAAATACTCACCCCGCGATGTACTACGAGACATCTGGTGTACTCTCTCTCTCTCTCTCTCTCGCACTCACGCGATCCCTATGGTGCTGTCTCTCTCGCACTCAATCATATAGTACGTGACACATGGTAAGGGTTTCCTCTTAAGGTATACTTTGTAAAAATTTGGAAACGGTAGAATTGTCTCATTTTTCTGTATAATTAAGTTAGAACATATACCATGACGTCAGAAAAATATCGAATCAATTCACTGAGCTTTGAAAATAGGATAATTAATACATATGGATAAGGTCAGCTGATGTCCACATTTCAATCTAATAATTTGCGAACCAAACAAGGGGAAATGTTTGATATTAACCGCGCTATGCATTCGAATAACTCCATAGATCCCATAGCGCCGATAAAAATGTAAAGTCACCGAATGTTTAAACAAGATATTTACGTTAAAACTTAGAAAAATGTGGCTTGGAAAGGAATTACCGTAAGCGCGATATGGAGGGGGTTACGTTTGGCAACGTTGCAAGCTGCGCGCTCACGGTTCACATCACTGTTTGCTATGGGCACAGATTGTAATACGCATATATATATATATATCGATAGCCCAAAGTTAAAAGGCCGTATCGTGTGTGTATAAGCTATGCTGATACGCCCGTCTGGCGTTAAACCATCGTTAGTTAGTTATAGACCAACATTAATATCTGTCATATTATGAGCTGTAAATATATTGAGTAGCTATAGATAAAACTTTGGTACACGTATAGACGATACAGGGCCGTAAGGATATGGCGCCTTAAGAGGCACCAGTGCAGCGTTGCCATATAGTTCTCACAGCCAAATTACCAAAAAATATAAGAATTTGAAAATCTATACAAAACTCGATAAATTTTCGATTCTTGTTGATCGTTGGGTACAATAATAGATCCTAACGTTGTTTTACAAAGGTCCAGAGGTATATATTGGAATATTTATTAAAATTTTTTTTCTCTCTAAGTACGGTTTTTACTTCTTTCACTATGGGAACGGGACGAGCAGGGTTTTTGTCGGCCTTACTCGCTCCACCGCAATCGCCCATTGCACTATGTCACTCTCAATTTTGGCGGTAGATTGTAACAAATATGGTTCCTTCATTCAACTTTTTTTTTCTGTTTTCCATCGCAAGAGTACATTTATCTGCATTGCTTGAAACCAATTAAACAGGTCTTCAACATACTGTTTAAAAGGTAACTAGGCTCAAAGTTATTGATTCTTCATATTAGCCTTAAAAGGCGAGGCGAAACCTCTAACTTCAGCTATGAGTGTGAAAGAGATAGGCTAGTTTGGCGCTAACGGTGGAGTGAAAGAGAAGTAGTACATCTGTGTAAGTATGAAGGTTTCGCCTCGCCTTAATCGCAAATGAGATTATGATAGCTCTTGAGGACATAAAAATAATATACAGTTGATAAGAATCCATACGAACAGCATACTAAAAAAATTAGAATGCCATTCACCTTACAGTTTTCGCGTTAATTACATTCGAGTTAAATTTTTTTCTGTCTATTCTGTCTCGCTCTTGCTGGGTCTCCTGTATACTCAATAACATAACCTCACTTTTTAAAAACACGAACGTAAATCGATACTATTTGCAGGAGCCATACTGTTCACAATTGATAAAAATCCAGGAATTCATGCACTTTAATCGTCTTTGTTATCGTCAAACACGCTGCAATGTAAAAGTTCGTCATAACTTTCGAAAAGTATATTATTAAGCATTTCGTATGAAAAGAGGCTGGTATACCCCAAAGCAACACAATTAATTTTTAATTTAAAAAAAAAAATTTTTTTTTTAAAACCATTTTCTGTCAAAATGTGGTTCCTAATGGCTACGGCTACTAATGGTTCCTGGGGAGAGACATGGTAACCTTTACCGTAAAACCGTCGACTGAACATTGATGCAATGATAATGAATCTCAAGAATTTAATTCAAAATTGGTATGCATTGACGAAAAGTTGCGGGCTTCATCAATCTGTAATAAAAATGGATGTATGGAAACAGGGATGAAGAAATTATAGGGAAAAAAAAATGGCAGCGGTGGGATTCGAACCCACGCCTCCGAAGAGACTGGTGCCTTAAACCAGCGCCTTAGACCGCTCGGCCACGCTACCTTGAAAATTGGTTCAGTTAGACCCTGTTCATCAACGCGTGAACATCGCTCAGCAACTAATCAGTAAAATTAAAATAAAAACTAAAACAAACGTGCTTCAAAAACCCATCGTAAATAGGAGTGGAACGGAACCACGTTCTCGGGAGACACAAATTTATCAGTGAGGTGAAAAAATTACTAATTGCAAATATAAATCAGCCACTAACAAGAGCACAACACGGTAGAGGACACGTTAACCGGCTATGGCCCATAACGTTAACGAAGATGCCTCGCCTTCAAAGAGAAAGCTCACCGAAAAGCCTAAAATCCAATTCAATAAAACCATAACAAAGGAGATAAAAGAATTGGACTCCTTGTGCAACACGAACAAGTTGGAGGTAAGCCTCACCAACAACAAAAGAAAAGCTATCACGCCAAATTTATCCCGAGCCAGATACGCGCAGAGAGAAAATTTCAAATACACAAGAAATGACAGAAGCGCCAACTGTGAAACTGACACTGATTTCATAACACCGAAAAAAACGAGTAGAGCAACGACTTCAGTAGGCAAGGACGGGTTAGATACCAGCAATAAGTTCGAATCACTATTAGATTGAGACGATATGAGTGTAGACGACAACACACACATCACTCGGACGATAAAACGCAAGAATCAGCGACGCGCCCAGTAATAACACAAGCAGAAATACAGATACGAATGCAATTAAAAGCACAGATACAAAGGGCAACAGAAAATATCTCAAGCCCCCGCCTATACATGTTAAAGGAGTAAAAATAAAAATGCTATTAAAAACACTGACAGGCAGTGGCATTGATAAAAAATCCTATTGGATCAGATACGCAGGAGAGTCAGCTGCCAATGAACCCCTAGTTGATGTATATGCTAACAACAAAGAGGTATATTCAGCCGCTAAAGAAGCTCTAAAAGCAAATAACAACCATCCTAACATTTCATACGCAAACACAACCAGAATAGGCCTCAGCCAGCACCCACAACATCTTACTTATAATTGTTAATAGTCACGCCGAGCAATACCTATCCACACTACAACCAAATCGCCTTGGACTAAATGCAATATTAGATAGTTACAAAGAGTCCATCATGATGCACATTAACCAGAAATTCGAAGACAGATTTACAGAAGAATCGATTTAAACACAAAAAACTTCGAAAGTTTATACCACGTCAAATAATCGAGATGGCTAACACGAACCAAACGAACCCAAATTTATCGCCGAACAGAGAAGATGGGCGAGATTAAAACAGCATCATCGAAGACAACAACAGTCGTAGAAACATTGTACACGACCTCCATACTAACGGCACCAACGGCCCCATGTCAAATGACATCAACCGTACGAATGTATATAATGTATATAAGAATCATAGTTTAATTATTACTAAAGTTAGTTTCAAGGCAAGATATGTTACAATTGTTTTTTATTAATTATATCTCTTTTTTTCCATTGCCTAAAATATCCAATAAGATTATCATAAGATAAAATAACAAATCAAACAAAAACGCCGTAAGTAACAAACACGCTACACATAAATATATAGGCGAGATTTAGTTTAAATACTAACAAACCAAAACCATAACATATCTGATTAACTTTTTCGTAGGCGTTTTAAACTGAACACAATGTATCCGAACAATGTATAAAACAAAACGAACTTTTTCAACCAACCAACCAACCAACCTTCTTGTATTTTCGGAAGAGGAAGACAACTACACCAATGGTACGAAGAATACTCCGAACAATGTCGAACAACGATATACCCGGCTATAGATTCAACATTTACCAGGGCAAGCACATATTTAGACTACTGCATTGCGGATTTAAGAATAAATTTACTCAAGGGCAACCAAAGTAAACTACCGGTACTACCACATGACAGCGATCACGTAGCTCTGTCTTTTGAAATTGACAGTGGGACCTTATTTACGGGATTGGAACATCATGAGGCTCCTAAGCCAACATATAACTATAAACAAGCCAAGTGGCGGAAGTTTGCTAGACACCTACAAGATAACCATAATATTACAAGATAAACATAATAATTAACATGCCATCGGATAGAAACTTTACAATTGCGAAATCGATAACCATATCATGACTCTAGAAATCACTATAAAACAAGCAATAGATAAAACAATACCACTAGACAAAAATAATAGCAACACTGGTCAAAGTAAATATGTAAACAATAAAATAAAGACACTTCATGCCTATAAATCAAAACTAATAACATACTTATTCAAATACAATAAACAACAAACTCACAGACCAGAACAAGCAATAAAATTCATCAAGACAACCATATCAACAATCAATAAACAACTCTACAAAGAATTTAGCAAATCTACCACAGCATACTGGGAAGCAAAAAGTAAAAGTATCAATTACAGAGATTCCACCTGATTGTTCCCAACTATAAATAAGTTCTTTCGCAACAAAGAACAACTGTCAATAGCAAACTTACATATAAACAAAGACAACAACAAATAACTGACTAGTGTGCTACGCAAAAGCGGAGAACTATTCGATTTGAACAACAACTAATATATTGTCACCAGTGAAATATCGAAACTAAACATCATCGGAAAACAGTTTGAAAATATTAATTCTCCAACATATACAAATACCCACACAGACCTAAAGCACACCGTAGACAGGGCCGCCGAAGATATTAAAGAATCCATTAGAATAAACCGAGCAAATAATAAGACAATCACCATATTTTCGGTAACAAATCCAGCTTATTATACAACGCGAGAAGACAACACACCGAAAATATTTCACAACTTTATCTCCTTAGTTACGCTGCTCAAGAACGCCAAAAACAAAACATCCAGCGGTACGAACGGGATTCCGATGATAGTCCTGAAAAATTTTCCAAACTGCATCATCAAAGAATACGCTGTAATCTTTAATAACGCTATCAATCGTACTTACTACCCAGTACGTTGGAAAACAGCAAAGGTCATTCCAATAAAAAAGAAAGACAAAGACTACTCGGACCCAGGTAGCTATAGACTAATCAGCTTAACAAATAATATCAGTAAAATTTTTGAGAAAATCATCAAATACAACTGATGGACCATTTCGATGCCAACAAAATTATTCCGGACAACCAGTACAGATTCAGAACAAAGCTCTCTACCACACACGCTATAAATAAACTTACCTCGGATATCAATACTTACTTATTAAACGGCAAGTTAATCGGAGCCCTCCTCCTGGACCTGGAAAAAGCCTTTCATTCGGTTTGGCTCAGCGGTCTCACCTATACTTTAATAAGGTTAAACTTCCCAACCTACCTAATTCAATTGATATCGGACATGATACATGGAAAATCTTTCTATACCTGGAATGGCAGAGAAACCTCAACGTATAACTTTGACATAATCGAAGGATTGCAACAGGGCATGGTTACATGATCACCTATACTCGTCAACATATTCAACAGAGATATCCTAAATTCATTTGGGCTCAACACCACTAATCACTAACATTCAATCGCTTATGCAGATGATCTGATAAAGTATGTTGCCAGCTCAAAAGTAACCAATATACAAACGTCCTTGAAAAACCTAGTAGAAATGACAAACATATACTACTTGGAATGAAACTTAAAAATCAATCCAACGATAAGCGAAGTAATAATATTCAGGAAAACAGTCAACGAAATCAACCACAAAACAGTTAAAGAAATTAAAGAATTTAAAATCATGGTAACAGACCAAGATACAGGAGAAGAAATCGAGATACCAAACAAACATACAGTCAACTATCTCGGAGTCAAGTTGGCCTATCTCATAAGGATGAATCAACATCATAAATCACAGCTAAATAAATCGAGAAAAGCATTAAAATCCAACGCCAGAATATTCTACAATAAAAGAATGGAATTCAAAGCCAAAAGTATTTATTACCAATTACTAATAAGGTCTATTTTATCCTACACAGCCCCAATCTGGGGGAATACAGGAGCTTCCGTATTGGGAAAATTTCGAAAGTTTGAAAGAGCTTGCTTAAAAGCTTGCCTAGGTTTGTACAGAACGGCTGAATGTAACTATACAAGAAGAATCAATAATAAAACATTGTACAATTTGGCTGGAATCCCCAGATTTGATATCTTTATTATACAATTAACGAGAAAATACTTCCCCAATCTCAACAAGATCGATAACCAATATCTAAAAACCTCAATGTGAGGACAACTTCATGATACAGAGAATGGCCAAGAGCAAATACTCTACTCCTGAAATCTTCACAAGCCTAAACAAAATGGGTTTCATCCAAAATGGGAATAATTTACCCACCATATATTACATTAGAAGACATTGCACCGATAAAACAATACCATTATCGGAAGAAAATCACCAAAATAACCTGATTTATTCAATGGTCATATCAGATGCGGACTATAGTAATGCAGATAGGCTATCCAAACATTTCTGGTGGCTCCAAAACGATGCCAAATTCATCGACGAACTCAGGAAAAGGGCGAGATTAAAACAGCGCCATCGAAGACTGTTATCTAGAAGATAGTCATAGAAACATTCTGCACAACCTCCATACTAACGGTATCAACGGCCCCATGTCGAATGATAACAACTGTACAAATGTATATAATGTATATAAAAATCTTAGTTTAATTATTTTATTATATGTTAGTTTTAAGGCAAAATATGTTGCAATGGTTTTTTCTACATATTTTACTTTTTTTTTCCATTGCCGAATATATCCAACAAGATTATCATAAGATAACATAACAAATCAACAAAAAATACCTTAAGTAACAAACACGCTACACATAAATATTTTGGCGAGGATTAGTTTAAAAACCAAAACCACAATATATCTCATTAAGTTTTTATTAAGGCGTTTTACACTGAACCAATGTATCCGAACAATTACACAATTAAACAAACTTTTTCAACCAACCAACCTTCTTGTAGTTTGAGCGCCAACCGTGATTCAGACACGGATTTCGTAATTTCGAAAAAAAACACGGTGAGCACCAGCAACAGTCGGCAAGGATGGATTAGATACCATCAACAGGTAAGTCGTCATCTGACTTAGATGATATGAGCATAGACGGCGATATACACACGATGCTCGTACGGTACGACACATATCGATGCTAACAAAATTATCCCAGACCACCAGTTCGGATTCAGGACAAAGCACTCCACTACGCACGTTATAAATAAACTTATCTCAGATATCAACACATACTTACTTAAACGGCAAGCTAATTGGAGCACTCATTTTGGATCTCGAAAAAGCCTTTGATTCCGTTTTACTCAACGGTCTCACCTACACATTAATAAGGATAAACTTCCCAACCGATCTAATCCAACTGACAACGGATATGATACATGAAAAATCGTTCTACACCTGGAATGGCAAAGAAACTTCAACATGTTACTTCGAAATAATAGAAGGATTGTAACATGCCACGGTAACATCCCCTATACTCTTCAACGTCGTCACTAGAGATATCCAAAATTCATTTGGCCTCAATACCATCAATCACCAACATTCCGTCGCTTATGCAGACGATCTCATAATATACGTAGCCAGCTCAAAAGTTTCCACTATCTAAACATCCTTGAAAAACCTAATTGATATGACAAACAGATACTGCTTGGAATGGAATTTAAAAATCAATCCAACAAAAAGCGAAGTAACACTGTTCGGGAAAACCGTCAACGAAATCAACCACAAAACAGTTAAACAAATTAACGAATTTATAAATCACTGTAACAGATCAAGATACAGGAGAAAAAAGAAGAAATCGAGATACCAAACCAACCTACAGTCAACTATCTTGGAGTCAAGTTGGACTACCTCATAAGGATGAATCAAGATCATAAATCGCAGCTGGACAAGGAGAGAAAAGCACTAAAAACAAAGCCAAAATATTGTACAACATAAAAAAATAGAATCTAAAGCCAAAATCATCTGCTACCAACTACTAATAAGGCCCATCTTATGCTACGGAGCCCCAATCTGGTGGAATACAGGAGCTTATTTTAATATGGTACTCCTATTTATATTACAGCAACACGGGTATAGTGAGGAGCTTTAATGACTTTTCCTTCAAAGGATATTTCATCGTCCACACTGTATTGTCGTCAATGTTATCAAACTTCTTTATCGTATTGTCCATGAAATCGTCATAACCGTAATTATTGTTTTTATTCACCGTCAGAACGGTGGTGCTTTTACTTGTACTCGGCGCAGTGTCTTTTCGTTCGAGATTCTGGTTCTATCGAATAACATTAGATAATTTCTTCAAAATAATAGTGAATTCAATTTTATATATTGCATATCATTTGTTACAACTGTAAAATAATAAATATTCGACCTGCAATAATTTTTAGTACACAAAGTCTTTTATCAAGGGAGGGGTGGTGATCTGACCCAAAATTGAAAGAAAAAATTCATCGAAAATCAAACGATTTGTCGAGACACTTCGCCAGTAGTGTTAACAATATTTAGCTCGATGTACTGTAAAAAAAATGTAAACGGAGTTACATTTATTATTATATATTTGTTCTTTTTTGTTATGAAAGAAACTTTGTTTTTGTGAAAAAATCGAGTTCTTTAAGCCCTAAAAAGTTTAAAATATCCCAAAACATCTATGTCAGTGCATATATGCGTGCGGACGTGATTGATTCGATCGATTTTGTGAACGTTTCGTGTCATTTTGTTTCCAAAAAAAAAATGTTTTCCATTCAGGGATGGGCTTTAAAATGTACAAAAAATGGCATGACTTTGAAGGATGTAGCAAGAATATAAAAAGCTGGGATCAAATCTCAGAAGGTGCCCCTCACTCTCAGACTTCTCGATATGGTTCGGAATACTCCATATATAACCCATATCTACATCGGCCTCTACACTCCATGTATCTATTTATAAATTTGTGGTATTGGTCATTCGTTAATTCATCGCTGGTCCGTTCTCACTCAATATCATAAAATAGTATTTGAACCATCATCGTCCAATTGAGTGAAATCGAAATTCTGTCCACTCGAAGCCATATTGACTGTATGATCTATAGAAGGGCAAGGTGATTGAGAACGTCGAACCGTGGATTTTTCGTTTTCCTCGGTTATGTAGGAGAATATGTCTCATCATTTTTTGCGGACAACGAGTAACATCGGTTACTTATTGCACTCCATTCCTTGATAAATAATAATTAAATGGTTAAGAAATATTAAAAGCATACCGTAAAATTGTTTAAAAAGCGTGTCGATTTTAATTACATGAAAATCAACATCTTGTCTTCCTTGAGGAGATGAAGGCGATTGCGAGCCACTCAACGTTACGTTAGGATGTTCAATGGGATGGCGCCGAGTCTTGAACAAAGTGACCGATCAGTACATGTTTAATCTCGTACAAAAATTCTACAAGCTCTTTAATGTTGACAAGAATAGTCTCAATGTTCTCAGCGAACGCTTTCAATTGACAGGGAGGTGCAATCGGAGCAGGTATCAGTATGGCTCCAGTTCGAGCCCGTTAAGTTGAATCAAGGTCTTCAAGGATTTCTTGTGCTGCCAGAATATTCGCGATATTCTTCCGTTCTTGTATCTTAAAAGTATCTTAATTGGTCAATTAAAACGCCCTAATTTACTGATGCCTCCTATATCACAGACCATAGAATTTTCGAGACAAGACAATTATACACAATTGCAATCACACCAAGTATATATATATGCTCATGTGCAGAATAAATTGTTCTCTGTCAAATCTGAAAATATTGGTGGCCCAAAAACTCTTTTTTTAACTTACAGAAGAATTGCTGGTGCATACTTTTATATTTATTTCCCTCGGATCATCTTTTCCCTGACCGACTTTGAACCGTTTGTTAAAGGCCTTACATACGTCCAGCAGTGCCTAAAACGCGCTCAAAGAATAACTGTTTTTAGAAGAGATAGCAATAGAAATTAATAAAAATAATTTTCACACACTGTTTATTTGTATTTAAACGTTCTAAAAAAATTAATTCCATTTTTTTGAAAAAAAGTTGCTGCACGGTCTGCATCATTTCTTCTTGGAATGTTGATAGATCTGCAAAACGTAAAAAAATTCTTGTAAAATAAAGTTGTAGTTATAATCTGTGGAGCCGGATTTTTGAAATTCAAAAAATTTAGCAATTCACGGCAATTTAAAAAAAAGTGTGCATTTTGTGTCATAAATGTCACACTTTAATTATGTTTATAAAAATTTTTAATCACAATATCAAAAATCCGACTCGACAGACTACAGAGAAAACAATTTCGAATATTTAAAAAAAAAAGCATCAAAAAATATTAAAAACTGTATGAGTTATCATGCAGACCGTGCCAGAAAAAGTAGTTTTGAGAAAAATGCATTTAAAGTTTCAGGGCGCGCATCAGGTCCTCTCGTTGGGCAGTCGGGTTTTTTATAATAACTTTCGATCTATAGGAAATTTTCACAATCGACTTTTACAGAAATACGCCTAAAACTGTAGAGAATAATAATCTGTAAAAAAAAATCGATTTTTTGAAAATTCTGGACGTATATAAGGCCTAAATGTCGACGGCTCCTCTGAATGTTTCAATAGTGCCCGTTTTCCTTTTCAATCTCTTTTCCGTAACACAGCCTTCACAAAGGATTTTAATTCAAACTCGCTCGCTAAGGGAAATATAGAAAAATGATAACGATGTATAAAAATATCAAGAGACACGGCAGCATCTCGATGCTAAGTTATTTTTAAAAATTTGTTTATATTTTATACACAATCTCAATATAAAGAGTCGCGAAAGCTCATTTCTACACAATACACAATAATAAATAATAAAAAGAAATATCCAATAAAATAGGGAACAAATATTGTTTAATTGAGTAATGAAGAACCGTGCCTAAATAATTTTTTGGTCGGGTATCTTCTTCGGTTCATCGAAATGTCACATTCATCCCTATTTTAATCTCTTCGTAATTTTCATCAACCACGATGGATTTTTTGTGGATGATATATAAAAAGCCAACCGTGCTAACCACTACGTATTGCAAATCTTTTGCTTTACGTGCCATACTAGGACTACGTAACATCTGAGATAAATCAGACTAAGAGTTGAATAAATGAAATAACAACTTATCATTTGATTTCGATGGCCCTGTGCCCATAGAGATTTTTTCGTTAGTTACGAACCCTCGAAAAAATGAAAGTCACGGAGAAGTTAAATTAAATAGATTTTACAGCGAAGTTTTATTGTGATTCCGGAGATTCCTGTACACAAAAATTAACAACATCAAGGGTTTCTAGGTGACAACAAGGTAAATGTTGAAATTGTGATAAAATAGGACATATGTTTCATGAATAACTCGTATACTAGATACCTGTATAAAGCTTTCCGTGTTAATTAAATCAAGGTTTGACACTAACTTCTCAGATTCTGTCCATGAGTTTTAAAATTATTTATGCATCTCTCAGAAGTATTCTATTTTTGTAAATAAATAATAAAATTGTATATCTGTAACTAATCTTTTCGTGTAAATCAACATTTGCATTACGAGGTTAGTTCAGTGTCACGAATTCTCAAGAAAAAAAGTGATTGGTTTTCAAAGTTAAATCAAACAACGTAAAAAATTCTAAAAACATTCGATAACACTTTTCTTTCACAGTAAGCAAGAAATCGGTTGACTCTATGATTATCCGTTCAGGACGAGGAAACGCCGATATCGAGACTTTCTACGTGACAATGAGGTAAAAATGATATTTTTACGATAAAAGAAAAGGTTAAAAAAAAAACGAGATAACGGGGGATACTTTGAAAATTAAGACATATTATATATTGATTATATACAATTTACAAATTGAAAGCTATATCTCGAGACGCGACAGTGTCTCGACGCCTTAAGCTTGTTAACATTTCGAATACGCATAAAGTAACAAATCATTCCACTAGACGATTGGCGTCATGTTCTTCGTCAACAGATTGAAATTTCATTCTTCCCAGTCTTTTATTGTACGACTCCGTAATATAAGCGATATTTTTTCGATTTCACCTCGCGTCTACATTTTCATTAATCCTTGATACCCAATTTAGAATCAAGATAATCCTCAAACGACTTTCAGTCGGAGGCAGAAAATATCTGAGGCTCGAGGCGAGATGGTTAATATTCGATGATTGCGGAAAAAGAAGTGACGTGGTAATATTTATTCTTTAAAAATAAACAAATTTGTTTTTTTTTCACCATTTGTATGAACAATTTTTCAAATGTCTTCCAAGGTCCTAGTTGATAAATTCGATTCGTATAGGATTGTAGCATAGAAGAACAAGCGATTCTTGAATCGATCGATTCTTCAGAATCCGGATTCTTTGCCTGAACGATTAATTCGCAAACAAGCGAGGATCAACGAATGAGTGGTGGCGATGAGTACGTATACGACAATACAGAGCACGGCAAAAACAATCCAACGTGGTTTACTCAAGTTCTCTATCCTGGTAGTCAAATTAACGTTGGGGAGGCTACCGAAATGATCCTCGACTACTACCCGAAGAATGCGTTAACGAAAAAAAGTCTTGACGATTTGCTGAAAATGCTAGCAGTTCTTCTGCCACAGCCAAATTTTCTTCTGAAACCCCGATATCTACTTTCCAAGCTTCGAAACCGCATTCCAAAGCCATCAGGAAACATAGATTCTGCAATGACTGTTCACGATACTTAGGCGACTGGGTTGCGAACTATGTAGTGACTATTTTTGCGATACTTGTCAGAGCTTGAAGGTTGGAGGGATATTTGTTGAGTACGATATACGATCCATACTAATCGATGCCTTCGAGGTCCGAAATCTCGGTACTTTCATAGACATGCACAGTCAAGCAAGCAACCTGGTTAGGGACCAACATATTTCTGATATAAGTGACGGTACAGAATATAAAAAAGTAAAAAAAAAGAGGTAATACCTGAAGAGTACGACGTATGTCTTATGTGAAATACCGACGGTATCCCAACAGCGAATACTATAGCTCCAATGGTCAACACTGGTCCATTCGAACGCAAATCATAAACATACCTCTGTCATAGACGAGGATTTCAGTTTCTATGCAGATTGTATTATAGTACAGTCAGTAAGCCGATATACATTCTTTCTTAAAGCCATTCGCCAATGCTATGAAAGACCTTTGCGTAAACGGAATTAATTGGTATGATAAGAGGACGGGCTCAACGAAACATAGTAAAATAATAGCTCCGATTGCAACTTTAGACTGTCCAGCAAAAGCTGCTGTACAAGATGTTAGTCAATTTAATGGAGAGTATGGCTATTTATTTTGTGAATACCCGGAAGAAACGTGTAAAACCGGATCTGGATTTCACCAGGTTTACTGGATTTAAAACGATGTTTGCACCTGAAGGAAGGTATCAAACATATGAAAGGTGTGAAAGGACCGGTAATCGCATCTATTCTGCCGGTTTTTGATACCGCAACTAGCTTTGTGCCAGTTTATATGCATACAATTTTACTAGGGGTCTTACGTATGTTGATCACTTGCTGGAGTGATAGTCAAAATAAGGATCGTCCGTTTCACAGACAAAAATCCTTGCGTCGAACTAAGTTCCCGCTGTTTTTCAAGAGATGGCTCCAGTAGTAAGTGCTGGTTGATTGGGACATAACCGAAACATCATGAACCAAGCTTAGACATATGGTAAACAAACCGCTTTGACACATTAGTGATTTTGTTTTTGCGTCATATACTTTTGGTTGTGTGAAAATGTCTGATTTTATGCCAAATAATCGTCATTTGCGGGAAGTGTTACTTTTCTTCTTTCATTCGAAGAAAACGGCGGCTGAAGCGCATCGATAACTCCAAAAAGTTTACGGAGATGCTGCTCTAAGTGAAACAACATGCCGTGATTGGTTCCGCCGCTTTAAAGACGGTGATTTTGATGTTGACGACTGTTCGCGTGAAGGAAGACCAAAAACCTTCGAAGGCGTTGAATTAGAGGCATTGCTCGATGAGGATCCGTGCCAAACGCAAAAAGAGCTTGCTTCAGCATTAGGAGTTACCCGCCAAGCCATTTCCAAGTGATTGCATGCGTTCGGAATGATTCAAAAGCAAGGAACTTGGGTTCCTTATGATTTGAAGCCAAGAGACGTTGAGCGTCGTTTTTTCGTCTGTGATCAACTGCTCCAGCGGCAAAAAAAGAAGGATTTTCGTCATCGTATCGTTACGGGTGATGAAAAATGGATTCATTACGGCAACCCAAAGAGAACAAAATCATGGGGACTGTCCGGTCATGCTTCTACGTCGTCGGCTCGGCCGAATATTCACGCTGCGAAGATTTTGCTGTGTATTTGGTGGGACCAGGGCGGTGTTATTTATTATGAGCTGTTGAAACTGAACGAAACCATCACTGGGGAACGGTATCGAGCTCAATTGATGCGATTGAGCCGAGCACTGCGCGAAAAGCGGCCATAATACGAGCAGAGGCACGTAAAAGTGATTCTACAGCATGACAACGCTCGGCCTCACGTTGCCAAACCCGTTAAAACCTACTTAGAAACGCTCAAATGGGAAGTTCTACCCCACCCGCCATATTCCCCAGATATTGCGCCGTCCGTTTATTACTTGTTTCGTTCGATGGCACATGGTCTGGCTAATCAGCAGTTCAGCTCATATGAAGACATCTCAAAATGGCTTGATTCGTGGATAGCCTCAAAAGACGAACACTTCTACCGTGACGGTATTCGAGCTCTGCCAGAAAGATGGGAAAAAGTTGTCGCTAGCGATGAGCAATATTTTGAATGATTCATTTGTAAACATTTTTTCACAATAAAGTTGCATTTTCATTAAAAAAAAACAGCGGGAACTTAGTTGCGCACCTGATATTTTATTTGCATCGGTGGAACTTTGTTTGCCATCAACGAAAACTTCACGAAGAAGACTAGTAGAAATTATTCAATTAATCATCGGGACACTGGAGGGCACTGTGCTTGATATGAGTCTTAACCCGACTCGCAGTTCGTATTGTATAGAAACTATAGGTGTTGACCAGATTGAAGAAAAGTTTCTCCGAATAGTGAATTATGCATGTGAATTGGCCAATGTTATTGAAAAGAAACTGTAAACGATTGAGTCCAACAGAATAACTTTATATACCGATAATATAATGTATGAAAACATATATTTATAAACACAAACCGATAAAAATAAATGTGCGCTTCTCATGTAAAAGATATTTAACAATAGTCTGATAAACAATATATATACCTTCATTGGCTGATTTAGCCTTGCTTATTATTTTAAAAAGTACGAATCAAGTATGACAAAAAAATATATACATATATTGATATAGCGTAGATTATCACATTATATATCATTAATCGATTGCAGATTTTGATCATATTTTACGTAAACATTTTAGTTCCTTTTTTAATGCACAGATATTGCATACATTAGCCTGCTTATATATGTCAGGTATTCTTGTTAGCGGTTATACGAACAGCACATTGAAAACCGAATAAAGTTTGAGACTTGTAACCGCAATTATTTAATCAAGCATGTGTGTATAAATGTTATATCTGTAGGATCCTCAGCAAATTTTTATACTAATTTTATAGTGATCAAGAGTTCATATATAAATTATCAGTCTTCCTGAACAATCTTTGAATAAGAGACAAACGTATATTAACCCTTTGCACTCCGTTGTCGCCGTATTTGCGACATTAAAGCCTCTATGCCCTACTAGGCTGGAGTGCAAAGGGTTAATAAACAAGAATGTGTAATATATATATATATACTATATACGTGATATATGAACTCATACAATTTTCGTACGAATTTATGTAGAGCATGGGCATATGAATTCTTATAATCACCAAAAATTTTACGAGACATGTGTAGAAAAATTATATACGAATTTTATAGAAAGCGTATAAGTTTTTTTCCAATTATTCCTGTTGGTTTTATAATCTATGCAATCTATAAGGATTCTATATATCCATTTTCATATCTAACATCTTCTATACAACTCATTCTATTCATTTTTTCTACAATCCTAATAAAAAAAATTTCACTTGGGCGTACATCGTAATGATAAGTTAACCGTCGGTATGTTACCGACAGTCCATAAAGTTAAATATAGAATTATATTCGTAGGAATTATATCTCAACGATGATGACTTTTTGTTTTAACTTTGTTTATTGAATACTGACAAACAATTAATGGTTGTAACGGGAATAAAAGGACAAACCACATTTCTATCGAATAATCCTAAGCTCTAATAATTGCAGAGTTAGAAAAAGTATCGGGAGCATGCGCAGAACCCAACGTATTAATGTTGTAATGATAAACAAAGATTAAATAAATTATCTTTGCTATAAAATTGATGGTAATCTCGAAGAAAAAGGAATAAAGGAAATGTAATTTAAAAAAATAATGGCAGCGGTGGGATTCGAACCCACGCCTCCGAAGAGACTGGTGCCTTAAACCAGCGCCTTAGACCGCTCGGCCACGCTACCTTGAAAATTGGTCAGTTAGGCCCTGTACATCAACGCGTGCACATCGCTCAGCAAATAATCAGAAAAATAAAAATAAAAACTAAAACAATCGTGCGTCAATAACCCATTGTAAATGAAAGAGACCAGGACCACGTTCTCTGGAGACACAAATTTAACAGTAAAGTGAAAAATTTACCAAGTGCAAAAATAAATCAGCCACTGACAAGAGCACAACACAGTAGAGAACACGTTAGCCGGCTATGGCCGATAACGTTAACGAAAATGCCTCGTTTTCAAAGAGAAAGCTCAGCGGCAATACTGAACACTAATTCCAGTGGTACGAAGAACACTCCGAACAATATCGAATAACGATATACCCGGCTATAGATCCAACATTTACCAGGGTAAGCACATATTTAGACTACTGCATCGCGGATTTATGAATAAAATTACTCAAGGGCAACCAAGGTAAACTACCGGTACTACCATACGACAGCGATCACGCAGCTCTGTCTTTTGAAATTGACAGCGCAACCTTATTTACGGGATTGGAACATCATGAGGCTCCTAAGCCAACATATAACTATAAACAAGCCAACTGGCGGATGTTTGCTAGACACCTACAAGATAACCATAATGTTACAAGATAAACATAATAATTAACATGCCGTCGGATAGAAACTTTACAATTGCGAAATCGATAACCATATCATGACTCTAGAAATATATAAAACACTATAAAACCAGCAATAGACAAAACAGTACCACTAGACAAAAATAATAACAACACTGGTCAAAGTAAATAGGTAAACAATAAAATAAAGACACTTCATGCCTATAAATCAAAACTAATAACATACTTATTCAAATACAATAAACAACAAACTCACAGACCAGAACAAGCCATAAAATTCATCAAGACAACCATATCAACAATCAATAAACAACTCTACAAAGAATTTAACAAATCTACCACAGCATACTGAGAAGCAAAAAGTAAAAGTATCAATTACAGAGATTCCAGCTCATTGTTCCCAACTATAAATAAATTCTTTCGCAACAAAGAACAACTGTCAATAGCAAACTTACATATAAACAAAGACAACAACAAATTACTGACTAGTGTGCTACGCAGAACCGAAGGGCTAATCGATTTGAACAACAACCAATATATTGTCACAAGTGAAATATCGAAACTAAACATCATCGGAAAACAGTTTGAAAATATTAATTCTCCAAGATATACAAATACCCACACAGACCTAAACCACACCGTAGACAGGGTTGCCGAAGTTATTAAAGAATCCATTAGAATAAACCGAGCAAATAATAAGACAATCACCATATTTTCGGTAACAAATCCAGCATATTATTCAACGCAAGAAGACAACACACCGAAAATATTTCACAACTTTTTCTCCATAGTTACGCTGTTCAAGAACGCCAAAAACAAAACATCCAGCGGTACGGACGGGATTCCCATGACAGTCCTGAAAAATTTGCCAAACTGCATCATCAAAGAATACGCTGTAATCTTTAATAATGCCATCAATCGTACTTACTACCCAGTACGCTGGAAAACAGCAAAGGTCATTCCAATAAAAAAGAAAGACAAAGACTACTCGGACCCAGGTAGCTATAGACTAATCAGCTTAACAAATAATATCAGTAAAATTTTTGAGAAAATCATCAAATACAACTGATGGACCATTTCGATGCCAACAAAATTATTCCGGACAACCAGTACAGATTCAGAACAAAGCTCTCTACCACACACGCTATAAATAAACTTACCTCGGATATCAATACTTACTTATTAAACGGCAAGTTAATCGGAGCCCTCCTCCTGGACCTGGAAAAAGCCTTTCATTCGGTTTGGCTCAGCGGTCTCACCTATATTTTAATAAGGTTAAACTTCCCAACCTACCTAATTCAATTGATATCGGACATGATACATGGAAAATCTTTCTATACCTGGAATGACAGAGGAACCTCGACGTATAACTTCGACATAATCGAAGGATTGCAACAGGGCATGGTTACACGATCACCTACACTCGTCAACATCTTCAACAGAGACTATCTAAATTAATTTGGGCTTAACACCACCAATCATCAACAATTAATCGCTTACGCAGATGACCTAATAATATTTGTCACCAGCTCAAATGTAACCGATATCCAAGCATCCCTGAAGAGCCTAGTAGACATGACAAACAAATATTACCTGGCATGGAACTTAAAGACCAATCCAACGAAAAGCGAAGTAATCCTATTCAGGAAAAACGGTCAACGAAATCAATCACAAGACAGTTGTACAAATTAAAGAATTTAAAATCACATTATCCGACCAAGACACAGGAGAAGAAATCGTGATACCAACCAAACAAACAGTCAACTATCTCGGAGTCAAGTTGGACTATATCATAAGGATGAATCAACACCATAAATCGCAATTGGATAAGGCGAGAAAAGCATTAAAAGTCAACGCCAGAATATTCTATAACAAAAGAATCGAACCCAAAGCCAAAATTATTTGCTACCAACTACTAATAAAGTCTATTTTATCCTACGCAGCTCCTATCTGTTGGAATACAGAAACCTCCGTAATGGAGAAATTTTGAAAGTTCGAAAGATCTTACTTAAAGCTTGTCTAGGCTTGTACGGAACGGCTGAATCTAACTGTACAAAAAGAATCGACAATAAAACATTATACAATATGGCCGGAATCCCAAGATTTGATATCTTCTTTATACAATTAACGAGAAAATACTTCATCAATCACAACAAGATCGATAACCAATACCTAAAAAACCTCAAGTGTGAAGATATCTTCATGATACAGAGAATGGCCAAAAGCAAATACTCTACCCCGGAAATCTTCACAAACCTAGACAAAATGGGTTTCATCCAAAATGGGAACGATTTACCCACTATATATTATATTAGATGACATTGTACCGATAAAACGATACCACTTTCGGAAGAAGAACACCAAAATAACCTGATTTACTCAATGGCCATATCGGACGCGGATTATAATAATACAGATAGACTATCCAAACATTTCTGGTGGCTCCAAAACGATGCCAAATTTATCGACGAACTGAGAAGAAGAGTGAGATTAAAACAGCATCCTCCAAGACAACATCAGTCGTAGAAACATTGTACACGACCTTCATACTAACGGCATCAACGGCCCCATGTCAAATGACATCAAGTGTACAAATGTATATAATGTATATAAGAATCATAGTTTAATTATTTTACTATCAATTAATTAATTAAGTAATTATGATACAAGTTAGTTTTAAGGCAAAATATGTTGCATGGTTTTTTTATTAATTTTATCACTTTTTTTCCATTGCCTAAAATATCCAATAAGATTATCATAAGATAAAATAACAAATTAAACAAAAATACCCTAAGTAACAAACAAAGTATTGATGTGTAGCGTACATCAATATTTTGGCGAGATTTAGTTTAAATACTAAAAAATCAAAACCATAACATATCTGATTAAGTTTTTCCTAAGGCGATTTACACTGAACCAATGTATCCGAACAATTTATAAAAATAAAACGAACTTTTTACAACAAAACAACAACAACCTTAAAAATTGGATTCCGCTGTGACTCACATAGCGTGAACATCGCTCTATGTACGTTTCTATTAAACAAAGAAAATAAATGTAATTGTGCGTCCAAATCCCGTTACAAATGTGAGAGTAGAAGTGACCATATTAAGTGACAAAAAAGCAGTTCTATACAGTACGATATAAACTATGCCAAATGTGAAAAAAAACACTGATATTGACAAGTGCGGAACACCGAAGAGGACGCGTGTGCCGGCCATGGCCGACAATGCCAACGATAATGCTCGTCTCACAAAGAGATAACACAGCAATATTATAGTAGAAGACCTCTACGATAAAAGTGTCAGAAAAGTGATAAAAGAACTAGATACCATATGCAATCCATACGAATTGGAGGTGAGCCTGACCCATAGTAAAAAAAAGCCCGTACCACCGAATTTATCCCGGCCAGATCTGCACCGAAAGATAAATACAAAAACACGAGAAGCGTCAGAATCGCCAACGGAGATTCGGAAATGGATCTAGTGACCCCTAAGAAAACACGAAACTACTAGCAGCAGTCGATAACGCAGGAATATACACCAATAACCGATATGACTCGATATATGATCTAGACGACATGAACCTAGACGGCGACACGCGCGACGCTTATATGGTAGGCCCAGGGACTCGAGAAACAGCATCGTTCACAGAGATGCCACGAAAAGAATGAATGATGAGGGAGTAAGGGATCAGTCACAAGTGGCAACAAAAAACACCTCAAGCCACTGCCAATACACGTCAAAGGAGTGGACATCAAAATACTACTAAATACGCTGACAGTCAGCGGCATCGACGAAAAATCCTGCTGGATAAGATACAATGTACGCAGGAGAATCGGTCGCCAACGAACTGCTAGTAGCGTATACGCTCAAAATAAACACTTCTACTTCTACACCCCGAGAGACGAGAAAATCGAAACACTAGTCCTTAAAAGGGTATCTAGAGGCTACGATCCTGAAGATGTCGAAGCTGAAATTAGAGAATTTGATAGCAAGACCGCAGGTCTAGCAAGACAAAACAGGCTGCTCAATCAAATAATCAAATAGGAGAGGCTACGTAAGAAAGGGGTATTCCAGTGCACCAGATGCCAAAAAGTAGGACACGCTAGCAAAAACTGCTCCTACGAAGCGAAATGGACTAGGTGCGCTGGCACCTACGACAAAGAAGAAGATTGCTATATAAAAAAAAATAGCGTCAAACACCTCACCAAATGTGCCAACTGTGGGGAATCTGGACACCCAGCATCCTACAGAGGTTGTGAATACATGAAATTTGTAACTAACCAAAAGAGACAAGCAGACCTGAGCAAGAAGAAAACTCAAAACCAAAAAATTGGAACATATCATTAGAATGGCCAATTCAAACACAAAATACGGAAACATGACCAGAGCGGGTCTCAGCCAGCATACCCAACACCCCAATAATTACACAGACGAATACCACAACCAAATCCGCAATCAAATCTCCTAGGACTGAACGCTATACTGGAGATCTTCAAAGAATGCATCATGACGCACATCAACGGGAAGTTTGAAGAAATATACAGAAGAATCGACATAAATACATACAACATCGAGAGTATGTGTCACGCTAATTAGCCAAGATGGAAAATATGGACCACATGACTCTACTAAATAATACAGCGATCCAAAGCACCAATAACTTAATTAAATTCCGTGCCATCAAGGTAAACTCCATCAGAGTTCACAAAAGAAGAGCAGATCTAGAAATATTGGGTCTGGGAAAAAGTTGGTGCCGTTTTTTTAGTGAATTTCAACTGGTTTTCTTCTAGTGTGAAAATAAATTGATTTAAACCAAATATGCTCCATTATTATCGACAATGTTTCGCCATTTTTCGGGTAGAGCCATGATGCCATCGGTGAAGAACTTCTGTGGTTTCTGGTTGAAAAATTGAATCAAGTGGTTTTCACAGGTTTCTTTTGAATGCAGCTTAATTCTATTGACAGAGTTCTGCAGAGATCGGAATAAGTGATAGTCAGAGGTTGCTGTGTCTGGACTATACGGTGGATGCATCAAACCAAGCTCTCGCTATTTTTGACGGGTCATCAAAGAAGTGTGTGGTCGAGCGTTGTCATGATGGAAGACAACACCTTTCCTATTAATCAATTCGGGCCGCTTTCTTTCAATTGCTTGGCGTAACCTTTCTAGTTGTCCACAGTAGAGTTGAGAATCAATCGTCTGACCAACTGGAAGTAGCTCATGGTGAACCATTCCCTTCCAGTCCCACCACACACACAGCATCACCTTTTTCGCCGTCAATCCTGGCTTCGCGAACGCTTGTGACGGCTCACCATCCCTTGTCCACGATCTTTGATACTTTCGATTGTCGTACGTGATCCATTTTTCATCACCGGTTATGATACCTTTCAGAAATGGCTCGATTTCATTGCGTTTCAGCAGCGCATCGCAGATATTAATTCGGTCTATCATGTTTTTCGCGCTCAACTCATGAGGAACCCATACATCGAGCTTCTTTTTGTAGCCAGCTTTGTGTAAATGGTTCAAAACAGTTTTGTGGTCGATGCCTAGCTCCATACCAATATCGACACTGCTGATATGCTTATCTTGCTGGACTTTTTCAACAATTTCATCAGCTTTTTCAGTGATTGTACGACCGAGCGTGACTCATCTTTCATATAAAAATTACCAGAACGAAAGCGAGCAAACCATTTCCGCGCAGCAGATTTTGATAAAGTATCTTCACCGTACACAGCACAAATTTTTTCACAAGCCCGCGCAGCGTTCTTCCCTTTGTCGTAATAACATTGCAAAATATAGCGCAATTTTTCATTGCTTTTCTCCATTTTCAAACGCAAACAACTTTTTAACCACTGCACCAATTTCGATGTTTATACACTCAAAGTAACACTCGAAGTGTTTTTTGCAATTGATGCCATCTATTGGGAAAAACGCCACGAACTTTTTCCCAGACCTTTTTTTAATAAGACGATCACTACATTCTCTGAAACAAATCATGCATACTTCCTTACTCAAAAACAGAACTCGCTGAAAATATTCCACAATTTTGTCATAATATCCACGTTGCCCAAGAAGGCCAAAAATAAAACTTCTTGCAGTACTGATGGGACCCCCATGATCGTACTGAAAAACATTCCAAATTGCATCATTAAAAATTGTACAGTAATCTTCAATAACGCAATCAATCATACATATTACCCAGTTCGCCCGCAAAAAAGCCAAATTATACCAACCAAAGGGAAATTAAGAAAATTTTTTTAAAAATCTTCAAACTCAATCTGATGGACCACATCAACGCCATTAAAATAAACCAAACAACCTGTTCGGGTTTAGAAGAAAGCATTCCACTAGACATGCAACAAACAAACTTACCTGCGATATTAATACAGACATATTAAAGGGCAAGCTCGTTGGAGCACTTCTTTTAGACCTCGAGAAGGCCTTTGACTCGGTTGAACTTAACGGACACACCTACACCTTAATAAGGCTGAATTTCCTGACCTACCTGGTACAACTAACTAATGATACACGGGAAATTGTTCTACATACAATTCAACATACAATTTCGACATAATAGAATGACTGCACCAGGGTACTGTCATATCACCGATACTTTTCACCGTTTACACACTAGAAATCTTAAATTCATTTGGGCTCGACAACATCAATCATTAACATTCGATAGCGCATGCAGCGCAAAAGTAACTGTCATCAAAAAGCCCTTGAAAAAGCTAGTAGATTTAATAAACCGATACTAAATTGATTGGAATTTAAAAACCAACCCAACGAAAAGTGGAGTCATATTGTTCAGGAAACCCGTCACCGAAATCATGCATCAAACAGTTAAAGAAATCAAAGAATTCAAAGTCACCGTCACAGATCAAGAAACAGGGGAGGAGATGATGATACCAATTAAAGCAACAGTCAAGTATCTGGGAGGCCAGTTGGATTACCTTACCAGGATGAACAAGCACCATAAAACACAGCTGAACAAGGCGAGAAAATCTTTGAAAGCCAATGCCAGAATCTTCTACAACAGAAGAATATAAACTAAAGCCAGAATCATTTGTTACCAATTACTGATAAGGCCCATCTTATCCTATGCAGCCCCAATCTGGTGGAATATTCGAGCATCTGTAATAACAAAGTTTCGAAAATTCGAAAGAGCATGCATGAAAGCTTGCGCAGGTACGTACAGAACGACAGAAACAGATTACATAAGGCAATTTGACAATACATGCCTCATCGACATAAAGTAACTGTAGGAAACAAATTTCTTTCGCCGTCCGATAGATGGCCTTGACATACGTAAACCGTAAAAATTTCAAGTCATTCTGATCATTACTTTGTCTATGGCACTCTTCCAAATTTGTCAGCTGACATTGGCTGTCAACAATGGAAAATATTGAATATTGCGCAGTGATAAAATTCCGCAGTGAAAAAATTTGAAAGGGAAAAAGGCTCAGGAATTAAAAGATGAGTTAGACTTTGTTTACGGTCAAGTCTCCCCTTCATTTACAACGGTCAAACATTGGATGGCCGTGTACAAACGTGGTTGTACGAGCATTCCGAAACGTTCCTGGCGTCCGAAAACCGCTACAACTCACGAATTGGTCGATTTAGTGCATCAAACTATGATGGAAGATCGTCGATCGACTGTTAAGGATATTGCTGAGGCTTGTAAGTTATCATCCGAACGGGTGCACAAGATTTTATATCAAGATTTGGATACAAGAAAATTATCCGCGCGCCAGGTATCGCGCTTGTTGACGATCGACCAAAAGCGCATACGGAAGGACATGTCGCGCGAGTGTCTTATCAGCCTGTATAAAAAAAATCCAGCGAAAATTTTGCGGCGAATGATAACCGTCGATGAAACCTGGGTACACCACTATACGCCTGAGATCAAACAACAGTCAATGCAGTGGATTGCGGTGGGGGAACCAACTCCGAAGAAGGCAAAGGTCGTTCTCTCTGCTGGAATATTGATGGCGACAGTTTTTTAGGATAGCCGTGGAATAATTCTTATCGATTACCTTGCAAAGGGTGAAACAATCAACGGACAGTACTACGCTGTATTGCTGGATAAATTGAAGGCCACAATTAAGAAAAAACGTCCGCATTTGACCAAGAAAAAAATCCTGCTTCACCAGGATAACGCTCGGATTCTTACGTGCATGGTCGCAATGTCAAAATTGAACGAATTGAAGTTTGAATTGCTTCCGCACCCACCCTATTCGCCAGATCTAGCTCTCAGCGACTTTTTCCTATTTCCTAAATTGAAAAAATTTTTCGGGGGAAAAAAATATAAGACAAATGCTGAGGTAGAAAACGCTGTAAACCAGTATTTTTCAGGTTTAGACAATCAACATTTTCTGACGGTCCAAAAAGATGGGAGAAACGTTGGACCAAATGTATCGAGTTGCAGGGAGACTACGTCCAGAAATAAATGTTGTTTTGCCTCGAAATATGTGTTTTTCTTTAAAAGGCCGGAAACTTTTCAAATAGCCCTCGTAGACACCAGAATAATCTGGTATATTCAACGGCCGTCTCAGAAGCCGCTCTTAATAGCTTGGACAGATTTTCCAAAAATTATTGGTGGCTCCAAGAAGATGCTGATTTCATTGATGAGCTCAGAAGAAGAGCGAGAGTAAAAAATGACGACATCAACTGCAGTAGAAATAATCTAGATGACAACCATACCTATCGGCATCACATGCTACATGTCGAATGATACCCCCTGTATATATGTATATAAGAGCCATAGTTTATTTACTATATCTCGATTTAAGGACAAAATAAGTAGTAATTGCTTTTAAATATTATTTTTTCCATAACCTAAAACAACCAACAAAATTATCGTAAAATAGAATAATAAATGATCAAAAACAGATCCAAGGAGCAATTTAAGCTACAAATAAACATTTTAACGAACATTATTAAGCAACATAACAAACCAAACTACACTATATCTGATTACGTTTTTAAAGTCCGTTCACACTTACGTACCACATGTATCAGAATAATGACCTAAATAGAGCGAACTTAAAAAAGCCAGCTATACGAAGGTTAGCCGTTTATCATAATTTTAGTTTCATAACATCTATAAATAGCTCTAAGTGCATTATTATCCCAGTTCACAATTGTGACTCGCTAATATTGCTGATAAAAGATGTTCAAAATTATTACTGAAGGAATCGCACGCGTCGGATTTTTCATAAAATCATTTATCACGAAACTTAACTAAAAAAAAAGTTGTAAGATCATGTACGAATTGAAAACAGTGAAATATTTTACAAATGGGAAACAGTGAAACGGTGTTCTAAGATCATGTACGCTGTTTCACAAATGAGAAACAGTGAATTAGTATTCTAAGATCGTGTAGACCAAACTACGGCCCGAGGGCCACATTCGGCCCGCGGACAGATTTTGGACTATTTCACTTTTTACCACCGGCAACAATGATAATATGGTTTTGGCCCTCGGAACTTACTGGAGTAATCAGTATGGCCCTAAGGCTGGAAAGTTTGGAGACCCCTGGTGTAGACTATTGCACATGTTTTCTACGCATCTATAAGATGGACTGAAATAGTTGAATTACACTTTACATAGAATGTTTTCCATATTGATAGAAAATAAATCTTTTCGCAGCCGTAAAGCACACATCGAATACCAAAAATCGTTCAATCGTTCACATTACGAATGCTTAAAGTATACAGTATACATCAAAAGTTTGATTAGATCAGATTTTGACTACTTTGCGATAACAAGAAATCTTTTTAAAAAATATTCGTTTTGAATAATGACAATGCCAAAAAGTTATCATATTAATACATTTTTTTCTCTTATTGGTTAAATTTTCTAACAATTTGTCAAAAGACTTAATTTTTTGTTTTTTAATTTTGTTAAATGGTCAAAAAGTCACGAATTTTGGATAATGCGTCGTAAAAAGGTTTTATATTATACATCAAAAGTTTAAGGATAATTGTACGAAGAATGTCACAGAAATAAAAATAAAAAGTTCTGACTAACTGAAAGTCAAAATTACTTAAAAATTATTCTAAAAATCTCAAATATTGAGAAAAATCAACATTTAATATGAGAAAAAATTAAGTTTTCTGAAAATATGTTTAAACAATAATTTTTAAAACTATTTCATTGATAACTTATTGTCATAATTATTATTCCAAATTTATATTTTCAGTATCTTTGATACAATTGCTTTAAAAAAAAAAGATGTTTCTCGTATCTCGAAGTACTTAAATCGAATGACACTTTTAGTTGGGAATGTACACGTGAAGTATCTTTATTGCTTTTTGCCATCGTCTTGTCGCATCGAACACTTGACATTAATAAAAATATATATATAATTTCCGTGTACCATCTGTACTCGCGTCATCCTACAGCAAACACGAAAACTCGACAGGATATTATAATAATTGCAAGTAGCGAGTGGAGTATAGATCAATATTTCCTTCATGGGAACTGAACTAGTACTCGAGGAAGGTCTCGAGTTCCTGCTACACCTCGGTCTTCCTCATCGCGACACCTTCCTCTCTTCCACTGCCTCTGTGTAATACCTAACATGCTATATCCTACACCACGAGTACCATGTATTTGCTTCTGATGCTGAGTCTTCAGAGGCTCCCTATTTGCTATTTGCTACCGGTAAACGCGTATTAGCTAAGTGGATCGAAACGACGAGTATATACAGTAAATACGTGCATATAGCACGTTTGCTTCGCAATATGAATAAACGGGATGTTCTAGTGCGTTGGAGACACTTATCGTGCTATGTAGAGGTACTGTGTGGTGAAGAGAGCGGAGCTCCCTCGTCGGAGTCTTTTCCGTCTCGACTTGAAGAAAAAGAAAGGTTAGAAAGGAAGACGATGATGAGTATGGCGTGGATGGGGAAGCGGCGGGGGAAGGGGGCGAAGAGGGGGAAGATTAGAACTCGTCGACACATGTCGTGGGCGTATCGCACTATCTGCTGTTGCTGTTGGTTATACGACAGTGAATGCGGATAGTAGAAGCTGTTGAGGTGGAGGGATTAAACAAAGGCCGTGCGTCCCGGGCGGAGCTTTCGATCCGGGCGAAGGAGTAGTCGACGCTTGCGCGTTTTCCATTACGTGACGAAGCGACGGACACGAAAAGTTGAGAAGCCCTGAAGAGAGAGGAAGAATATTATTATAGAATAGATTTGGAAACCAAGTCACGTGAGGTTGGAACGTGCAGAACCTACGGATGGAAGAAAGAAATGAATTCTTTATCTCATTTTTTCTTTTTAGTGCCTAATATCGTTCCGAATCACCAGCGGCTATTTTGTTGGGTTTTAATATTCGTCGAGGCTTATTTTGAGAAAACGAATAACGTCCATACGTACTTTTCTGTCTTTACATATTGCCAAAAAATATTTTTCATTGATTGATCATTTTCATAATAAATGTAAAAAAAATAACGACACTTGCAATCGTTTCATTCGCTTACTGATAAACTGTTATTGACAAGATTGAAGCTGCAGATCTATGCTAAGTAACTTTAGTAGTACACGGAGTAAAGGTAGAACTTTGCTTTCTCATTATTTTCCATTTTTCACAAATCCACCTCTGTGAGGATGTATGTTGATCAATTTTGTCTTTCTCATGGATCAAAATCTTTGTTGAAGGTGAAAAATAATGAGAAAGTAATGTGTAAGTAATAATTAGGTAAGTAATAAGTAGTAATTAGGTAAGTAATGTATAAATTGTACATTTCTACCTTGCATTCTCGTTTCTTTGATTTTAATGATTCAAGAGAACGTAAAGTAAAAAAAAACGTGGCTGAGTTGATAGAAAAAGCCTTACATGTACCTATACATTCGTATGTTGCTGAAGAATCAATAAATTGAGTTGTGAAATCAATCAAAAATAATATTATGAAAATAATTGATATTTGAACTTATCACTAACCGAATTCTTCCATTCAACTTAATCTTTTGCATCGCGCAGAGTGTTAAAAAATGTCAAGCTTGTTCTATGGTGTGATCGATGCTGCGAATGCTATTGTTACGATGTTATGAGCGATCTCATAAGTGGAAGTCAATGAACGAGTAGGCTTTCGGGACACTGACAACTACATTCGATTCGAGTTTGTTTCCAAATAAATGATAATTATAATGGAGCCAAATATCAAGCTTTGTTCCCATTGCTTTCTTTGATTTGAGTTAGTGCAATCATCACTTTTGATTTTATATACATTTTTTTTGGTTAAAAAAAATGTTTGATTAATTATCCGAATTTTATAAGATTGAAATCAAAAAGTGTTGACGCCATTCATACAATTTTCAAGCTGTCGCTCTAAAACTTTTTGTACAACTAGACCAACATAAATACTTACTTGAGCATTTACTCGAACCGGTGGGAAGTTGATTTTTCAAACGAAACCCTAAAATAAAAATGCAATTATTGATTTTACAAATGAATCTCCGAAATACAAAATTCTACAAAATATTAATTCTTTTGTACTTTCTTACTAAATTCGGTACTAAACATCGGAACATTTTGTTAAAGTTTTACGCAAAATTTCAGATCGTCCGCATGAACCATTCTGGATATATAGCATTTTCAAAAGAAAAATTGTTAAAATGCGAAATTTTATCAAATCTGCGATACTATATCGACTTTAGTCAAATTAAACACCAAAGATCACATCATTTTTTCGGGTTTCATACAAAATTTCAGCTTATACCTGGTAACCTAACTGAAACGCGAGAATCGGCACGCACTTACGCGCACACGCACGTATATCAAATGCCAGTAACAATTACAAACGTATGAAAATTACTGAGTATACTAGTAAAAATAAGAGTACCAATTGAATTCAGTAGGCTCAAACTATATATGGTCGAGTTAACCTTACGTGAGGTTAGATATCGCGGAACTCACTGAGAACTTGAGCCAACCAAGCATGCATTTGAACCAAACTGTAATCAGTTAGGAAACTAAGTTCAATCACGATAGATCTAAATAGTTATTCTCAGTGTTTTCAAAACATCACAAGTACATTCGCATTATGGCTTTGGATTAATCTCGATCTAACTTTATTTTCGTGACCCCAAAGTTACGTTGAATATGGTCGAAAAAAAGATGGAACCGGGATGTGCAAGAAAATTCCAAAAATCGCTAGTCCGGCTAAAAATCAATAAAAACTGAAAAACTAATAATAATTTAATAAATCAAACGCTATTTTGAAGCTTGAACAATTGCAAATATAATGAGCCCCAATCACAGTCACAATTCCATCGGAAATCAAAGTTATAGTAAGTTGTTTTAGCTTACCTTCTTTAAAATATAAATCATTTTTTTTAAATTATTTCAATTCGTGATCAGGTCACAGACAAGTTACTGACGTTGTACCAATTAATAACTGCTATGTACAGAATTTTAACACCATTATTAGTTTAATGCTTCTCCCACTATTCGATGAACATCAGCCAATTGGTAGCAGTGACAGTATTTTGTGCAATTTTACATCCCTGTTTATGCCGATAAATTTACATAATCAGAGTGAAAGATATTTTGTTATACTGCCATTAATCGGACCGTTTACTTTAACGACGTATTTTATTCCACTCGTCACAAATTTATTATCCACTCTTTAGAAACCTCTAAAATTTAATTAATAAACCCCACAAAATCCGGTTTTTCTTACGTTCTTAACACTTTTACTACGATATCTTGAGTTTTCGATTTTAATTCATCTACATTTGTATCCAGCGAATAGTTTTCGAACGGATAAAATTTAAAAGTTAATTTTAAGACGAATAAAAAACAAACCATTTGAATTCAGAAGTCGCTGTAAGACCGAGAAGACATAGAATGCTCGAAGAGAGTCATATAAAGCGAAAAAAGATTAGTCATCGATCGGCAATTGTCACTGAGCATTTATCGCACACATTGTGCCTCCCCTAATGTATATCTTCTGTAAGCTTTTGTATATACGCGCATGTATGTAGTATATCTTGTATAAAGATGACAGGTTATTGTGAGTAGAGAAATAGAGAGGCAATCTAATTTGACGGGAAAAAGAGAGCTGAGGACAGTTATATACGAACTATAGAGGGAACTCTCTGTAAGAGTCTGTTGAGGGGACGAGTAGTTAGCCATTACTTAGCTGGCGCAATAGCTTGTGATTCGCGAGATGCTTGCTCTTCATTCTTGTACGACGGAATGAAATAAAAAAGAATTTCTTAAATAGTAATTGCAATAAATTGTTTAAAGAAACAATAAGTAAATGTAATCCAGACTCTTTCGTGACAACACTTGTCGGACAAATTTGTCTATTAGTTATATATTATGTCTGGTAGAAGCGATATCTCGATCGACTACCTTTTGTTTGCTGTTTTCCCGTTGTCCTCAATTAACGTTAGCAGCCTCTCGTCGAGTAGGCACACCACATGACGATTTAATCCTCTCGAGATTCTAGTCGAGAGAAATACAAGCGTACGGTATATTTAGAAGCTGATGTGTGTGCCAAGAGGTGCCCAAAGTTGCGGATTCCACACTCACGCGAGTCTACCATTCGCTCGTCGTAAATTAATCATTTCAACAGCTGGGCTGTCGCATGAGCGACAGAGCCCAGGCGGATAAGACAAATGAACGTCGCGGAGCTTGTTAAGACGTAATCCGAGAGATGTGTTAGCCTACCCACCCCCTGTACCCTTCCCTTCCGCCAAGCATAACTCCTTGTTCGACTGTGACTAGTCCTCGACGTCTCTGCATCCTCTTTCCCTCATCTACCTCTTCCCCTCTTCCTCATTCAGAGCTCGTCTCATCCGGGATTAGATCCCGAGTGAACGCCATTTTGGAACTCTCTTGCGGTTTTCTCATTCTCCTTGTTCACTTCCTTTACTTACATGCAGCGCAACAATACGTTTTTTTAAAACATTACAATATGCAATAAATTATAAAATGTAGTTAATATAAATAATACACGTTTCTTGAGTATAATTAGCAGAGAGCTTCGTTCATATGCTATTAAATATATTAAGTAAATATACACAACGGTATGAAACTTACAAACTAAGTACGTGAAAAGAATTTTATTATATTTTTTTTGTAAATTTAATAATGGCAAATATAATTTATCCAATCGGGGATTGACAATTGCAATACATGAGTATTAATTCGATTACCAGTGGATCTGCGCCGAGATAAGAAAATTACATTGGTATCTCTACTCGTGTGCAAATGGGGATATTTCCGCTAAATTTATAAAACTAGGGATCGAAAATTGCAATATGTAAATATTAATTCGGTCCTTAATGGATCTTCACGGAGGTAAGAAAATGACAATTGTTTTATTCTATTGAATATCTATGCCGATATTCTGGTTCTGGAAATGTACGATTAACTGTCAGTCGATTATTCTCATTAGAAGATTAACGACATAGATACTGTAAGGAAAAAAACACCACAGACTGCTGAAATATATCCCAATTGCCACACGAGCGTATGACATTTACTTTACATGTATACAGGTTCGACCACTGAAGAATCTGGTGTTTGGAAACCAATATTCGTATTGGATTTTAAAGTAATTCTTTATATTAAAAGTAGCCGCTCAACGTTACTAAATTTTTCGTTACTATAATCGAAAAGTAAAGCCCCTGATCACCAATTTGAATATAAAAAAGTATATTAATTTTTAATGCAGGCATCGAATATTCAAGACAATTTATATTAATTTGTAGTTTGACAAGGCGTCACCAGATGGCAAGTGAGCTAACTGTTTCTCGCTCATGGAACGATGTCTATAAAGATATAATAACACGTTGTCGATAGACACGTTTCAATGTTACTGATTCATGCGCGGGAAAAATGATTTTCTTGGGCCAACAAATATTTGTTAATACAGTGACGCATTTGCTGTCGCTCTATGAGCAAAATATTTGCTAGTCTAGCTAAATTTTTGTTAATGTAACAAAACTGTTCTCTCCGTGTGGTTTCCTTATCCACCTCTCGTGGTAGGAAAACCGCAACGGCCCGCTGTACTGGGCAATTTTATTCATACACAGTAACTCTGAATCTTGAAAACACATGTGTTGAATATTTGCGATATAACTTATCAACTGCTTTCATCCCAGATATATTCATTTTTACCTAAAGATTTTATACACATATATGACTTTTTGTGCACTTTATTCACGAAAATTCGAATCCTTCTCTTTTAGTGTATGAGCACTCGAAATTTTGACGATGTACGTGTATGGAAACTCACATATCGTATATTGCTGTAGCTAATAAAACATATATTGAGTTTTATGTACGTTATTTCCGTACTTTGCTGCACATGAATGATAATATATTGATTTTCATGTACGTTATTTACGTATTTTACTGTGTCTAAACAATCATTTATTGATTTTTATGTATGTTATTTGCGATAATTTAATCAGATATTCTTAAGTCCGAGTACCATTCATTAATATCGAAAGTTAGAATATTAATATCCCCAAAAACTACAATGTTTTTAATATATAGTTATATTGAATATAAAACATGAAACATTTTAATAATAAAAATTTATAAAAGAAGACTGTGCACCGTCTTCTTTTTGCAACAGAACGATCTCAACCAATTCAATAGTCTTGGCATTCCTGTCAAATGGAATGTACCCGTTATTGTTCAACGCCTTTTAACAGCACTACACTATTTTTGAAGCTTCGTTCCTTCGAACTGGAGCCCCATAATTAATCTTTTTGCTTAAAGGATATCTCATCCCTTTCACTCGAAGCGATCGTAGAGATAGTGTCAATGCGGGCGCTACCTCACCGGTTGCTCTTCGTAGGCAACAGGGATGAATCACTTTTAAAATGCTTTTTGAAAGTTTTCCTCCGTTTCCTCTATTTCTACGCCTCCAGTGGGAAACGAGATTGATAAATCGTAATAAATTAAAAGTTCATTCGCTAAATAAAAATTAAGAGCGAACTCTTAATTTATTATTTATTTATCTAGTTTTATGTGAAAGGAACGACTTAATTGTTTTCTTGATTCGCTAATTCCGATCACCTGAATTTTAACTTAGTATCCTTTATTAGAATTATTAATTTGTCATTATTTATTACACGATAAATAAATGAATTACTTTGTTTAGTTTACTTTGCTTTGATTGTAATTGCTTCAAATTTTCTTTACTTTTTCTAATGGCAGTGGAAAAGAAGCATTTGTATATCTTCGTCTTGCACCATTTTGTCATCCCCTATGGCTACATCGAGTCGCACAGAGTCTCAATGTTGTAACCATGGTTACGTTCCCACTTCCGGCCGAAAGGGGCGAGTGAAAACGCGTACATACGAGGGTCGTCACGCACGATCAGAGTGAACGTGCTTATATACACAGCGTGTACACTGCATGGTTAGGCGGCCATTGTTAGAATTCGGTAAGCGTAAAGATTTCATCAATTTAAAAAAAAAAATTTTTATTTTCAATTTTTATTAACACGAGATATTATTCTCCAATTAAAATTTGTCGGATTACTTTTGTCATCTGTCAGTTTTATTCACTTTGACGGGACTTTAGAGAGCTATCCACCGGGAAAACTCCATGGCCACCCCAGGATGAGCCCTCGAGGTTCAATTGCCAATAAGGGCCTTGTCGCTCGATTAATCGTAATGAGGGATCGGGAGCAGTGCTACAGAAGCCCGATGAAAATCCCATCATTATTACATGATTAGTATAATGCCACGAGGAATCAATGGAGTGTCTCTACCGGTAGATTCCTCTCGAATATGTCACATTCTGATTTCAATCAAAAATTGTATAAAATTATATATTAGGAATCAAGCAATATAGATATCCCAATACTTTTTGAGCATTTGACGATAAAATATTTTTTTCTTTCTCATAAAGGCAACTTTGTTTACATAAAATCATTTTTGTTTTCAAGATGTTTATGTCAGGATACTCAAAACGATGTAAGACGTTCCTAAAAGTCGTTGACAAATAAATGACCGGATGGATGTGTGCGTATGTAAGTTTGGACTTTGAGAAATTCAAACGTTTTTATCTAAAGAGTAACATGAGCTACAGATTAAAAATTGGTTACATAAATCAGAAAGATGCGCTCCATTGTTTGGTGTTATTTTCGTAAATATTGATCCATCGGTCTTAATGTTAAAACTGTTACAGTAGCAAATTTTCAACTGCCGAGCCTCATAGTTTGTCATAATAGTAGTGACGATCTAGGATAATTGTTATTGAATTAAATCGAAATCGATAAAGAGCTTCGAAATTTATAAGATTTCGATTTTTTTTCGAAAAATTCACGTTGTCGCTTTAACTTACGTAAAAATTTATTAAATTGTACTCCAATTCCCTACAGAAACAAATTAATATTCAAGGTTATTATATGTTGAATTTGGTTAAAGATCGATAGTAGGATTTGAATTTTGTAGCAATTTCGATTTGTTTAAACTTTTAAGCGTTTCGACTATGTAAACATTTGAAGAAACGAGTTAAAACTTTGGATTCATGCGTAATAACGTACAAGGATACTGGATATGAAATTTTATGAAAATCGGCAAAATCCTTTAAATTTTATAGAACATTGAATTGTTATGTTTTTGATTGCCCAACCATTTCCCTTTTTAAAAAATATATACAAATGATGAGGATTACTCGACGTTTTAATTGGCTTTCAATGTAATGCTCAGAGTTTATTACACGCCCACTTCATATCGTACATGAGTAATATAATCTAACAATAAAACACACTACCAAGCAATATAAAATAGAAACCGAACTGTTAACATTTTTTATAGTAATATTATAATACTGGTAGCGGAAGTTTTTGTCTATCAACCGTATACTATATTTTTAACAGTTTTCTGCTCATTATTAATAGTAACTGTTATTTTTGAAAACTGCAATTGTCTGTGTCAATTGTGTGCAATTGTATCTGAATTTGTTATACCTTTACGAAAATTTTGAGGTTACCCTCTCGAGTATCACTGACGCATATGTCGACAAATCGTCAGTATCAATATGTCGATACTCAAGAGGTTAATATGTATGAATATTAAGATGTTAGGTGTTTATTTTCAATCGCTTAGTGCGTTAAATTGAAATAATAACACAAAATAAGAAGACGCGACAAACCCGCGCGTAGCATTTCCTTTCGTGCTAATAGTAAAAATAAAACGATAATTCGTAAATTACGAGAGCAATCGATTACAATTTTTTTAACATAATTTACGCAATTAGTTCTAGTTAATGGCTAAAATGTTGGTTAATATAAATTGAAGCAGAGAGATTTTTGAAAACTGTGAATTTATAAATTTATTGATCATCAAATTTTTGTTTAAATTCCATTTTTACCATTCTTTTTAAACAAGAATGCAAAGTCGAACTTTGCACATCGATTCCTCATTATTTTCTTTCTTTTACATAGCCTCCTTGGTGAGGAAACCAAAATTGATCAACGTATTTTCTCGGCATTGTAAAAAATGAAGAATAATGAGGAAGCAATGTACAAGGTTCTACTTTGCATTTTTGTTTAACGAGAAAAAAATGTTTCTCATGTTGTCAAATTTATATGTTATTATAGGACATTTCAATATTTAATTGTAATAAGAAAAAAAATGTTTTTCTACGAGATATGGCTATTTCAAGCCAAAAGTTTCGTTATTAACCTTCTACAGCTTAAAGTTTATCTGTGGAATGAAAGTGGACTGTTATGCAATAAAAATAATATTAATTTATGATGTTATTATTGCACAAAAATGTAAGTATCGGTGAAGAAATGACTTAAGAGTAATTGTGCATTTTTGCGCTTGATATACTAATAAAAATGCCGATCGTTTATTGCCGAATGAACAAGTTGGTTGACAGTTCGGGGACATGTCACGAACGCAATTAGTGAGCGTTACTTCGAGCACCGGTAGTCGCGGGTGTGCTAGTCCTTCACTCTGACTATCTCTGTGCTCTGGTATACAGTCGAGGACCCTTGTAGCTTCGATTCGAGTGCCTCTTCTCAGCCGCCGGCTTATACAAGCTGCATTTTGATTTGTGCTCCGCAAACGTTTCAATATACTCTCTCTGTTATATTCCTTTCGCAGTAGATTGCACAGGAAAGTTCGATCACTTTCCGCCTCGTACTCATGAAATTCCGACAAATGGCTTTTCGTTGTTAACGAAGGTTTGTCAATTACCACCAGAGAATTTGTCGACGTTGACGAATAGCAAAGCCATAGAAAAGCTTCAGAGTACCCACGAATGCATAATATTTTCCGACGGTACGCCATGTTCGACGGCCGTCGGAGCCAGAACGCGGTGAACGTTCACTTTGAAAGAAATTTCAAAGTCAAAGCATTGATACAAATCTCTATAAATGTAACTAAAATCATTGAAGTATAGGCTTTTTAAAAAATCGCTAAAAATGTTGTACTGTCTATCTATCTAACAATAATAAAGCTCATGTCGATTGGCGACTCCAATCTCACGCCAATACTCACGGATACTTACCTAGATCGATTATCACGGCCACTTACACGGATCCTGACACGTACTTACACGGATAATTACACGTACTCACATGGATACTCACAGATACTCATGGATACTATCACATACTAACAGACACTTTTTGATGATAATCATGGATACTCGCTAACACTCTTCAAGAATACTTACGAATCCCGCATGTCTGTTTGTTTGTCTCTCGTTCCTGAACCATAATAATTAAAGTTACAGGTGATATTAGAGGTTGCGGACCAATGCGAACGTACGAAAAATTTGAGCTACGATACACTGCTATTAAACATTGCAACGATTGCCTAAAAATGATAATAATAGTTGTAAAAGACACACAGCAAAGGTTTTAAACGTTGATTAATAAACTCTTGACATTTTCTATTCGTTTCACTTTTACTTACTAAAAATAAGCAAAAAATGTAGCAACTATTGAGCACATACAATTTTCTGAACATTGTCTTCGTTGTAAGCCATTTTAAAGCCAATGAGTTCAATCTTAACTCTCTTAGTTAAGACATATAGAATGTTTACAGTTGGTTTACAAAAAATAAATTACATAAATTTTAGTACGAACAGGGGAATAATAGTTTAACAATAATAATAATGGTTAAACAAATGACACATTAAAGGGTTTAAACGTAGATTACTAAATTCTTCGTACTTTTCATTTACGCTTCATCGACTTATGCTGATAACAGCTGCGTAGTAGTTGTTGAGCTTATTAAATTGTTTGCATTCACCCGTTCGCAAATTATTTTAGAGCTTGAGTACTCTTGTAAAAATCGCAAAAAATAAAGATAAAACTGCGCAGTAATTATTAAGTACATGTCATCGTCTTCGCACAGTCCTTAAGCTGATTTTCACACGTAGAAAGATTCCTCGAATTTCCGCAAACTTGATCCCTCTTATGCCGATACCCTCTGCTTGGATATTCGATGTTTTTCGTCGAGTTTTCAAGCCGTACTTCTTCTAAAATCCTCAAAAATTAATAAAACCGTACAATAATTATTAAGTACATTAAATTGTATTCGTACACCCCTTAAAAAATGATTTCTCCTCTTAAAAGGATCCTTCTTGATTTTTCACAAACTTGGCTTCTCTTAACACGATACCTTTTCTTTGAATATCCGAAGTTTTTCTCGAGTAGTCACGTTGAAATTGCTCAGAAAACCTATAAAATCCTAAAAGCACGAACGAAAAATCCCCCTGATGTTACTTCTGCTGGTACTTTTGCTGCTGAAGTTACGGGAAGCTCTCGTAGTTCCGGATCTTCAACTCCCATCTCGTTTCGACGCCAATCGTCGCGAGAAAATCTCGAAAAATATTGTAGGAAATCTGCGTACTGAAATCTAGGAATAGAGGCTTGTGGGGTGCAGTGTTGCCGGGGATAGTAACCGGACTCCTATTAAAGCAACACCTTTTGTAAAGTGTCACTGGAGAGAGCCTGTGTTCATTGTCGCGACGCCCATCTCGTTCGTTCATTCTCTCGTCGCTACATCTACGATTTTCATCGTCGACATTCACATTATAACTCTCATTGTGTTAATCCCACAGAGCGACAGAACCGCTCATTCATTCATAACTCACGTTCACTTCTCGCTTCTCTCTTCCCGCGCCCTACGTGTGTAGTACTCGTGTAACACACCTGGTAGGTGTAACGTTGCCGCCATTTTTCATTATGAGGATAATTTGATACATATCGTGAAACGAGAGGGTCGCTTTGTCGTGTGGTCCCACACGATCTTCTCCCTTGCACACAGCGTAGAGGCGAAAATGTATGTACCCACTGTATTAATATCGTACAATATAACATCTCATGAGAATCCTTCGATGAAAAAAAAAAAAGAAAAATTGGTAAGTTTGGAGCTCTGGTTTCGAGACTCCTATCCATTTCCATCTCCACCTAGAGACACCTTTTATTGTCCCTATGTTATTCCGTTATAGAAATTACTCTGCTACATTACAGTCTCTTTAAGGTGTTGTTCAACAAACTTCCCCATTTGAAGAACAAGTATACGAAGAATTCGATCCAAATATTCATTTAATCTCGTATTAAATATAAAACAATCGTTGACCCGAATGTCGATTTGTAGCAAGCAGTACTAAAGAAAAATAAAAAATATTTTTTCAAATAAGTATTTCCTTCGGAATCTTAATGAAATTCTTATAAATTCTTTTAAGTGACGTAAAACTGTTCGGTAAGAAATGTTGAAAAATAAGGTGGCAGAGAAGGGCTGTCAGTGATGTTACCGCTGTCGAGGGTAAGGTGTCGAAGACTCCTCGAGAGTCCAGCAGCATCCTTGGCTCCTGTGTATAGCAAGACTGTATGCGGACTCGGTAGTATAGAGTGCGGAGGGAATTTTGGTCACGTAGAGGTTTCCGAGGTAACTTCGTTATCCCGTGGAGGAGCTGTAGAACGGAGCTGCTGGCCATTCTCTGGATACTACTACTACTACTACTACTACTACTACTACTACTACTATATATATTTCTACGATACGTTTCAGTCCCGTCCAACGAAACCCATGATTCGAGAGCCCATACAACTAAACTTAATACGGTGAAGTCAATCGAAAGCTGGCTCGTTCACGTACTTATAGGTGGTCTCTTCTCTGTCCCCTTAGCATCGGTTTTGGTGATATACATATGCTTCTGCATAGAGGAATCTGTGTTAAAATGGCACAGTACTGAGCACACGAGAAACTTTTTAATTGACCATAGCAATATCTACAAAGCACGTTTGTCTATTACTGAGCCCGTAAAACTGAACTTAATATAGTGAAGTCAATCAAAAGCTGGGTCATTCGCGTACATACAGGAGGTCTCTTCTCTGTTTCCATAGACTTTGTTTTCGGAGCTATACATACGCTTCATATAGAGGAATCTGTGTCAAAATGGTATAGTATTCTGCACACGAGAAACTTGTCATTTAAATAAGACATAAGGTTGGACATAAGAATTGTAACAATAATGGTCAAAGCGTTTTGATTGACTATAGCAATATCTACAGAGCACATTTATCTATTACTGTGCCCGTAAAACTGAACTTAATATGGTGAAGTCAATCAAAAGCTGGGTCGTTCGCGTACACACAGGAGGTCTCTTCTCTGTTTCCATAGACTTGGTTTTCGGAGCTATACATACGCTTCGTATAGAGGAATCTGTGTCAAAATGACATAGTATTCTACACACGAGAAACTTGTCATTTAAATAAGACATAAGGTTGGACATAAGAATTGTAACAATAATGGTCAAAGCGTTTTGATTGACTATAGCAATATCTACAAAGCACATTTATCTATTACTGAGCCCGTAAAACTGAACTTAATATGGTGAAGTCAATCAAAAGCTGGGTCGTTCGCGTACATACAGGAGGTCTCTTCTCTGTTTCCATAGACTTGGTTTTCGGAGCTATACATACTCTTCGTATAGAAGAATATGTGTCAAAATGGTATAGTACTGTGCACACGATAACCTCGTTATTTTAATAAGACATAGGGTTGGACATGAGAATTGTAATAATAACGGTCAAGATGTTCATTGACTAGGTGTAGCAATATCTACAGAACACACTTGTCCATTACTGGTATTATCTTGTGCATGATTGGTATCGATATTTAAAATTTTTTAATGAATGCTAAATACATTTGTTTAACATAATTAATATATGGAAAAATTCATTTTGGAAATTTTCCTTAACCCATCATATGTTTTCATTTAAAAATTTATTAAATTATTATTTATTTATATTTTTCATGTTATTGGGGCTTTCAGTTCAACTTTTTTTTAGACTACCAACATGAAATATATTCAAGAATATATCCGATATACAGAACTTTTGGTTGTTTTATATTTTTTATATATTTTAGATATATTTTAGATATATCCTAAAATATATTTTTGATATAGGACTCTTTGTTAAAAATATATTCCATGTATTTTATAAATTTCTTCGATATACGTTAAATATATCATTTTTCTATATGAATAGTTTAAGCTGATGTTACACCATGGTTGAAAAAAAAGTAACGTCTTGGTTATTTTTGCTACCCGTTTTTTTTCTAAAGAAAAGAGGAATTTTTTGTTCTATTCCTTGGCAATCTATATTGGAAACGCAAGTTAAGAGAGACACACAATATATAGTTACAGGGGTTGAACCACATCGACGTCGCGTTTCGTTTCGGTTTACTTCGCGCCCTCGTCGACTTTCAATGAGGGTGCAAGGGGGTGCGTTGTAGAGGGTGTTTTCGAGTTATGAGAACGAACGAACGAGCGACGAACGAACGAACACCAGCAGTGAATACACGGTAGCAGCCCTCATCGTCGCAAGCCAGCGAGAACGGCGCCAACCTATGGAACCACCTACCCCTGTGTGCGTGATCCTGCGATACATATTATTCTGCGAGATTTGAAAAGCATTGAGTGTTGCACAGTTAACCACCATTTTGTTTTATCATGGGGATCTTTCTGTTTCTCCACTTTATTTCCGTGAAGCTTTATCCATCCTGTAAAACTATTTAGAAAAGCTCTATTTATTTTTCAATCACAATTGAAAACGAATTTCTGTTGTCATTCGATGTTTGTTTTTTCTCGTATTTTTTGCTCTTAGGAATTTTTAAGATATCCACGATGAAAATTTCCATTTTTTTTGCTTCTTTTCGTGTTAGGAGGTAATCCATGGATTAAGAATTTTGCTCAAGACAGGTCAAACAAATTATCATTCATTTGAATTGATAGTTTGAAAATATTTCATAAAAATACTTTGAAGTTATTTTTAATTTGAAGAAAGCTGTTAAACATTTTTTGTTGCTTACGCGTCTACGGAGAAGTACAAAGTTAAGAGCCCGAGTATTAAATGTGTACCGTTACATCCGGCGCGAATTTGGCACAGTTAAGGGCCTGTTAACCCTTTATAAGTTACACCACCCGAAACCGTCCCGGAATGTGACTACGAAGCGTGGAGTGGGGGTAACGCGTTCTTATGGCAGAGCCGAGGAGTGGGGATAGTCTTGTGACTTATAAAGGGTTAACAACCGTATATGTCCTTATAGGGCCTCAGCAATGCCTGATTCCCACTGGATGTATAACGTTGCAGATTTTCTACTCGAGAGTTCCAAACGTAAGTAAAGGTAGAAAATTTGGTAAAAAATATAATTTATTCAGAACTGTGAAAATTTGTCCTTTTATTCAATGATTCGTTGGTGAAAAATAAAGGACCATTGTGTCGATGAATGAGGCGAAAACTCAGATGATTATTTTCGCGACTCTGTTGGGGCGATCGGATCGAATCGTTTGCATCCGGTAGCAGGAAACGAAATAAAAATGGCGGCGTTTCATCGAAGCGAACGAGCGCGAAAATCTCTTCGCTAACATTGAACAGGTAATCCTGAAATTTCACTTTTTCCCTGATAACAACGGCATCCCATCAGCGTTCCTGCCGCATTCGTGCCGCACTCGCCCTCGCGCGGCTCCCGAGATTGCTCGTTGTTTTTTTTTCTCGCTTCACAACTCTGCTCTCTGCTCTGCCTTCTTTGTTTTGTTTTATCATGGCGCACCCCATACCCGTGCTATATACCTTCCAGCTCGCTCTTTGTTTCGTCGAGGAAATGGCAAACAAACGAGTGGCGTCAATGGCGCTTGCTCATCGCGCCATTCCCAACAAAAATTCATTCTCGGAGTCGCTTCTGGCTCGGATGCTGCTGCCGTCGCGACACCAGAAACAGTTACGAAAGGAGAGATCCTCTAATCTCGCACGATCCCCGGTACAAGAGAATGAAAAACTTTTACATTGAACGAAACGTTACATTTTTTTTTATCATCGGAATGTTTTTTTTTCTCCGCATTTATGAATATACTTTTCGGAACCTTTCGTAATTCCGTCTGTCTCCCCCCGGACTCTTTAGAATGCGTATGCAAATGTTACGACCCACCGAGGCAGACAGAACGTATCTTTTCCATTTTCAGTAATGTTTGCATGACAAATGTTAATATTTTTAGTATTTTCTGTGTATTAGTATCTAAAAAAATGTAATATTAAGTAACGATCGAATTGTATTTGCTCCGAATTTGTGAACCAACTTTTGAAAGGTCTCGTACAATATTTATATAAAATACAAGCGGCATGTAACTTTTGGAGGGCAGTTATAGCGTCTGGCATTAACAGCGAGCCGATGAATATTTCGAGTATCTCTAACTCCGTCTTGGTTCTTCGTGTCTGCTCGTTAGCGACGATGACTCGTCAACTTTTAAAGGTTAAACCCCGGTAGCTGCATGCCCAGCATATAATAGTGAATAAGAGTGGAGAACTCGTGCTCGCTCTTCACCAGCTCTCATATTTAAACACAGCTATATAGTACATCTACCTACCTACCTGTAACGTGAAAAATGGTCGAAGAAGCGTCTGGCTTTGCAGAGAGAGAGAGAGACGATCCAAGAAGTCCGTTGAAGAGACGAAGAAACAGACACTGTAGTAGTCGGTAGCATCCAAGTGTCGGTTACACATCGAGCAAATAAACAAATCCGGAGATAATTATCCTGCCAAGTATTCGCTGACCACAGCACGTGAGATATCAGGATTGAGGATGAGAGGATTCCTTTCTGATTCACATGGCTATGTATAGTCGACGTATGTGCCTACATCTCACGATAACCGTGTGAAAGAATTCAATTTGAAATAAAACTTAAATATCTTTGTCCTTCGTACTCGATTTTTTTCTATCGGATAATAATTACAGGTTTGTCTTATTAGTATGTAAAAAATGATGTCATATTCGATAAAAATATTTGAGTTTTTGATAGAATGGACTGCAAATTTGTGATCACAACAAAAATATGTCAATCTAAACAAATGTTAACCTTTAATATATATATTTTTTATTATAGCCAAAGACCGTAGTTTACTAAAGTGGCTCTAGCATTGTTTTTTGTACGTGCTGCCTCCTAAGACTACGATTATCTTTTACATTTTTTACATATTGTTTTTATTTTTATTTTCGAAGGATTTCAAAATATTTTCACGATTACAAGAATATATCATAATCGTGAAAGTAACAATTGACTGCTGAACACAAATCGAAGCAATTTTTTAAAAAAATGTCAACAGTGCCATGTGGAATGGCAAAATATTGAATTTTTTTTGTTGTTTTTCCATTAAACATATAACTGAAACTGTTAAGGAAAGCGCAGATATAAACGATTATTGATATTTTAAGAAAGAATTCGTGACTGCCATAATCTTGATGAACGAACTTCCATTCGACTATTACCAAGTTCCGATCTACCAGGAATATAGCTCAAAAGAGAAGAATGAAACGAGCCCCATTATGACAAATGGGAGAGTGCGTGTCAAGGACTAACGCAATCCAGCAGCAATGGTATATATACGTTTCTTCGGTACATAGCCCTATAGTAAACCGGCACCGGGTGGCATAGGGTGTCGCAAAAGGCCCATTGACTTCGTTCATTGATTTTACGTCAATCTGCAGCACCCTTGTGGGGTCTCCATGATGCGTTTATCATAAGCGATAAGGGTCTGTGCGTTGCCCTCGAGCAGAGGGACGAAAACGCACAGGCGAAAGGGAACTCTTTGCTGTATATAGTACGACAGATAACCCCACAGCTACAGTACGTAACGGAGGGGTGGGCACACGAGTTGAGACCGCTATGAGAGGAAGAGACATCTAGCGCCTCTACATTCATAGATACGTACTAACATGTATACATAGAGGCCATATAGAGAGCCTAGGCCGAGTGGAGAACAGCAATCCAGCCATCCATCAGTGGCGCAACGGGAAATAGAATAGAAATGACCCCCCATGGGATACGTATTAGCGACACATGGCCGAGCGACAAAGCGTATCAACGCGGCTTGTGCGAGCACGTCTCCGCGACTCTGCAGGAATATCCGCCTTCCCACTTCTGTAATATACATACGGTAGGGTATTATGTATATGTGGGCTGTGTAACATAGGTAGGGATCGAGCCCTCGTCTGGCTGAGGGATCTAAGGCGTGCTCTCTGTATACGATTACATAACGTGTTATACGTGAGCGGAGCCCTTCCCCTGCGCCACGAACGAGATCTCTCGGGGTTGGCTTCGACGGTGTATAGCCGAGCGTGCAAGGGGTTGGTTTTCCAACTCGAACCCCTCTGGCTAGCCGTGCAATTCTATACCACCAGAGTACCCACCCCACTCGACTTTCGGGAACACCCGAAACGCCATTTTGTAAGGGCTCTTTGGTTAAGCATGTACAGTTATCATCGTTATCGCGTTATATCGTTGGATATTTGAATTTGGAACAGAGTCGAAGCGTTTTTACGTTCAACCTGAGATTATGCTTTCTTCGATGGATACCCGCAACCCACGTCGAATTTTTTTAAGTCGGGATTTGTGCTTTTTCGGTGGACACGTGAGACTCACGTACAGTTATATATATATATTTTTTTTTTATGAAGGATAATCCTGTTTATTTAAAATAGACTCTGTCCCTATTTTCGCTAAAGGAATTAAAAGTTTTTCATTGACCATCCAAATGTATTACCATTCCTTCTATTAGCCAGATTGTCATTGGATTTAATTGATTATAGCATTGTAAGCATCAAAGGAAAATTAACAGTTTCTCGTTGGAAATCAATAGGGTACCATTAATTCTATTAAGCTGACGAGTTTTAGTGATATACAAACTCCAATGTTCAAATGTTCGCATTAGGCCCTTCTGACCAATCCAAAGCATTGAAAGTCAATAAGAAATTATTTTTTATTCCATTAACAAAAAATTTATTGGCAAATATTGAAAAGCATTCTGGGGTCAATGTAATATCTCCATCCAGGAGGAACTAGTCCTGCGCATTTTCGGTTAGACACCTGTCGTTCGATACCCATGAGTGTAAAAAAGTATGCTACAAGATATTTCCAGGTAGCATTAGTTTCGCTTTATATATCCGAGTGAATTTCCGTGTAAACTTCTGTCCGTTGACACTTCTCGGGTGAGATTGAGTGCGAGTACAGCTGATGGGACAAGATCTACGACAGACCAAACACTCGTCGACGTTATCTTGAGTATATCACGAGAAGCTAGAGATGACAAAGGTTAATTTGGTACGCGTTGTAATCCCGACGCGAGATAGGTCCCGTCGGACGCCAGGCTCATCTCGCCTCTTTCCTTTGCACTGTTTCCTGCTGTTCCACGTTATACTACTACTACTACTATATAGTTTTACTCCCTGTTCTCTCTCTCTCTCTCTTTCTTTCTCTCTCTCTCTCCCACTTGCGACACTTCATGGATGACAGCGACGTGGATTAGTCCCTTGTTTCATCCTGGATTATATCGAGCGCGAAATTTTAATCGACTGATACCCTCTAGACTGCCACTCGACTCCGATCGTCTCCAGCAACGAAACACTCATAAATGTATCTCATGTTTCTTTCATTTTCTTATCATACTCATGCCACATCACTTTACTTAATTTCCTGATGCTTTGAGATGTTTTGAATACTTGATACTCTCAATATTCCTTTCAAAACCTTAACGTTTTCATGACTTTTTTTTTGTCGCTCATTTATAACTAATACAGCTAATGATCTTTTCATTTTTAACGAAGAAAAAAATATTGTGTTTAATTTAAGGGTTTGCGAATAGTGTGCAAATAGTATTCAATCGATTTAAATATTTTTCTATTCGCATTATTCGAATAGTTTTAAATTATTCGAATAATTAAAATGGTATTGAATGAGTAGAATATTTTATAGATTTTTTATATTTTTTGAATATACGCACATGAAAAAATTCATTTATAAAAATGGGAATATACCATTTTTTATTTCTCAGAAAATGTCTGTAACACTCAAATTGGTATAATAATTGAGGGACTGATTAAAATCCTTAAGTATCAGTTTAATAGAATTTAAATATTTTTTATGTTATATTTTGGAAGAATCGGTTAATGGGCTTCATAAGATGAATTAATTTGATGAATTTCATGAAATAACGAAAGCTGAGAAAATATACAAATGGAAAATTTGCACATTTCTTCTTAAATTAATTTTATTATTCACAAATCTTCGTTTATGAGTAAGCCAAACTACATCAAAGTACTTTTTTAAAGAGGAAACTTTGTGATGGATTAAAAAAATGTGCCAAAGGCATAATTGGAACTCGTGGCTTTCTTATCACATTTTAATTGATGTGAAGTTGTTGTCATGAAATTACTTAAGCTAAGTTATCAATGATACAGAGTTTTAGATTTCGTAGAGACATTTTAATCTATGTTTCCCGCTAGAATTTTTCAACGTCACGTCTTAATGTACGAGACGAAGCGTAAAATTACAAATCGTGCTCACGAGATGGCGTTGTGTCAATTGGCCTTTAGCAACAGCATCCGGCCAGATGGGACAATATCTCCCAGGGTCCTCTTTTATGTATAGTTTGTACTTTGATAAAAGATAAAAAAAGCAACAGCATCTGTCTCTCAGCATGTTGATCGTATTATCGTCGCCACAGGTGCCCTGCCGAACAGCTACCTCAATAATTTGATAGATCGGGTTTATTTCTCCGTACTTTTCATACCCAAATTATCGAAAGTTACGGTGCAATGATTTCTGGTCCACAGTTTGAAAAGATCATTTGAAATCCAAACACAAACTATTTTTATGAAATGTTGTATCAGCGATAAAGATCTTTATAACCGCAATGCACCTTAATGTAAAATCTGTATTGTCTACGTAATTTGTCGAGTTTAACATTCCCTGTAAATAATTATCACTATATTCCTCATCGAAGCCTACGTATAATCACATGCTCGGTGATAATAATTTTTTTTTTAGTAGACCTGTGACAAAAATCTATATTTCATTCGATACACATTTTTTCTAATCGATAGTTTGTTAACCTCATTCGAGTGACTACACGAGCTAATGAAGGCATCGCTGCATTGAATCACTTATTTTGTACTGGCCATTTGAATCTAATTTGTATGACTGTATATTTCAGATCAAACTATAATCATTTTTTCAATCAGTCTGTTGACCAAAACTACATTTTATGCATACAAAGTGCACACCACATTTGATTACGATTCGATATTCGATTCGAATATTGTAATTATTCCCAGATTCGTGTGGCAATCAGAGGATGAAATTAAAAAATGGCGGTTATTTACTAGACGCATCTACGCTGTTACTATGCATAGCTCGTTGTACTATTTACGACGTATATCAATTATTCCTATACTTCTCACTCAGATAACATTTCCGCGGTGATTTTGGAGACCCTTTCGCGTGAGTTCCCAAACCGATCGATATAGTGTTCTAGTTATCGATTGTCATCATACCAAGGGCATACGGCTTCCGGAGAAGAACGAAAAGCTATTAGTCGTTCCAGTGTTTCGTCATGCTTCGTCGTGCTCGGCTTCTCATGATACATTCGTACGAAAATTATTTTTTTATTTCCATTATACACGTGTTCTTTTATGATGACTTGGCTTTCTCATCGTTTACTTTCATTAATAAAGCGAGTGACGATTTTTATTACAATAACAAGTGTTGGATTTAATCATTGTAAAAATAAAAAAATATTCTACCAGAATAATCAATGTCACGTAATTAAAAATTGAAAATTGGCATCTTTATTATTATTCTATTTCTATGAATTCTGTTCCAGGGTGGGCAATTTCATTTACGGTGATGTGCTGTACCGGTTCAGTCGCTCTAAGTCCAAGTGAGAGGCAGAACAAGAGAGAACACTGCTGCTTCGTAGAAAAAAAAACCGGTTTGGAAATGAATCCTAATTCGTGTCTCATTCAGTTTTCCTATACGGTATAGGAAACTTTTTCAGATTTCCAATTCGTTCTACGTTTACTATTCTGTCTAGAGATTATTGCTGAACTATTTTAGGTGATATTACTATAAAATTCTTCCGTCCGATTGTGTCGTTCGGAGAGCACATCCATACTGACGGATAGACAAACTAAGAGACAGACTGTCAAAAATTCAAAACATATATTTGAACCGTAAACTTGCAGTTGATATTTTTTTGGATTGCAATACTTCCTCTTCGACACACTTCGTACGTGATGAGAAAGTATTAAAATGAAGAAGCAATGTGCAAATTTAATTTTTCATCTTCTGCTTCCTCATACAGAAAGTTATGTTTTAATGAAAAAATATTTCAAAAAAATGGCGCGCACGTGTGTGTGTGAGAGTGAGTGAGGTGAGCTTGGGAAATTCAAATCGCTATATCCCGAGAACGGATTGATCGATCTTTCTCAAACTTTGTGTACGAATTGGGTCGCAACTTCCGACCATTCGCTCTAATTTTTGCTTCAATTGCCAACGGATGTATCATTTTATGATAGTCTGAATTTTTCGAAAAAAAGGGTGCAATCTCTCGAGCTTTTATAAAGTTTCAACTATCGAGCTGAAACTTAATTCTACAAATAAGACGCGCTAACAAGGTTTTTTCGTATTGACTTTGGTATGAATCGATAAAAGAATTCAGATTTTATGGAATTATGAGTTTTTATAATTAAACAAAAACTATTTTTGCTTTAACTTTTGTAAATTTCTATATACCAAACCGAAACTTAACATACAAATTGGCTAGAGGACAAGGATATTTGGTCTAGGATTTGGAAAGAATCGATTGAAGGGGGAAAATTTTTATGAATTGTGCAATGTTACTAAATTGTTTATTTTATTTTTAAAAATTATTTTTCACCTTTAACGAAGTTTGTTCTATGAGGAAGTCAAAATTGACCAACATACTTCCTCATAGGTCTTTGCCAAAGGTGGAAAATATGAAGGAAGCAACGTGCAGGGTTTTACTTAACATCCTTGTTTATAAAAGAAGCAATGTGCAAATGTCAATTTAAACCCAATTTCTCTAAAACAAAATATGAAAGCTTTAACGGAATCTCATGTAATCAAATACTAAAAATGCATAGATACACTCTGTTAAACTTATGAACAATATTTTATTCCGATAGTTCATTTGTTGTACGAATTAATTTTAAATTGTTTAATTATTGCAATTGTTAAATTTTAATTGTTCTTGTTGTTTAGAAACAGTTAAAGTTTTCATACTATGCGTTAATTTTCAAGTAAATTGTAACGAATAAATGGAACACGCTGTCTTATATAATATATGTATTAAATTTTTAATTAATATCTCATGTTCATTTTATTCAGCTGTAAACAATTCAATTGACTATTCCTTGTAGAAAAATATTTCTATAATTCCAGACAACATTTTTCAAGAAGTTATCCGAACGATGTCTAAAAATTTAACGTTTATCCGCAAAAGTTGCCACTAGGGTCACTTTTTGTCGAGCATTCGTTAATGTTTCGAGAATATTGAGATAACTTTTTGAAAAGTGAGGCCTGGGATTGCATTTGTTAAAACTAACAAGCTACTCGAATTACTGGAATGCACATACCAATTGTTTGTATTTGATTGTAAATAAATTATTCAAAATTTGTATTATTCGCACACCCCGAGTTTAATTGCATTGCACAAGGAGTCTTCTAACGCCCCAAAGGCACTTGAAACTCGAGAAAATTTAAGTTTCGAATTAGAGACTGAGTAACGAAGTCGCGGAAAGTGGAACTAGCAAGTGAACAACGTACATTTCTCTAATGTACTCTACTGTATTTCTATAGTTTGTAGTATATCTACTAAGTCACATTTTGAAGCTGTGTATCGTGTAGAGGGAATTGTGTAGCAGCGTGGTCATTTTCACTATAAGGGATTGAATCGACTCTTGCATACATGCCTTCATCCTCGTTTCTACTATGCTCTCGTTAATAACGATGAAAATGGTGAAACGCTCCCGTTGTCACGTAGAGGTAATTCAGCACGTGTACCGCCTCATTCTCGCATCCCTTTCCTCTTGTCTCATTTATCAAATTGATTTAACACCACGTTCCTCCTGATGCGTATGCCTCGACACATTAACCAACGATTCTAGTACACAATCATTTATTACATGTGTATACGTTTGCGATAACAGTTGTTGACATTAATAATAATCGTGTGATGAAAAATCTACCTCCAATATTCTAATGTGCAAATTAAAGTATTTTAAACTAAATTTGTTGTTGGAATTCTTAATTTTTTTATGCAATAATGTAGAATAAAACGGGGCATTGTGGATATGATTTTTTAAAACCTTTAAACATTTGGGTTGTTAATTTGTTTGAAGTTATTAATAAACTTGCTAAGTACCTTTCGCGCTGATTCCTCATTATCTTCCGCTTTTTACAGAACCACCTCTACGAGAAAGTTCGTTGATCGATTTTGGCTTCCTCATCGAGAAAGCTTTATGAAAGGCGGAACATAACGAGGCAACGGTGTGCAAGGTTCTACTTGGCAGGTTTGTCAAATATATATGCTGCGTACACCAGATTTAATGCGCGAAATTTTTAATAGTTGTCGAATCAACCACAACGTCAACCCATTTATTATAAAAAAAAAGCGAATGATATCTCCACTTATGTGTCAAATTTCAGACCGAAAGTTGAAACCATTTTTTATTGAAAAAATTCAAAAGAAAAACCTGTGACACAGTCACGCGCACATCATGCGCATACTTACATATTCATACATACGCACACACGTACACGTACACGCAAAAGTAGAAACTTTTGTTTCATAATTCATAGAAAACAGTCGGAAAAATGAATGCGTAAAATTGTTCTCGCAATAGCCAGATAGCCCGACTAATGTAGCCTTTTGATTTATTGCTGGTCTAATCGTGCAAACAGGGTATTATGCCATTATTGATGAACCCTCAGAGTTAGAAACAAAATTGTTAAATTCCGAGTACAGAAAAATTAATCATAATGGCCATGTTACTCGTAAGCCGTTACGGTTTTGGGAAAATAAATTCATGACTTTGTCGTTACATCGTATACTCGGAGTATCCGATTGTTCCGTTTAAGGAGAGTTAGCTGGAGATAGCTGAGAGATAGCTGTTGATTTTCCATACAACGCTATATTCAGAGAATATTGATATTTCGTGAAATAGCAAAGTGTCACAACACGCAGAATTAAATTCCGCGTTTGTTGCCACTTTGCTTTTTTCCAAAATGTTTACGGTATCTAAATCCTATTGTTTACAGTTTTTGTTACCGATTAAGTAAGTGTCACCTCCCCTTGAGATGACATGTAATACAAACAAAACAATACACAAATAAAACAAAGTAATACAAAAACTGTAATACAAATTTCTCCGTCGCGATTCATTCTTCGAATACAGAGAACGATAATCTGCGTCTTACTATTCTACAGTTCCACCGTTCGCATTTTTTATCGATAATATCGATCGTCGCGGAAAAATATGCAATGAGAAACGCTGCTATCTCTCTGGCATGCATCGCAATTTAAGATAAGAAGATGATATATCATCGTCCATCGGTACATCGTCTTAAACCAAGTGGTTAGAAAAATGCTGCTATATGCTGAAAAATATTGTCAACAATTTACGATCGAGTCTATTATGGTAATTTCTGTTGGTCACGTAAAGAAAGTACAACACACTAAGCCTTTGGATTTTACATTCTATCTTTGATGTATAAACTATTACGCAATACCTCGATTTACTTCCGAAATATCCATATTAAACTAATTGTGACGATTAGTTTAAACACAGATGATAAAAAAAATAATCTTAGCACTGCTTTTGTCCAATGTTTTCACCTACCTTTTCGCACAGGTTCAACGAGATACACGTGTTTATCTTATTGTTTGAATACAAAGGAAGTGTTCGTTGACTCAGTGCCGAGAAAAGAAAGTTATTATGTATGGCTAATATGGTCCCATTTTACCACACTACGTGCACAATGTTTCGATAGTGCTTTACGCGCGGACTAATGCAATCATTACTTCAGTTGGTTTACAGTTGGATCTTCGTTTCATTTGGGGTAGGATTGGTCAAAAGGTTGATAAGTGCAAAACATTAACCTCAAACGAACCAAGTTCCAACCGTCATGTAGCAGAGGCAAGATTTCGATCAACGGTTGGTTTTACTGGAACTAACCGAATTCCAACCATCATATAGCAAAGCCGAAAAGCACTGTGTTCGATTGACAGTTGGTTTTACTAGAATCAACCGAGTTTCCACCGTCACATAACAGAACAATTGGAAAACGGTTGGTTTGAGGTTGATTTTTTCTACAAATCAACCAGTTGGTATCGGGTTTCGTAAAAAGTTGGGGTGGCATCGTCATTCTGCGCCGAGAGAAATGTTATTACGAATGGCCAAGATGGCCCCTACTGCATGCATACTTTTTCGATAACGCTTGTCGTCATCAACAATTGTCACGCGCTACGTATATTAGTAGACATCGTCCGAAAAATTGCAAAGTGGGATCTAAAATTTTTGTAATTCATTTTTTTGTTACCAATCTTAAATTTACTTTTCGTTGATTCCTTTTTTTTTTTTTATTAAACATCTTGTTCGGTCGGGCGTTTTTCAATTATTTTATTATTATTTTTGTATAAAGATTTTGCTTCATGTATTGAGAAAATTCCAAACCTCCCATGAAATAAAAAAAAAAGTATTACTTTAAATATTTTCCAAAAAACATTTGTTTTTTTTTGTAATGTTACTGGAAAGTGTGGAGGGAACGATGGTGAATAAACCAGGTTGGCTCTGGTATACTGATCGGCGTGTAAGTACTTAACTACTTAAGTATACACTCGGGGTAAGCAGCCAAGAATGAAAAATAATTCAGCAGCAGCAGTTGCAACGTATATAGCATAGGCAAGTGGTTAAAAGGAGCATCAGCAGTGGAGCGAGTTTTGCCGAAATATCATCGAAACGAAGCCTCGAATTATGGAGGAATGGAAAGAGAGTGAGTGAGAGAGAGAGAGAGCCAAACTAGAAAATAAGAAGTCCAGCAGGACGTGACGAGACAACTTTTTTTCTGTTGGAAATGGCTGATAATGAAGGAGCCCGAAGGCATCGAGAACTCGTAGCCGCGGAGAGTGTCGAGTGACTAATGTTCTATGTAACTTTGCTGCAGTGTTGGCTCGTAGCAAGGGCTTAACGCATCGGCCTACGATCCAATTCGTCGAGTGCAACACGAAGAGCGACAGAAGCTAGAGCTACTGGTATGCTATATGCTCTCTCTGCTGTGGTGGCCTAATTGACTGGCGTCAGCAGCCAATCGTCCGCTAAATTAAAGGTCCAGCTCACGCACCAGCTTAGCAGGCTCGGCTAAGAAAGAAGGAGCCATAGTAAAAGAGCATCAGAAGACAATAGCAACTTTGAAGAAAATACGGATAGACCGGGCGAGATGATCTGCATTAAACAGTAGAGTGCATCGAGAAAACAAACAAAATTACAGTCCTTCGAGATCTTGTCGATGACCGACGAGCCGTAGCCATGTGGTAAATATACCGTTTTCAAAAGTTCTACGACTACGGCTAAAGAACGATAAATTTGAATCTGTCAAGACCTTTGCTACAGTTTATTAAATATTTTCGATGAAAAATAAAACATTAAACAATTATTACGTATAAGCCTATCTGAAATATTTTGCTTCTTTACTCAATATTTTTAATGAGAAACTTATTGAGGGTTTTGAAGCCTCTTTGAGTATTTACAATTGTGAAATAGTTGTTTGTGCAACGATAAGCTTGATTTACCGTAAGATTTAATCGAATTGCTTAATTATTAATCATTTATTTGGTTAGAGCTTTCGAAGCGTAAATTGTACTCACAAGATAATGACAAAGAGACCTCAACGGGTGTCCATCAGATTAATTTTTTTCCTTTAATAAAAGAATAGTAATTCGTAGACGCAGCAACCTACAAAGATGGTTTAACGTATTCCAATAGCAGTGCCCGCATTGACAAACGATGATGATGATGATGATGATGATGATGATGATTATTGTAACCACTGAAGTAGACGTCCTACAAGGACGTTCGGAGGATGAATATAGTATACCGGTCAGGCCGGTGGGACACGTAGTGTCGCCACCGGTACATACCTACCGCACGAGATCGCACGGAGATTAGAGCTCGTTATCGGTAGCATCCATCATTCGTACGTGATGTTGCGAGATAGGTTATGTTCTGTGGAGTCCGCGCGAAGCCAAGTATAGGGTTGCGGGACCACGGCTCTCGTTATTGCACTGCGAGCTAGTCGAGAGAGGAGTGAAGAGGACGCATATATAGGTCGCTCTAATTTGTCGCGCGAGGAGACCCGAAACGAATTGACGATAATAACCGGCGTCCTCTCGTGTTCGTCCGTCCATTTGCTATTTTAATAATAATAAAAATTCAGGGGGCCGTGACACTCGAAGTCTCGAATCTCTCTGTCCTTCACTCCCCACCGCCGTTCTACCCGCAATCAAATTCAGATGAAACGGGGGTATTACCGATCAGAGGACAATACCGATCGAGCTAAACGATGTTGAAATATATTTTTCTTATTTTCCTTATTTTATTATTATTTTACAATTATTCTTACTGATGGTTATATTGGATGAAAATTTTTGAAATATTTTAAGTATACGAGTTCTTCTTCGGTTGATCGTCAATAGTTTCTTCACTGATCAAGCTAAGGTGTTGAAATCATTTCTTTTTATTTACGACATGTTACAATTACTTCTGTTCATTGTTCTCTTAGATGAAAAATTGCGTTATTGCATTCTGACTCTTTGAAAAAGTTTGATGTTTCAGGGAAAAAAACACGAGTTTTCTCTAAGGTGACCGTCAATACCCACTTCAGTCGCGCGCGAATTCAAATATATACGAACAGACGACGAGTCTCTTCGTGAAACGAGCGTGTGGCATTTCAAAGGTCTACTTAGCATTCAGTGTCACGTAACGCCCACGTTTTAATACATCAAAAACTCGACTACTACGATAGACTAAGCATAGAGTAGGAGAGAGCTGCAATGTCGACCTGTCCTCGTTTTTCAACCTCCGAGCCCCTCACGGTCACAGTGCCAGCTCGCGTTCACCGTGGTAACCTAGGGGGATGAGTACGAGAGAAAGCATTCGAGCACAGCATTCATTTGTTCGCCCGGGTACACTACGGCGCACCAGCATCAGCAGCAGCAGCAGCAGCACCAACCACCACCACCACCATCAACAGCAGAACCAACAATCCACCCTTGTGATCGTAGTGGTACCGTGCACCGAGAGCAACAACTCTCTGTGAACAACCCTCGACACGTACAATATTAGAGGAGAGAATCAGAAGCGGACACTGTGCGTGCCTTTTGTCTCGCATTTCCCGCGAGTTCTGATTGGACCGTTCGGAGAGTGATGCCGGCCATGACAGCCTTTTCCCGGGACAACTCAATCCGGCCAATAGAACACTCGTGGGCGTTCCCGGGGCGGGGATTCCTCTCCCCCCCTGGGACGCGTGCCGTACCGCTACCTCCTCTCTTCATATTCTTGTTATTATTGATGTTGGTGTTATCGTTGTTATTATTGGTTCTGTCCTCTAGTTGGATTACATGCTACGGCGGGAGCGGTGGTTTATTATGGAGGCTTGTACAGTACCAAACGTATTGTTGCAGTAACTTTTCGATAGCTGGTAAAGTAGGTTTCGGTGAAAACCTAGTTGGAAGGTGTTGAAACTTGAGGAGTTGGAAAACAGATGGCGCGGTGACGTCGCTTTCGAACACGCAAGATTTTTTACAGTATTAGGAGTTGGTTGTTAATCATTTTTCGTCCTAGCAAACCTAGCAAATAGTTGTAAACTAGAGCTACCAAATTTTCAAGAGATGGTTCAAAAAGTACAAATATTTTCCATTTCATAGATCGAAGATGTGCTTTTCACACTAAATTAGTAGGAATAATAATTTTTTTTAAATAATTTGCTGCGGCTACTTTCCGCAAGGTAACGTCTAATTGTTGTATATCCGTTACAGAGAACTCCTGGGATTGTGGAGATGACTAAATGTCATCTTCGCGAATTTTTTTGAAGAGGGTTTGTGAATACAATCACTTAAATTATACTGTGAAACGAGGTCAGAGGTTTTAATATCCTCGATACATACACAGAGTTTGAGCGAGCACCCACTTGGCAGCTCTATAATTCGAATTAATAAGCATAAATTGGCGGCCCTTGGATACTCTCGATTGTATTACGAGCTCGAAGCTACCGCGAGAATGCCAAATGTGCTTCGACGCGTGCAACGCTCGTTCGCGAATTGCGAAAGATCTTCCCATTGCAGCAGATATATTATGTGACTCACTCGGAGCCCGATCTATGTATGAATTCATTCATGAGTCGAGATTCTGAGTTCCCAAGCAAATGTTACCTAAATTATTATTTCTTCTCTTCAAGGAGTTCACTCCGATATCACAGAAAAAATTTTTTTACTCATTATCCAATATTATATTGGGAGTAATGCAACAACAGTCCGTTCAACTTTTCGAAAGCAATATCGAAATTAACCTATAAAAGTGCATCCGCATTCATTGGTATGTTTGAAAATTTGGACAAGGAAAACAGTAATTGTTATGCTAGAATGTCAATTATCGTCGTAGCGTTATTATAAATTTAACAACCGTTTTCAATTTGAAGAAATCTTAACGGCGCGACTACTGATAGAATAAATAATAAAAATTGAGAAACAAGTCAACAAAATGCTTGTTCTGGGGCTAATCCATCGTTCTTTGTTGTCGAAAGTTCATTTTTTAAATTCACCCTCTTAACAAAATTTACAGGAGCCTACTTAGCCTCTCGGCATTATTGCAGTGTGTGCTCGCTTTTGTCGAAAAAATTGCGGAAAAAACCCTTTTCTTGCGGAAATTTCGGAAACGGAACATCATTTTCCTGCGGATGTAAGCGCATTGGCTGCTGCCTGTAAACATTAATTAACAATCATTAATATAAATGTATAGCAGCTGTCGTTTATCAATTCTGTTACTTTTTCTAGTATCGATCGATTCACAAGCAACAGTTACTGCACGTATATCGTCAAGATTTAACAATTAATTTACAATATTGGCAAATTTGTCAACAATTGGGGACTCACCTTGATGCAATAATTTTTTAATTGATTTCTGCAATACTATTTAATCCTGCACAAGTCACAAGAATATCCCCACTCTTCGGCTTTACTATACAACGCGTTACCCCCACTCTGCTCTTCATAATCCCATCCCGGGACCGTTTCGGGCGGTATAACTTATAAAGAGTTAATATTTTAATAATATTATTTCAGCAGACACAGAAAGCTATGGTAAATTATAATTGTTAGCCCATGTATAAATAAATATAGCGACATGGATAGTTGATCGTTTAAAGAACTTTAATAACCTAAAGATCATAAAGAGTTCTTCGCTTCAGCAAAAACTGTCATAAAATCCTTGGCGCACTCTTTCACGCACGCGATTAAGGGATTCAAAAAATGATAAAATCCAAAACGGATAATAAAATATGTACACAAGAATATAATCTGAGCCTTTCGAATTGTTTGCGAATTTTCAAAATTCGCGAATTGTCGCACATATATATCTCAGGAAAAAAATTTATAAACGGTCTTACAGAAATTTTTAATTGAATCAAATAAAGATTTACTAAAATTTTAGTAAAATTTCTTCTTAAAAACTTAAGATTGTAGTATTGTCTCCTCTGAGCGTTATATTACGATTATTTCCAACTGTGTATTAAAGAATTCTATGTTAACCTTTTATAATTCACAACATCCAAAACCATTCCGGAAAGAGCAGAGTGGTGGTAACGCGTTCTTATGGTAAAACCGAGAAGTGGGGATATTCTTATGATTTACAAAGTGTTGTAATGCGTCTTTCCGCAAAACTTAGAATTTTGAAACTATGTCATTTTGGGATTTTGTTCCTTAAGGTAATGTTATATACCGATAACTTTAAATTTCAATTTATTCAATTCTTTTTTTTTTATCCCTAAACATCGTCGACTGTTCGTGAGAGAAAAATCTAAAAATGTTATCACGTATACAATTTATTTTTTACATCGAATAAGAAGCTGATTTTCATAACATTTATAAATGAGTTTGGTTAAAAATCAACAACACCCTGAAAAGGGAAATCTTTCATCTCTTATTTTCATTTTTAAAGCTACAGCAAGCACGGGAGAGGCACGAACCACAATAAAATGATAGTTTTTGTTAATTTATGCAATAACCATTTATTTTATTTAGCTAGAGTAAATTGGTAACAGAAACCATATTAACCCAGTCTGCTAGCCAGCTTCGCTTTTGGGGCTTTGGATATACTAATGCGTATCGGCGATCCTCACGCACATAACCAGAGTATATACGTACGTTACCTGAAGAACCTAATATACCTGCGTCATAATATGGGCAGCAGTTTCCTCCACAAATAGCACTCATTTTTGCCGTTCTTGATAAGAATCACGGTGTGGCGTTATATAGCGAAAACAGAGAGGGTTGAGGTAAAAAAAAATAAATAAAGAGCAAAGTCGAAACGTGCGGCGTGCAAGGGCCTAACGACCCGGGAGCCGAAGCCCGATGCGATTCTACTATGCGATATATCCTGTCACAGATCCGTCAGTGATATCGAACTCACTCAGTTGGCATGAGCACAACCTCGCCCAGGTACACAATATTGCAACAACGGCGATGCGCGTCCCAGCAGCTCTCGCAGACAAATTAAAAATGTATTAAGCGAGGTGTCGCGCGCCCGCTACTAATATCACTATATTACAAATGTGAGCTACCATATATGCTGCGTCATTAATAGCTTCCGTGCGCGAAGAATGACCGTTTTATTATATACGATATAGAAAGCATTATCTATATACGAAGCTCATACGTTAGAGCGAGTGAAGATAATCGAGTGTCTCGATCTAGTGAATTCACAGAATGCTATTCTGAATTCGATTAAAGCGTCTAATTAGTCACCTCATCAAAATTACACTTTATTTATGCTCCTCGAATTATGCGAATATGCGCAGTGGATATACTATAACTATATATATATATATATATATATATATGTACATCGCTATGGTTGACTAATTCGTGTACACGATGAGAGTTGGCAGGCACTCTTAATTGTCAGTCCATTGATACCCAACCCGAGGCAACGATGCGCACTTAATTTCTCCGGCAATTTGTCGCATGCATCATATAGGATGCGAGGGAGCCACCAGAGCGCATATGCACGCACCGACTGCATGTGTACGCGAAGCTTGAGCGTTAGCCCAGAGCTCGCGGTCGATTAAACTCGGTGTTCATGCCGCTACGCTGTGGTCATTTTGCAATATGTATGAAGCTCTCCTACTGCTGCTCCCTCAACATTCGATACACTCTATACTATGTATGTGTGCTTATATTTATCCGGAGTATCGAAATCGATCGTAAATTGTATGATACCTTTTCTTCAACGTACATTCCAATTATTCCTTGATTCGAAATTCAATGCAAAATATATTAATGTAATGGCATTAAAGTATTTCGTAACACTTTTTATGCATTAATAGTTTATTGTGGATAACGGAAAGAACATGCAACGAATTAGAAATCATACAAATCGTCAGATAGAATAAATAGAATTGGCAATCCGGGATGAACGATCATGGTCGATTTCCTGTTGAAATTATTACAGCGACCGACGTTATTTACATTTATACGTTACTTGCAAGTTATCGTCGCTCGCTCGCTTTAGCTTAAATAACCAAACAAGAAAATCAACATTTTTCTTGTCGGGACATCGTTGATTTTTAGGCAAATTCGTTTGAAAATGAAATCAAAATGAATTTGGTATTGTATTTAAAATTATTTACGTTACATTTTATTTCATACGATTAACCAACGATATTAAGGACGTACGACTATCCATGGATATACAATTTCAATTTAAGAAGTTCATTTCAAGAAGAATTCAAGAAGTTCATACAACGATTTTTAATATTTAAAGAATATTGATTGTGCAGTTTCTTTGTAATACGAATCAGTTTAACATTACGAAGAGAATGATGCATCGCTTATATAGAGACACTCGGTACGGAACCAGATATATCGAATTTTTGTACTTACACGACAAATTTTTAATTTAAAAAATTCACATTCAACAAATTAATGATAAATAGTTGATATAAAACAAAAAAATGCAAAGCGAATGTGCAAACTTTGAACATTAGTATCTTATTATTTTCTATATATACAAAGTTATCTTCATGAAGAATTATCTTAATAAATTTTGACTTTGTCATATGTGAAAATGGAAAAAATATAATTAAGTTGTAGAAAGGGTTATATTAAAAAAAAAAAAAATTTATTTAAATAAATGAAACCCCTCCTACTATTATTTATATTTGGACCTAGAGATTGAAATTTTATTTCGATTGGTCAACTGATTCTCAATTCACAGGACTTTTAGTTTTGTAAATAAGATGGATAACGAAGTGAAAAATACAATAACATCTGAACCTCTTTATTGATTTTGACCTAATTTTATACGAAATATTCCTTAACGCTATAAGGTATGTGTAAAAAACTTCTTTTTTTTTTCGTGGTCTCAATATTTTTGAAAATTAAAGCAGTAACAAATTGAAAAATTCAAAATCTTCTAAAAGTTGAACCATTTTACAGATTTTTACAAAAATTTGTACCAAACACCACTGAATATTATTTTATACTTTAATATATTTTGGCTTATCAGCTCTTGATTCACGAAAGTTAGTACGATAACGCTAAGTTTGCAAAAATTCCAAATCCTGTAAAATCCAAACCAATGTTACGATTTCGGCAAAATTCAATAGCAAACCACCTAGAACGAATGTGCAATTATAAAGAACTATTTGATTCGATAACTGACAATTTACAAAAGTTAGACCTTGCACGCCCTTTGCATGTAAGATGCTCTACTTATGTGCCAAAGCTGAGTAGGATCGGTCGAAGTATTCTCGGACGCTCTCAGACGTTTCAGACGGTTTTAAGTATCCTAAAACTAGAAACCTCAAGAAAAAAAATGTTTTTATATATTCTCAGCTTCCTCTATGAAGAATAAAAATATGTAATTTGCATTTAACCGTACTGATTGAATGCTAAACGAATAGAAAGATTATTTTTACGATGAAAATGACGAGTAAGACTCCGTGGTAAGAGTCAACAGCTGTTCTGTTCAAAAAGTCAAACATAACCTCCCCTCGGCTATATATTTGTGTCATTACCGCTAACCATGTATTTATAAAAAATAAAATTACCATTCCGTTTATTGTCCCAGATCCCTAAAGTTTAAATTTCTAATTGTCCTTAATATATTTTTACGTTAATTTCAAGTAAATATTAAGGCGAATGAGTACGAGTAGGATTAGACTTTTAGAGTCGTTAAAAATCTTATACTTCACGGTAAAATGAATTTATTTTCAATAAAGTAAATGTTTTCGAGGAAAGTAGACATAATAGTTGTATTTGCAATTAAAAATATTAATATTAAGGATAATTCAGGATATCTGCAATTAGATTTATTTCAAACACCTTTTTTACTCCATAATCGTACTCTCTTAAGTGATGCGAATGGATTGAACGAATTAGTATTAAAAGTGCTGGAATCGTTGTATCACATAACTTGAGACATGAAATACCGAAAAACCGTCCAAGTCTGTAAGTTTTAAAACTGTAATTGATATTTTAAAAAACATATAAAGATGTAACATCCTTTGGACAGTTGAAAAAAGTTGTTAAATAGCTCGAAGGGAGATCGTACTGTAATTATTATTCTCTGAGAACCATTTCCACAATCAAAGTTTTGCGTGTTTTTTTAATTCAACTACAAATTTCTATAAAGTTTATTTGTTGAGATACATAGGTATGAGGGCAATTTTAAAATTCTCTGGAGCACGTATACTTGATCGCTCGAGCTGAAATTGTTGAATGGCTCATATATTGAATCGTTGCGTACCAATTTTACAATCAGTTATTAATTATTATGTTCATTAATGTCTTTTTTCCTGAATCATTACATGCACGAAAAAAAAATCGTAATTCAAATTCCACTGATAAGAGTACGCCACGAATTGTTTTATTTATTTTTGCTGAAACGTCAAACTCTTTAGATTCAGCGGCAAGCGAACAAACAAATAAATTTGTAATTTTTTTTTGTACAGATTTAACGAAAGTAAACCAACCCATAAAATTCATTAGTTTACTGTAATACTTCCGTATAATGATAAGTATTAATTTGGATGTATGTTTAATCAATAAGTGTACGTTACTCATATCACTCCCTTAAACATAATCATTTAGTGTAAATCTTGACACAATTTGGTGTTAAAATAAAAACCCACTTTATTTAAAGTAGAAGGCAGTTGTAATGCATCATAAAAGAATGTGTTTCAAAGACATCCGACGGCAGAGAGATCGTTGATGATTGCCAAGGTGCGGAGAAGGGGCCAACAGGGGTTGGAGCTGAAAAGTGTCAGCCGGCAAATTGGAGAAGAGCTAGCGACCGTCGACTTGCATGCGTCTATATACTGTGTTGCTACACACGGTAACTACAAGGCGAAGCCGACTGACTTGCTGCAGCCTCTTTTGAACAATCTACACTACAGTGCGGTTGGCTTCACTGTAGAGATCTACTCGTAGGTGCAGGTACGTCGTTTTCCTCTGGTTCTCTCGGTTGGCGAATACGGTAACGTCAGCAGCGGCCACAACGTCGAATAAACATGCCAGGACGAGCAATTTAGAATATTAGAAGCGCAGCGGTCCCTGGCGAGCGTAGGAGCTTATTCGTCTGTCATCCACGGTTGAGCTACGGTGATGACGTTCGACCGCAGAATAGCGCAGTGCATCACACGCGCCCCCGGACCTGGGTTTCTCGCTATACTTACATATTCTATAGCAAGCGTTCGTTGCTTGCCTGGTCACTACAATTCACGTGTATACATATGCATTTTATATCTACCACACTAATAATACGCTTGGTAAAAAGCGAGAGAGCGAACCGACGCATACGTACAATTGCACGAGCGCAGACAATCTCTCGTAACCGCAGATTTCGAATGAATGAGAATCGAGAAACCGCGAGATGGAAGTCGAGAAAGACACTTCTTTCACTCATTTCGATACGCCCGAGACCAAGTTTTTAACACCGACTCTGTTATACAAGTTTTCGATATGCAGAATAAATTTTTATGATTTAAAAAAATACTTTTTGTACTGTTGAACATATTTGTAATTATTTTATCAATGTTTATTTCGTTTCTTAGATATTAATTTAGATATGGAAGGAGCCAGTGCTTTTAACACAGTCTGCATTATAGAGATTTTCTTCGGTACACGAAATTGAACTCGATTTGACACCAGCTCTGATGCGGGTGTCGAATTTAAATAATCTTCCTTGCAACTTTGTGAATAAGGGTGCGCTATATATATATATGTAATACTATTACACTTTTACCGGAGCCTGGTATAGTATAGCAGAGCCACCCTGTAATCTCGGACACGTGCAGTACTGCGAAACCAAATAGGGGAAGTCGCGCATCAACCCGAGGATCGACAATTCGCAGTGAGAACTTTGTAGAGCCATGATCGAATGCTTACTGAAATATCATAAGCGTCGTTTATTTCTATTGAATATTCTTCTTCGCTAATATTCTTAAAATACATTTATAAAAAAAAGCATTTTAATGATTGTGCGCAATGTAGTTAGTTGCGTTTGTATTGCCTCCAGTTTTACTTGTTTTAAATTAAATTAAATTACATTAAATGTTAAAAGATGGCAACTATATCACCAACCGAGGGATCTTTCGTCCATATTTTAATTTTTATTAATTACTTTATGTAAAATTATTTCTTAACAGTATAAGGAAAGATAAATGAATAGAAGGATGCTAAATATGTATTGTTTGCTTTTTTATTTCATTTATTACTATACATGTTGTTGTTGTTGTTGTTGTTGTAATTTATTATTCTCAAGTCATCGTATGGTGAGTTTACTGAAGTGCTTTACTGGATTTTTCGGTTTATGTAGTTTTTTTAGGTTCCAAAGTACTTGTAATGACGTTTCCGCGGGATGCCTGTGGTTTCTTCTTGTTTCTTCTATTCGATTAAAGCGATAACATTTTAAGGACATGAACATTCATATTCGGAACAAAATAAACATGTTTAGTACGTCCAATACGTGGTAATGACGCACTCCTGGTAGCAAAGACATTTCGGTAGAAAGATTTTTTTACATAAATAAGAAACTACGCACGGTTATTCAATGAAATAATAATAAGAGTAGAAAATTATTTATTTTTTTGTGGCGAATATACTTCAGTTTCGCACGAAAGATTGGTTTTTCTTGAGTAATGGAAATTGTCAGTGATAGGTCCCTCAGCTGTAACTGTAACTATTACAGAGAGCCAGAGAATCAAGACATATAATCACGATGAGAGATGCCCTATGACCCGGTGCCGCGTTCTTCTTGCATGATGACTGGATGTATCTTCGTTCCTGGATGGAACAAGACAGTGGAATCCAGTCATGCAGATGATCTTGCTCTAGAGAGAAAGAGAAATAGGACATAGAGCGTGCGCGCGTGATCTCGTTGAGATTGTGTCAGTGCGATTTCGTGTCAGTAACTCTCACGGTAGAGTCATCACGTTATACAGTGTAACATTGGTACACACCGGGGGATCGCAGGGTATATGCCTCGGCGATAATGTTTGATATTAAAATATCAAAGTAAGAGAGAAAGAAAGAGAGAGAGAGAGAGAGAGAGAGAGAGAGAGAGAGAGAGAGAGAGAGAGAGAGAGAGAGAGAGAGAGAGAGAGAGAGAGAGAGAGAGAGAGAGAGAGAGAGAGAGAGAGAGAGAGAGAGAGAGAGAGAGAGAGAGAGAGAGAGAGAGAGAGAGAGAGAGAGAGAGAGAGAGAGAGAGAGAGAGAGAGAGAGAGAGAGAGAGAGAGAGAGAGAGAGAGAGAGAGAGAGGATAAGGGATTGCCCGGCACAGTGGTCTGCATCTCACAGCAGGGTATACCTGTATACCCTTATCTCGTCCCTCACTCTTTCTCACTCTCATGATCGATTTGACATGCACGAATTTCGGTGCGTCATACACAAGTCGATCGTGCAGTCCAACTGCGCACTCCAATCATTTGGTTCTATAACTGTATATAACTGTACACGAGATTATACACCTGCGTGACTAAATATTCAATGTTAAACGATTTTTTAATATGTCTTCTACAAGACGACCTTAATGTATTTATTATACACACAAAAAAAAAGATTTGATTGAAACAGCCAAAAAAATAATAATTGCTCCAACCAATTGCCGTGTTATATATATATATATATATATAATGCAGACGATTGCAGATGGATGTTAGTTTGTGCAGCAAAGTGATTATTCGGGCAACCACGAATTTTATTGTAGAGTCTACCCTTGATATGGTTCATCCAATTAATGTACTTGTTTGATTAAACCAATAAATTTATCGATGGAATATAGTCATGTGTCGTCTATGCCAATCAACTTGGTTGCTGTAGACATTTTTTGCTTGTTCGATACTATCAACACACTCGGTTGATACAATCAACCGGAAACCGATGAATCCTAGGTTATGTGAGTCATGTAGAGAGATAAAAGGTTGATAGCATATAATTTACAGTTCCACAATTCATAGATCTAATCTATAATAAATCGTTTATATCGTGTAATTGTACGGATAATAAAGTCACAACATAACCTCAAATCAAGGAATCAGGCCTGCATAACCACAAACCATCAAAAGCTTGACCACTACCAAATCCAACTGTTCGCCGTCCATGAGAAGCAATAATCGCAGCCACTTTTTGCGTTTTTTTTTGTAAAATTTTGCGTAGTTTCTATTAAAAATTCGATTGAAACAAATTTACGTGATATGTTAATTGTATGAAACCAATGTGAGGAACCTGCACATGAATAAAATGGTGGTGCGCTTCATACCAGTGGTGTCTTGTCATTCGCTAATGATGGTCGTGGTAGCGCCACCACGGTAATCAGGAGCGCCAGTCCTCTAAATTGGTAACATACATTTCTACCATATTCGCCATAAACTTTTGGTGTCCAACCTTAATACAATTTCCTGGTTACCCAAAACAATCGCGTTGGTTGTATGTAACCATTGTCCTAACCAAATTTGAATTGTCGAGGGAACCAACAGTTACAAACACAGTGATGACCACAACCTATGTATGTTTACCTAACCAATAAAAATTGGGCCTTTATCCAAGTTATTTTTTGTCCATACACTTGTATGTCTCTTTCTAAGAAATAGATGTTGCGACATCTCGTGGTGCGATATATTAATGAAGCCGATCATTTGTCGTTCTAATTGGCTTTCAATACCGTCCTTGGGGTACATTATGCGCATACTTCATATCATACATGATTAATCTAACCTAACAAACAACACAACACACCACGCAATACAAAATAGAATTTATATAGTAACCTAATAATATAAAAGAAAAATATGTGACAAGTACGTGCGTCGTCCCTGCGAAGTAGGACTAACACTCAATGGGCAATGGCGGTAATTAGTACATGAATGTCGATGTGACATTAGTGTAGGGAAAATGTAGCATACCAATTACATCCAAAATAAATAATTGCGATGCTTTTCGTTTTTGTATCTGTTGGAGGAAACTATGTGGGAGAAATCACAGTTTTAGGCTATTTATTGTCCAAGAAATGCCATGCTTATCGAATCATGTAATGGTGACCTGGAGATGTAAGTATAATACAGGTACTCGTCACTCATAATTTTGACGTTATTTATATATTAATTGAATGTTTGGTAGAATCCACAGTACATATAGTTTCTAGGTATTTACTTAGCCTGTAGGAAAATATAATAATCGATGGTTTCATTCTACGATCGCTGATCAAAGTGTAAAAAATTTATGAAGGTTTCCTTTGTTGTTAGACTTATCAGTAAAATGTGTGTGTTTCGACAGATACACGCAAGTATATACTTCAGTAACCGACAATACTTCCTTTTCGCGTAAACGCTACAGTAAATCTTACTCTTGGTTCGTGGCGAAAGATTATAGGCACGATCGAGACTAGAGACGAGGGTAATCGTAAGTACGGGTTCGCGTGTTTCAATTATTGCCAGTGGGTTGGTATATACACATTCAGCGTGTGTCGTGTACCTATACTGTGATGTATAGTACAAGATAAGTGAGTACTGTATATATATATATATATATATATATAGATACATTTATATATATAGCTGCGCGATGTACAGTCAGGCAGCCGGACGTTCCTCTGGCTGCGCTTGCAGTGCAATCGTGATGATGATGATGATGATGATGGTGGTGATGCCCACGGTGGTGGTGCACGATCGCCATATTGTTTTGTTAGTCCGGACGGCGCGTTCTGGTGAGTGCGAGGAATCGCTTCATCATAATCGGTCATCCCGAGTTTCTCATATTGCCTTTTTTTCTTTTTATCTCTCTTTCATCTTCTTTTTCTTCCTCGCCGACTCCATCCATCTCTATCTTTCTTCGCTGCACGGACCGTGAACCCTCGACTGTCCCGTGGGGTGTACGTCCACGTGCTGCGCGCGCTCCGAGCCTCTGAGTATATCTTTGCATCGGAATACCTCGTTGACGGCTCGAGAATTCGATAACGTGATTAGCCCTGCGTGAACAAGAGTTTCTCTCTCTCTCCCGCCCCATTGTATATTGTATTAAATGTTAATTTATTGGCATTACATAACATCGAGTGACGCATAACATAGCGTGTCCTTTATAATATTAATTGTCGTCGTATTATATCGAAACAATTAAGTACATTTACCCTAACTTACCGACCGACAGCGAGACGCAATAAGACTCTTTTACTGCAGGCTAATGCATTTCAACTATATTTTGAGAGGTTAATTTTGATTATATTAAGTACATATAAGTACATTTACCCTAACTTACCGACCGACAGCGAGACGCAACAAGACTCTTTTACTGTAGGCTAATGCATTTCAACTATATTTTGAGAGGTTAATTTTGATTATATCTTCGTCCTATATGATTGATCATATATGATTAGATACGACTCCACATGAGCAGGGCATGAGAATATATGATCAGATATCAACATATACGGGATCATACATGATCATGCGCTGTACATATTTGGTTCCGAGTAAAAAAAAAACATATCTACGGTTCATCTACGGTTGATCAAAAGCTTAACAACGGTTGTACACTTAATAAAGTCAACACGCTATAACGATTATAGACTTATGGTTCACTTAGGCCCGCTTCCATCAACGCAGTTTGAAACTAGTTCAATTTTCTTTACCTACTTTTATTAAAAGGTAAACAGAGTTTAAACTCCGATCAACGTTTATGGAATACATTTTTCACAAATCAAGATGCCTGGAATCGTTGTTTTTGAACATCAGATAGTTAAAACTATAAAACAATGTCGACACGACGTGGGGAAATCATCTCCAAGCTCTTCGACATTGAAGGCGTCGACGGAATTACTCCAAAGATATAATGATGAGAGTGCGAGGCGCCCGAGTCGATATACTTTGCTAGTATAATGATATATAACTCTTCTTTTCCGTGCGTACAGATAATGAGTCATCAGCGCGGTACTTTAATTCAATATTATATTATTATCCAATAGTCAAATGATAAAGGGCCAATAATCAAGTTATTTTCGATGAATAATCATCTAAAATAATCTCAAAAGTATGTTAAAAAAATAATATTTAACATTAAGACAATGCGTGAACGATCCATGTCCATCACACGAGTTGCAGACAGAGATAGAAAAAAGGTGCAGACAAATTCTATTCAGAAACTATTGGAATGTCAGGATAAAAGCAAAGCGATTCGCTATGGAAATGGAGAGCGCAGAGCCGACAGATTTGCTTTTGATAAAATCTTAACCGTTTTCGCGTGAGATTTGTCTGAACTTTTGTTGTCGGTAAAACAGAGCTTTCACCTGCCATTAACTTACGGATTTTCGCTAAGGCGATCCGTATTACCCCACACCTGTTCCAAATGCGGCGATGTGCCAAAAGGTGTTACAATAATTTTCCATCCTCGTATAAGACGATGGTATATAGAATAGATAGAATGAGAGGACATGTAAGTCCCTGCTCGTCGCGATTTCCCTGTTTGCTCTCCGAATACATACATCCTCGAAAAACCTTCGAAATCCTTCCACATCTTTTTCTCTTCCGCGTCTGAAGCACAGTTCTCAATCTTTCTCCCTTTCTCTTCAACTGGCGGGTTAAACATGAACGGTTCTTGCTCCGCGTTCAACCATGCTGCTCTCTGCCTGCTGGCCTCATTACCAAAGCAAATATTTTATAGTCCCGCACACCTCGACAACGACGGCTTCTTCGAGGACGACTTGCCGTGACGAGAGGAGACAGAGTATGGGTGAGAAAGAAAGAATATAAAAATGAAATAAGAAGGAAGTAAAATAAAAAGAAAAGATGAAGCGAGAGAGATAGAAATTTTAGAGTCTGAGGAAGGATGTGCAAGTGAGATATAATAAAAATGTCTAAGAAGAAGAAGAAATAGAAATAGAAGATGAAGTGAAAGAAGAAGCGTCACACCCGCTCGAGGTGGCAGTACGCGAGACGATGGTAAAAAGAATGAAAATAAAGCACTGGCTTCCTCTTTCCTGTCTCCAATCTCACTCTCGCCTCCGCAGTATATACAGGGTGGTTCAGAATGATCTTCAAATTTCTCAGTGACGGAGGTAGTTCGTCGTTCCTTGAGTAAAATTACTTAGCCATTTTTCTAAATTCGCAAGGGTTATTTAGTTATAGGCATCATGTATTTCGATAAATGGACAAATCAAAACAAAACCTATCTTACCGCCCTGGGGGTTGGCGGGACGGATTCGAGATCACCATACTCGGAAACCTGACAACATTAAATCGGGGGCAATAGATAGATTCTGTGATCACACCAGATCGAGGCAATCGGGTCCCCCACCGACATCACAATTGCGAGTTTTGGACGTACGGACGAGTGAGGTTATCGAAGAAAATATGTCGTTAAATCAAAGAAACGACGACGCCACATCTAATATTTAATTTGAGGTTTTAAATCTTAGTTTCTATCTTCTACGTAATTATTATTGAGCATACCCTCAACTCTTCTGTCTTTTGCTCAGTGTTAAACTATTCAATATTGCGTTATAATTGATCTTGAATCGTGCTTTTAACTCTGTCTGCAAATGACGCAGTTGAAAATGCTTTCAACCCTGTTTTTATCTTAGCTTTGAACATGTATTCAATGTCGGATTCCAAAGTGTCTTAAAACTTGTCTGTAATGGGGTCTTTGAACGTAACTTTAATTTTCCTTTCAACGCCCAACTTAATGAATAACGTCAACGTTTAAGAATGAGCGTTCTTCGAGAATTTCCGAGAGCGGGGAAGAGATGTTTAACATACTTTACAAAAGTGCATTAAGTTGAGTGTAAAAGACAAATTTGTAGATATCATCAAAGACAATTTTAAAGACAAACATAAAGATATTTTCGAAAACAGCATTAAAGACATCTTCAAGCATTTCGACCACATAACTTGAGGACAGGGAGGACAGGGTTGAGAGCACGATTCAAGATAAACTATAAGACAGAGTATAATAATTAAACTCTGAGTAATAAACAGTAGACATAGATGGCCCTAGCTGTCAATGTAGTTACCGTCAAACCGCGTCATTGGCGCCATTTCCTTGTTGATATCTCTGACAAAGATTTTCAACTCACAACAATACAAGTTTCATACAACAGCATAGTTTGTAATAACGTTGAACATGTCCAACTTTGTGCCTGGAAACTACGATTTGCGGACAGCATTGATTTTCTGTTACCAATTGAAGAAAACTGCTGCAGAATCGCATCGCATGCTTGTCGAAGCTTACGGTGAGCATGCTCTTGATAAATCACAGTGCTTTGAGTGGTTTATAAAATTCAAAAGTGGCGATTTTGACGTGAGAAACGAAGAACGTGGAAGACCACCGAAAAAGTTTGAAGACAGCGAATTGCAAGCATTCTTGGATGAGGATGATGCTCAAACGCAACAACAACTCGCGTATCAATTAAATGTGACACAAGAAGCCGTCTCCATACGTTTGAAAGCCATGGGAAGTTCCAGAAGATGGGAAAATGGGTTCAACATGAACTGAATGAAAGACAGAAGGAAAACCAAAAAACCACTTGCGAAATGCTGCTCGCCAGGTACAAAAGAAAGTCATTTCTCCATCGAATTGTGACTGGCGATAAAAAGTGGATATATTTTGAGAATCCTAAGCTTAAAAGATCATGGGTAACTCCAGGCGAACCATCGACATCGACTGCAAGGCCAAATCGCTATGGACGGAAGACAATGCTCTGTGTTTGGTGGGATCAGAAGGGTCTGATCTATTATGAGCTGCTAAAACCTGGCGAAACCGTTAATACCGAACGCTACCGACAACAAATGATCGATTTGAATCAAGCTTTGTGTGAAAAACGACCAGAATATCAAAAAAGGCGTAACACAAAGTGATTTTGCTTCATGATAATGCACCACCATACACACAGCAAAACTGGTCAAGGAAACGATTGAGGCGTTTAGTTGGGAAATACTTTCGCATGCGGCTTACTCACCAGACTTGGCTCCGTCCGATTACTACTTATTTGCATCGATGGGACACGCACTTGCTGGGCAGCGTTTTACTTCTTACGAAAATGTACGAAAATGGCTCGATGACTGGTTTGCCTCAAAAGAGCAACAGTGTATTTTCTATACAAAAATTCCGGTTTCATATTTACAGACCTGGTATACTCAATAACGATCATCTACGAGATGTTAACCGTCATTAAAACCTCAAACTTCTACATAGGGTGACGTCGTCGGTCTTTTGAACTGTTTACTAATTTTTCTCTATATCCTCACAATCGTCCATACATCAAAAAAGCACAGCTGTGATAAGGGTAGTAGAACCGATCGCCTTGACACGGCGTGCGATCGCAGACTCAATCTATGACAGGGGTTGTACATCGTTCAATGTTACCAGGTCTACGTATAGCAAAATCGAACCTTATCCCCGGCAATTTCTATAGCTCGGTGAGATAGTTTGTTTCGATTGATTCATTTCTCACAATTCATAACGATCGTACCTAAATAAATATTGCAAAGTTCAAAAAAACGGCTGAATAAATTCACTTAGAGGAAAATCAGCTACCATCCACCGAAGGGTTTGACAATTATTCTGAATCACCCTGTATATCTTAGGCGCTGCACCCTCTCAACGATCCTCTCTTCCACCTTCTCTATTTCTTACTTTTGTATTTTTTTCTCGCTCCTTTACTTATTCGCGAGCGTGCGCGTCGCGTCCTCGAGTTCGCGAAAAAGGGGAACAAAAATGAAAGGAACGGCTTTTCACAGCCTCCGTACGCGATTTACCTTTCAACTCGCTTGTTTTATATCCAAAGCCTTGTATGACGATGCTGACGGTGCTTTCGTGCTCAGGCCTCTGTTATCACCGTTCGTTGTTTTGCTCGCGCTTGTTCCACTCACAGAATTCAAGAAACACCCTTCACTTTCTCTATGTGTTGTATATAAATAGTTTATGAGTAAGTGGGATTTGAGTGTGCAAGGTGAGACGAGCGATCACCCACCTCACCAAATTAAATTGGCTGCAAACTGCACACTTGGATCACTCGATTTTGCTTCTTATTTTAGTTTTTTCTTGTTCTCCTGATTCTTAGTTGCTACGTCCTCTCAAACGAGAGCTAAGGTTGTAGGGAACTTGAATTCGAATGTGACGATAAAGGATATAAAGAAGGGGTACGCACGGAGCAGTCAAGTAAGCGAGGAAATTTATGTGTAAACAAGACTTGCGTAAGTATTGCCAAATATAAAATAATTGACTTTGCATCGATCTTTACATAAATCACGCATGACACTATCTCTTGTTCGATCAAAGGTGCGAGGCGGATGCGTCTCTGATCAGTCTGCTTACAACATTCCAGAAAAAAAATTATGTTGCGCACCGAAATTACAATAGTACGTATCACTCTTGGTATTTTTAATATCGATTCGAAGATTTATCGAATAAATTTTCTGAAGAAAGACCTACAATTCAACGAAATCGTTTGATCTCTTGCCATCGAACTTTAATCATTGACGTTCAACTTGCTTCATGTAAGCTTCCCTGTGGCCTTACGACTTCCTGGAAATCTTAAATTTTTTAACTATACTTTTATATAAAACTATAAATCGACATAAGTTTTATATAAAAAATGCTACGTCATTGAGCAATTGAGCGATACACATTGTCTAAATATTTCAACTACCAACCGAGAGAATATAAATATTTTTTAATTATTTAAAATGCAAAAATAATTCAATGAAATAAAATTATCGTATGTTGTATGATTAAATATACGTGAATTTTGAGAGGGAATGTAGGAAACCGTTATCTAATTATCAATCCTTTTCGATTAAACGGAGACTAACTATCCCTTGAAATAAAAATTCTTATCATCTATTATATTTAATAATCATTTAAATCATTAAAAAGAAAAAAATGGCCATGGCAATCCACTTCTACTACCCCATTGTATATATATTTACAGTAATATTTCTATTTATCTCATTTGTCGAATATATATTTAAATATGAGTCCAACTCGATTTTCAAATTCATTTTTCAATCTCGAGTAATTATTTTCAATCGTACAAATACATTTTTTAAAATCTTTTACAAGGTACCGACCGTATTGAATATCTAATAATTAATCGATGAACGATGTGTAACAATTTGTACAAATTCGAAATGAAAGGACAATGTTATTACAGATTTAGTATATTTAAATGAAATTCTTTTATTAAACAAAATATTAATAATGATATTTATATTATTAAATATAAATATAAATATTATTATAATAAATTTATAATAATAAAATAAAAATATTTTACTCCCCCCTCAGTTCATATTTCTTCCCCTTCTCTTTGTTCTCTTTTCAGTATCAATATTACCGGCATCACAGTGTACACGGTCGACTATTCAGCGAACCCAGTCGTTAAATTATAACCGTTGTCGATCGTGTAGGCGGGTGCAGGCGCGTGCAGCTTCGATTCAGAATTTCCATATCTCGTACAAATTGATCTAAGCGGGTGGATTTTGTCAGAAGGGGAGCTAAAGGTTTAAGGAGAGGAGGAAAGGGGAGGGGGCGAGGTTACCAGTACAGCAGTAGCTACATGCAGTAGTCGCGGTGTATCCTCTGCTCCAAGAACCATCTCCGATTGAATCGTCAATTTGTCTAGCATTATCCCAAGACGTCAGGCCAGGAAGGGTGACCTGGCGGTATAGACCCCTTTGCCCCTCGCGGAATCTCCAAAGGATTTCGTGTATTTAGGATAACAAGCGTTTCTGGTTGCCTGACTGCAACGTTTTCGCGGTGGACGAGCTGCGGATCTCAGAAATGCCGTTAGAGTAAAGCTTTGGTATAGGCGAAACGTTCGAATCGACCAACGACAGCAGCTACCTTCTCTCCTCTCTCGATTCATCGTTTCGACGTCTCCAATCGTCTCACTCGGTTCTACAAGAAATTTGTATTCAGGACTTCGAGCAACTCCTTTATATTGACATATCGTGGTACGTGATCCAAATACATGGAACATTATACCGAATTGCGAACAAAGAAGAGCATCCAAGGAAGAAATTTGCAAAGAGAGGAATGAGGGGAATCCCCAAATCGTCCGTGAATAACAAAATACACATAGAAGTGCACGCAAATCGTTTGGAAAAGACAAACGTGGCCTGGTTCGTGACGTACGAAAATTCTATTTTTATTTCAAGGCAATTTATTCACAGTCTTTCATTTTATTTTTTTCAGAGGGAATGAAAATACAATGTGAAGAGATTGATAGGAAAAATATTCACAGATAAGATATACATACATAAGTATACAGGTAAGTACTGTAATATTAGATAGTAGAAACGATCGAGGCAGAAAGGCAGCTTTCTCGAGACCAGAAGGGAAGATAGATATCCGTTTCAAATATTCACGCCCTTTTCGCACCGGGCAACTTGCAGACATTGGATGGTTGCGCGATGTACGTGAAATTGATGCGCGCTTAGGAACCTTTTTTACTGCTGAATGGGCGGACAGTTAACGCCCGGCATAAATATCACCACGGCGCGAGCCGCCAATGCTCCGGAACCGAGACGGAGAACGCTCGCAGTGCTGCATGCTGACCACATGGCATCTGTATATATATATATATATATATATATTCGCAGAGAAGGTGGGGACACCGAGGTGCTGTAGGTAATATTGGTCAGAAGTATTACGAGGCGTTTGAAAAGATTTACAATATTGTTACTTTCTTTAACGAAGCTATTAAATGTTCTTTTAATTTCTTTAGAATTTGTATAATTTTTTTTTTAAGTAACTCAAGTATGACGACAGGAGTTCCATCCTTATCGAACGATCACGTTCGTTTATAAATCCGTTTAAACTGATTAATACAAAAGTTGTAAATATTGAAATAGTCACTTTACCAATAAAGTATAAGAAGAGCAAATATATAAAGTTCTGATCTGATTTATATTAATAACTAGCTAATATATTAAGTTGAATAGTTGCTTTATTGTTTGTCCGCTATGCAAATCTACAGTTTTTAATTTAGAACGACTCAATTGACTATTTCGTTATACTTTAACTTAGACCATAAACGAGTTTTGAAAGGTTTCGGAGCCTGGGGTCAAGGAGGAAGGAAATTACAGGAATATCTTCTTCATTGGTGAACTTTCATCCACTAAACTTGATTCCACGAATGGAATCTTGGATAAATATATTACGAACTTGGATATATCAATCGAACAGCGATAAACCGGAATTTCATAACATTTTTACATTCAAAAGATTCACATCCTATATTGTACGTTTAAGAATGATATTTTGACAGCACGAACGTGTAAATAAACGTCCCACATATTACAAGTTACCAGACAACAGTTACGTGCAAGAAGGAAGACGAAAAAAAAAATTGAGCGAGTTGGCAAGGTCTCTAACAGCGGAAACGGACGTGGCTGTCATAGCTGTTGGATACACAAACACATGGCAGTAGTGCTGCGCCGCGTAGCACTCAAGTTATTATATGTTCACGGTACGTGTGTTTCGAAGAATATAATCCCAATACGAACTGTTTGCGATTGTGATATACGGTCGTAGTAGCTATAACGTAGTCAAACTTCTTCCGCACGATACAAGATTGAAAACAGAAACGAAAAATCATCCGTTCGCCATTCCCTTCTTGCGCAAGTTACGCGCTACGCGGTTCTTCACTTTTTTTTTGCCAATGACACTGCAATCTACACTCACCTGCAGTGACAAAGCGGTAGCTGCATCGTTGAGTGACTGGCATCGTTCTGACGGAACGGTATGGCAATTGGCATAAGTCTCACCTGCGGAGACAATTTTTCTTTCATTCTACGGACAACGTTACTAACAAGTATCCTGTGGCAAGTTTGTTTTATTTTTAACGAAGAATAGCATAAAGTAAATTCTTTAAATCCAGCTAACGGATCAATTATTTTTCTAATAAACGATTTTTTGTATGACGGCATCTTTTCGTTTATTAAAAAGCTCAGTCAAAGCTGTTATATATATTGTAAATACTTTTAAACAACTCGCAATACAACCAATGAATAAACTTATCCATGGGTGGGATCCATGGAACCATAGTACCTTACTTACATCCGGCTATCGGACTAAATCTTTTTCTGATCAACGAATTTTTGTACGCGAAGACGTCTGGTGTTCGTTTGATAAAGCCAGCAGGGTCGCTTAAGGTGATCGACCAACTACACCCTGTATTGTATGAAGTCTTAAGAATGAAATGCGACGAACCGTATTTCAAACTTGACTATTGTTGAATCTTAAACCTGCTTACTGACCTTGTTTACAATAAATCTTAACATAAATATGTGGAATTTAACAGGGCGTCTTATAGGAAAACGACTATCTCGACACTTCAATCTGACAATCAAGATCGTTTGCGATAATACGACGAACAAAGTCGCTACTTCTATATAAGTTTGTACGGATTTCAACGTGATCGTGAAAAAATATCTCGCGTTAAAGTGGAGCAAACAGCTTACATTGACCATAGTCGCAAGCGATCCGTCAAAATCACGTTGCCAGATTTTGTCGATTGCGAGATATTTTTATATCATATAAAGAATAAATTTAATTTCGGTTGTCAAGTGGAATGTAATCTAACGTGGGAAGTTGACTTACAGCTTTAACCTGTCAAAATATCATTCTCGTACGTAGGTATAATTACGAACTTGTATCTTCTAACTCGAAAAATGATCTTATAAATAAATTGAAATAAAAATGTATATTATATAAAATTGAGGTTATTTATTGGTTAGGTCCAAGGACTTCATAAATTTGTTTCTCATCAAGATTATTGAATTTCCAGCTAATTAATCATTTTCTCGAGGTCAGGGTGTTCACGATCTGCTTGAAAAGATAACGGATTTGAATGAATGAGGGTCGAAGGTGTCAAGATGAGGGATAATTTTTGGAAAATTGTATCGGAGAGTGAGGAAACGCGCGTGCGGTCTCGTTTCACACGAGTGCTAATTGTTTCATGCACGAATGCCTGTGGACGTTCACCGCAACGATACAAAATGGGGTAGGTATTAGAGAGTCTATCAACAGAGGGTTCAAAGCAGAAGGGTCGCTGAGGTGTTTTGCCATCTGTCCAAGTCGGATCCCGAGACTCGAGCCTCTCGATTTTCTTTCTTTCTCTCATTCTCTTTCTGTGTGTGTACTCAGAGCACATGTCGTCTAATTGATCTTCAGCGATCAATTAATTAAACGAAACCGAGGGGAATGAAAGTTGGCTTCGAGCCAACCATAAAGTCGAAGAATCTTTTCCAACGAGTCAAGTTTTTCACAAAAGTTTAGTAAATACACAAGTTTTTTTATTTTTGAACGGAGAAGGTGAAAGAGAGGGAGGGAAAGAGAGAGAGAGACAGAGAGAGAATCAAATCATAGCACGTCACGAATATAAATTATTATCATTATTAAATATATTTTATTGCAGAATTGATTAAAACTGAATTATTTTTCGCGACTGTACTCAAACACACCGAGGCGAAAGGAATGCAATTGAAAGAAATAAATACATTGAAGGAAAAAAGAAAAGGAACTGTGAGCAGAAACACTGCCAGAAGGCTTTGCACGTATAGTATCCTTAATATCACTGTCGGATATCTACGTGAACTGGGCGGAATACTGGGCGTACCTATAAAATTGTATATAAGGTCTGTAATGCACGTGGTGGCGTGAAGCTGTGTGGCGCCGGCAGCGATAGATACCGCTAATTATCGATCGTAAATAATCGCTTGAAGTCGTAGAGGCTTCGTTGAGAAGGAGAGAGAGAGGGGGGGGGGAGCAGAGAGAGATAAAGGGAGATAAACTACAAGGAGAAGCGAGAGAAACATGAGAAAAGACGAAGAGAGAATGCGGCGGCCCAGTGCTGGCCGATTCTATCGGATCGGACACGAGCGAAGAAAGGGAGCTGGGAGAACGCGAAATATAGAAGGAAACGACGAGACACGCGGAGGACCAATGATATAGGGCCAGAGGATCGCAAAGAGTCACGAACAGCAGCAGCGGTAACAGCAAAGACCTGAAACGAAAAAGAAGGACGAAGAGAAGTGGGCGCGAGGTGGTTCGCGCGGAGCTACTCTTCGCTACGGTCACTTCGGGGTGGTTGCTGGATATATTACACGCTCCCTGCTCGGTTATTACACAGGCGCAGCAGTAATTGCAGACGTGGAGGTGGCGGCAGTGGCGAGCCGCTTGATTTGTGTCCGGCACTGCGGCACGTTTTCGTCCTCTCGCTCGGTCAATGCTGCTGCTGCTACCGCTGTATGTGCTTCTGGCTGCGGAGCGTTCTCTGTGCTCTCCGTATAGCCGGGAGCAACACCGGCAGCTCGAAAGCGACGGTGATATCGATTCCTGGTTTCGATAGCGTACAACCTCGTTGTACCTTCTACCCCCCTAGCTCGATGCCCCCTGTTATATCGCCTCCGTGCAGTAGAATTTCTTCTGGATTATCGTTTCGATGCCGTGTTCGATTGTGAGGCGTGCTTGATGTATTATATTAATAATGGCACCGTTCACTCGTTGAATTTATTTGATTGCAAATCAGTTCTGGTTAAATTCCCAACTTGCGAGTCAATTTAAATCTCTAATCTTCAATTCAATTACACTTAATTCTAATTAGTCTTTTGGTAACCAAAAGAAAATGGGTTATTAAAATAATAGAAAATGTCATAAAGTTGAACTTTTCCTCAAATATTTATCCATTATTTTATAAGATTTATCCATTATTTTATTGTAACTAAGCGAAATATTCTCAGCTTAATATACAAAACATTAATAAAGTATAATATACGACGGTGAACGATGTATGGCTCGAACTACAAGAGCTCCAAGGGGTGTTAAGGAATCTCCAAGTCCCGAAATACCTATACAGTTTGCTTTTGGCACGAAATCGAAGCGGCCGTGCATCGTCGAGGTTCCTTATACACAGCGCTGACAACGAAGACTTTGGCAGTATCGAAGTTGCCGGTATCGGTGCGGCTGGCTGCCGCCTGCACTTGACACCGCTTCGAAGCGACGATATTCCGTTACTTGTTTATAATCGTCGTCTTGAACGACGAAGATGAAGGAGTATAGAGGAAGGAGGCAAGACTCTTCGCATCAAGGAACCAGCGTGATAATACACTGGTGCAAAAGTGTTGATGTTACTTCACTGGTATTGGTTGTATAAGTGAGTATAGTAGACGATGCCTATTGATACGAGGCGAGTAAGCCGGGTGCTGTGACCTACCACTACGTACAATAGCAGCAGCAGCCTCGATATCACGTTACTAGACCACCCTTTGATCTCGCGACACTTACAATTTTCCCGGTCTGCGATACACCCTTATTTTCACGAGGGACTACCAAATAGAGTGAGAGACTGACGCCAACACGCCAGTAGCATTGTACTAATGAGAGACTATGGCTTCTACTACACCGACGAACGTAATCACAAGGCGTGTATACGATACTATATTCTCTCTCTCTCTCTCTCTCTCTCTCTCTCTCTCTCTCTCTCTCTCTCTCTCTCTCTCTCTCTCTCTCTCTCTCTCTCTCTCTCTCTCTCTCTCTCTCTCTCTCTCTCTCTCTCTCTCTCTCTCTCTCTCTCTCTCTCTCTCTCTCTCTCTCTCTCTCTCTCTCTCTCTCTCTCTCTCTCTCTCTCTTACTCTCTCTCACTCTCTCTCCCTCTCTCACTTCAATGAAAATAAATTTAAAAACTGTGTAACTACCGACAGCAAAAAACTATAATAAACAAAACTGTATGTTTAAAAAGTTTTCATATGAAAATAAATCTATAAAGGATGACATTACTTCCGGTGTCATTTTCGTTAACTTCATATTTAAATGACATAAATTTATTTTTCGCTGTTACTACAGTCGGAAGACGTCTTTTTCTGTTTCAGAGAACGTCCATATCGCATATAATTTTTCTTTTCAATTAGAGTCCAGACGTCACCATGTTTCTTAATATTTTCAAAAGATGGCTGCAATGTTCAGGAGACGTCTCCCGACTATAATGACAGCGGCAAATGAGTTATCGTAATTGAAATATATAAAGTTAACTAAAATGACATCGGAAGTTATTTAACCCCTTGCACTATTTTCACGAGTTTGACTCGTGATGAAAATTTTAGGCCAAACTTGAATATCACGAGTCAGGCTCGTTGTTTAATTTCATGTCAACCGTGAATATCACGAGCCGTACTCGTGGTCTTAATCTCGGGCTAAACAAGAACGTCTGAAGTTAGGCACGGCTTGTTCCGAATTTCAGCGTAGTGCAAGGGGTTAACCCTTATTAGATTTATTTTTATATAAACATTTTTTAAAGTTAAAGTCCTGTTTATTATAGTTTTTTGCAGTCGGGAGTTAAAATTTTTTAAATATTGTAAATTTCATAGTTTTTGAAGCTATGTGACTTTCTATAGCATTTTTATAATTGCTATATATTTTTGTAGTTATTATATTTTTTGAAACTAAAGCAGCTGGATAATCTTGATTAACTCCATTTTATTTGATCGATTAATCATTTTTGGACTCTTTTATTTAGAATTAAAGCAACAATAGTATATTGTGTGATAAGGGACGAAACAAGACGATTTCAGACTATGGCGCAACTGTGGGCAGCCCGAGCCCTAGGCGAGGGCTGACATCACCCGAAGTCTGAAATTGTGTTTTATCCCGTGTCATAAACTGTATGTTTCATGATTACCTGCATCGAAACTTCTAGTTTCAGTTTCAGCAGCCAGTCAGAAACAAGTTAATTTAAAGCCAATAGTGCAGGAAACTATTAGCTATTATATGAGTAAATTGTGATTTGCATTTCCCTTCGGTTTTCTTCCAATTGACAAATGTCTCGTAGCAATTCAGATACAGGTCCTTTGAGTTATCTGATAACAAATCGAGTGAAGCAGCTTTTGCTTTTTCTAAGAAATGTTGTGGTATGCCTTAGATTGTATCATCGTCATTTTCATAATCGCTTACTTTATTATTTGAACTCATTTTTATTCAATTTGATTGCACGGTTTGAGCTGTCAATTGAAGTTTCGATGCAGGTATCATGAAAAGATAATAATAAAAGTATAAAGTGCTCATCATTTAAAATAATTTATCTTTATATCATCACTCAATTGTTTTTGCACTCGTGTATTTAAAGTTAATTCAACAAATACAATTAGAAATTTTCTTAACGTTTTTTATTAATTTCTAGACGTTAACAACATCTCTGATGTACAATAAACTTATTAAAATTTACATGCTGGTGTATAAAATATATACACAAATATTGACTGAATCCCACGTGCTCTTCATCTCACTCCACCGTGAGCGCTCTGAAGTTAGGTACAGATGAACGAGTATAGTAGGTTAACGGCCATTTTGTGGCATTTCGATATATAAAGCGGTGCTTCTAATAGATTTTTTTTAAACGCTTTTATCTTTCTGAAATCTCAGTTAATATATACAATCTAGGACCAAAAAAAAGGTTACAATGCACATAACCTGTGTACCAAGTTCTGTTAAAACATGTTTAGCCGATTCGGAGTACATTGAATGCGAAAACTTGGCATATTCGCGCCATGCCGGTAAAACGCCCTTCTTCTTGCCCTACTGGCAGTCGGGAGTAAAAATACAAGACAATAGTGTCTACAATTCAAAAGGTAAAAATCATTTAGTAGATATTCGAACAGAACTAGGAGATAGCTGGCCCTCAAATTGAGGGACCATTTATTTTACGTAATTGAAATGTGTGCGCCTATGCTTCGACTATCTCCAAGAGAATTAAGGCGAAATCAAAATCGTCTTAATTTTACGTTTCAGTCCAGTATACAGATCTTCTTGATACTTCTTGACACTTCAATGATATCCATGACGCTTCAAGTCCAATAACCCAATCGGATGAACACAATTGACATTAATTAATTGTGTTAGTCAGAGTATAGTTATACTGTTCCCATTAATGTTAAAAGCAGTGACATTCCGCACATTGCGTAAGCAGCTACATGTTTACTCTGTGGTGTATCAAAAGTAACACCATTTATTTTACACTTGTGGCAGTATTCACAGTTCTGACTTGAGTATCGCTTCAGATAAGCAGACCTTACAGCTTCAGAGATGAGGAACCAAACACAAACTTTAACGCTATCCTAATCAACATAACTAAAAATACAAGCGCTCTATACGTATTATTGGACAATATCACCCTTCTACCGATAATTTATAAACATTTTGCTATTTAGCAAACACTGAATAGTATTTAATGTCATACTATATGCTATCGATTTCTAGTGCGGTCAAAGGAGCTTCAAATAAGCATTCACCGAGAAGAGGGCTTAATTAAACATCCTATTACGAAATACTTGGCAAACCCAATCGAGTAGATTCACATCAGTTGTTCTCTCTCTCTCTCTTTCTCTCAAGGTTTGCGATTAAGAAAATAAGTATTAAATCGGCTTCGTTCTTATATGGTCTTATACTCGTGATCGAATATGATTTTTTATATTCTCACAATTAAAATGCTAAAGTTTCTTTAAGAAATGACAAAGTAATAGCATCATTACGGAATTCACTGGTTCACCAGTTGCGTTCGTAGGTTCTTTTATCGAATCTATACATTGTTGAATTAGAAAGATGTAAATTTGTAGGAAGTACTGAAAAAATTGCTCTTTTATACTTTCTAGATAACTTTGGAAAAGTGACTAATGAAATACTAGTGGTGGCCACTAATTGTACAGGCGCCGTACATCTACCGTACTTGGTTCGCACAATCAAGTACTTGATTCTTTCAGCAATTTTGTTGGACTTGGCAAATAATTTGTGATAAAATTTTAAATAAAATGCTTCGTTGTTCCAACATAACTAATGTCGAAATACCTAATTAGCAACGAGTTTGACCCACGTATTGTCTCAACTTCCCATAAAAAAAAGTAGTGGGAAAAGCCTAAAGGCTCTGTTGAGCATCAGAACAAATCCCTTCCCACCTTTCACTCCAAACATCAGTCTTGGATTCTGTTCTGTATATATCTGAGTCGTTGAAGACTATGGTGCAAATACAATAACCCTTTATTTGTTTCCCTTTCTCTCATTCTCTTTGCACTCTCGTGTTCTCGTGATTCAACAATCTTGACGCAGCAGCAAACATCGACACGACCTCCGTCACACCACTAATACCTTACTACGTACTGTACTGCTAAAAGAAGATGGATGATACGGGGATCCACAGCAGCTTTTCGTCGACGAACTGCCGATGCCCCAGGCATTTCCCTCATGCTCGATAAATCGCCCAAATGTCGACGAATTGAACTGAATCTGTTGGACGGTTCGAACGGTATAAGGGAAGAAACGAAGGGAAAGCTTGAGTTAGATAGGAGTGTTGGCAGGAAACCTCCTGAGTAGATGAGAGCCAGCTTCGTTGTCCGACAGCTAGGGCAAACACTTTGGGAGATTGGCGGAGTTCCTTCTCACATCAAATGTATTGAACAGAGAGCGACACAAGCCCTTTCCCTTTTCTTTCGATCTCTATGCTTTCCGGAAATCTTACTTTGCTACACCGAGACGAAAAAGCTCCCTGCGGCTTGCGAGATAATCTCTGCACCACAAGGGGTCCTGACGATTAATTCCTCACTCGGAGAAGATCAGTGGAGTTTCAATTCGATAGAAAATATCGTAAAAAAGGAAAATGCATTTTTCAAAATAAAATAATCTACTGAGATCCGAGAGCAGTTACAAAATAACGTTCATAATTCATGGCACGTAGAAGCAGAAGCCACTGTACATCTAACCGAAGGCGTTAGACTTGCCGTAAATGAGCATTTAAGTCTCAAGTGTTTCCTGCAAGGTGTGACTCGAAGAAATGAAACGAACTCGCAGAACGAAACGTAGAAACGAGAACGCTATTAGCCACCTGACTCCTCGCTCCTCTTTACATCTTGCGCCTTGCCCTGCACGTATACATGCGTTACTTTTGTTCGACGCTTCATTCTCGACCTCTCCCCCGCTTTAAAACGGTTGTATAATTCAACTTTTATTTCAGTAGGATGTAATATATTCCCATACTGTCTTACATTCTTAATACTTCGCCGCAGTCAAACCGGCTGGTAGCTGACGACTCTAATTACAACCATATTTCTATTTTCTTGACGCCCATTAATATCGTTATTTTCTAAATAATAATTTAACGAAGAAAAAAAAAACAAATTGCGAAGCTCACGTACAAAGAATACTCATACTTTAGTCACGCTGTGGGAAAGTATCGCAAGGTTCGTTGTAAGAAATATAAAAGGTGAAGCGAGTGAGGAGAATGAGGATAATACTCGATGAGCGAGAAGGCGCCATAAGGATGATCGTCGAACAGATCGAAAAAAAGATATCCAGGAGCCAAGATACACAGAAAGAGAGAGAGCGAGATAAAGCTCTCGACGCCTCGGTTGATCGTCATCGTCGCGTCTCGCTACACTCTCGGGTCGCAACTACCTATAATACTCAGGCCAGACAAAAGGAGATAATCGAATCGAAATCTCACGCGTCATGCCTCGGATAAATCGGAATTAATTGAGCGGTTTTCGAGCCGGCGTCAGCCGGATCCGCGGCTTTTGTTTGGTTCGGCGTTTTTTAAAATTTATTTCTCTTCTTCTCTTCATTCATTGCTCGAATTTGTTTTTATATTTATTTTTCATTCCACTGGTCAAGGTCTCAGCATCTTTTTTCTTGGATTTGCTCCACCTCGTTTTTTTTTTCATTTCATCCATTATTCTATTCACTTTCTTACGACGGGAAAGAGCTGCTGGTGATGCTTCTCGTCTTTTCTCCGTTCGTTGGTCTTAAGGAGGGAGAAAAATTTAACGGAGCCGAACTCGAGCATAATGTCGAGATGAAGCGCGCGTTCTCGGTAGCCGTTCGGTAGCTGATGACTTAATTAACGGTTCAACTAGTCTCGAGCCTCAGGGCGCGCGGGTCTGTCGAAGCGCTCGCGCGCGTCACTGAAATGGTCCAGAGGGCGTTAGTCACATCCTTAGGAACTCGGAGTTTGCGCCTTAGCTGTTGAACCAGTTTATCCTGCGGTACCACTGTAATAACTCTAGCGAAAAAAGAGAGGGTATTTTCTTTTTTTTTTTTTTTAGATTTGATGGTCAGTGCTAGAGAAAAGCTGGACAAACATGATGAATATTTTATATGCCAAGTGGTATAATCCAGTTGGTCCAGCGTGAATGCCATTTTTTAAGGGGCATCGATCGCTGTCACGCGTCACTCGTTATATAGCACAATGAAATATTGTGTAACTAGTTTTCGTCGGTCGTCCATACCGGTCCATCCGGTGTTTGGTATTGTTTTTACTACTTCCGATCGAGTAGGATTCTTCAGCATCCGACAATGAGGAATGGAGCATTTTCGCAAATTTTATTTCGTTAAACATTGCTATGTTTATCCTTTGAAAAATATATTTTGACACTAAAATTGTAATTTTTGTCCGTTTTTCTCTACCGTAATAAAATATTCTCCGCAATTTTTGATTGGCTTTCATAAATTATCAATCTGGATCTATGTACGTATTTTACTTCGGGAGTTTTTGAAGAACTATTCGGCATTCGGCAATATAGCAATATTTAAACAATTGTTCATTGCCATAAACATTGTCAAGATCTCCCTCTCAAAAATCTTAGGTGTTTTGACACTAAAACTGTAATTTTTGTCCGTTTTTCTTCACCGTAATAAAATATACTTCTACAATTTTTGTCAACGTTCTTTAATTATCAATTTGGATCTGTGTATGAATTATTTCTATTGCTTTTGTAGAAGTCTTGGAAATTCATTGCCATGAACATTGTTAAGATATTAACTCTCAAAAATCTTAGATATTTTGGCACTAAACATTTTTGTTCCTTTTTCTCCACCGTAATAAAATATTTCCCTCAAATCAACTTTCAGCTTTCATGAATTATTAATTTGAATTTGTGTACGTATATTAGTTTTGGAGTTTCTGCAGAACTCTTCGGCATTCGGTAATGTTGTAAAATTTAAGCAATGTTCATTGCCATGAACGTTATCAAGATCACTCGAAAAACTTTCAAAAATCTTAGGTTTACCGCATCGAAACTTCAATTTTTAGTGATTTATTATATATTGTACACTGTTAAAAATCCAGCGTGTTAAAGGTAATTGGTGTGGACTTTTGGCCAGTGTCGACCCATTTGGTGTTAATTTGAACAATTTACAAAGTTTTAAATTCGCAGAAGCGATTGTGTTACAATCATTAGGCCCCATCTCAAAATTTACAACATATCTATGTTTGAACTGAATAGATGAGAACCAATAAATTATCAGCAATCAATACAGAATTCTGCCACAAATATAATCCGAAAATGTTATTGAAGCGTTCATGCGCTTATTTTCAAGGAAAACGCGTTGAAAGTTTTGAGGTTATAATGCAAATCGACACCAGCCTTCGAACACCGGTCATTGACACCAGTCGTCGGTGTGTACTCATACGAACACTGCGCGAGGGTTTAACACCGTATTTTTAACAGTGTGATAAAATAATACTTCAAAATTCAGTTTTGTTCAGTTACGGTTTAATCAATCTTAAGCTGACTATATATTAATTTAATAGTTTTAGCAGAACTCTTCCGTGCCCGGTACTGAGTGAAATGTTACGAATTAATCGCCATTTTCATTGGCAATCTCTTTGAAATATTTGAGGTATTAAGGCATAAAAATAATAATTTTCAGTGAGTTTTTTCCTACAGCAAAATAATATTTTACAAAACTTTTCTTCAGCTGTCATAAGTAGTCAATCTGGGCCTGACTATGTATTATTTCTGCAGCTTTTGAAGGACTCTTCGGCATCCGGTAATGAGAGAACTTTAGAGCAAAGAGAAGTATTATTTTTCTTTTTGGGTTTCGTGTCTGCTGACCATTCGCGTTTATTCACTCCTATCGGTTGTCAGTGAACAGATCGAGTGTACACGCGCGGTCAGCAGTGTATGCGAGACCATACCCCAGTAACAAAACGTAGAACAGCAGCAGCCGTGGACAGCAGTGAACCGCGATCGTTAAGTAACTGGTTCGTTGGAATGTTTATTTGCTTAGGGGTCTCTTTTGTCAGTGGGTACCGCCGACGAGTGTTATGACGACCTGTTAACTGTAACCACGGTTTTCTCTCCCTCTTTCTCTCTCCTACCACGATAATACAGTCAGCAAGCGTCCGTCCCTTTTCTCACCCTTCTGTCGCGCGAGGTCTACACAAGAAGGTGACGCATATGTCGTGCACAGGGAGCTATCAAGCAGCTTTCAACGAGGACTCCTTTCTCCCTCTCCTCCTTGTCTCATCTCTTGAGAAGACCTCTTAACGAAAACTCGCTCGCTATCGAGAGGCCACTTGAATTCTTTACCGTAAAAAAAAACCGTTCTTACTGGATTATCTTATTGGCCTTTAGCTGCTCGTTAGAGATCCTTCAACTGCCTCTTCTTTATCGTTTTTAATTTCATATTTATTTCTTCTCGAAGGTCAGAAAAAATACACTAACGATACGAGTGTGCAAGAGTGTGCCAGTCAATCAGATGCAAAGAGAATTCTGAATGCCCTTGTAATCCCAAGACGTGATTCTCAGCAGCAGTATGGTCTTTTTCTTCCATAGCTGCTGCTGCTCCTGCTGCCTGAAGGAATAATGCAAAGTGTAGAGTCACCGGGATGTGAAGCGTTCGTTCGCATCGGTAGCTGGGTATCGTTCCTGTGCTCTATCTGTATTCTACATATATATATATATATATATATATATATATATATATGACAAACGCCTTTCTTCTTATTTATATAAATGACGAGCGATAGTTCCATCGCGACATTAAGACATCCTCCCAGCCTTCTAAAATAATATCGCTTTTCATACTCTGCTGCTATATAGGTTAACTATTACACAGCTCATCGATCTCTGTCAAGTTCTATTTTATCATACGAAATTGAAGCTTAATTCTTCGAATGTATAATATATGACACGGTCTTGTCCTTGGAGGAGCTCGTGCTACGAGTCCTCACGGTAAAGCTGATTGGTTGACTGCAAATGGTAAGGAATATCGCAACGGAAGCTATAGGGAACCAGTCGGCTTTACAGTGTCACAGGCTCTGATGTCTAGTCCTCGTGCACGAGATTCCTTGTGCTCATGGATCAAATTGAGTGTAACCAAAGCTCCCGCATGCGAATAAGCCTCCCTCGAGAAAATCATCTGCGATCTTTGAGCCGCCCCGTGTTATAATCGCGCGCGATGCTGTTGCGGCGTACGGCCGCAACGTGTAACCGCGAGCCGATGAACCGGCAAACACCATGGAGCAGCAGCATTCAGAAATGAAGGGAAGAAAGATTAAGCTGCGGGCTTGGCGCTATGCCTATAAAACAGTTATAATACATAGGTCAGCAGTTGATGGCATTTTAGGCAAGAATATCATTTATTTTAAGTCCTTCTGTTTAAGAAAAAAAAAAAACTTTTTATTTCACAGGTTTCCCTGGTTATGAAACATCATCGATTCCAGATTAATTAACCCATAGTTCCATAAGCTTTTCGTGTGGATTTTGTATCAGGTTTTATGAGCTACGAGTCGACTATGCCACTAAGTTACTATTCTAAGACTTTTTACAAGTACAATTTTTTTTATTGGTTAAGTAAATATTTATTGTGGTGAACATCTATTGTCGCCAACTCTTATAGTTTATTCCCGCGACAATTCAAACTTGGTTAACCAATAGAACACCGAGAACCAACCACTACAATTGGTTATTAAGCTCATGACATTTGCTAGCATAACCAATGGCGCTTTTTACTTGTTCACTGAGGTTGCACCGTGTCCAGTTTTCTGAATGGGAGCAAGTAAGATAAGTATACACTCAGGGCATGCATCATCTATATATTTACATGTTAAAACGTGCACTCAATTTTACCAGTGAAAAGCATTACAAGTTTATGGCAAATATGGTAGAACTGGATATTACCAATTTATTGGGTTGGCGCTATCACGTCCGCCATTGACGATCGAAAAGACGCCAGTCATAAGCGAACCGCAATATTATTCGTGGGTACGTTCCTCACACCGGTTTCACACAATTTACAAAACACTTTACAAATAGGACTGACATGAAATATTATTAAAAAGTTGTTACGATTATTGCTTCATATAGACGTACAGCCGTTGACTTTGTCAGTGGCCAAACTATTGATGGGTTGTCGTCAGATCGTCACGCAAGCTAGTTTCATCGATTTACAAGTATGTTCTGTTATGTTTGTACAGTTACGTGATACATACGATTTATTGTAGATAAGTTCTGTGGATTTTAGAATTGTGAATTCCATGTAATCAAATTCGCACTTCTTATCTCTCTACACATCTCACATAACCTACAATTTCACCTGTTGCCGGTTTGTTGCATCAGCCGAGGGGATTGTTAGTGTCGAACAAAAAAATTGGTTACAGCAAACATATTGATTGGTATAAACGATACGTGACTGTATACGATCGATAAATGTATTAGTTGGATCAATCAAGTACATTCGTTGGATCAACCATATTAATGGTTGATTTAACAATAAAATTTGCGGTTCGCCTCACTGATAACTTGTTTGCACATACTAACGACAATCTAACCATTGGTGCCCATTGGTAGTACATGTTACAAGAAAATCGTCTGGAGCATATATAAAACCAAGAAAATTGGTTGTAGCAGTTATTTGTTGGTTGTCCTAAGTCCTTTTTTCATGTAAATATCAGAGAACTGAGTATACAAGTTTATTCGCAATTGATTAATTTTTTTCTTATTTTTAACTTGTCAAATAATTACGCACTTTTATTAATACAATAAGAGAAAAAAATACCGTGGCTACTTGCGCTTTTTTCTGGCAAATACTTTTATTACGCCATTCGCTATGTATAATATCACAAACTGCCAATGTCTGTACCGTTGCACTCCACCAAAACTCCTGCTCTTCTGTACGTAGCTCGTAGGGATGATTCGTTCCTTGCAAGGGGACGTTATCTGTTAAGCTAGGTATGCTCTTGCACACATGAACGCAGATAGTGTAAGTATGACGAGGAACGGCGTCGAACCATAGGCTGTGCGCTTGTCTAGTACGTGCACAGTCAAAGCAGAGAAGCACACCACCGAGCGGTAACGCCAGCACCAGAGTAGGAGGGTACATATTCATGACGTTAACGAGCCTCCGTCGAACGTTTAATTCCGCCAACCGCCTGAGTTGGGTTAGGGTAACTCGCTCAGCAAACACGAGCCCTAACTAACCGTGCTCCTGCTCCTGTTCCTGGTTGCTGGGCTGGAGTCAGCGGTGACGGCTACGTTGGTGGTTGTTCCCGCGCGCATCCCTCTCGCCGTCCTTTCCTGGTGAGGACATATCCCGCTCAAACTCCGCTCTCCCTGATGGTTGGTCTTTCACGGCGTTGCGCGCTGTCCTCGCACGACAGACGCTCGCTATTTGCTTTTCTACACCCGCCCGGTCGTTCCACACACCGGATAAAGAATTATTCTTTTCGCGCTGTTAAACGGAACTCTCGCGTACTCGTCCACGACCAAACGAGCTATCCCAACTGTGTCGACTGAATTCACGAAATTCCTGATTTCGTCACATTCAAAGTTCTTAGTCTTTTTTTTCTACACAACCGCTTCCATTTATTGCATTAAGGTCGTTTGGGTTTGGAAACATCTCTTTGCGAAACTGCACGGGAATGCAATGGACTATACATGACGGGAGTGACTTGCAACTTGATCATTTTATCCCCGTGATTCTCCCATCCGAGATTTTGTTTTCTTTTCCTTTAGACTCTTGTTCGTTTTTTCTTCATAACGTCTCTCAGTTCAAGGCCAGGATCTCGTCTTACGTAGCATATAGTACATTTGTATAAATCGAGGAATTGTCTATACCTCGCCTCTCGGTCTCGACTTTATCGTGCAAGTGAGCTAGCTATCCGCAGAGCCCGGTATAGTGAAAATGGTACAGTAATTGAACACCTAAAGGCAGAATATATATAGTTATTGGCATAGCTATCTCTCTTTCTATTTTATACAATTCGCTACAGACAATACCAATTGCTGTGTGGTGGCTCACAATTGTGCCGCTTAAGTTACAGAAGTCAGAGCCATCAGCAAAACGAGAAAGAGTATTGCTCACTGCCACGGTGACCCGGACACTGGTAAAAGCCTCTCGAGATGGTCGTCTTCACTGTTTGCCCACAAACAATCCCATTCAACGTATAACCCCGAGTTACAAGGCAGAGAAGGGTGAAATAAGAAGATCCACACTCACACGGGCTTTTTCTTTTTTCTTGTTCTTTCCTGTCTCTCTTGAAGTATACGTATTGCTTATAAAATACAGAGTTGTGCTGCATTTGCTGGAAGAATAGTGAGATCGACACTACCTCCATTTAAGGTAGTTCTGAAGTCATAGACCCTAGAGATTATATTATTCAATAACAAGTGTCTGCTGAATGTTGTAATAATAAGTATGAATAATTGAAAGTTTTCACTGTGATGTATTTATGTGATGTGCCCGAATTATCGAACAATTTATAATTATTAATGTCGATTTGACCCTGTTTAAGTTATGATTATCATTAGATCGATCAACTAGTCAGCAACGTGACAAAGTCGTAATCAACACGCATCATTCATATACGATGTACGGCTGCGCGATCCGCGAAACGCGATTAATCGATTGTTGACGCGGCGTTTTGAAGCTACTCATTTGTCCACGATAAACGTCCTAATATGTGAGGTTATGTTTTTGGTTTGCTCGAGAAAAAAGTATGCATACAGAAGCTAAAGAGAATCACAATGTCAAATCTCAATATGGAAAGCCAATATATATTTGGAAAATACGTAAAGTATATCGTTCAATTAGAAATTTTTTGGCCCGAATACATGTCACGTGTAGAAAATTTATCGTTGCATATATTTTTTTTTCGTGATAAATTATTATAACAAATTCCAATCATTGACTCCCGACCCCAAAAGAAGGGATGTTAGGCGTTTTTTTGTACATATATATCATTCTCTGATGGTTTTTGTGCGTACACATGGTTTATTAGTATGATAACAGACGTATAGCGTGGTTCAACCGGACGTCGGTTACAACGCGCTGTTGCCAAACTCCCGCGCCATTTTGATACCGTAACGTGTACGTCAATCTGATTTAGTCCCGTGTCCCTTAACGTGAAATAGCTTCTTCAAATGCCCCGTGACCTCCCCTTTTTTTAACAGGAAATATTTGTAATGTTTAATGAACGCGTTGTGCATTTTCTATTTTATTAATCTCGCTTCGACGTATACAAATAATTCAAGTCGCGATTCGATCTTTTTATCATAAGACTCCATACTAAAATCCTGATTTCGGAGATTTTGTTTCTCTTTTCAATAGCCCGTGATCGAACTTGATATTTCGCTAACATCTCCGTAATTACTGAAAATGAGTATATAAAAAATTGAGGTACCACTGTTCAAAACGCTTTCATGACAGAGCTACCTTAACAGAAAAAACACGGATGCAAAGTAGAACCTTCCACGTTGCTTTCTCATTATTTTCCACCATTGACAAAGTCACCTCTATGAGGAAGAATATTGATCTACTTTGGATTCCTTGAAAAGTCAATGGTGGAAAATAATAAAATAGTAAATAAAAAATATTGTTTCATATTTTTTAAAAAGTAAAAACCATTCTACTATTATTTATATTTGTATCTGCAGATTATTTACATTATTAGAACGTCGTTCGATTTTTAGTTTGATTGATCAACTGAATCTCAATCTACAAATTTTTTAGTTTTTAAAGTAGGAGGGATATCGAAATAAAAAATTAGCGTCAAAGGTTTAGGCATGTGCAAAAAGTGTTTTATTCGTTTCCTCAATATTTTTTGGAAATTGGAGCAGAGACGAATTAACCAATTTTTAATCCCCTAAAATCTTAACGATTTTACAGATTTTGGCGAAGCTTTGTGTCAAATATCATTGATTAATATTTCATTTGTGTAGAAACTTTTGTATCGTCAACTCAAGTTATACCAAAGTCAGTGCCGATAACGCTAATTTTTTTACAAAATTCAAAATCCTGTAAAATCAGAAGCATTTTTAAGATTTCAGAAAAATTTAATACCAAACCATCCAGAACATATCTACGACAATTGAAGAACGTTAAAGGTTCTTTTTTGTTTTTTTTTTTTATTTAAAATTTCATTAAATAATACATTTTAAGAAATCCTTACGGAAATTGCATTAAAGAAGGGACGGAATGTCCTACTTGAGTGCCAATTGGACAATGGCTACGAGGTGTTCCCGTGTAATAGTCGTTTGATGACACACACATACACATTCGGACATGTTTTCTAAGTCACTTTTCTGGTAATTTTTAAAGAGTTTTAACCAGTTAACTGATAAGCGCCTGAACCGCTTTCCTTGGCAAAATTGATACGATCCAGAAATAATTTATTTATAAAAACAAATCCTTCTCTATGAGGAAGCAAAATACAAGAATGTTCTTATTCAAGTAGTCTTGAAAATGAAATTGAAACTTATTATCACGATTGTTTCACTCAAATATATTTTGTTTAATAATATGAAACACGAAAACACATAGGAACGATATGTATATTATTGTTGTTGTTGTTGTTGTTATCATTGCCGTTATCATTCCAGACACACTGACAGAGACAAAGAAGTCGACTGAGTGAATTCTGTACATGTCGAGCGTACATTTTTTGTGAATTTTAATAATTTTTCAGAATCAATACATACGTTGTGTATGTTGGAAAAGTAAACAGAAGAAAGAAAATTCTTTGAAGCTCTTAGCGAGTTTGGTAGAGCGCAAAAGTCTCGCTGCCGCTTCAATGCACTTTACCCATGTTGCATCACTTTTCACTAGAATCGGGAATTTTAATAACGAATTCTCAAATCAGCTTATAGAGCTAAAGCCTGGCGCTAGCAGAACTTTACTCTCGCGACTACGTTAGCAAACCGCCCAAAGCAGCAAAAGCATGTAAATATGAAATCCGCAAAGTGCGGTAAAGTGTCGGGAATCTTTTGGTCCAGCGTCAAAGTTTTACGGATGAGAAAAGTGAGGGATGAAGTAGCGTGTATAGTATAACCTCTGGAGGGAGAAATGGGAGGCTGCACACGGGTCTCATGAATCACAGATTCAAAGGATTACAGCTCTCTTTCGCCACTGCCTCGCTCACTTCCTTGTAGATTCTCGATGTTCGCTTTTTGTTACTCGTGATTTTAGTTTCGAGAAAATCTCCAGCGACAAAATCCTCTCACCGTTATCCAGTATTAATCCAAGCATACTCGTATTATAGGAGTTAGCCCAGAGCATCACCAAACCGATGCTTGCTAGATTAATGAAAATAATAATTTATAAAAAATGTGAATATATCGAGAAAGATGAAAAATCTAGGCAGAGCGCATGTGTTTTAAATGAATTTTCCGGAAAATTAATCTTTCGTTTTTATCTTTATTTATTTACATTAAAATTTGATTACAAATTAGTTTAATATGATTTACATAGAATCGATAGATTCGATTTTGAGAACCTCTGATCGGTTAGGTAGCTATAGAGAGCTCTAAACCGAATCCAATCCTGATTGACGTGCAGAGGGAAAGGATGAGGGAAGAGAGGAGGGACATAGAGAATTGAGAGGGAGAACTATCGTGCGGGATTATCTCTGGCGCCACCAACACCATCCCTCCGCACATCGTGTTTCAAGACCGGTGAAGCTTCTATAAGTACTCGGGTGAGATGGTGCTGCGATGCTGTATCGAAACGAGCCGATGATGACCCTAGGGATTGACCGTACCTATCGTACGATCGGTATATGGATGAGGGATCCGAGCTCGTCAAATAACATACCAAACATAAAAGATTTTATAGCGATTTAACGAATTGAACAAATTATTCTGTCCTTTTAATAATCACTTTTTGGTAAAAGATTTATTAAATTTTATATTTCATCGCACGTCTGAAGATTATTATCACTTAATTAATTCTTTTGGTTATTTTTTGCTGTATTGTTCTTTGCTCGTCACAGTAGCATCAATAATTATTCGCGGATTCCAAGTTACCTCTGTCTTTCCAGGAACAAAGCCTCGGAGGGTAGATATAGCGAGAGGGTGGTTGCTGCAGTGGGGATAGTTGCAAGTAGAAAGCTGCGAAAGAGCATCGGCAAACGCGAAGAAGGGTGGAAAGCGGTAAAAGCGAAGAGCATCTCGTCGACTAGAGCTTACCGCGCTTTTGGCACCGTCGCGGTGCAAAGAATTATTAAAACTTTACCGTTTCGAGACTCGCGCCAGAGACGCTGGCACGTGAGTCAGCGATGAGAAAGTAAAAGATAGAAAAAACATTTTTTTTAAATAAAGAAATAGGGTGAGCAAAAGTTAGCTGTTTTACGCACTTGTAGCGCGAGGGTATAGCAGAAGAGGACAAGAGAAAAGTAGAGGTGAGAAAAAGAGATTAAAAAGAAAAAATCGAGGAGTCACGAACGTCTTGGCGTGATGATTTTTTGATGAATCCTCTCATTAGACGCTTTCCGAGTAATTAGCAGCTGCACGACCGACTTTGCCGCAGCAGCTACAGCAAAAGCGGACAATCGGCCCTTTGATATAATTAAGTTCAGTCTCGAGACTCTTAGCCACACGAGTTCTCGCACGCCTAAAGGCTATATCCATGTCCGGGGCATTGAGTTCCCTCAGCCATTTATATCTCTGTCTTAATACTTTTGGACATTCTAAACCGTCATTATGACTATAATATTACAGGCATGCTCCATATTATGCTGTGTTCAGATATGCGAAGCATTACGTATCTTAAGGTATATTTAATGAGACATAAAATATCCTGGAATTAAATTAAGGTAATCGTCTTACTGTACACTTTTAAAAATACACTGTCAAAATTAACCCACGCACGGTGTTTATACGAGTCCACACTAACGACTGGTGTCAACGGCCGATGTTCAATAGCTGGTGTCGATTTACATTATAACCTCAAAACTTTAAATGTGTTTTACTTGAAAATAGGTGAATTTTTGGGTTAAATTCATGCTATGATTCTGTATTGATTGCTGATCATTTATTCATTTTTATTTATTAATTCCGGACATAAATAAAATATGTGGTCAATTTTTAGATAGGGCCTATTGATTATAATACAATCGTTTGTGTGAATCTAACACTTTGAAAATTGTTTTAAACAGTTTACATGCTAGTCAATTTGAGTTTAAGTACAAATTTTGTATGAAATAAAAACTTATGAAAAGTTTCGATTCTTTGTGAATTATTTAACTAATCAATTTGTACGTATTAAGTGAATAAAGTATCCAGATTATTTTATTTATAGAAATTAAATAAACTTCGTTGTTGATTTGAGTCATTCGGATTCAGCCGATGCAGCAATTTTTCCAAGGATTTGATATTCGCTTGCTTCTTACGTCGAATTTTCCACGAAAAACATTCGTTAAGCCACATTTTAAATCTTACACACGATTAGTATCCTCATTTCCAATGCTACCTAATCGCATTATGTTTCAAGTTCGATAATACATTGTTGAATCGGTAACTGTCCCGTATAACAGAACTTTGATTTAACCATTTTTTCGTTGAAATTTCTTGTTAATATGATCGGTAAAGAATCGTATAATTTTTTCGGACAAATCTACAGGCGTAATGACAGATGGAGCAATACGTGCACCTTAAGAATCTCAGAATCCCTCTAAATTCCTTCTTTGAGAGGATGATCGTGGCATCAGAAATCATAGTCTTTTTTTTTGTACAGTTTCAGTGTTCTTTTTTAATTCTCAACTAGAAAATATAAACTTGGTGGACAGCTGAATCGATCTCGACTCAAGAGATGATGATCAAGCCTCGGAAGCCTCTGGAAATCCATGGGGCCTCGATTAATTTCACTGTTCGGGTTCTCCCGCGGGCGAAATTTCAGCTGACGACCACCGCGCGTCTGAGACTCACACTCTTAATTAATAACCGAGGGCCAGCTGCCCCTGACTCTGACTCTGACTCTGACGTCATTAACGGGCTTTTTGCCTTCCAAAGTGCTAAGGCTACATCTTTGCTTTCTTTTACGTTTGTTTCCTTTTTTATTTTCATTTTTCTCGTGACTGTGTTATCTTTCTCATTACGTATTCCTTTTTTTTTTGGTCCGTTACGTTGTATTCTTGTTCCTCGTCCTGCCTAATTTCTATGCATCTCTTATTTTACACTTGCACGACACCTTTATGAGCTCTTTCTCCACGAGAGCTTGACTGAGGTGAGCATGGACACGGGTTCAGGTTGAGATATCGCTGATATATATCACTAGGGCACCACCAACGGTGAGCCTAACGCACTACGGTGTATACTATATGCCCCTTAATGAAGTCGTATACCTCGAAGGGCCACGTCATGTTTCGTCGTACGTTACTTTACGACTCTCAATTATTTAAAACATTTTTTAACGCTACAGAATTGTTAATAGAATGAATTGACGAGTCATTTTAACAAAAGTATTCGCAAAGAGACCAACTAATGAAACAAGTTCTTGTTTTTAAAGTAGTTTTAAAAAGGTACTTTTACATTTTACATTTTACTTAATACACATTTTTGTAACATTTGATATTTTTGGTACAAAATTATAAAATGGCCTCGTAATTAAATTGATAGAAAATAAAAAGTTAAAGATTTTCTTAGATAATTTTCATTGAACTTTATATTAACGTTCTGTCGTTGGCTTTTACGTTCAGGAGACTTGAAGAGTTATTATTATAGAGGAATGACACATTTGTTTAAACGAAAAATTATTTGCAATGTAACAAATGATTTTAACAATAATTATTTTTAATGTAGTTTTACAAGAAAATACATTTTTTATGACATCTGTAATTTTATAACAGTAAAAAATTATCTGGGTATCATATATCCTTAAGAGGATGCGAAAAACTCACTCTACCGTATCTAATTTTCAAAATACACTTTTTCGTTCTACGCTCAAGGCGATTGAATTAAATTCGGTCCGTACACTCCAAGAACGTGGTTGACACGCGTTTGATCGTTAAAATGGAAAAAAAAATACAAATTAATTATCCGCAGTTATCTATAATAGAAAAATCACTTTTTACAATAATTTAGGGCACAAAATTTTAAAAAACGCTGTTTTACACCCGGAAACCGGCACCAAAACACACACGCTACACCAATTCCAATTGCGATTTAGAAACGAAAAAGTATCTAAACTATGCACGGGAACTATCGTTGGTAATCCGGAAAAATAAATTCGCGAGACATGGCCAGCTGTGTGAAGCCGAGGCGAAATATACATGAGTGCGAAAGAGATAGAACTAGTATAGTTTCGCCTCACCTGAATGCCACGAGAGGCGCTGGTAGTAATTCATATAGCTGTCTCTCACACATCAGTAAAGTAAAACGCGATTGTTTACAGTTTTAGTTACCCACTGAGTAGGTTTCACCTTCCCTTAAATTCATAATTTTACAACAGTAAAAAAGCGTGCAAATTTCAAATTTGCACAATGTTTCCTCGTGATTCTCACCGACCTACAAATTCTCCTCTACGGACAATGATCGTTTCAATTCTGGCTTCCTCAAAGAGAAAGTGGTATTAAAATTTACAATAAAATTGAAAATTTGGTAGAATTGCAAATTTTATAAAATTTTATAAACCCCATGATCGATTCTCACCATATTCGAGACTAAGTATTCTTCTCCCCCAGACAATTTGTATGCTAAGCTTCAGTTTGATAGATAAAAAATTACAAAAGTTGGAGCAAGAATAGTTTTTTTTTTTCGAAAAATTACAAAACTTCATGGTTCAATTGAATCTGAACGCCTCGATCGATTCATCCCAAACTCAATATCGAATAACCTTGTCCCTTGGCTTTTTCTTGTAGAAAATTTCAACTCGATATCTAAAAATATACGAAAGCTAGATAGCGTACATACTTTTTTCGCAACGATAATTTTAAACAACCATAAAATGAGACACCCGTTAGCAATTTGAGCAAAAATGGTAGCAAACTGACGGGGGTCGTGACCCGACCCGTGTGCAAAGTTTCAGGATGATCGAGTAACCCATTCTCGAGATATATTCATTGAAGTTTTGCAAGTTCATCACGCACACACACACACACGCGCGCGCACGCGCGGACATTGTTTCTGAAGGACTCTGACATAAAAATCTCGAGAACATTTTTTTCACGAAAGCATAGTTTTCTTTATAAGGAAGCAAAAATGATCTGGGTATCATATATCCTTAAATTAAGAGGTCATTCTATCGTGAAACGTTAAAATTGTCATTTTTTGGGAATTTCTTTTTGTATTGGAAGAGATGTCCGACGTAATTAAAGTTTTGCATTTTTATCAATAGACATTTTGAGAGTACGAACAATTTCTTTTTCAAAATTTCAACCTTTTTTTTAAATAGTTGTGAACTGTGCACCTTTAAATAGCAATGGACCGTTAGTGTAGATGATTCCCGGAAAATTGTACATCTGAAACAAAAAATTTAAAAAGATTTATAATCAGTATCAGTGTCGTTATCGTCTTTATCAGAATAATTTTGAATTAACGGTAAAATTTACAAAATGGTGTACGTTCAAAGTTGCAATATTGAAACTTGGTTAATTAATGTAATCATTTTGCACGTTAAAAAGTACAAGCTACTTAATACTAAAATGTTTACGTGGTTTCTGCGATAGCGACTGACGTTTTGAATAAATCGTTAACATTTCTGTCCGATTGGTCGAATAGTTTTTTTTGCAATCACTTACGCCAGTTGCGAAAAAAAAAAATGTTTTGAGAAAATCGAGTTTAAGATTGCTGGCGCGTCACCGGTGCGTCCAACGCCTTCTCCACAACTTTCGGCTGTAGAAATCAAATTAAATCGAATAAGGAAACTTTACCAGTACATTCTTAAATGTATATACTTCCGAAAAATGAATTAAACATTTATTTCGGTTTTTCAAAGATTTCACAGTAGAATAACCGCTTAAAGGAAAAAAAAATGTAACAAATTCTATATTTAAAAAAAACTTTATACATTTTTTTAAAAATTACCAGCTTATATTCGTTCCCTTTTTATATCACGAGACTAAAAGAGTCATTACCGGAGTCGTAAATGTCTCACTCAGAGACTCGCTTTCCGCCAAAAGAGTGTATACATAAGTGAAGAGTCGAGACGTAGGCCGACCACTGTGATAATGATATTATTACGAGGATCTTGATTCCCGTGGAGTCGTTGGTGAAGTAAAGCGAGAAAGGAAAGAAGTTCGCACATAGTTCTCGCTCGGCATGCCACCACTATCATCATACGTCAAGCTGGCGTACCGGGACGTGGCGAATCCGTCGTCAGCGTGCCGACCGTACGTCGATCCTTCGCGCCACCTTTACAATATTATCTACACCTCGCGCGCGCGTTCTTGGCGAACCAATGCTTTTTGCTGAGCGGTTACAAAGTATGATGATCCTTTCCCTGCTGATGACGCTGCCGACGCCGCTCTTCTACTTGTTTTGCCGGTGCAAATGCCAGTCGGACGACTTGATGAAATCATTCTGGCATGTGATTGTCAGATATCTCATTCCGCCACTCACTACCATGCCAATGCTTCAATGTAATATATTCGACGCGTTATAATTCGAGTTACAATTTATGGTATTTTCATTGACATTTTTTAATGATTATTCAATTTTTTATTTTTCTCTTTAGTAATCGTCGATACAGCTTATTTGAATGATTAAAAAAATGTATTAAAAGATAATTTCTACTGTTTAAATACTTGTGATATCCCGAATAAAAATGTCAAACCTGAAAATATTCTTCGTGTGCTCCAAATAGATGAAATATACCATTTTTAGGAGACCAGGTTAGGAGACTCCAGGTTTGGAGCTCTTCAACTCCGCTCCACTATATCCTTCGTCGAAAGTACACCCTCGTCCCTGATCCTGGATTAGACACTAAATCCATACAAACAATAAGCGGAAATTGAATCTCTGAGTGAGACTTTTACGTCTCTGGTAACGAGGCTCTTTTAGTCTTGTGCACAAAAAATACAACGAATGGAAGTTATGAATTTTTTTAATATGTATAAAGTTTGATGAACATTGTAGAGGTGAATTCGTTGAATTTATTGTTATTTTAATTTTAAGGATATCTCATACCTAGGTCATTGTTTACTTTTATACAACATAGCAAATGTAATAAAGAAATTTATTAATTTTCAACATTATTTAAAAAATAAGTAATTAAAACTTAAATAAATTGAATAAAATATATTTAAAGAAAACGATAACACTCTGTTCATTTGTTATTAATCGAGTTATCGAGTCGAGGATACAAGCGAAATAAATGAAGAGTCTGCAAAGTATGCTATAACCCTTGGTTATCCCTGGTTTGAATTAAAATAGATAAAATCTGGCTTAATTTGTGTAGACTTAACTGAGGATACGAATTACAGTGTCAACGAAGATATAAAATTGGACTCGGGATTACGCAGTCATGGTTAAAAATCAATGTTTCAGCTGAGTTTGTCGGTGGTTTTATTGACGAATTGAAAAGTCACAATTTTGCATCGTTGCTTTCACGCTTATTACGAAAAACTGTAATTTTATCGAACCTCTTTAATGACGTAAGATAAATCCGGATCGACTGCTCCACCCCTTTTTTCTTATCTAAACGAGGTCCAACTGAAAGAGAGAGAGAGAGAGAGAGAGAGAAATGGGACCGAATTAACCGCGAACCAACCGAAGAAAGGAGAGAGAGAAAGAGAAAAAGCGAGCTCTTGATCCGCTGTGGGACTGCGGGCTTGACCCCATTCTATCTGCTCATCTCTCTTTCCCGAATTGGAATAAGAGGAGAGGAGCGAGTGCTAGAACGCCAAGAACCCGCGAGCGGTGGATGAAGCTCCGCGGAGGCGGTGGGGGCTGAGCGTCGAGCTATACAGAGCGGGATGTGGCAGAACAGATCGGGTTACCCGGCCGCATCCTCTTCTCTCCTCTCCTCCTGACGCCTCGTATCTCCCGTATTGTCTCTCTATCTCTCTCTCTCTCTCTCTTTTTCTCTCTCTCTCTCTCAATCTCTTTTTCTCTCTCTCCCTGTGATGTTACTGCTGCGCTGATGAATTACTCTCCATCGGGCCGCATCCCATCGATCAGTGACTCTCATCTCGTCGCACGCGTCGGATTCCTCAGCGGCATCTGGAAAGAATGATATTCTGAGATCACTTGGTTCTCTTCTCGCTCGACCTGATGAATTACTAAATTACTTCTCATCGAGCCGCAGCTTTCATTCAGATCCTTGCTATATAGATATACTGATTAAAAAAAAGTCCCATTAATTTATTAAACCTCCGATGGAATGTAATTGGGGTACGATAAACCCCAAACTACGGTTTACAGCCTCCTAACATCATCATCATCTCGATAGCCGCACATTTTTATGAAACGAGAAAAAAAAACGACTAATACCTAGGGAATTTTTATCTTAAAATTAATTCAGAGTATCATTAAAAAATTTTTAAATATATCAATTGTCCTTGCAATTGCAACATTCAATGACTCTGCTAGAGAATCGAATTGCGAACCCTTCCGTTCTTACAAAAGAAACATCGCTAATGAACAACAAGAACAAAAAAAAAGAAAATGAAACAGTAGCCGGTAATAATAAAGCGTGATACCCATAATAATAATAACAATAATAATAAAAGCAATATAATATGGTGTAGAGGCAGTATCCTCTCATTGAGGGCAACAATGCATCCGATAGATGAGTTAATCGGTAAGTTCCTCCCCGGGGCACTAAAGTCCTCGCTTCGCGTGCTCCATTGTACGTCGCAGTAACCTTGTATACGTCTATGTGTACCGTTGTTACAGAGCTTATATAGACATAATACATGAAGTACACACGTGTTTATGTATATGTGTACGGGTTCTCCCAATGGGTCCAACGGCATAATATACACACGTCGTCGTGGCGAAGTGCTTATGGCCGCAGATACGAAAGGCAAAGACCGAACGGATAGACAGATAGACGGAACGAGAAGGAGAGTATCGCACCCGAGAGAACAAAAGGATGAGTGACGTCTCCGGTGATCCCGATCGGGAGTTCGTTGTGCCGCTGCTGCTGCTGATGCTTGGTGCGCCTCTGGCTGCTGATGCTTGGTGCGCCTCTGGCTGCTGGATGCTCACTCGCTGCTGTCGGAGCCTTCGAGAGCCCCGCGTTCCTCCTTCTGCATATAATACACAGAGAGATGACGAGTCGAGGATATCCGAGAAGAGTGCAGAGTGTTGAGTACGTCATATAGAAACCCTTGGGGAAGTTGCCGAGCTTTTCACCGCTTCAAGCACTTTGAAAACAGAATTTTCAGTTTACGTTACACCTTCGAGTAAACAAATACTTTTAAAATTTTTATTTTTATTATATATTGATATATATTTAACTTATATACGTGTCAGATAATTTCACCGATACCTATGCTCCGTTCGTTTCATTATCCACAGAAATATTTTAAATAAGCATGGCGTGGTAGTATTTTATTTTTTTTTTTTTTCCGAAAATTATTCAGTTATTCCATAAATGCAATTTGTTGATACTTTTTATACATTGTTGATGCTCAAAATGATAGAAATTAGAGTGGAGTTCGTATTTGCTCTCTCATAATTGCGTCTTCTTGCAGATAAAATGAAGGATTTTGCAAAATTTATAGGATTTGGCCGCAACGCTACATCTACCGTACTGGGCGTAAGTGAAATTGTACATGAATTTACAAATTTGTTTATTTCATCTTATTTCAAGCATATATTTTCCTAAGTACTGTTTTTTTTTTTTTGGCGTTCCCGTGTTTCCGGTTTGATTATAAAAATGAAGTAGCACTGTTCCTTAAATTTATAAAACGAGAAATATCTTTTCTCAGTCGTACTGCAAGAATTATCAAATGTATGGGCCTCTCTCCCTCACTCTTCCTCGTGATATAGATGTACAATCCATACAGACGTACTCTCCGTGCACCACAGTGAGGGAAGTATCGACCGTAGTACCAAGTTCGCAGCCAATCCTCTCGTTGACTCTCTACCCCTCCGCTAAAACCACGCCCTTTATTTCGCGCTTGCATCACCCACATTCCGCGGTGGTGTGTCGATCGACCCGGCGATTCTCTCGCAGCCTCCTTCTCTTTCTCTCTCTCTCTCTCTCTCTCTCTCTCTCTCTCTCTCTCTCTCTCTCTCTCTCTCTCTCTCTCTCTCTCTCTCTCTCTCTGTGGCTCCGGACGTTCCACGGGGTGCGGATATCCGTGAGTGCGCCCGATCGTTGCCACCCCCTCTTGCGATTGAGTCTCCTCACTCTCGACTCTTATGTACTGTCTGATACTCCGCTCGATGCTCTTTTTCGCTTTATACTTATTCGACCCTCCGAGCGCTCCATTCCATTAATATAACAAAAATAGCTTCGATTATTTTCAACCATAAATAGATCGAGGCGCCCACATACTCGAATTTCAGTCGTTTGATTGACGAATCATAGAATCGAATACGATGAGCACGTATGGCAACACAAACGGCGAGCGATTTGTCCCTAGCTTCATTTTCAGACGCCTTTTTGGAGGGGTGAGTCGCTTGCCTGTAAGAGATCAGCAATTTGTGAGAAGGAGTTTTAACGGAGAGTGAGAAGTAAGAGAAAATTTAGGTAGAAAGGGAGAAAATTCACCTCACCACCATTAAAAGCTCTTCTACTTATGTAAATACTGAAAATTTGGGTTGGTTACTGCGGCTGCACGTAGAGCTTTTGGAGGAGACTCGAGAAACGAGAGGGCCAGTCGATAATTTCTGTACTCTCTTCAGCTCACCCACTCTACTTCTATTTTCCGTGTTCTTCTTGGTTGGTCTTGAGTCTCGTTTCTTATTGCTCGTTCAATGTGCCGGCGAAGCAGTAGAGAACAGAGCTCCCGTTAATGAGCTTCCTCACCCTCGAGCTTCGAAAGCCGGTTACACTGCTATACAGCTTGAGATGAAACAGTCGCGAGCTCTCGCCTTGAGACACACTCTATACCCATTCAATTCAAAGCTTCCACAGGAAATTATACGTCTGTTAGCAAGTCGGGTTCTGGATACTGCACGTACAAACTCCCGTAGAACCCACTGAATCACATTAAACGGGATATCTGGAAAATTAACTTACAACATTTTTACTTTACTAACTAACAAAATTTAAACATAAAAAAATTACTAAAATATTTTATCAAGATATCATGTTCAACCGATGCACTTTGAGGAACAAGTTTCACTTGAAAAGATTAATGAAATTAAAATTATGAGAAGCAATACAGTTATTGACATTTGTGTAAAAGCAACGGTGGAAATATTTTTCATTAATTAAATCTTTCAAAATCTTTGTATGTGTATTTCGATATAAATAAAATGCTTAATACAACTGCCAGCTATGAGCAGATAATAGTTTCTCCAAGAGGGCATAAACTTTTTAGCAACTACGATGAACGGCGTTGCAAAAGAGTGGAGAAGCCGAGAACATAGCAGCAGGAGCAATTTCTCAACCGGAATGGTTACTTACACAGTGTTAGCTTAAACAACATACTTAACCGAGCTACTTAGTAGTAGCAGAAGCACAAGCAGCCTGAGGGAAGGGGAACAGTGAAGAGCGCGAATAGCAGTGAGGCAGACGACGTACCCCTTGCAATAATAACATTTCACCCTCTTAATCCGTAGCCGCTGCCAGTGCTTAGCTAAGTATCTTCGTATACATTCGGTATATACTCCCCCGCACGCGAGCTCACCCCATCATCCGACGCTCGTGGTACCTCTCACCCCTGGGATAAAATCAAAACAGTGACAAAGGGATGTTCGTACATTTTTAACCCGAAACTTTGTTCGAATAACTTAAAAATTCCAACGTAAAGTCTCTGCCTCTATTTTCATGAAATGATAGATTAATTTTCTTAGCTTCTTTTTTTAATCATTGTGTAGTAACCTTAAAAAATCCTAAAAAATATATTTATTTAGGAGTTTTTTTTTAATTAAAAAATATACATTTTTTTACAATGTTGTTTGTTTGATCGTTTGTTCGCTAGTCCGAAAACCTATGAAGAATCTAAGAAATCAGAACAAAAGGAGAAGAAAAATAACCTAAACAACGTAGAGAGTTATTCGTTTCAGCAAAAATACGTTTGAAAAATTTCTGGCACAATCATTTGACGAATCTGAATTACGTGTTTTTTTTTTTATGCAACTGATGGAACAGAAAGAATCTGCAAAGTAGAATCTTGCAAACTGCTTCTTTATTATTTTACACCATTCGCTAAGCGATTCCTTTTACAATTTTATCAATTTTACTCACGACTGCTCGTAGCGCAAAAAAACTGGAGTATACATTTCACTGGCATAACACGTACATGTCAGTTTTTCGTGTCAAATGTTTTCCGAATCGACTAAGGATATCTTAACAAAACTTGGTACACATATATCATACATGGTAACCTTCCCTTCTGTCCTAGATTATTTATATTAGGTGAGACTTCAAAAAGATAAAAGCGTTTTAAAAAAACATTGTATATATCGAAATGCCACAAAATGGCCGTCATTCCTACAATACTCGTTCATCTGTACCTAACTTCAGAGCGCTCACGATAGAGTGAGAGAAAGAGCACGTGGGATTCAAGGAATAAAATATATATATTATTCAACAGCATGTAAATTTTAATAAGTTTCCTGTACATCAAAGATGTTGTTAACAAATGGAAATTAATAAAAACACAAGACAATTTTCTAATTTATTTAATTCTAAATACACGAGTGTAAAAATGATTGAGCGATTAAATAAAATAGAGTTATTAAAAATTATTCAGCCGTTGTTAGTTCCAAAAAAAATATAGTAACTATTAAAATATTTAGCAATTATAAAAATGATGCAGAAAGTCACATTGAAATAGCTTTAAAAAGTGTGAAACACATTTTGTTTTTAATTCTTAAATACTCCCGACTGCAAAAAAACTATAATAAACAGGAGTTTAACTTCAGAAAGTGTTCATATGAAAATAAATCTAAAAAGGATGAAATAACTTTTGACGTGTTTTTAGTTAACTTTTAGTTAACATATTTAAATTACGATAATTAATTTACTGTTGTCGCAACAGTCGGGAGACGTCTCCTGAACACTGTAACTGTCTTTTACATATCCAGAAACATGCTGGCGGCTGGACTTAAATTTAAAAAAAAATTATATTCGATATGAACGTTTTCTAACGCAGAAGAAGACGTCTCACGACAGTAGAGACATCAGTAAATAACTTATCGTAATTTAAATATGAAGTTATCTAAAATGAAGTTTGAACTCATTTCATGCTTTTTAGATTTAATTTCATACGAAAACTTTCTAAAGTTGAAGTTCCGTTTGATATATTTTTTTGCAATCAAAAGATAAAAAAATTTTTTTTAAATGCTAAATCATTTTATTAAATATTGTTGATAACGACAGAAAAATGAATGACTTCGGAATAGTTTAGAATCATTCTGTTGAAAGTTTTCGTTTCAGCCCTATTTCAATAATATTTCACAGGGTTTCATATGAATCATTTCTGTGATATATTTTCAATCATTTCCTGCGACATACGAAATTACATTTCAAAGATAACTTTGAAGGGAAAGCGTATTTTTATGAAGGTAACTAAAAGAATTGTATCGACGATGAATTTAACTTTTTTCTTGCTTTCTTTTCAATCCTCGGTAGGTTACAAAATCGTACAATTCATATTTATAAGCCGGTGCATGAATTGTCAGTTTTATTCTGTCCCTCGAAACATTGAACCCAAAAATAACAAAGCAATTTTGAAATGACACCTTAGCTTTTTCAAGCATAGTCTTCTACCGATATGGCACCTGTTGCAATTAGCTTTTTTACGATATTTGCATACTTTTAACGCACAACGACGATTGTAAATGTATACGTAGGTTCTGAGGTAATGTATGATATTATATTACAGTAAACAGCCTAATTAGTGACCTTATAATTACAACCCTTTTACTCTAAACGTATAAATTCTTAACGATAAACAAGGGTGTAAAATTGTACCAATTACTAACAGGGTTTTACCGATTGGCTGTTCGCCGAATGGTCGAAGTAGCTATTCGTGTTAAAAATATATCTATACGTATAGCAGTCACTAATCGATACAACATCACTAACTGGACCGTTAACCTTACTACTAAACATACGACTATCAAGATTGGACGTGATGGATGTTGAAAATAAACAAAGTACAACAAAAATACATTTTTTTACACAATAAATGTCATAGTAACTATCTACCGCTGGCAAACTATAAACAAAAATTAGTAAAAATTTAACAAATATACGTAAATAATTGACAAAAGGAGTGTTCAAGTCAACGATTATTTCACTAATTTTAAGAGAAAAAAAGCTAAAATCATTATTGAATATATTTTACGCAAAACTGAGAATTTTTCTTTGTTTAAATATTTAGCTGCCGGTTTTCCTGTAAAAGTATGCAGAATGTAAAAATCTATAATTGTATTTTAGGCTACTTATGAAAGCAAATTGTTTTAGTCATATTGCAAAAAATTCTTTGTTTAATGGGTCGACGGTATATATTTTTTCTTGTTATACCAACGGCCGAACAATTAAGATATTTCTCTACGAACAGCAGTGATTTTTAACCCGAAGGCCTTTTCTTAACAAAGACTTCATTTTGATCACATTTTTCAAAAGGTTTAGACTAAAAATCATCCACATCCTGATAAAGTGAAATATAAGATAATTCACAATATTATTGCTGAATCGATTATTCATATATTGAAGAAAAAATTGTGTGAAAATGACCATACGGAGCCTATATTTTTAATAATTAAGTATTTCCTTCTATTTCTAATGGTGTAGGACGCAATGGGTTAATGAAATCCGATAAACCGTCATTGCAGCTGGACTCCGTCGGTACTGATGAATTTTACATAAGCTATAGCTTCGTACTTTACTGCACAAATGTCTGGATAGATACAGCAAGACTATTGGTAACATATGTCCTAGGAGAGGGGGGATAAGGAAAGATAATAGTATACATAAGGGGCGGAGCGAAGGTTTCTGCCTAAGGTCCACATGGCGTTACAGGATAGATACTCCATCCGCTTGGCCGCCACCGTCAAGCCAACACAACATAAACCCCATAGTGCTAAGCGGCTTAAAGCTCGTCAGGGCACTGACGCCTGACACATTCAGCAGCACACGAATAGGGATACGTCGCACTATATATACCACGCTATCCATATATATATATATCTACATATAATACAAAATCCTGTGAGCAGATCACCGCAGGAGCTTCACAATATCCTGCCTGTATATACAGCACTAAACGTATACCTTGAGTACAAATCGTTGCGATCACAACGGTTTTCCTAGTTTCTTATACCAAGTATAAACGAAGTCGAGCCTCGCAAATACTTTTCAACGAGTTTGATATTATTTGCTACAATCATTCACTGTCCTCTGTACACAAAGAGTGTGAATTGACGAGAGCTTCGATATAAGAAGTTGCCAGCTAGAAAAACATTTTGTTTTTCCCATGGTCACACTTAACCACGGGGTGAGCCTATGTAGTTTGAGGAGGGGGTTAATGCAGGATTCGTACTACTCTATAGGGGACCCGCGTCGCACAAGAGGGGGTTGCTTTCGGTACGCGCCACACCCCCCGTCATTGAAATCCGACTCACTCGGAATATACTAAAATTAAACGTACGCCGGTGTCGCATTATCGCTCAACTAGCACTGGGACCATGGCAATACTTACTATAATACCAAGTTATATCTAACCATTCATTAACCCCGCGTGTGAACTCCGGGCTACCCTCATGGACCTCCAGTTTCGTTAGCGTCGTGTATACTATCACACTGTAAGACGATACATACTTTTATTCGCAAATTGTGTACAATTATTGGTTGCCCCGAGATTCGGTGCTCTGTAGAAAAGTTTACTTGCTTCGCTATCGACTTTAAAGATATTTATATATCCAGACTTAATAAAATTGTCAGTTCGTTGGAATTCACAGACTTTCAATGTTCGATAAAACTAAAACTAATAATTGTGAATAATGAAAATAGCGAACAGCACCTCTTGTTGAAAAAACATTAAAAATTATATTCTGATGATATACGATCGATAAATTGTTAAAAGATAATAAAAATATTATTTATCTTTCACATAACTGAGAATAATTTGGTACAACTATCGTTTTAGGATAATTATTATAATTTTATTAGAAAAAAAAATGTATTTTTGTCGGAATAAATTACATTGTATATGATATTGCATCGAGTGGTGTTCATTCTTGCCAACAGTGTACGATTAAATATGGTAAATCTACTACAGCATACATAGCAACATAGAGGCTTCCCAGTAACAAGGCAGTTAACGCGCGGAATAAGATATTTTCGTGTTGGCGCCTCATCTGACTCTGAGCTGCCTTAGAGTGGGGGAAAGTTTTCCCATGGCTGCGTCAAGTAGATGAGAGGAATTTTCGTGAAATATGTGACGGCGGTTAAATAGGTGATGATCAAATAGGTAAGAGTGTACCGTATACTCATACGCGGCGAAAAATGATTAAATTACGTGAATCAACTATTTTGTGTCGACCAACTAGTTGGTTGGCTCAACTTATCGATTAAATGGCCAAACTAATGAGCCTGTTGGGCCAACCAGTTAGGTGGTTAACCTAATCAAGTAAATTTGCTACCCATGCGGTTCGTTGTGATAACATGCAGTTTCTCTGTGTGTAATTGTATGTCCGAATACCGCAGGTTCCTGTAATTGAAATCCGTATATCAATAGAAAGTTTGCGAACTAAACATCAGTTCGTGGTACTCAAGTGCCCAAGAGTCCGTACGGTGATCCCAAAAGTGCCCCATCCATCGTTAAATTCAGGCGTGCGCGGCTTTTTCCCGAAATACACATCTCCACAACGGTGTATCCCTAACCATCGTAATACTCTACGACGAAAATACGAAAAACTTCTTACCGTAACAATGGTGAGTCGCGCGTGATCTTAAAAAGATCTCCTTTTCATAGAGGACTTACCGTGCGGTTTCACACCTCTTCATGGGGCACCCCATCGTGTCCTCGTCCTCCGGATCTTCATTCCCGGGTAGTATACATAATCTCGGCAAGGCCGTCCATTCCCTGTGTACAGCGTGGGTCTCCTTTGACGGTGATCCATTATGATTTAGTACGGCTATTGTCGAGGTGTCGAATCTGTCTGCAAATAACTACTAGATAAATCGTCTCCGCGTCTAACTTAGCAGCGTCGTCGTCCATGTTTCGCCTCTTCACGGCGTTCCTTCTCTTCCTCTTAGTCACGGAAACTCGCTCGCCATCTCTGTCACAACTCGCACTCATTCCGGGTCTCTGCCATTCAGAGTGGACTACATTATTTAGTTGTAAGGACCCAAGCTCACCGCACACCGCGGGCATTATCCTAAACATCTAAATCCGGGGACAGCTGGGGCCCACCGCTAGAAAGAAGCAAGAGGTTCTCAGTGTTTTGTTAAAATTTTTACTCCACGCGCCGCTAACTTCACTGTGGTATATTGTAACGAGTGGCGTCGGTTGAGAATCACTTCCTAATGAATGTGGTGCTGGAGGTGTCGGAGCAGCAACTGTCAAAACATGTACGAAAGCGAAAGAGCGAGCAGCGAGCGTGACGTACTGTAACACAGTGCAATGTAGTGGAGCGAAGTGCTGCCGAATATCACACGACGACAGAAGCGTTGGATATTCGGTCGCATTCAGGCCGTGGGGTTGGTTGGTCGCTTGGGACACTGGCTGTTTCCCGACACTCCGAACCGAGACAGTAGCAACAGTAGTAGCGGCAGCATTCTTCTATCCGCATCGAAGCGTATAGTTTAATGGTGGTATATTGGTTTTACGGTTCCGGAACATACGATGCCACGAGAATAGCGAACGAGCGTTGCACCGATGGTTATCGACGATCGCGGTAATCCATTAGTTTTTGCTCTCTTCACGATGGTACAGCTATTACTTTTAAATACGCTGCCATATCACTGCCATAATTGTACAGTAGATGTGCTCCAGGAACGGTGTGTGATCATTTTTATTTGTTTTTTCTTAATCCTTGTATATACTATGGATCCATGTATGATAAAAATATAGATTTTTATAAAAATTTCCATGGATATCCTTTCTGTCAAATATAACCTTAAGATCTGAATCTTTAATATGATATAAATAAGAACAATCGTACAATAATTTCTCAAATTTATAGAATGTTGACCGTGCAGTTATTTTTTGTAATACAATTAAGTATTGGACCATTTTGAACCTTCCAACTTTTTGGAAAACGAACGCTCAACAACTTAGTCGTAATCAAACTTGTAGAAAAATATGAATTTCTATTTAACTATATGATCGTTTAACACTGAACGGAAAGATCATTTTGACGATGAAAATATGATGAATCGCGGTTCAATGTCACGAGTTAACGGTCAGCAGTTGATGCATTCAAAACAATTTATTTATAGTTTGAAACTAGGATTCCATTTATTGCCTTACAGCCATAATTTTTATTTCTAATTATCTATAAGTTGTTTTTAAGTAAACATTGCCGATTGAGTAGCTTGGATTGTAAATTTAACCTAGCCTGTAAATTTAACCTAGCCTGTAAATTCAACTTGGCAATGATTCCGAAGTTGTTGTTAGTCTCTTACTCTGGTTTTCAATTAATGTATTTCTGGTCAAATAAACGATTTCGAAGAAAGTAGGCATAAATTAGCAATTAAAAATATTAATAATGGAGGTGATCAGGGTCAGCTACAGTTGGATTTATTTCAAATACATGTTTTACTCCAAAACAATAGTTGTACGTATCCTTCATTGGTAAATTAAGCTTAAATTTAGAAAGACGTGGAATATATCTCCTCACGATGGCGGCTGGTGTAAATATCTATGAAAAATCTGATGTTAAAATAAATTTTGCACGTGTGCATGGTTCATTTTAAGTAGACGGTATGTGTTTACATTGACGATCGGTATTAATGGCAGTTGTTCAATAGCTGCTATCAATTTGCATTATGACTTCAAGACTTTCAAGACGTTTTATTTGAAGATAGATTAATGAAATTCAATGACTTGTACGAATTTTATTATTCGTGGTATACTTCTGCATTAATTTATAATAATTTATTCATTTTCATCTACTCCTCCCGAACATGTGTTGATAGATTTGAGACGGGACCGAATTATTTTAACACAAAGCTTGTGTCATTCGAACACCATGAAAAGTGTTACTATTAACGCCAAGTGGGTTAACACTGGTCCAAAGTCCACACTAACCGCTTGGATTTTTAACTATATACCCCAAGAATGTATAAAAGGGTGGAGACTGCGCAGCTTTTTTGACAGCTGCAGACTCTCGTTCCCCTGTATAAAACTGTTCATGTGTCGGTTAACCTATGGGATCGGTTACAGGGCAGAGCCGCGAGCCTATTGGTCCCATTTGTCAGCGACACCCGCCCACGCAACTCGCGTTATCGCGTTTGGCACAGTCCCGAGCTGTGGAAGCGCGCACTCTGTCTTTCTTCCGCACATTCCCTCCAGCACGAGTCACGCCGTAGTCAAGCTGTCGACGAGTCGCTCTGCCTTTCCTTCCCTCCCACTATATTTCCTCTGTGCACTTCCATTACAGGCTCTCTCTCTCTCTCTCTCTATCTCTTTCTCCGCTTTTCCCATCCCTCCACTTTCTTTGCTCAGACTGTCTTGAGCTTTATCGACTTCCTAGCGAGAGCCCAGAGCGAGTAGCACCAGAAACCCTACTACGATACCAGCACAAATATAAAAGCATTCCTGACACTCGCAGATTGCGATTTATTCGTGCGAACTGCGTGACACGACGGTGAAAACAACAAAGGACGATAAAACTGGGGTAGGAAATGGCTGAGAAATGAATTTTTCATCGAATAAAATCGGTTCATAATAATCTGTTAATATATTTTCGCGTGAATTTATTTACAGGCGCAAATAATAATAATAATAATAATAATGATAATAGATAGATAATAGATAATAGATAATAATGACGTTTTATTTCTTTATTTATTTTTTTTTCATATATATATATTTATATATATATATAATATGTATAATTTGTTGTTTTTATTCGTTTATCCGCAGTATTAATTATAATTTTTTTATTACGCATTTTTATCTATATATATATATATATATATCATATTTATATATATGTTTATACTAGTCTCTATGTTCAGTATTTATAAGGAGATTCGTAGATTATACAAGAATTTCGCTAGGTTTATTTTTGTCATTTCCTCTCACTTTTGCGCTGAGATTTGTCTTTTTATATCCTCGATTAATATATCTACAAGACGGGGGGCGGGGAACGGCAAGGGGTAATCTCGAATCACACACTCGCTATTACTTCGCTCTATATTCTCATTCGTATTCACCGTTTTATTTTTACTCCCAGAGTAATTATTTTTCGGAAATAAAAAAACGAGAGTATGGCTCGGTAATTCAAAGTTTTTTTTTTTTTTTGCGCAAGCAACTATAGCTCTACAATAGTGCCTATTGCGGGCGAGCAGGTTTTTATTTGCGCGGGGCTTTTTTTGTGGCAGCCACTTATCCAAACTCGTTTATTTATCAAGGATACGATTATCGCGTGCCAGACAAACGCGCTCCGATCGCTACCCACGCTACGAGAGTCATATATATTTTATTAATCAGTCTTTGCTTCCGCGATCTCGTATTTGTAGACGGGAAACGTCGCTGGGCCTGTCGGAACTTATCGTAATACGAGTTAAGAATGGTAGAGCGCTCAACACTCAGGAGCCATTTTGAATTCATAAAAGACCGATTATTTATGATGAATTGCAACCTTTGTTTTCTATATTTTTGGTTCTTTAATTCAATATATTCTTTTTCAAATTCCGTGATAATGCACGTAACCTCGAAATTATATGTTTTTACTGTAAACAACACCTTTAGTTCTCTATTTTGCACGATCAGCCATTTTCTGTACGACAAAATGGCGATTTTTCCGACATATAAAGTGCATAATAGACATTTCTGGAGTATACATGAAATTAATAGTCGTTTATGCTACAAGTGCGCGTAGTCGGGCATTTTTTTATTATCGTAAAGTTGCAACATGAGTTAAGGCTTATATCAATGTGACATAAGCATTAAAGCGAATGTTGCAAAGTCACGATAGTCAGATTCGTCACTTTGCGCACCTGTGGCATACAATATTTTATGCGAAGCCTGCTTGGAAAGTTCAATTCAAGAGAAATTTAAAGTTAAAATTTCTTGCAACATCATTAACTGTTTCAAGAAGTTCTGGCGGTGTCATTGATGGTCATGTTAGGTTATCCATTATGAGATCTATTTGTGACGCGTAGTGATGATTCTGTCGCCTCGAGTATAGTCGCACGCATACAATCATTGATCGTGACATCTCGTTGCTAGATAACGATAAAACAGTGAAATTATATAGCACTTTAAGGTAATCCTGTCGTGGTGGCTTAGTCCATAAGATGTGCATAAAAAAATTGTATGCTGTGCTTAATATGTTATTTATTTTCCCTACGAAAATTCAGGATTGGTAATAGACCTAATTAGAGAGAATTTTTTTTATTAAAAGTATATGTTTTTCGTGACGGAATCCCAAGGTGACGTAGGAAAACCCAATTTCCGGTCGGTACAAAAATGTATATATCAGTAGAAATCCATAAGATATTTAAGAAAAATCAGATTTACATACTTTTAACTTGTAGCGATTCAATGGTCCCGGAAAGAAATACGATTATCGGCCTAGTTTTTACGTTATATTGAGTTTAATTTGAGCTTCCGGCATCGGGTTTACTACGCCTCTGCGTCATGTCGCTACGTTGAAGTAACGTGGCAATATCGCATCGGTTGGCTGAAGTCTTAACCCGACTTCACCCATTTCAACATCTTTATATATATTAATGTTTTGTCTTTTCGAAAATCGACATTGTTTTCACTATTTTGACACATTGATATCAAAAAGATTAAACCCGCGCGGTTGGGAAAGAAAAAGATTCAGATAGAACCAATGTTGCCAAATAATAATCGAGGAATACTACGCAAATCGTTAAAATAATTATTTTTGTCATTTTTCTAATTATAAGCAAACATTCAATGAACATTCAATGCACATGGAATTATTTATTTATTGAAAATTATTATTACTACGAGTGTCGAAAATAGGAATAAGTATGAATATTAAGCATAAGCAGTGGTATGACTAGCCTGCTATGACAGGATTACCTTAACGCATAAGTGCGGATAGTGGGAGTGCGTTAATTGGCCACTTTGTCCACGACACGCAGTGCTCGAGAAGTGAACTTTCCAAGCAGGCGTTGCATAAAATCAATAAGATGTTTGTTTTTTGTTTTTAAATTAAAAAAGTCACTCCACCATTCTTAAGCAGCCTCGGCTTTTCTGCAGAACATCTGTTTGTCAGCGCCGGCGTTAACGCGATGTATTATTTACAAGATTAGTGTAGAGCGCGTGGCGCTTTCGGAAATCATAAAATTAATAATAATCTTCGGGACTCACAAGACCTCAAAGGTGCGACACTCGTACGATTTATCGTCGAAGCTTGTAGTCTCGTCGCGCAACAACGATGTGGATGACGATGTGAAAAAATCCGTTCGGTATCACGCCGGTGAGAACGGTCTGTGAATCTGGGGTGGTTTTGGATTTGGCGGTGGGGTCGCGAGTCTTATCAGCCCTTGAACCTGACCCGTGTGACTAACGTGGCTCGTTTGATGGGGCGTCGTCTGATGCTGACTCGAGGGCGGACTGCCCCGAGACGAAGGTGTGTGGGGACTCGGTACCGCTACCCTCAACGGTCCCGTAACCGAAAGATTAGTCGCGACCAGCGGTGGACTATGAGCCTCCGATAGACTGTCCGACAAACGGGATATACCGCCGTCCGAGAGACGCGAACCTTCCGATATCCTCGATATACCCTCGGGTAGCTGGTGATGCGGATGATGAGGATGGTGGAGGAGAGTCTCATGGGGATGGAGCCTCGGGGGCGGCAGTCCTAAAGGATCCGGTAATCTGTAATAAAAAGGTAATCGTAAAATATAATAATTGTGAATAAACCAATAAAGAAACATTTGGTTAATTGATAATTAAAAAATCATTGTAATTACAAATAAATATTCCAGTAGGAAATAAAATAATGAATATTTTTTAGTACAAACCTCGATCCAAGATCGCCTCTGGGTCCGACCGCTTGGAACGGGCTTGTTTCGGTAAGCCTGAACATCCCTCCGCCGCCGATAATAGGATGATTGTGCTGTTGCGGACTGTGAGGCCCAAAATGAAAGCCCGCCGGTGGAAATTTGAAGGCAGTCGCGTGGCCGAACCGGAACTGCGATTGGCTCGGATCGAAACGGAAGTTGAGGGTGGGTGGTGGACCGAGAGGACCGAGGGCTCCGAGAGGCACCGGTGAGGGTTGCTGGTGAGTCGGCACTGGTGATGTACTCGGCGATGGTGGTGACGTACCACCCAACGATATATCCGAGTCTTCGGAATCACTCGCACCAGGTCCTGGACTCAACGCTCGACGAGGCACTCCATTGCCGGGTCCGGACTGTTGTTGCATTCTGAAACACATACAAAATTACAATTACAACAATTGTCATTCAAAATAATTATAAGACTAACAAACAATAGTTGAAACGTCATAGCGTTAAAGATTCGCTGTGTCATTGTGCAATTTTTATCCGTGTTGAAACACTTGAGTGTTGGTGTTGACGCTTTTTACAGTATTAAATTAACACCGACGGTTTCGTTAAATTTATTTTCGGGTAAATTTCATTCATCAACACCGATGTGAACATTTTTGTTAATTCTACGATAACCAGTGTTGGCTTAACAAGTACTCGTGTCAGCACAGGCACTGCTTGATATCAATCACATGGTGTATGTAGTGGGAAACCAACGAGCTATGAACAGTGCTCGTAGTTACGATCATCTTTCACAGCTCTATATTTAATGATGCACTGGGTCCGGTGTATCATTTAATATCGTGGATCCTAGTTTTCACGTTAAACGCGCTCTTGTCCCATTATTATTATTACATACGGAACTCACGTATATGTACATTTCTAAATGTTAAGAAGATAAAGTATGTTCGGTAAATTTACGAGCAAGAAATGTCCATTCCTTTCTAGTCATTCGTTTCGCATTATAAATCTATATATTTAACCAAAATGTTTTGAATAAATAAAAATCTTTTTAAACTTATTCCAAAATTTAATAAAACGATTTTCTCCAAGAAAATTTACACAATTAACACCGATATGGTGTTGATTATATGATTGCCAGCAATGTTGGATCAGCGTCACCGTATTTTTAATTATTTCTTGTAACCTGCTCGTGATCATTGCAATTAGTTTGGATTATAATAGATAACGTCCTGGAATTGATTTTGTCACAACATTTTTAACAGCAATGATATGTTTACAAAACAAAATTCTGCCTCTAGTCGTTTATTATATTTCCATATATATTAGGGTTTCGTATGGCTCAGATCTGGTACCCGCTTACCCCAAGCATACCTCGTCCAGGATTTTATATCATTGACCCCCCTATCTCTATGATTAACCTCTGCCACTTTGCCTATTATTGACCATCGATGAACTTGGGGGAGAGGGCCAATAATAGGGGGACCGCTTGCCTCACGATTCTATAAACAACCTAGCACCACTCGCCGCTAAATTCAAAATGTAAAATACGACACTCGGAATGAAATTATTATACATTTTTGACACATGACATAAAAAGTCCTATATATTTAGAACACCTTGACATACAATGCCCTATATACCTATATCGATTCTTGACAACGCGGTGTCGAGATCTTTTTATAACATATCAAGATATATAAGTTCGACTGAATGCAGGAGAAAGAAATCGCAGGGACAGGACTGCACAAAGAAAGGGAAATAATCTTTAAATCGTTTGATCGTTTATACGAAATCCTCTTTCTCTACTATGTATACATTCCAGCAGAGAAAACAATCAGAAATAAGTACAGCTACTTTGTTACAAAGAATACATCTTACGAAGCAGAGCGAATGGTATAAATTTGCGAATTCCACAGTTTATGGAATCACCGGCGCCCCAGTCCGAGACCCGGATTGCTCGGGCGACCGCTTCCTTTCTAGAAAATTGTTCCAAGCAAACGGCTTTGTCTCAGGTTATATTTCTGTTTGAGAAATGTAGTTACAGAAGTAACCAAACTAATTTTAGAAAATTGTTATGGATTTAATTCACCGATATAATCTTCACTTTATATTAGATTGACAACAATATTACAGTGAAAGGTACAAGTTACATACTAATTAACCTCTGAAAAATATTCTCAGATAATTCTGGCAATGTCCGGATTCGCTTATGAGATTCCTAGGATTTTGGGAGGAAACAGGTTCACATTCGTACTTTGTACGACGTGTGAAAGGAGGACACGAACAAAATGCTTGATTGAAAGTACTCATTTTTTTTATTGGTTAGGTAAACGTTGATCGTTGGGACCATTGTGCTTATTGTCGTAACCGCGTAACAGTTGGTTTCCCCAGGATTTGTATTCAAACTTGCGGTTAGGACGGTGATATACATAGAACCAACGCGATTGGTTAGGATATTAACCAAGAAATGGTATTCAGATTGGTCGCCAGGAACTAACCACGAGAAATTGGTGCCCACGATTAATGACAGTTGCTAGTATAACTCAAGCATATTGCGAATATGGTAGAACTGAATATTACCAATTTAATTGGTTGGCGTTCCTAACTACCGTGGTCGTCGTCGGCGTTATACCACGGCCGCCACTCGCGAACGCGCAGACGCCAGTAATAAGCGAACCGTCATAATATTATTCATGTGTACGTTCCTCGGTTTCACACAATTTACATATCACGTAATTTCCTTTCAATCACGTTTTAAATAGGACAGACATTAAATATTATAACAAAGAAATACAAAGAAAATTGTTGCGATTATTGCTTCACATAGACGAAGAGAAGTGGTATTTGGCTGTCGTCAAATTTTTGACAGCTTGGGGTTACGCAGGCATCATTTTTCTATTTGAAGTTATGTTTTATCACCTTTGTATACAATTAAATTTGTATTTACGATTTATTATGGATTAATTCTGTGAATTGTGACATTGTGAGTTTCATTCTATCGAACTCGCACCTCTGAACTCTCTACATGGCTCACATAACCTACGATTCACCTGTTGCCGGTTGATTGTATATAAACCGAGTGGATTGTTAGTATCAAACACAACAATTGGTTACAGCAACCGTCTAATATCAATTAATTTGTATTAGACGATACGCTTTTGATCAATAAATTTGTTCGTCCAATCAAACAAGTACAATGGTTACAACGACAATGCGAATGGTTGATTTGACAATACTATCCGTGGTTAGCCACACTGATGATTTGGTTCTTCATACTAACATCAATCTAACCAAGTGCCATTGATAGTTCATCTAACCACAAAATTATTTGTAACATAAGTTATCAAGCTAATCGGTCTAAGCAACTATTTTATTCGGTATCCTAGTGAAGTATTTTTTTTCGTGTATGCGAAGAGGTTATAAATTATTACTATGCGTTAATATGATTACGATTTACGTTATTTGAAAACAAATTTTCAACTGTTCGATAAAAATTCGATTTATACGTTCGCATCGTATCGAAACTTTGTTGAATTTTGCGCGTGCGCATAATGTTAATGTATATTTTGAGTACATTTAGTGTATAATGCAGTTTATACGTATGCAGAATTGTTCAATTGTTAATTAAGATATAATGAACGATTACTTTAGAATCATAAATGTACCCTTTGATGCATACCTTTCAATTTTCATTGTTCAAACTCCAGGCAAATTAAATTTCTCATTTGTTAGGACTAAACGATATGAGATCAGGACCGGTCCCGGCTGTGATTCACCAATTCTGATCAGGTGAGACGCAGCGATATCAAACCCGGTCCAGAGCCACCTTAAATCACGCAAACCTTATCAGGCGTGACTGAACGATGTTATATCTGGTCCAGATCGGTGTCAAATCTGGCGAGACTGATCAAACAGAATGTGTCGATATCAGAAGATCTGACCCAAGTCCGAATGAAATCTGGTGAATCAGATCAGGTATATCTTACGGATACCTGCAATGACCCTGATCTTGGATCTGGCAACCTGAATAAATCTCTGCTCAGAGTCGCAGTCTGAACCATAAAGAGTGAGAGAGGGGGGGGGGGGAGAGAGAGAGAGAGCGATAGAAAGCGAGAGCTCGCGCTGCTGCTGTTGGATCGATTGCGGAGTAGCCCGAGCGTCGAGACGCCGAGCGCGGAGAGTACATGTCTCGCTCTCTGCTTATTCTCCTTCCGTTCTCTGTGTGTACTACATTCTCGTCTGTTTTCGTTGCTAATCGCTCGTCGTGGTTATATTCTCTCGAATGGGATGGCCCGTCGTTAACCCGTCGCAACTTTTCTTCCTTCCATCGCTACTACCGGATACATTTCTTTCTTTTTTGCTTCGTTTTCACTCACCAACGGCTGCAACTTTTCTCCTTTGCTCTCTACACTCGTCCTAAAAGTTATTATTTTCGTACTGTACCTCGAGACTCATTCTATTTTCATTTTAACACTTCGACTCGATCGAATATACAAGCTCGTACGAGCACGCGACCCATTTCGTTAACAAAAAGCGCGTTACATAAACCTTTTTATTATAGTTACTATAACTTATTAAACATATTAACACTCATCATTTTTAAATAACGTATTTTTATAAATAAGTTTAACTCAATTTTGCTTTGAAACTTTGTTTTATTGGAAAAATGTTTTTTTTTTTTTAATTTTCATGGCATTATACTCGGAATAATCAAAAATGTCGTGAAAAGTGGTTTAGAAAAAAATGACTAGATACGCGCATGTGTGTGTATGTGTGTGTGTGCGTGTTGTCTCGGAAAATTCCAACTAACGGACCAACTTGACTATATCTTGACAGCTGTACTTAGTTTTGGCACACAAGCAGGGCATCACAACTCCTTTTTTGATCAAACTTTCTAAAGAATTACTAAAAATTTCTGATTTTATTAAATCATAATTTTTATGAAATTTTATGAAATCATTTGCAGATATCTAATAGGGTTAAGGGATGTTTGGTATAAATTTTCGCTAAAATCGATAAAAGGGCTCAACTTTTACATTGGATTGAATTTTTTTTTATTTGCAAGACAAGAAGGCATGTTGATTGAAAATCAGTCGATCGACCCAACTTAAATTTGGTACACGAGTAAAACATTTAATCTTTTGTAATTTTTAATAATATATATCGAAAAGATCAGATTTTATGAAATTTTGAATATGACTTTTAAATTTGAATTTGTATTCATAATCGTTGTTGTCGAATTTTTAATTTCTTGGCCACTGAAATTTCGTTAATTTAAAATTTTTTAATTTTTAACAACAATGCAAACTACAACCTTGTACTTCCTCATAATTTTCCATTTTTGACATAACTTTCTCTATGAAGAAACAAAAATTGATCAACATAATTCCTAATGTGCTTTATGAAAAATAAATAATAATGAAGAAGCAATGTGCAAAGTTCCAATATACATCCTTGTTTATAATTATTATTATAAACAAGGATGCTGGTACGGAGGGAATAGGAAACGAGCGGCGGAAGAAGGGCAACGTGACGCCTGTAATTGTCCGACGTCGCGAAAATTGCTTTTGTCTCGTAGAAATTCTTAGGACGATACTCGCAAACGAGTTTCTCGCGCCAGGCTGTAGTCGTGAGGCTTTGCAGCGCGCGTCTCCATTGTGCGTGCATGAACGAGGATTCGAGAGTTGATTATTGTGCGGAGAGTGGCCCGGTCAAAAAGAGAACGAGAGAACGGCGATATAATTCAATTCCTCGCGTCCAGTGTGTGGGGTTTAATTGCTTTATATAAAAGTACCCAAAATGATTCGGCTTATTATAATTACGAGGATAGAGAAAGAGGGATACAGAGAGGAAGAGAGAAGAGGGTAAAAGCGAAATAATTGCATTTTTATATATTATCATTATATTAGCAACGCGATCCGAGGTCTCGGAAATTTGCGCAAAGTCCGTGACGAATCGCAAACGTCTCTTCCCCGAAATAAATGCTAGTTGATGACGTTCTCGAGGTATACAACATCCTGGTTTCGCGTTTACCGCTGCTGCTGTTGCTGGTAACACTCTCCTGTACAGGTGCCGCGCACGCTGCCAGCGAGTGCTTTAATTAAAAGCACGGTGAGCGAGAGGAAAGAATTGCAAGAGGATCTGCAGGAGAAACGAGAGAAAGGAAGAAAACGAAACAAAAAGAGAGAGAGAGAGAGAAATCATCAGCCGCGTGAAAGTATCAGGTGCACGGGAGTACCGCAAACGCTCGCACTCTCACAGTAGACGAGGAAATGTGCATACAACGTACATCCAGTAGAAGCTCCTTCGCCCATCCGGACGCCGAACGATCCGAGTATTTACACGGGATGACGGGACGCTTTTAGAGAAATACTTCCCGAAGCATCGTCGAGATCCTCTTCGGAACTCCACCGACTCGCCAATTACTGCACAATGAAACGCGAGTCTGCCACAGAAGCACATCTCTCGTAATATTCGTTCACCACGGGTTAACAGGACGATGAAAGATCCACAGCCTCACTGCATAAATCTCTCTTTTAATTCCTTTCCGGACGTGGTGAATACAGTGGTAAGAAATAAATATAAAAGTTAATTTTCATATTTTTCAACGAGGTTCACATTTAATTTATTCTTTCAATAACGTTCGATAAGAATTTTATAGCTTTTCTATTCATCATAATGTAATACATGTAAATTCAATTTTTGTTTTACATCAATTATTTAAATGTCAAGTATAACGAAGCAACCTGTATACCCCCAACGATATTTCGTGAAAAATTGAGTAAAGTCGTTGCAATACCGAAATATTCGATTGTTCCGCATTGTCTATCAAAGCCACCGAGCATTATTCACTCTAATTTCATTACTCAGACCGTACAAATGTATTTATATCATACCGGTAAAATACCTTATAGTGTAACTCATGGCAAACCGTCCGCCAGTCGTATTATCCTCTGAGCAAAATCCATGCTCAAACGTTCTGTTTTATATTGAGTCTTATGGTTTGTTATGTTTGACTGACTGTGAACTTGTTTTTATTATTTCTTCGTATGATGATAGATTATTATCAGCACTCGAAGTATTCCTATTAAATAAAAACAATTACCTGTAAGTCCAATACTTTTTAAATAATTTTTAATATACGACTTTGAATATCCTAACACGTGAAATACACGTATAAAATTCATTTTATAGAATTCACGAAATATTTTCTTTCTATTGTATCTATTGCTTTTGGAGATAGATTAATATCCTTCACGTGTCCATTTTCTACTACTCTATCCCATGATATTATAATATTTAACAATTAAAAAGGAATAATACCAAGATTTATTTTTATTTAGGTAAAAAAAATTGCAAGCTTCATTGACTTTTTTTTAAATAAAAAGAAGTGGTTGGTACGAAAGAGATATCTCTCGGATTATTAGAGCTCGTGCCCCTCATTTCATATTTTAGGGAGAAAGGGGGACAGCCCCATAGTACGGGGATATCATTTTAACAGAATCTGGCCCGCTTGCGTATAACGTGACACCGTGGGCCTTACAGAGATTTCGTGCACGCGGGTTTTTCATGCCAACCATCATCAGCAGAGAAGAACGCGTATACGTATTCGATCCCTGTGCTATGGCTAAATACCCTCATGTTCACAATGGACCGAGTCCTACTGCCTACTATATAGGATATACATATCGTTCAAAAAATCCGAGAGCCACGGTACGGACGAGACGACGACGTCGTCGGATCCCCGGTGAACGACAAAAGGTAACCGGACACGGGCGCGCGAGCGAACGACCCGAACCCGAGCACGAGAATCTCTCTTTCGCAGTGCGCCAGCATGTGAACGCGATTCGAGAGATCCGAGTAACCCGGTTGCACCCTGCAGCCCCACCGAGAACGATTATTTCAACTCTCTCTTTACCCTCAGGGCTAGTTGACATAGCCTGCGACATCACTGCCAGGGTAATATATCGCAGCTCTTTGGATTAATTCAACATTCATCTCTTCCTCTTCTTCTTGTGATTCTGATTAGTTTTTTTTTCGTTTCTATTCTTTTGCAGAGCTGGATCGGTCTACACGAAGCCTTTTCACGATCTGGCGATGATTTTAATAGCCGCTAATATAGAGACGTTAAAACGATATGGGACCTTTTCTGCGTAGTGTACATCTGAGGTTTCACTGGGCGGGGATATCTGACGATGCTCAGTATTCTTTTTTCCTCAGACTTTAGAATTGACGAAGCAACATCGAACCTTGAAAAAGAACGAATAAAACACTTCAGATTCATTATTTTTATCAACGTTGCATAATGTCACGCATTCGTGTAAAATAATAAATTTCCTGAGCCTACCGAAGGATTAATTAGAAGCTACAATACAAATTTTGAATAATCTTTCAACGTTCGCGTACGATATGGCATTTTTTTCTACTCTTTTGATATATTCTCTGTGTTTTTGCACGACTACACCGTGAAATGATGAAATAAGGGGTAGGATGCATTAGCGGATAGCGTGTCCTGAAACAAAGAGGCAGGCAGCCATCGAAAGATAGCAAGAGTATGGTGCACTTTGCGATGCGCCCCGTGAGTGCATCCTGAGCAAACGATACAGGCGATACAGGCAGAAAGAGTGAGAGATGAGCTCACGGGAGTATAAGTGCATTTAACATTTAACAGGATAGAAAGAAGAAGAACGAGGTATTTCTGTGTATAACTTGGCTTGTCTCGATTCGCTTCGTCGACGGAGAGACAGGTAGTCCATGATTTGCAATATTTTATCCGGTGCGAGGATCGAAAAGGTTTTTCGAAGACAGCTCAACGGCAACCACCACCAACACGGTACAATATGGCGTCTGTGCGCTCGAAACCCGAAGGGGCTCCGAGTAAACGGGATACGCCAGCCAGTGTACTCTTTCTTCCTCTTTTTTTTTCTTCTTGACTTCCTTCTCTCGTATTCTTTTCCTCTCGCTCTTGCAGGGCGAATCTTCTCGATTCTCGAGTTTATGCAAGGGGTTCCCCCTCTCGCACGAGGACACCAGAATACGAAAAGGAAACCAAGCGTACGTCTAGACTCGACTTTTGAAAGCAAATGTTTGCCCTAGTCCGAGCCCTAACTCTGTTATACCTCGAGCGACGTAAAGAATATCAGTTGACGCGTCACTTGTTTTTCGGATCTGTGAATTTCGATATGTTTGAAGATTTTTTTTTTTTAAACTTGCTTCCTATCCTTGGGGTTACGAGAAAACCGATACACCCTTCTCCCCCATTAAGCTTCACTGTTAAAATACTCCGTGAAATTGTATGGCTCCAGCGCTTGAGAGAATCGAAGCTGCACTTGTTTGCAGGCAAATACACTTCAAAATATAATTAAAGTAAACATATAGATAAAAATATACTTTTTACTAACTGCGGCCTGCTTTTTGATTTACTTTTTTTTTTTCTAAAGTTCGTAGATCAAACGTTAATGCGATTCTCGCACCAACACGTTAGCTCGACGTTAGAACTGCATAACGACTAACGTTTAACTCGCAGTTTTCCTACTCGTTACAACGTCAATATTGTAACTCCGAGAGCTTGGAATCAATTGAATGTACGGAAACTTCTGGGTTCAGTGCCATATATTGTTTCTCAGACATTTGTGATAACCTACCATACAATAATAATTTTTCAGCTCTTGTAGATTCGATTGATTTGAGGTTATGGCTACTGTCACAATGTTTTCAACGGTTTCGTGTCAATATTTTTACTGTTGTTGAAAATATACTTTGATTGTAACTCACTGAAGCAATATTCTCACGTAGATAATTATTAAATACGCTAAAATACGCTGCAAAAAAATATGACACGTCTGTGAGAAGATCGTACGGTTTTATCTGACTGCACCAGGATTGGCGGGTACCGAGTCACCGCTGGGCAATTAACATGGCCTACAGCTCTAAGTAGAAACGTTTGTTTAGGACTTGTTACATTCATAGGTCAGCATCGGCCCGTTGTTACATTTCCGTGAATGGTTACCCACAGCCTGATCGCGACCACCGATTCTAGGGTCAGCAAGACCATACCTGGACACAGACTCTTCTGTGAGGAAGTCCACCGATCAATTTTGACTTCCTCAATAAAGAATCTTTGTATACAAACGAAAATTATGAGGAAGCAGCATATAAAGTTCAACGTTGCATCCATTTGAAAAAAAATAGTTGTAAAAACTGAAATAAAATTAAAAAATTTTATTGATAAAGAAATTTTTTAATTGCTCTAAAATTTTATTGATTCAATATATTTTAATGTAACTTTTAGCAAATGAAACAAACGTCCCGCGTAACTAGTGTAACACATGTTTAATCGATTGCTCAAGTAATTTGCGAGTTACAGGACCGCAGGCCTCGGAAAACGTAAATATATAAATTCAATTTGTTATAAAATTCGAACACCGGTGTCAATTTTCATCAAATTTTATACCAAATATCCCTAAACGGTATTGTCCAAGTGTGTAAGGTTTTAGCTTGTTTCGTCTAATGTTTTTTTAAGTGAAAACGGCTTAAACTGGATAACTTAAATATGCTGTAAAATTGAAATTCTTTCACCGATATTCACCAAACTGAATCTCTAGCGCAGTTAAATTATAGTTCGTTACTGTAGAAAGTTTGAGTTCAAATGGTGATATTGCACGTGAGTTGAAAACGTCAATTTTTCGAAAATATCAGAATCCTATAAAACCCGAACCTCATTTACGATTTTGATTAAATTTAATACCAATCATCCCTAAACGTTACTTTATTTATGATCACCGATTTACCGCGCTTACTGAAAATTTGCAAAAGTTGTCGCGTGCGCAGACGTTTTTTTTTTAAAATACAAAACGCCATAAAATTTAAATGATTGCATACATTTTTTCGAAAATGACAGTAATTAAAGATGGGTTATGACTTCATTCGTGTACCAAATTTTAGCCCGATTGCCCTAACGATTCTTGAGTTATAGACGATTGAACTTGATGAAAGCCCTGTAGGCTTCCTCTCTCTCTCTCACGCACACACACACACACGCGTCAGGTCATTTCTTTAAAACCCTTTTCTTCGACGTTTCAAATATATCTCATATAAAAATCTCAACAAAAAAAAATGTGATAAAAAAAAAGTTTTCTCTGATAAAGTAAAATAACAAAATGTCATAAGGGCTGTAAAGTTTCGACAAAACATGTATCATCTTCCTGTAAAGGACTGAAACTCATCTACTAAAAGTCTACAATGTATAAAAACAACACTAGGGGTTCGCACCCATTGTCAAGTATACGTTATAGTGAAATGCAATACTTTGTACAACATTAATTCAAATCAATTTCTTCCAGAGTTATAGATCAGAAAGTCTTTTGTCAGAGACCAATTACTAATTATTAGTAAACCGAGAAATGTCTTTTTGTTTGACACACTTTCTTGATGTCAGAGCTCTTTTGAAAATATCTCTGGCAGTAAGCAGTGCTCGTAGTTCTGGAGAGTATTAGTTGACAAGGGGTAAATATTTTTCCAACGAGCGAACCCAGAACATGCTGTCCAGTTCAAGTGTTTGCCCAGATTCACATTGAATCTACGACTAGTTCAAGACAGACTCCATCAACATCATCAACGGTCAAGGGTGATTGCACCCATGTTTTAGGTTTCAGTTATTTCGGTACGAATGTATGTAGAGTCCCTTTTCTTATGCTTCAAGGGGCTTTCTTCGTGGGAATAAAGGTTGAGCGATGAGAAATAAATCCTTGCCTGGAAGGACGATGCCTCTTCGGTCATGTCTTTCCCGGATAATCCTGTCGGAGTCTCGCGAAGCTCGTTCGACCTCTAGTTTTAACAGACCCGGAAAATTGGTATACGCCAGAGACGAAAGTTCCTTCGTCAATGGTATCCGTTTTGCCTGAGGAATATGAGGGAACGATGCTGGACCAAACGAACCGGTATAAATGAGAGGATAATTACTAATTAGCGATCCTTCGTCTACACGGATGATCGAACCAACTCATATTTTTGTGTGCTTGATGTAAAAAATAAAGTTTAAAGAAAACGTACGTGTTTATGTTCGTGAACGCGCCTCATTCGTCTAATATAGAGACTGCGAAATAACGAGCAGGCGGTTAAAACGAAAAATGGTTGGGCCATTAAGTCGACCCTAGCATTTGGCAGACGCGCGTTACCGGAAGTGCAACTGTTTCTTTGCTTTTGGGGAAATTATAGAGAAAATGAAACGTTTTGAAGATAGCGATCAGAAGTGTTCGCCCGAATACTTATCATTATGTATAGTGATGAAGCTTTTAGGTTCGTTTGAACTTGCCGAATTTTAAGGCAGTTTACGAGTTTTCATCTCACCAGGCCCTTTTATTATTTAACGAGAATGTGAATATCGCGGGTTAAATAATTAATGCGTAATCAGACTGACGTGTGTGCCTAAAGGGAGGCGCTAAGGGATCTCTCGAGAAAGCTGCCACAAAAGCTCCTCGTACAGGGAGCGTTAAGAGTTTACTGGCAAATATACACTCGAAGGGCCAGACTTCTCGACACGACTGCTGTGGAACGATGGCTCCTTGTATTACAACACTATACTCACTCTGCTACACCCTAGGCCTTGTGTATAGTAACGGGGATCTAATCGTTTTTTTTTTTTACCAAAGGGACGAAAAGAGAAGAAGGCGAAGAAGCAATACATCATGATGTAACTATATTTCTTTGTAAGTAAGACGACATTTTCAAAAGTTAAAAGGCAAATAATTTCTCGTTTCAGTGACGATTATTTGTTTATTTATTATCAGTAGAAATAGAATTGTAATATCAAAATGTCTAGCGAGACACAAAATTGAATTTTCCAGACTCGTTCGAAGTGGCAATGAATATAAATTCAGAAGGAATAAACTCCAGAGAGAAGAGAGATAGAGCCAAGTGGCCGTCCGCTGGTGGCATTGAGCGACGGCACGCGCCGCAGAGCTCGCTTCGTTCATTCTCGAGAGTCCCGAGAGTTCGAGGGTCCTCGAATCGATTCGAGTTCCCCCGTGGCAGAGCGCACTTCGGGACAAATTAAGTTTCCCTCCTTAAATATGCCATCTCAAACTGCACGGCGCTTTCTCGTTCAGTGCCAGGCCGCCGCTCGTCTATGAATTATCGGCCAAGAGCGTAGAGCATCCAAGAAGAAATTAAAAAACAAGAAAAAGGTAAAGATAGATATTGTAATTCTGAAGGCACTTCGGTACAAGGAAGACGCCTCCGAAGAACAGTTTCGAGATCGCTCGGGTAATCAGATATTGTATCCTTTTCAGATGAATCGAGACACACGTGCGGACCTTGCGTAACGATGCAAACGTATGGAAAAGAATAAAGCAAAAATAATTTTTAAAAAAAAGGACGAAACATTGAAAGAGCTATTACGCTCGAAGAAGTAAACCTCGGTGCCCGAATCCTTGTCAATGTACAGCACAAGTATACGGTCAATTAGGCATCAGGCTGGAGAAAAAAATTTGCCCTCCAAATTCTGGGCGACAGCGCGTGAAACCCCGAGCTCGTGTTTGCCCCGCTGAGACTGAGATGCCTTACGATATATATCTATATAGTAAATGTCTATACCTATACTCGCTGCAGATATATAGATAAAGGATGGTTAAGGAGGAAGAGATCACCGTTGAACGTCCATTCAGGTAACTCTGTATTCTTTTTCAAAGAGATCTTCTTCAAGTCCACCCCCTCGGTCTCTCTCGGTCCTCATCTTCCTCTCGTTTTGCTGCGATACATCTTTCCTGAACGTGGTGAGAGAGGGAATGGATAAAAAAAAAAGATTGCGATATAAGATTTCACGTGTGTGGATACTGTGGCTGAAAGAAGAAGAAGAAGAAGAAGCGCGTGAGGGGTGGGGAAAGGGGACACTGAGGATCACATTGGCCGCGGCCTTAAGCCGTTGCAAATTACCCGGTAAGCCTTTTAGTCGGCGTGTCTGTTTTGCTGGCTTTATGGCCACAGCCCCATAGCCTCGTTACACTGCCAACGGCTGTGCCACCCTCAAGTATCGTATATAGCGTTGTACGTTTATGGGCTGCTCCACGAGTTATGGTATTATTTTCGTCGGTCCCCGCAACATCGATACTATAGTATTCTATAAAAACCCCATAGCCACGCATCGGGACTTGCAATACTGAAAGGGTTTAATCTCTTGCTTTATACCAAAGGCAATGATTCCTATAGGCAGACTTAAAATAGAATAATAGTTTGTAATTTGTCTTTCAAAATTTTAGTAACGATTTATTTATTCTGTTGCTGGTTTTATAATTATAAAATTATTATGATTTTTTCAAACATCCAGAGCATTCGGAGTGCAGGTTGTGTAACCAATCAAACGGTCTGCTCGCATCAAAAGATACAAGACGGGACTCTCCCTCGGGGCTTTGGTGGCAAAGGGCAGGAAAGCATGCGATCATTGGATGCAGAAAGATATCGAGGGTAGCTCTGCATCAGAGGAGAACGAGAAGCGAGTAAAAAATTTAAATTTAACGCAATTTCGAACGATTACCGCGCTTCCCTCCGCTGCGAAAACGTGGTCCCTGTGTGTCACTCCGCATCGTCACCAATACTGCGATACACTATCATATCGTCATCCCCTTTTCTGATAACCCCCGCGCATCCTGGCCCAGCTTGATTGGCTTACATTGTCGATGCTTAACTGTTTCATGCACCAGTGACCGAGACACCCGAGGGATGGATATCATTGCTCACGATAGGGGTAACATTTCATGGCCCGAAGGGACATTTCCTTCCACGACATCGCATCCACCAGCCTCAAGAGATTTTCGATTCTCTGCCTGCATTTGCCTTTTTAAACCTTTAAACTTAAAACTTTTGTTTCATTCCGCATGCTTCGAACAACTGAAAGAAGGACAGATGGTTAAAAAATGCAAAGGACGTTAAAAAATCGCTTTTTTCACTAAAAATACGACTGATGATGTAAAAACGGGTTTAAATTTCGATACAATTGTACCACTGATTTTTTTTTTAGGTAAATCCGTGCAGAAATTCTAATTGGGATCTATCTAGATTTTCGACCATCGAAATCTCTGATCACTGATAGGGATTCCACAAGATGTCGGATCGAATTCTGAGATCGAAAAGAAACGGTTGTAATCCGTATATTCCAGAAGATATTCTGAACTCGAAACATGATTGTATCCATGTTTAATCCTACGGGATGCTGAAAGGATCACATAGGATCCTTGAAGGCTCCTAAAGGATCGTTATGACGCGATCATGTTCATTTTATTGCCGTTCTAACAAATGCATTCGCACGAGAAATGTGGGACCAAATATATTTAATATTTATGTTTGACCGTAACGAAAGTAAGTGTGAAATACAAAAATCTAGGGAAAAAAATGTAACAAAGAAAAGAGTCAACGATAAGAAATAAGATAGATGCTTTTTTGCAAGTTAATTTACGTAAATGATGATATTTATTGCTTGGGAGGAGAAGGTCGACATCCATTACAGTTTTTGTAGTTAGATATCAAACTCCCGACACACTTTAACACTTCGTGGTCATTAATTGTGTGTTACGGATTACGTGTGATAAACTTGTGAAAGCAGTTGAAATTATATATGAAAAACTGGATACATGTTTATTTATATTATAATTGTCAATGATAAATTATTTTATATTCATCGTTTAGTGTAACGCAAGATAGGATCCGGTATCCAACTGGAATCTTCAAAAGTTACTTCTTACGGGGAATCCCCAACAGATCTCGATTGAAATTTCACCGAAAAGTCAAATTTACGATTCCGTGAGGATTCCCTTTTGGGGTATTCCTAACAAATCCCAATCGGGATTTGACTGGATGCTGGGACTCCCAGGCAGATTTGAACATGGGAGAATATTGAACTCGATAATTTCATTGTAACGCTCATTGCAGTTTCATTAAAAGTTATTTTCTGGCATCAGTGGCGTTTGGCGTATGGTTTCGATGGTCACTCTAGTTAAGCAGCATTTCATGCTCCCATTACTCGAATTGATAACCGCTTAGCCGTGCACTAGCTGGCGCATCGAATCGTAGAGAGGGAGATTAATTTCCCGTAATCCGGTGATTCCCTGTGAAATATTCCGCAGTTTCCCCGTATCCCTGTGCGAATTTAATACAAAAGGGATGCACGTAGTCTGCGGACGCAGTTAGGGAGAAGAGGGGGTTCATAAAAAGTAAAGAAACCCTCACGGTACTAAGCAACAATATTTAAAAAAAATTATTTCGTGACTAAACATTTAATTCATTGTTCCGAAAGGAATGACGACCCTCCGACTGTCTTTATATTCCTTTTATTTATCCGTCTTTTTGTCAAGAAAACAATTGCTCATCTGTTACGCTCCATTTCGTCGACTAGTTTAAATAGCATAATAATATAATTCTCATTGATGCTCGTATCAAGTTCTCGCGTATTATATGCGAGCAACGCGCCGTCGATCTCGCAACGCTTATAGGTATTACTACCATAGTATAGCGTGAAGGATCACGGATGAGATACCATCTCATTCAAGGATCAGGATCGCCGAGCGATCGTCTCCTCGCCGTGGTAGTCAGGGGCAAAGGGGAGGGGGCTGCTCATTCGCTTGCTGTAGCTCGCTTCGAGTATTGCGTTACATCACTGGGGCTACGGTTATCCCTTAATATACCGGGTGTCCTCCTCTTTTAATGAGACCACAAACGAGCGTCGTATTACGTAAAAGAAGGAAGGCTCAGGAACGGGCAGGATCATCAGCAACACCGAGTCCACTGAGATCGGACAGGAAAGAGGAGAAAAAAAAGGGATCGAGGGATCGAGACCGGATGCCGAGAGTCGAACCACCGGAAAAATGATATCCAAAAGAAAGGGTCAATTCTTGCCCAATATTAAATACTCGTCATACAATAAGGAAAGGTCTACGGCCAAGTATACGAAATACTTACAACATTTATTGATTGCAATTTAAATAACTTAATTTTTTATTTATTTATTTAAAAGGTTTTTTAAAATATATTTTCGTCGTGTTTGAGAGAAAAAAATGACTGGCAGGTATCGAATATCCTGAAGCGTGCTATGGGGAGAGTGGTATGCGCGGCAATAATTCAATGGGATTGACGAGACGCGATCGTGAAAGAAGAGTGAAGTCGCCGCGGTATATCTCGCGCGCAAATGCCTCTGTTCCAAGATTTATAACGTCTGATTAAGCAATTAAGAGGGAGCAATCGGATCACGAGAGGATCACGGTTTAGCTCACTGGCAGCTTTTCTGCAGTAGTAGACGCAGTACAAGACACATCAACTTGTGGCTCAGAAGCCTCTTTATATCAATCCAACAAAGCGGGTATCATAAAAAAAAAAAATTTTTTTGAAGCACTCGCAAATATATTGCAAATATGAAATAAACGATATAGCATGATATCCAGAAGTCGCGGAAGCGAGCAATGAACCCATTCGATTAGTTAATTTACGCGTTCACCCCCCGAGGCGCCGGTGACTGATTTCATTTTATTAATTTTGTTTTTATTCTCATCCCTCTCTAATTTCTTTTTTTTTCCTCGTCTCTTTGCTAGGCTGTACCAACGATAACTCGATCCATCGTCGTGACTCGTCGTCAGACTAAAGAAATTAAGGAGCAACCCTCGAAAATTCTTTTCCGTTCGAACGACTCCCTTCTTCTTCTTCTTTACTCTCATCTTCTTCTTTACTCTCATCTCCTATATTTATTCCTTCTTCACGTCTTTAAATCTCGCTACTGTACGAGATAACGAGAGTTGATCTACGGGCGTTTTATATCGAGGGTGAAGGTTCTTCGTTTTGTGCCGCCTTAAACTTGGCTGAGGGGTGTCAAGAGTCAGGGAAAAAGTTTGACCAACAATATAGCAGCAGGAGTCTATAGTCGAGGAATCGCCGGACAATGCAAGAAAAATTAAACGATTCCCCGAGAGGCGAGAGGAAGAAGCGAATCAATTTCTAAACTCACGTCCACTCTCGATCTCCTTCTCACTTCGTATGTGCGAACCAAGTGTGTGCACAAGAGCACTTCTTTCTATGCGCGGGCGCCGTGTAAACCAATTTCAGGCAATTTCGCATCAAGAATAGCCTCTCTCGAGTTATGTATTGACCTCCCCGACGACGGAGAGGACCTTTCTTCACCTCGGCACGATCTCGCACAAGAATACAACACATTGCAGACGTGATTCTTGAAGACACTTTTTCAAATTACAAATGTCTGGAGAAACTCTTGAAAATTTCACGATAAATAGGATTTTGTCATTATTTTTAGACGCAAAATGTGCAAATGTGTCTTAACTTGTTCACAAAACCGTATTCATATTAATACAATGTTCAGTTTTAATAAACGTTTAAGAATTATTTCAATCAACTGACAAATGCATTAACTGATCAATCACACGTTTTTTTTTCTGAAAATAGCAATTTCTCACACAAAAAATCTTCTTTTTTTGTCTGACTCGGCCACGTTGACCCATTCATGATACAAATACGCGATATTTTATCGGTGTAAAAATAGTGAAAGGGGAGAGAAAGTATGTGGCAGTAGCGAGACGTAGGTGTAAGGAGTAATTCTCTAAGCGTCGATACACGCATACACTGCCACAAGAGCGGTAGGATCATGAGAGGGTTAAAATAGTAATGAGAGAAATAATAAAATTTAAAAAACAAATGGAAATGTAAATTTAATCGTATCGCCTGTGTCTCAGTGGAAGAAGCTGAACCAAAAAGGAGAAAATAAATGGCAATATTATTGTACAAATAGAAAAGAGAAGCAGAAGCGCCGTTTCCCACGAGATTTCGCGTGCTCGATTTTTATCACAATGTATATATTTTCACAGCGAGTCATAGATAGAAAACAAGCAAGTGTATATCCAGCGCTCGGTGTCCGAATGGAAGTGAAATTAGCGATTCCCCGTTGGATCCTCTCGGGAAAACCTGGAGCCCCTGGTTGCCCGCTTCTACAGTATAACTCTCGTCGCTTGATATTGCCACGGTCCCTTTCCAATGTTCCGAGTTCTTGAAGTGTCAAATTCAATAAACTCGTCGCCCACTCGATTCTCCATCCTCTCTCTCTCTCTCTCTCTCTCTCTTTCCTATCCACAGTTTTCGTATAATAATAAGATCGAGCGGTTCGCGGTACTGCTCTTCGCACTGCGTGTCCATCAACGCTCCCTCTCTTTCTTGCTCTCTTTCTCTCTCTCTCTCTTCTCTCTCTTTTCTCCTCTCCCCTTCGTCCCATAGACGTTCTTGAAGAGATTGCATTTTGCGCAGTATACATGTACTCTCGACCCGAATATATCGAGGGAGCTACTGCTGCTACTGCAATTTAATATATACGCTCGACAAATTTTAGAAATGTTCAACGACAGGTAGGCCACTCGAGTCTCTGACGAACGTATTTTAGATTTAGTAAAACTGGCAAACCGCATCACATATCAGTTGGTACACTGTTAAAGGATCGGTGTTAAAATGAACCCTGCGTGGTATCGATATGAGTCCACACTGAGACGACTGATCTCAATCGCCGGTGATCCATTAGTATTATAACCACAAAACTTTGAATGCATTTTGCTTGTGAATATATGAATGAAATTCAATGACATTTTTGGATTTTATTATATTCCCGCTATAATTATGCATTTATTGGTAACAAGTTATTGACCTTCTGCTAGACAAAATAGTCCTGGATGGAGTCCATTCCGGATTTCATCCTAGACTCCTGGGCATCCATACCGGTCGCAATCCTGAAATCCTGAGACACCATCCGGGTTACGAATCCTACGTTGGGTACTGTGTGTGAGGATAGAAATCTCCGCCAATATCCTTGCTACTTAAGATGCTAGTATTTTCATTTTGTCCAAATTACGAGCACCCAGATCATTTCACATTCAAAACACGAATGACCCGTGCAACCAACTGTACTTGTAATCGTATACAGCTGCGTCACTCCGTTATTGACTTGTTTTTCTCAGTCACTTATTTTTCTTCGCGGGACAATATTTACTTTCCGATCGTAACTTTTCTTTTTTTTAACGTACACTGACGTTTTTGGGGGATTGATCATGCTCATCGTCCTAATGGGATTAATATTTTATTCCGGTTAATGACAACCTGGCCAATCTGATTAACGAGTAAGTATTATTAAAGGTTGCTGTTTCCTAGTCGGCTTAATGTGAAGGACATGCTGCTGACGCTGGTAATCTTTTTCTTGATACGTAATATTGTGTCTGTGTTTATCCCATCCGCTATATGGAATGATATCCCGGAGTTCGGGATCGAGTCCGGAATGGAGTTACGGGAGTTCAGAATGGAGTCCGGAATAAAATCCATGATAGATTTTTCAGTCCCGTTAGAACTTTCGAAAAAAGCCCTGGAGGGATTTTTAGTGTTCGGAACTGCCTGGACTCCATGCGGAACTTTATCCGGGACTATTTATTTCTGCGCGAGATACTGTGAAAAGTGTTAATATTAACACCAAAAATGGTCAACGCTAGTCATAAGTCTACAACAACCGCCTTTAACACTCTGCATTTTGAAGAGTGTATGTGTATATGTTATGCGAACAACTCACCATGATCAACCTACAAATCGAAGGGGACGATTACTAAGAATACTCACACCTGCACCCTACTCACCAGGGGCCGATAGTTTCACTAAGCAAAGTTTGAGGTTATCTCGGGTGGTGGTTGGAAAATCCTGCCCCCGGCCAAAATGGCGGGTATGGGCTCGCTTCCACCCCCGAGTACACGTCGAAACACACCCGGATACACCATCCACCGAGGTCAAGCACCAGTCAACAAAGAACCCTCGGTGGAATATACGGAAAATCAACTCGACGGCTTCCTACTACGATCATAAACACCGCACTAGGAGGCCGCCGAGTCGAGCTAAACACATTGCTACGGTAGGATCCACTAGCACAACCACGGGCCACGTGATCATACCGAAGCGCTAAGCGACAGCGGCGGACACGGCGGGAAGGAAACGATCGATGAAGGCGGAGCAGCCATGCTGCTCCCTTACGATTCAGTCAATCTCGTGATAGGTGTCTGGTTGTTACGAGAGAATCAAGAACGCGTAAAAGGAAGGAATCCCGGTTGAAAGAAAAGCAGAGGAAAGTGGAAAGAAGAAAGAAAGAAGGAAAGCAGGAAAACGTCACAAGGAAAAGAAACGTGGACGATGCATAATACATCAGAGGAGCGCGGTTGAAAGCAAGTAGACGTTTGTAATTGTGAGAAGCGAATCAGCGAGTTTCCGTCATCGAGACTTACATTTTGTGCGAATGACGCTTGCTATCCCCCCCCCCCCCGGCGATACACACCGATACACACCGAATTTCACTATCGACTTTGTTTTTTTCTTTTTTCGTATTTCTGTTATTTTTGTATGGTGTCAATAAATTGAACATTAGCCCCCCCTGCCCTTCCTGCCACCGGAGGGTAAGCAGGTAAGTTGATTACAGATATATGGAATAATGAGATGACAGAAACGATTGGAGCTCTATCTCGCTTTTCATGCATCTTACTATAACGCAATGTGCACCTGCTATCTTTCGGATGTCGATTCTCCTCGTATGTGAACTTCGGTCAATAATGCGTTGCGCTCGATATCGCGGAGAAGGAAAAGGGAGAACGTGGAAAATAATGCCATAGAGAATTGGTAGTAAAAGGGGAATCGGGTACAGCGTAGTGATATCGTCTCAAGTCTACGGGTTGATGTATATCTATATATAACACAAGCGACAGAGTGCCGGGGGTAACAATTACACCCCCTCTGCTCGGTACAGTCTCAGTCTCCTCTCGCCCGGGGATAACGAGCCGCCATGCTTATTATCCCGTTATTACGACATCAAGAGCACAGGGCCTCGAGTGTGATAGCTGCGCGTCTCGTACAGTCTGGAAATTCTCTTCTTTGTTTCCATACAAACCGTTTAAGCATTCGTCACACGGAAGGAGAACATTGGTACTTTTAAAAACAAAAACGAAACACTTTCTTAACATTATCGTGAGATATTTGGGAAGAATCAACGAACCAAAGTTTTTATTTTCTGCAACAAGAATAAGTAGTATTTATTCTTTAACGCGAGCAATAAAAAAACATCACATGATTAATCGTCTCAAATTGCTTTAATTTATTTGAGAAGAAATAAATATTGTTATCGTTCTTAAATAATTCATCATGCCAACTGAAAAGAATTTTGAATACATTTTTCAGACGACTATTGTACATTTCTCGACTTCAACGGAAAACACTGAATGCCACGAGTTTAGAGATAATTTTTATTGAAAGAAACAATGAAGCATCTGTCAAAAAAACATATCTTTTTCATACAGTGAAAGTTATTTGTAAACAATTTTTCAAATTTATCGTTTACGAAACATCCTATGAAACGAATTCAAATTTTTTTCTTCCTTAATTCAGTTTAAAAAATGTACAAATATCCACAAAAATGTTTCGAAGCGTTAACAAGAAAAAAATATAAAACCATAAAATAATTAATTGTTCAATAATTAATTATTTATAATTATTTATAATATTAATATTAATAAATATTGTGACGATGTAGCATTTTATATGGACTCGACGATAAGTGCGTTGAAGTACAAATAACTAGACGAGAATATCGATCCTCCAGCATACCGTATCATCTTATCTTCGTCTCTCTGTTGGATTTGCCCTGCAGAAAAGCGAGCTCTGCCGAAGGTGCGTAAGACGTGTCAGCGACTGTCGCCATATAGGGCATCGCGACACCTCTTTGAATGCAGACCCTACCGCATACTCGTCACTCTTTCGCTCGTCGCGCTTCTACGAGTATATATCTCGCACTCCGGTCTCTGGCCTCGTCTCTGCTACATCACATAGACATTAATCCCGCAGAGACGACTCCATAGACATTCTCCGGCATCGATTTCTCTTCTCTGCCACCTCCTGTCGCCTTGCGACATCGATGATAATCAACGATATATCTCCCACGTCTCTTGTCGCCCAACACATTAAGCAACATATCCAAATCAGAAGCTCGCGATATTATGTAGTAAATATATACCAATAATCGTTTGATTCAACCGAAATAAATCAACCGGTTCGGGCCTTCCCGGTGGTCTCTTTTACATTCCCTTTCTGCTTGTCAATAATTCTTAATATAAAATTTTGTTCAAAAATTTTTTTTCACCGTTCTTTGTCTCTGTCGAATTTATGTGAATTACCTAAAGTGCGAGCTGCGCTGAAAGTATTTATATGTATAGACAACAGGAGAGCGAAGCGAAAGTCCCGGAGATATATCGTATTATCGTGCGTCCATATATACGCGTCACCGTATATGAGAGACAGTGGCAGCAGCGGTCTGGGCTGTGATGTACGTTAAAACGTGAAATTAATCGGGAGTCACGATAAAAGATAACGGTGTTAATGACTTACCGACACACGCAAAGAGAAAGAACGAACGGAGCATATATATAGCACAGTATATGCATGCACAACCCTCGAGAAACTTATTTCGTCTGGTCACCCATTTTTTGCGTAAACGCGCATCGAGATAGGATCGCGTGATCGCGCCACTCCATAGTCCGTATTACAGGATAATATACTTCGTAATCGAGTATCCTATACACACGTATGAATACATTACAGCAGCTATAGAGTATACGTGTATATGTGTGAGAAACTCGTATTGTTCTTGAGGGGAATGGAGGACGATCGTCGATCCCAGTTGTTTCGTGTTTAGCGTTCTCTGTCGCATAAAAGTTACGATGAAACGCTACGACTGCGTTTCATGACAATATACCGGTGCAGAAAAATATTCTTTAAGTCATCAGAGCTGTGAATATTCTCATGGAAATTTTCAAGTCGGTTGAAATGCAACTTATATGCAGGCGTTGGTTTAATTCATTAGCAGCGCGTAGAATAAAACATCGTCTTTCGAATGTTTATTCTGAGAAAAGAATTATAAATAATTATTCTAATGAAATAAAAATTCAATCGAATGATTTATTTATTTAATTAATATTAACGTAACGTTTGACTTTTTATTATTACTGAGTTTTCAAAAAAATTTATCCAAAATTATTTTGTCAGAATTTTGGTAATTTCAATTACTTTTTTTTACAGTGGTTCTCATCTCTGGTAGCAACAAATATATCCTGATTTATTAATAATTAATAGATTTATTAACATTGAATAATTTATTCTTTATATTAACTAATTTATTATATTTACTTGAACAAAAATAATTAATATTTTTAGATTTTGCTTTTGCGTGGTGAGCTTTTTACTTTGTGACAAATTTTCGTTTCGAAATTGTCATTACAGGATTTTCAAAATGATCTTAAAGTTTGAGAGAAAAGTGGTTCTGACAAAATGTCTGGATAATTGTCGACGGAGAGTGGGATCTCCTGTTTTACGTTTTTTTCTAATGACGCCAAAAGCGAATTTTCATACATTAATTATGATATCGATGGGACTATCCGATGTTGAATCCGATTAAGTTCATTTGAGAAATACAAATAAGATAACATTTCAACGGTAACAATGTAAAAATATTGATATTTCGAAATCCTTCGTTTGTTACACTGGACCCTATGAGTGGGGTTCGTTGAACCATAGCTTAGGGTACATACCCTGTGATGGATGGTGTGTAAACGGTAGGGTACAGTTTGATACGTAAAGGGGATATGCTAATATTTTTGTATCACTGTTTATTATCAATGATACCAAGTGAGGAAACACTATATTTGTATCACCTTTACTTTTAAAAATAGGAAACGTCCTGTAAACTCACTTTTTGCTTTCAGTTTTTTAGTTTTTTCCAGATTTCGATGTCGACGTGTTTAAAAAATGTCCCAAAACGTCGAAAAATGATATTTAGAAAAATGTTTGCGCGCGTGTGTTTGCGTGGGTGTATTAAGGGGGTGGGGGTGGCACTGTAAAATTGACACGTTTATAAATCGAGAAGGGTTTTGAGCTACAGCAGCGCGGTTTTGTACAGATGTTAATCTGTATAACGTCTTTATTCGTTGCAAATTTTGGCAAAATTACTCAAAAATTACAAATTTTACGGCAATTTGAAATTTTCAAAAAAATGTCCATGAACGCGCTAATTTCTCTAAATTATAAGATTTTTGGCTAATTTTTTAAAATATAAATAGAGCATCATTAAAGGATGGTTCCTATTGAATTTGGAAAAAAATCGGTCGAACGGTTTAAATTTTAGGAATATCGGAGTTTTTTTTGAAAAAACTGTCGAATCGCTCTAATTTTTAGAAATTTCAAGATATCATGCTGATTTTATTATTTAAATAGAGCATTGTAAAAATAAAGTTGGTTTCGTTAGTAAATTTTGGAGAAAGTCGGTCAAATCCAAAATTTAATTTTTTTCGAAAATTCTCAAACAAGCTGCAAATTGAAACTTGCTTCCTCGAGATTCTGCACATTGCTCAAAACTTACTCTACGAGGAAACCAAAATTAAAAAAGACAGTTCCTCCTAGAGATAACTTTGAACATCGTGCGGAATGTCAATGAAGCAATTTGCAAGTTTCAATTTGGAGCTCTTTAAATCCTTTACAAGTCACAAGAATATCCCCACTCCTCGGCTCTACCGTAAGAGCGCGTTACCCCCACTCTGCTCTTCATAGTCCCATTTCGGAACGGTTTCGGACGGTGTGAATTATAAAGGGTTAAATCACTTTTGTACATGCGATCTGTAACAAAAGTGGTGTAAAAGATTTATTGTGAAGTCGTTTGATTTAGTATTCGAAAGTTTGGGCATCAGCATTCACTATTTAACAACAAAAAGACATTTACTTTTGAAAACAGTAAACGTGTTATAACCTCACTTTTTAAATTACTTTTATACATGCGATTTGTAACAAAGGTTTGGAAGATCTGTTGTAATGTGATTGCATTTGGTGTTCGAAAGTTTCGACATCCACATTTATCACTGTAACTCGACAGAAAGACATTTACTTTTGAAAACAACAGTAAACGTGCCTGTGATCTCACTTTTTATCACTTTTATACATGCGATCTGTAATAAAAGCTTGAAAGATATGTTATAATGTGTTTTCATTTAATATTCGAAAGTTTGGACATCAACATTCGCTATTTTACGACAGAAAGACGTTAAGAAACTGACGTTGACAGGTATCACGTACTGTGAACATTGGCACATGAGACTTTCCCCTTCCACATTATTCTATCTCATCAACCTGTGTCACACTGGATACCACTTTACATTTATAATATTGATATCTAATATTTCAGTTACCGAATAAGTGAAAGTTATTGTACAATAAATTGGTGTATTTAACCTAAAATCCAACAAACATTTTTTAACCTTTTTAAATATAATTTTTGAATGGAAGTGAATTTCTTGAGAATACAAATATTTTGACACCAAGATAAACTATTTCTCATAGAGGACGCTGTGTGTAATGCGGTATTTAGTATAAAAAATGAAGGGAAAATTTAAGTATATCAGACACCTTTCACACGATGGTAATTAAGGTCACTATAGCTATGTGCTACTGGGATAAAAGACACCGATAGTAGGTGTAGCGGAAGAGAGTGGGTGTGAGTGACTGTGAAATCAAGTAGGGGAAATACAAATGGATCGAGGGAACTCGCGGATTCTGTCCATACGTTCACCTATAACACCATAAGACTGTTGTATCGCAAGTTTGCGCAAGTCCAAGTGCGTAACATTCGCCATCGAGAGACTCTGCACCAGAGAGCCAAGCGAAAACGATTATATTATTACAATCAGTTTCCTCGACGAGATATAAAGAGACGAATCTACGCGAGGTAAAATGATCAACAATGTTGTATAGAAAACCGCAGCGGGAAACACAATGCAAGCTCGTTAGACGAGTGCGGAAAGCAGAGATGATTCTACTCCCAGCTGCAGCATTTTGATTCTTATGTCCGGTACGATGTGTGTCTAGAAACGGCTCGTTACCTCCCTTTTGCTGGTTGTACCTTCTCGTTACCAAGCGAAACTACTCTAGCAACGAAGCAGCAACGGCATAAGAGAGGAGTCCCTCTTGGTCGCGCGGGTTACGCGACCGAGAAGCTGCTGTGTTGATTCACTTTAGTAACACGCCGCGCACCGAAACGCTCAGCGAAAAGAATCGCGAGCGCATCGTGCGCTCAGCGGTAGCACCTGTCTCTTCATCCCTGGTACTTCTTCACGCCTCGAGATAAGGCGTGTCATCAGCAATTCTATGCGCACATCGTCCTTTCACACTTTTTGCAAAGAGAATTTATATTATACCGCACACTCAAGCTGGGACATGAGTCTCGTTTATTGCCAGAAGAGCCATCCGAACGCTCACCAGGTCGTAACAATTTAACGACCGACTATTGGAAAATATCACTGTGGTGAATTCTTCGCTTCCTTGTCCACAAGACTATTTTAATTTCCGGTTAGAATTCACTGTTTGGTGACAATAACAAATATCCTTTTTTAATTTTCAAATGTACGTTTATATTGAGCTCTCAATGTGATGTTCTACACGTCGTCTGTCTCTTTCAGATCGCGATACGTGAAGGAGAGAGAGAAAGAGATTGCAGAATTGTCCCATAACTAATTTTTGCGAAACGAATAAACGACGAGAACAGTGAGCTGTAGAATCATGAGACGCAGTTAACCGTTCACCTCTTGTATCCGAAAGATCAATCGTTGCCCATCATCTTAAGACAATGAACGTTTCTAGCGTTTAAGACAAATACGTTTCTAACGTTCACTCTCGCTTCAACACGATCGTCAATGGTGTTACCTCTCTAGCAATCATGGCGGATCAGTCGGTATACCACATTATCTTAAGGTGATGTGAGACACCCCCTCCCTCGTCTATTTCAGGCCTAAGTTGTTTCTAAAAACTGTTTATCCTTTTTCTTAAGAGTGCAAGATGTTTCTGGATTTTAGATTAATGTGCGGTTAATGCGTACGTTGGTGTAGTACATTGTCTTAAGACGAGGTTATACACCTTCTCCCTCGCCTATTCCGGGTATAATTGGTGCCAAAAACTGCTTATCTATTTTCTGTTCTGTTCCTGGACAAAAGCAAATCAGGTTAAAGTGCGAATAGAGGAAATACCTTTATTTATATTTATCCAGAAACCGACGGTATCCTTAAAAATGAGATAAACAATTTTTCACACAAACTGCCGTATATTATATAACTTTAAGTGAAAATGACTATTGTGATTAATTGTGGTTATCTTATCCTCGCTTGTATCAACCAAGAACGGATTGCTCTGTGTCGTTCATTATCGTTCTAACTTACAGCAGTATACTTAGCGGGAGAATTTCTTCTGTTTTGTTTCAACGACTACGATAACGGCGACGAAAGAACGAAGCGCAACGACGATAATCGCAAATTGGATTATAATTCGCGGAGCCTATAAGTCACGCTCGTCACCTCGAACGCTCGAAATGGTAGCTTGAGTCTCGTATTATAAATATGACTGTAGGTATACATATGCAGTGGTCAAAGTAATATCATCAGCAGACCGAGGAGAAGAGAGCCCTGGGCCTAATTCTTGTATTATTTTTCTTCTTATCCTTTTCCATCTTCTCTGCCTACTACTATTTCTTCTAACTATACCGTTTCGCTTCCTTCAGCCCTCCCGATTCTTCCTGGGCTCTCGGCTTCTTCCAGCATCACCCCCTTCCGCCAATTATTTAGTAATTGAATGCGAAGAACCAGCGGCAGAAGCACAGAGTCATCGTTTAAATTATCATTCCCAGTCTGATGTCCTGACTCGGTCGTCATCGTCGTCGTTGTCGTCGTGTCGTCGTCGTCGCGCGACGGCACCAACTCATTGTTTATCGTCCATCCGCATCGGCTACTGTAATCCGTCTTATTTGTCAACTACTATCCTCCACGGCGCGTTACCAATGTCACGTTCGGCTTTTTTCCTCGGACAAGGTGCGTCTGCTGTTGTGCAATGTGCTGCGCTAATCAATTTCGTCGAAGCAATTTTTCGCATTGATGCACATAACATGAGCTCAGAAACTAATTGACTACAGTATAACGTCAACGATACAACACAAAATGCCTCTGCATATTTTTTCTCATCATAAAAATCATCCGAAAAATTTGTTGTTATTTTAAACTCTCCCCTTGTTCACCGATGAATTAACGAAGTCAAAGAAATCCCACTTATAACTTTCGAGTTTACTCAAATCTGTGGTTACTTTACGAAATTTTACAGCGCATTTGACTGTAACAAAATGTCACAAAGGTGATGCATTGGCATAGATTTAGTGTAGTTAACGACTTGGATGATGTTGGTATTCACCACGCGTCACGGCACTTCGCCATTTTATGTTCGGCTATTACAAGTAACGACAAATGACACATTCTAACAAAGAATATAATTATAAGTAATGGGATGATGACTTATTGTCTATGCGCGTTTAACCTCAAATGAAAAATATAAATCTCAAAGATCCGATGATAAAATTTTGTATAACTTTTCCGTTGACTATTACTCGCAGCAATTGAATTCAACATTTTTAGACTTTTTATTTTAAAGAAGTAAAAAGAATTTTGTCTGTGAACAATGCATGTTTACTGTGCGCAGCTCTTGGGAGCTGCGTACCAACATTTTACTCAACATCCCCAACTCTAATGAATAATTCATCATCATTATTATTATTATTATTATTATTATTATTATTATTATTATTATTATTATTATTATTATTATTATTATTATTATTATCATCATCTTATATAAGTACATACATAATGCTACGAGTGCACTGTTGATCAATCGCTCAGTTTTAATGATTTGTATAACAGTACGATGTCTGTGAACCAAAACAAATTATTTTTATTAATTCAAAATTAAATTTACAACAAATTTTATGTAGATAAAATATGAGAAAGAATTGTGTCAATTGTACGGTAATGCAATACCAAAATTAAGTTTTGTTAATAGAGATTTCGTACGAATCAGAGAGATAGAAAAAAAAACAAAAGTTAGATTCCAAATGTAATTAATAAAAAAGTTGTGCGATAATCACATCGCATTCTAATTTTGATAAAGACTATTGATTGGAAGATTCGTTTATGAATGGTATATTATTTGAATGTCCTTGAGTGAGAAGATTTTACGCAAACTCCTTTTATTATTGAGTTGGCATCTTTTTTCCTATAAGACTAATGAAAAAAATCACCAAATTTGACCCCAATCATCTTTTAAACAGTGCACGGTCAAGTCCCCCTTCATTGGTCTCAATCGATAGAAAAAAATGTACACTCGCGATAAAAAAGATAAAAGTGAGGTTAAGTTACCAGATGATGTCATTGATGATCTACCTCAATAAATATAGTCGAAGTGATCATGAATTGTAATTCAGCAAATAGTATAATTATTATTTACAATTAATGTCCATAATGATGAAATATAAACATAAAAATGCCAATAAAAATGATGGATTGATGCAGCTATGATATAAATTGATAGATAATATAAAAATCATCACAGCCGGTGCATATATACTGCAATCTGAAAAAGAAGAACGACTGGCTAGCTCAACGAACGCGTTCTGTTGTAGAAGAAGAAGAAGAACTTCTAATAAATAGCCCAAAGCGTGACTCCAATATTTTTGACAAGTTAATCATGACTCCTCGTGTGTTGAGAGCGCGCCAGTTCGACCCTGCCCGGCTAATCCCTAGGGAAAAATTGGTGGCTAGGACCTGGTGCGCGCGCGCGCGCGCGAGCACACGGATCGTACAAACCCGAGAGTTCCGGCCCAGCGGAGCACGCCGGCTATGTATTATGATGTAGCTTCGGTATTTGTGTACACGGTAGAATCCTCTCTTCGTCCCTGACGCCACCGCGTCGATGCGTTAGATGAATCCACAAAAAGCCAACATACTTATGTAGATGCGCGGTTCACCGCAACGAACCAAAACTTTTTCTTTGTTTCAATGCGCACCAGGCTAACCGCCTCGACGCCATCTTCGTGACTCTTGTCGGACCTTTTCGTATCTCGATGACTCGACGAAACTACGAGAGTGGTGTTTTCGAATATACTAACTAACGGACAAACGATTGTCGTGAGGATCCAAACATCCTAACAGCACTTGGATACGTAAAATCAATTTTTCTTGTTTCGTTTCAGATGAAATTTATTTCAATTTTATTCGATAAAAAATTATTTATAAAAATCTTTAAATACTTTTGGGAATATTATAAGTTTCGTTCAAGACTCCAAAATTTATTTTCACAGTGTGCAATAGCATTTTTCTAATTTTAAGGGTAATCAAAGCTCACGAATCTTCTTATCTTTTGGTACACATATCGTCCACATTCTTTTAAATCGATCCTTCAGCCTCGTGGGCGATAAAGTTTGTCTGATTTTCCCTTATGTTTGTATTTCTCGATAGAGCCGTCTAACGGTCTTATGCACAGTATATACAGCGTGTATACCGGAGGGTGTGCAAGAGGCCTGGGGGATTAATCCAAATGGTAATCCTATAGGCAAAGTGTGGGCTTTCCACACGTACAGTACATAGTTCACTGTCTGTACAAGCTTCTGTTTTCACAGCATAAAAAGAGTGAGAGACTTTAACGCTCGTGTTCGTCACTTGTTTCGTGTTTGCTCGCTCGTTTGATCTTCGCTCACTCGCGAGCGCCCTCTCACGCTTCATTTCATACACATTTAGCAACGCGAGTACAAACATCCAGAAGTGATTTTTCTTTTCGAATAAATAATAATAACTCTCTCTCGAGAAAAAAAATCAAATCCAAGACACATTTATATATTTTTCTTTCTGAGGAATTGCTCGATTTTCGTGATTGCCAGGTTGCTCCGCTTGCAGGCAGCTCTCTTGGTAAAAGATTGAGTGAAAAGAGAGGCCAGAAGAGGGCGACGTGTTGTTGCGGACGTGTGAAAAATTCGTTGTACCGGTAATGAGGTACCTCGCACAAAAGGGCCGGTGCGCTTTGCGAAGAGAACTACAACCATTCCTCCGACAGCCACTGTCATTTGTTCTCGGGCGATTCGTGGCCATTTGTCCGACGGTCCGAGTACCGCGACAGAAGGGAACGGAGAAGGGGTAAGAAGGAGACAGACATACAGTCGGTTGCTGAGGTTCAAGTGAACGCACCTTATATACCTTTCTTCGCTTTCTTTTGTGTTACATTCTCTATCTATCGCGGACTATGGACGATGCTGTGCGCACGTCAAAACAGCATTGTGTTTCACTAACGACACCTCATCCATCTTGCAACAGAAGAGAATCTGCAGCTTTATGTACAAGCAGTTCTCATCTACACTGTCGATCTTACCAATATCTCTATCGCTATACCTTCAATAATGTAATTCCTCTACTAATTCTTCTATATTATCCTTTGATTGCGTCAGAAGCAGTAATTTTCTTTATCTACCGTAAACAATCACACAGGCTGTACCGGCCAACCTATCTTAACACGAAGTAACAAAAATGAAACGAATTGTTTCCTTATCAAACGCATTAGTCAGCAAAATTTGTTTATTATTAATTAAATATATTTTTGCACTTAAATACAATCAATTACTGATACCAGTGAGCTGATTAATGGAGTACAAAAATCACAGATCTCAGTATAGTTTAATTCATTATAAAAAATAGTACGATCAACGAAATTCTAAGAACATTTTTTTTTTAAGTGTAACACTTGGTCGCGCTCGAAGCTTTCGGGAACAAAGATTATCGAATTTGTACGAGATTCGTATTAGCGCCACTCACAACGATTCCTTTTGACTCGAGTGCAAAGTAGCAGCGATTAAGTCTCAATATTATCTCTCTTCACGACACGAATCATCGACATAGTCGCCCGGGGTCGTTATGACGGAGAGCAGCGCGCAAACGGACCACGCGATTTATTGTAATTTTATGTATGACACAATCAGTGTGCTCGCGCGGTGGCGAGGCAGCGATATAATAAAAGAAGAAAATAATTGAGTGAAAGCGAGACAGAGAAGAGAGCAGAGAACTGTATATAGCGTATACCTGTAGAGTGATTTACTGCTGTTTGAGAAGCGCACTCCCTGACCAGGGCATATCGAAATCAATGCCGGAAATGATTTTGCTCGGAGGCTGTAATAGTAGAACAGCGTGATGGCGGTATCGAGCCTGAAGCGTCCACGTTGCTGGAAGGCTCTTCGGCGATCGAACGAAAAGAAAACATCATCGAGAAGTTAGTATAGTCGACAGAGTAGCCGCGAGGTCTCGCGCTTAGTTAGTCAATTTATGCACGTCGAGCAATCAACGCACCGGTAGAAATTTCGATGCATACGATGCGTACACAGTCAGCCACAAAAAATCGTGAAAGAGCGATGCCGCTGAGAGAAACGAGCATTATTATTCGAGATTCACGTTTGTCGGCTGTATCTCGAGTTCTTATCGTCAACTCAACAGCGAGTAACGCCGTGCAATGACCTCGGAATGGCAATGGCGGAAAATACTGAGACTCGAAAAAAAAATGAGTCCAACGGGACGGGGAACGTAAAAATCTGTAAAAAGAGGACGTGCATGTAATTTTATAAAAATGACAAATTTTTAAGTAAATTACCATTCGCTTGTCTAAATATTTTTATTGGATTAACTCGATGACCCTTTATACCTCGTACCTTCTGATAAAATCTAAAATAACAGGATATGTCGTGGTCGACTAGAAACAAGATCGTGTAAAAACTATTTTTCAAAAATAGCAATTGTTTTGGAATTATTTATTTATTTTAATGTTCCTTTTATTCAATAGCTCAGGATTGTATTGAGCAATAGGGCATGTCGATCGCTCATTTCAAAGCTAGTGCTTTAGGCTATCGTAAACTGTTCTGTATAAAATGTTTCGTTTTATTGAATGAAATATTTTTTAACATGTTTCTCTATTTTTATAAATATAGAATATTTTTTATTGCAAGACAACCCTCGTCGATTTTTGGTTATTAAGTTATTCAGTTCAGTTCCAAGCTCAAGGAGTATTATAACTAATTATTTTATATGACGTAGAGTATTGTTGTTTGGTGATATTTGAAAAGTTCTGAGAAAATATATTTTTTTATGGAAAAAAATGTTCGATGTTTGCGTGTGTTTGGGAAAAAAAATTAATCGTCTAAAGCAAAATTTGTCTACGACTCTTTCATCGCAGAGAGATTAATCTCCCAATGATCCAATTTTAATTAATTAACATTTACGAAATCATTCAAATTTTGTGAGAATTAAATTTTGTTCTTAAATGTAAAACGACGTAATCACGCTAGCTCGTCAGAATTTAAAACTATAGTTTTAACAGTTTAGTTTAACAGTATAGTTTTAATAGTTAAAAACTATAGTTTTAAATTCTAACGAGCTAGCGTGATTACGTCGTTTCTATAGAACTGAAACCTTCTGCATAAGTGTAGTTACGGCCAAATATATGTTTGGTATTGAGTTTATTTAGGATTGACAATTGATACCAAAAATTATAAAATATGCCGGTTTTTTGAAAAATGATCGATTCGCTAACTTGAGCAAGTTGCAAGGTTACATCGGACTGTAGTTTTATACAAAAGAAAAGTTACGTTCAAGGTTGGTTGGTGTTGCATTTGCATTCAATCAAACGAGGGACTCAAAAGCTGTAAGATTAATTTTTTTTTTTTATATTTCGAACAGATTCCACTGTTATAAGTGGAGAACAGCTTGAATTATCGGACTGAAATTTTAAAGGCTTATCGATCAGTTACTACTGTTTCATCACGGAAAATTTGTTTAAAATTGTTACGGCCATCAAAGTTCTATAAGAATTTACATTTCGTCTGTTGATGATAAAGTAGCTAACTTTTATACATTATGAGCAGATAAACAAGTGTATACAAATCCTGCTCTATGAGAAAGCCAAAATTGATCGATATATTTCCTCATAGAAGTGGCTACTCTGGAAGGTAGAAAATAATGAGAAAGCAATGTGCCACGTTCTACTTTGCAGGCTTGTCAAAGGGTGGACACACGCACGCACACACACAGGGAATATTTTCTAAGTCACATTTCAACAATTTTAAGTTACCTCGACGTTAAAATCTCGAAAAAATGTTTTTTTTACAAAAACTTCATCTATGCGGAAGCAAAATAAATAAGTAAATGTTGAAAAGTTAAACAAAAAACTATTTTAGCTCAGTTAAGGATAACTTGAATCAATAGCTTTTGATCAAACTACATTGATCTAAGATATTAAATAAAAACAATATTTAAAATAAAAATTAAATAATTTGAAAAGATTTTTGAAAAGGAACCTCGTACTTAATGAATCACAGTTTATTCCTCTTAATTTAAATTAAAATCGTAGGTATCAAATACAAATTTTGATAATTAATGGTCAAAACGACATGGAATTATTCGAAATTGAAATATCTTTCAATAAATAAATAAAAATAACGTAAATGAAAAAAGAAACATTAAAGAAATATAGGTTGATAGATATATTAACAAAGTTTTTTCGACATTTTTACATCAATTTTTCACCTGTCATGTGTTCAATGTCACGAAGACGACGGATCAACGTGTCTGTAGTATAACCCTCTCCAAGAGCGTGGCTAATTGACACGCGAGAAAGAAAGAGATGAGGGGCGAGGATATCGCCACTGCCTGTCCAGCCTTAATCTAGGAAACACCACGTCACATTACACTTTGTAATGACCACGAGGTTGGTCAGCGAGCTGGCTGATCCACGAGAGCAACGGGAACGTTAACGGCCGTCTATATAAAGGTTGATGTCCCATAGCCATCGACCATTACACCAGTAATCTACAATGTGTGCTTTGATTGTAGCATAATCTACAATGTTACAACACAACTGCAGATTTAATTTGATACACTGAACGATGACTGGGACATCTAAATTATCAAACCAGAGGAAGCGAATGCAGGAAAGGTGCATGGACCAGACGAAGTGATGAAAAAACGAGTGGAAGAAGAAGAATCAAAAAGAAAATGCACGCTCAACCCTCCGACATTATTTTATACTGGTAGTCGAGAATCAATTTTCATTTAAAGGATCATTTAAAAAAATGAAGGAAAAATTATGATCTTTGATCTAACGCTTCCGTAGACAAAGACGAGTTAGACTCGAAGGGTGCAACGGTGTTCTTGGCGTCAAGTCTGTTTCTGTTGCTATTGGATAAGAGAATATGTGATTTTTTTTTGTCTGGCAAGGCATCTCGGGTCACTACAGTCTGCACTCTCGAGCCGGTAAACGTGTACACAGAAGAGTTATCACAGGGTGAGAATGAGATGAGTGGTACAGTGCGACAGCATGCACGATACATGTCATGGAAAGACCCGGAGATCTCGAAGTAGCGAAGAAGAAACTGTGAAAGTAGTAGATCCGTAGATAGACACACGCGGTTCTTATTCTCAGTGCTACTATGGGGTGAGCACTCCTGCTTCTGTTGTGACTAAAACGACGACATCCTTTACCTCCCTAAAAGAAACAAAACATCCTACTCGAAGAGAACGAGCGTCGAGTGTCACTTGTCTTCGAAGCACTCACATCTAGACACTGCATTCACTTTTTTTTGCGGATCGATATTATATTATACTCCTCTTACCCTCTTGGTATTTTCCTTATAAATACACAAAAAAATAAAACATTTGTGTCAATAAACTCTGTGTTATTAAATAAAAATAATTATAATTTTCGAGAAAAATCTCAAATGAATGTATCGAGTGTTAAGGCCGTTTTATCCGTTTCTTGATTACGCTTGGTTAGAATGAATCAAAAAATCATTGTACGGCAACTTTGAGCATACGTTTAGTTAGAATAAAAAAAAAACTTAAAAAAAACATCATTTTTTGCGATATCGTACGAATTATTTTTATTTATTGAAATTTTCTTGAAAGTTTCAAGGATAAAATAATGAAATCGAATGATGATCAGCTACGGGAAAAAAAATTCAAGAGTGCCGGAGGCTTCAACCCCTCCTGACTTTTAGCGTATATCTCGTCTCTCTTCGACCCCCGCGTTCTCGTCCTTCGGATCACGACCCCGACCGAGCAAGCTCTCAGAGTCTCGGCTCACACAGCTTCAATACTATTTTCATCTCGCGGGTTAGATACGCTTTCGGACAGATGTAACTCAGCTCTCGTGTACGGCATTGACGCGTGCACACTGCACCGAATCGACGATCGCGTCAGATGTGTCTCTCTTCCCCTGGCTTTGCCTCCTCACTCGATACCTCCCTTCGCTCGAACGAACCACCCGAACCCTCTTCAATCTGCAGTCAATTGTTTCCAGCTAAACTGTTTGCCTTTCAGAGCGCACCGTTCAACCCCCTCGACATAGCACACAGTAACACGACCACCCCTTCCAAGCCCACGACGTCTACTTGCTTTTTACTTTCTATTTACTTCTCTTTAACTTCACTATAGAAAATCAGTTCGTTTTTTTTTTTATTATCGATCGTAAAATCAATTGTTATTTAACATCTAAGCATAATACGTCATAGCACAATTATTAATCACATTAACTTGTATTATTCCGACAATTCATTAATTTAATAAAGACACATTCGGTATTACATCAATTAAAAGGTCAATTGGTTAATTTTTAATTGAGATTAAGAAGACGTAATTCGATATAAATTAACCGTTCACGAAAATGTTCGTATTATCAGTTACATCGAGAGTAAAAAGTGTTGAAATCGGGACGATAGAGTGGAATCACTTCGAGACGATCGGTTTTCAATTCATGAACAATTAATCACAGGTTGAGATTGTGGTGTGGATACTCGGTGGAAAAACGTGAATCGAAACTCACCCCCCGAGTGAACGGCTTAATCATAAAACAATCACGCTGCAGTGATGTGGGGACCAGTAGACAGGTATATAGGGGTATAAGAGTTGCGTCTCGCGATCGGGAGACTCTCGAGGCTCCCTAGGCGATGACGCAAACGAGCCTAGGGCTCTCACTCCGCTGTTCGCCTTCCCGTGTGTTTGTACGATGTGCTAAATCATTCTCAGGTCGTTTGTTAACCGGTACCAGGCACGTCCTCGCCGGTGTAACTATCTTAACGGCCCGGTGCTGTCCGCTCCACTCGCTCAACAGCTAGCAACAAGAGCGTCACGCTGTACGTCTACACGAGATATACACACGCGTATATAACTATAGAAGAACGTAGAACAAGATATATAACCGGAGCTTCTTCCAATCTATAATCTGGCCACGCGCGTTTAAATCTTTAAATCGTAGAATCTAACGTGGCATGAAAAAACTCGACGGTGCAATAGAAGATCTGCGGTCGAATCGAGGCGGTATCGATTTCGTGAGGGAGCCACCGTCGTTTACTTCTTGGATCTTACGATCGTTGACAGATAGGGGTAAGAATTTTTGAGGCTTATATCGAAGTATGTAACCCGTTCTTTATAAAATGTGTTTAGCATCGATTAATAATTCTTTTTATTTTAAGGCCGAAATCAAACCATTTTCTCTTTGTTATATACGACCTTAATAAATTGATGTTAATTATGTATAAGATGTCACAGGTTCTTTGAATCCACGACCTGTCCACGCGATAAATAACTATGAAAGAACGTAGAACTAACAGAACCAGAGCTTTGTTCAATCTACGATCCGGCCACGAGTGTTCGAACCTTAAAATCGTAGAATCTAACGTGGCATGAAAAAACTCGACGGTGCAATAGAAGATCTGCGGTCGAATCGAGGTGGTATCGATTTCGTGAGGGAGCCACCGTCGTTTACTTCTTGGATCTTACGATCGTTGACAGACAGGGGTAAGAATTTTTGGGGCTTATATCGAAGTATGTAACCCGTTCTTTATAATATGTGTTTAGCATCGATTAATAATTCTTTTTATTTTAAGGCCGAAATCAAACCATTTTCTCTTTGTTATATACGACCTTAATAAATTGATGTTAATTATGTATAAGATGTCACAGGTTCTTTGAATCCACGACCTGTCTACGCGATAAATAACTATGAAAGAACGTAGAACTAACATAACCAGAGCTTTGTTCAATCTATGATCCGGCCACGAGTGTTCGAACCTTAAAATTGTAGAATCTAACGTGGCATGAAAAAACTCGACGGTGCAAGAGAAGATCTGCGGTCGAATCGAGGCGGTATCGATTTCGTGAGGGAGCCACCGTCGTTTACTTCTTGGATCTTACGATCGCTGACAGGCAAACGTAAGAATCTTTGGGGCTTTGTTAGATCGAAGACTGTAACCCCTTTTTAAAGTATCTTTCGCATCGATAAATAATTTGTTTTGTTCCAATAAAAAATGTAGAAAATTTCGTCTATGAGGAAGCGAAAGATAAAAATTTGTGTCGATTCATCAAACTCGTATCTGGTACCTACTGACAAAAAATATTAAATTAAATATAACAGAAAATATTTGGTTATTATTTTTAATGATTTTTCTTCAAGTGAACAAACTATTTATAGCGGCTTCTTGTGATAAACAAATTTTTTTTGAATATTTACTAAACTTCACTTAAATCAAAGAATTTTCTTTTTGTAATATAGTAATATATCATATTTGTTGTCAATGTTGTTTAAGATGATAAATGTTGTTTGAATCCACGATTTGTCAACGTGATAAACAACCTCATCTACCGTCTACAATTTCAAAATCTTCAAAAGTATAACATCCCGAAATAAATCCCGATCGCAATGAGAGATCTACATGGAATCGAGAGGAGTATCAATTTCGTGAGATCCAAGATATTTTCAATACTCCACGTACAATATAAATCGATCGCTTTCGAAATGAGTCTTGGAGTGAAAAAGATAGACAAAGGAGAAAAAAAAAGAGAAAGATCCTTTCGGAGTCCTCGAAGGGGCGGTCGGGCCCTTCAAAGGTGAAGGAAGATGAATGCAAGAGAGAACTTACAGGAAGACAGTTTAATCTTTTCCTCGTGCTGCTACGAAATCTTCCACTATCTTCAAAAATCTCTACTTCCAAGTATCTCGTGTGCTTCGATGTCTCCTTCATTCATGCTCAAGGAATTCTTTCTATTTACCAGAAGGTGGAGAACGAGGAGTAAGAGCGGTTAAACCGAAAGATATCTCTGTCCCTGGTAAGTTTACTCGAGGAGTCGAAGAAGCAGAAGCCTCAGGAATGGGAGCAGTGTTTAAAAGTGGTGAATACGGTCCACCAAAATATTTCTCCCCACAGGCAGGAGTTACGAGTTTCAAAACGAAAATTTTGTGAATTTTCATTGGTCCGCCTTAGAGCGCTGGGCCATATTCGCCACTTTTGCCCTAGAACGCTCCTCTACGGTCGTCTTACGGCTAACCGTCTCGTGGTCAGATTGTCAGCCGGTTAATTAAGCGTGAAACAAGCGTGAGGGGTAGCTCTCGGACGCGATGGTAGACCATAAGAGGCATTGGTAGAGAAAAGAAGAAGCGAAGAGCGTAGAGGAAATACGAGAGAAGAGTGCGTATATGAGGAAAGACACCAAGCGCGGCGACCGCAATGGGACATTCGATACACCCTCGCTCACCGTTAAGGGACTCTCTCTCTCCCTCTGCTGTTCACCAACACCACTGGGCTGTCTTTGCAGCAGGTATGCTATTAAACAACATAGATCGCTTTCGTTCTGTATACCATGCTATGCACGTACGTATAATACCTGCACGGATGTGTCTACTACTATAGAGTTGATCGCAGAAGCTGGACTGCTCAAGTAGTACCTGCGCGTGCGTTCGCATCTCGTGCCCCCGTGTCTCGATTCCCTCGTGCTCGTAGCAGAAGCAAAACCATCAAGAGCAGCAGCAGCAGCAGCAGCAGCATACTCTCTTTCACCTCTGAAACCGGACACCTCGATCCGCGTACCGTTCACTGGAACTCTATATCACACAGGTGCGTGCTACTCGGAGTTTATATAATATCAAATCTACTGCTATAAGCAGTAGTTTTTATCGTGCTCCATACTCTCTGGAGTATATTGGCCTGGCAGCGGCAAGGAGAGCAACCGAATCATTCAGATCCTGAATTAGGAATCACGCAACACAATTATCAAAGGGGAAACTGTATTTTGCCTTTTGTTCATTTTATCGAAGATATAAGTAAGTAAAAAAAAAAAGGAAACTAAACTGACTGTAACCAACCCTCTAAGGAGTTATTAGATAGCGATTATGCGTGACTGTGCCTTCTTTGATACGGTACTCGATAAAATTATTTTGAACTCGACTCGTGTCTCTCGTCAATAAGAATACAGAGAAGCTCGTACAAAAATATCTATCGGGCCATTACCGGTTGAGTGGGCGTCAAAGAAATATTTATTTGATACGAATGTCGGACAATAAACGATGAGAAACAATATTAGTTCAGGTAATATGGAAGCTTTTCTTCACTTTTTTATTTCCTTTCTCTCAGTATACGTTTCTTTGGCCAAAGTGGTCCATGACACGAGACACGACTACTCGCTGGTGGAGACAGCGCCAAACGATGGGAATGTACATGTCCCCCGTTGACAAATCGATATGTGAGACAAATTAGTAGCTTGCGGTCCAACAATATCTCGATTCTCTTATGTCCTGTGTGTGTTTCGCTCTTGTCTATCTGTCCCCCACGGGCAGTACCATATTTTCTGAGCTGGTGGCTGCCAACCCTGTTGGTACTGGGTTGATGCTGCTGTTACCGCTGTTGCTGCTGCTGCTGCTGCTGCTGCTGCTGCTGCTATGGGGGAACCCCCACGGCGATGGCGTGAAAACAGTCACGCAACCCTCGGCCCCTTTTTCTCTTTCGACGCGTGTACCACACTTCACGACTCTGTGTGTTGTATAGCTGCTACACAGAACGATAGAGTTCAGGAAACAAAAAGTTACAGGACCCACGGAAACAAGTGACAGCTGCCTTCATAAGTTCCTAGGACACGCACGTCAATTACCCACTTGATATTTCCCCATACAATTTCTATCTATCTCTCTCATTCTCTCTCAAGTTTGCGGTCCTTCTGATCACGTTTTCCCATTAGCAGTTCATTGAATCTCGTCGCACTAATTATCATTTTTTCATTACGTACTTTTATTATTCTATTGGTAATTGCTTTACATTTTTAGGAAATTCTTGGTAAATTTTATAAGGATTATGAACAATCGATTGTGAATCTCTGCAATTCTCAGAGCTATTTCACATTTATAGGAATGATAACTTTGTAGCTTTCTATTTAAAAAAATTTATTTGTTTATAGTAGAATTCAGAAATGTTTTGATAGTAATTCTGAGGAATTTCAAGGGAAACTTTCTGGAATCTGACGTCGGATATATTTATTCGTTGTTCACGTTGTTTTCGCGCGGAAGATCGCATTTCGTTTGATCGACCGAGAGATTCCTCCGATGCCGCAACGTGTCCGTATATATATATATGTGTGTGAGTTGTGATCTGAGGTGCGATCCGGAACGTAATCCATCACGAAGAGAGCCGGTATGGAAGAGTGAATAACGAAAGAGCGAGAGAGAAGTAAAGAAAAATAGCTAGGACGACGGTGCGGTCGAGCAGGTGTCATGGAAGCCTGCCACTAATGATCCTGGACAAGCGAACGTGGAAATTAATCATCGCCTTTGTCTTCACAAAACCCGCGTGCCTCTCTATCCCCCTCCCACCCCCGCTAACGCATTATAGTTTTCGGGCTTCTCAGTCAACTCGCCGCGCATTGAGAGCGCGAGTCGAGCATGGATACACGAGTCTCGCGTGTTGTACGACACGAACAAACGTTCTCCGCCGGCTAATATCTTTAGAAAGAACGTCAGAAGCCATTGACCACCGTGTTTGTGGTAGCTGCTATATCTGTTGAGAATTATATTCGACAAAACCACTCGTACGTGTTGAGAAACAATTGTCGATTTCAGAAGTTTTAATCTCCTTCAATTCACGAATTCTCTCGCCGCTTTGGTTAGTCAGAGTTAAATCAAACATTTCAGGATTTTTTAAATCGTAGATTTACGAGATAAGCGAGTTCTGCGTACAATTGGCAGTTAAAGAAAGTTCATCGCCCAACTTCATTGTCAAACGAGATATGTAACGAGTGGTACATTCAAAAATTAATTTTCTATGACAAAAAAAAATTATTTCTCAACCATTTGTCATAAAAATAATCATTTTTCAATTATTATTTTCCTAAATTCTAAAATTCTCTCGTCACGTTACGCTATTTACAACAAACTCAAAGTTTAGAACGATAAAATTGGAGTTAAGTCGAACATTTTAGGATTTTTTAATTACAGGTACAGGAGATGAGCGAGTTCTGCGTACAGTTGGCAGTTATTGACAACTTCTCGTCGAGCTTTATCGACAAACGAAAAAACGTTACGTTCGAAAATTGATTTTCGGTTACAAAAAAATGTATTTCTCAAAAATTTGTAATTAAGTTAGAAAATTAAAAAATATCCTCAAATCTTAATATTTTATCGTTAATTTAGGATATTTGAAATAAATTAAAAGTTTTCAGCAATAAAATCTATTAAATCAAAATGTATTGAGTCGGTAATTTACATTCTTATGTATTTTTAAAAAATTTTACTGTTTAGCAGTGAAGTGCGGATATTCTGTTGGCACGTCGAAAGAGTTAATAAATTTATCGTCAAACGGGAAAACGTCACGAGTCGTTTTCATCGGACAGCTGTGATCGTCATCTTCGTCGAGTTCCCGACGAGACCTTTTAATCAAGATGACACTGCTTCGGGAGAAATGCTTTTTTTTCTTTCTTCTATCGCCTCCGTTCATCCATCTCCATTCACGACTGGTTCACGGAATACGAAAGAAGCTTCGTGACAGGAATGGCATTTACCGAGAGTTCCCTTCGCAACGTAAAAAAAGATTCCACGCTTCTCGTTTTAGGTCATCATCAGCAGTATCAAACGGGTGAGTGACAATTCGAAGATGATTCGTTAAAATCCGTGTGTGACTGCAACTCGGAGGATTACCATTCAACGACGAGTCATTCGCCATGATAACCCGCGATCAACGACCTTTTGCCCATTAATTATTAGAAATTTTCGAATATTCACTTCTAAAGAACATCAGGACCCCAACTGGATAATTTGAAAAGAAGAGAATTTTTAAATAAAATACCAAATAGTCGTGTCGGAAGCGATCGACCCCATAAAAGGGACTAAAAAAACTGCAGAAATACTGGCGAAGATCACGATCATCGAATCGCGAGTAATTCAACTTCTTCCGATAACATATATATACAACGTCGTACAAAGTCACGATTTTCCACAAAGCGCCAGAGTCTCGAAAGCACAGGGAGAGGTTTCATCCCCTTTCTACCTCGTTGAGGTATACATCCACTGTAGCGGAGTTGCTGCACGTGTGCACAGACGCAGATGCGAAAGAGCTCGTGGATTGCGCCTGCACAGAGCGTACAAGCACAGAGGGAAGAAGAGCGAAGCAGGAGATTGCTCCGGGGCTTTTGGGGGTTGGGCATATTGAATAACTCGCTCGCTGGACCGCGAAAATATACCGCGGGTACACGGGGCTCCGGGTCGAGTCTCTCTATGCGCTCCTGCCGCACCAGACTTCGTCACTATACGCTCTATAACCCTCTTCCTCTATCCGTTTCTCCGCTGGTTCGTTCAGCGGTAGAACCAGCACCACCAACAGCCATCCACTATACTCCGAGTCCCGACGAGGTCGGATACGTGCGGCACAACGCGAAAAGACCTCCGCAGGGTCCTCCGGATTGAGCTCCATCCTCCTTTCCTCTTGCTTCTCGGCTTTATGCCTCCGGTACCATCGTCTTTTTCAGCAGCCGCAGCACCAGAAATGTACCGACCATGCATGCATTTCAACGCAGATATACACATATAATCCTGTGCTGTATATAAAGCTGCGGTTCGTGAGCCTACCTACTCTGAATTACCTCTACGTGCTCTCAGGTAAATGTGGCACCGGTCCAGACGACGTAGCAGCAGACGCGAGAACCGGTAGACGACGAAATTGGATTTAAAAATTCACGTTATAAGTATATTGCAAATAAGAAAGGGATTGCAAACTCGGAATAAATTCTATTTTAGAAATATACTTTAATACACTTTCCGGAAAAAAAGAGTGAAAGAAATGTTGTCCAGAATTAAAAATATTCAGTCGACTAAAAATATATTATTTCCCTTTTTTTGTTTTTTTTTATAAAGTCACTTCCATGTAAAAGTATGTTGATCAATTTTGGGTTCCTCTTGTACGAAGCTGTGTGAAAAATTGTAAAATAATGAAGAAGCCATATGCAAGGTTCTAGTTAACATTCTTGTTTAAAAAAAAAATGTCATGTTCTATACAATCCGTGGGTCTGTGTCAATTTAGACCAAATTTGGGACCAAATATCCCTGAACGTTATTACGTATACGTGACTCAAGTTTTAGCTAGTTTTGTCAAACATTACGAAAGTAGAAGACTTGAAAAAATGTTAATTGTTATTAAATCTGAATTCTTCTACCGACCTTGATCAAATGAAATATTTATAACAGTTCTTGTAGAAAAGTTGAGTTCGATTGGTCAAAGTCGACGCGATTTAGTGCGATAAAGTAAATTTTTCGAAAAAAAAAAACAATTAAAATCCTATATTTTATTTGTAAAAAATTATTTAGCACGATAGCTAAAAAATTGCTGCAACTAAAGCGCGCGCACAGACTTTTCTTGACCATTTTTTTTTTTTTCCAAATTCCAATAGGTGTTTCCAATTATTGCATAAATTGTAACAAACAGAAGAGCATAACTACTCTACTGACATCCAGAGTTCAGCTCGATGAATAAATCGAGCACACACAGATACACACATTCATCCATCCATCCATCCATCCATCCTTCCATCCAGAGATTTTTTTAAACGACTTTTCTGAATGTTCCGACAATTCTGACTATCCTGGCATAAAAAACTTAAATTTCATTTTTTTTTCACGAAAACAAAGCTTCCTATACGAGGAATTAAAATGCAAAATTCTGCAATAACAAAAAAAATCAAGTAATACAAGAATTTTCGTTTATTTCATGAAATAACAAAATATATTTTTCAAGTTTTCGAGGTTAAGTTTCATCGAGTATGTATTATAGTACATTTACTACGACAGAGATAAAATTAGGTACCGTAAAGTGATGAAGCGGCAATCGGATCATTCTCTATCGCAAAATTATGTTCCATGGTGACGCATATATATTTGATATATGTATATACACGTACAGCACTCTTGAGGCCGTGATATTACAAGCGCGGAAATATGGGGTCTGTGTGGTACCACGCGCGATTATCGGAGAAAGGAAGATGGTGATTATAGTTGGTGAATGATAATAACGTTGGCTAGAGCGAGACTCGGATATCTTCGCTCTCAGCGCAAACGCAGTGGTACTAATGGCGAAGATGATGCATATCGAGGTAAGCTTCGATTTTCTTCTTCTCTCATCTTAGTGTTGCACTCTAGATGCGAGCTGCGTGCTTGAATGCCGCAAATTAAAACGGGAGAGAACTGCTACTTCTCAGGGATATCTTTATGTAACGAGTGCACGATCCCAGTTGGTCAACGATACATCAATTATTCAAGCAAGACGTTTACGATGGGTATTAACGACGAGTTTATTCAGAGGATTATAATTATATAGATACCGTAATAGAAGGTAGACGCAGCTCTGACCGAAGCTTGACACAAATTTAAACCACCTTTCTTCAACGTGATATAACATACACTCTCAGAAATGGTATTAACAACTTGTGTAACTATCAGTCCTCGGTAATTAATTGTTAATTCATGAGATTATTTTAATTGTTATCGTACCTCTAACGATATGATTGAGGTAATATGAGATTTTTATCTCAGTGTACTCTCAGTAATTTAGTAAACTTGGAAACATTAATTGAATAAAATTGGAATTAAAGGAAAGAGTTTTTTTTCAAATTTAAACAAATAATCATTGAAACATGATAAATTGGAAGATTGGATTTTTAAAAGCTATAGTTAATTAATTAATATTTGTACGCGCTTTGTAACAAAGTACATGGGCAACGAAATGCAAAAGAATAAAAAATACGTTGAAACGCAATAAGGGAAGTGGCGAGAGTTTTCCTTAAAAGTACAAACGTAAGACATTCGGCTGGGAAAAATTAAGGGACTCTCCGTTGAACTACCTTAACAGGGGAAAACCCCATAGACACGATTTCTCGAGACCGGTGTGTTGGGTTTCTGGTGGCCGGTACAACCCAGGGTTTTCCCAGAGGCTTGTAAATCACGAAACTCATCGAGATTGGGGATGCTCCGACAAAGTCTGGACGGTTTTGGAGGCGCTTTCGGACTCCCGCGTGGCAGTGACCATCAGCGCACCACCGGGACGTTGTATAATGACCGTGATCAAGCTCCACGCTAGAAGGGACAACAAGTTGTCCGACAATGCCGCCACCAGTCGATACCTGCACTTAAGGCCAAGGCTTTGCTTACACTGAGAGTAAAAGATGAAGAAGGAAAATGAGAAAATGAAGTAGCCTCGATCGGAGCTTCCACAAATGTAAGCGAAAGTGAAGAAGTGCGACAGGTAGTCACCTGCCTCCAGGTCTCATATACTTTTACCAAGGCCTGCAGGTATTATTGGCACCTTACAAATGCGATGCACCAGAGTGTACAATGAGGATTCATTTGGACGCGCCCTACGTACGTGACTCGACGAGGAAATACCGGATTATTATTATATTATTGTATTATAAGGTATTCTTCGTTTCACACTTGAAACTTCGGGGATTCCCACTTTGCAGGTAGAAAATAATAATAATTTAATAATATTGAGCTCTTTTTTCATTAATTATTTCTTTTTTTCTATTTAGTTCGAGTGATTGTAAGATTTGCTATGTTTATGAGAAAAATCGAATGATAGACGAGAGGATGAGGAGATGAATAGAGCGACGTTGTAGCGAAATGCGATTTGAAATACGTAATTCGAAAATCGAGCGACGAGCAGGAAAACAGTTATGTTGCTTGCTCGTGAAGCTCCAGGAGCCCCAAGCAGCAGCAGCAGCAACGGGACATCAACGTCGACCCTCCGTCGGACGTAGAAATGAAATTACGCGACCCTCGCCACTGCCGACGGTGCTGGGTCTCTCAATACAGACTGTGTGTATTGCAAGAGCGGTCGCGTTTTGAGGGCACGTTGTGTGTTGCGTTATAGTATCCTGCGCGATGCTCCCGAGGCTATCAGCCCGGCACAAAGGCCTTCTCTCGTTTCGAGAACGACAAAACACACGAGACAGAGAGAGAGTACAGGAGGACCCGACAATCTCGTGATTATCGCTAAAGGGCGAAACCTAAACCGCTAAACGTTTCGCTATTAACTTCCATTAAATGCTCCTTTATCAACAATTTGACCCTTTGACTCAAACACATTTTATTGTGCGCCATAAAGAACTTTTTTTTTTCACACTGCAGTGAATACATTGACGAGAAAAATAGTCCATTAAATGTAATTGCACTTCTGTGTATTAATTATATTGTGATGTAACTATAATTCTGTCAAACTTTACGTTAACGTTAAATTAATTAATGAAAAGACTAATCGGATGTCTCGATTGTCGTGTAAAATCACGAAAATTATTTCAAAATATTACTTTAATGAGGAAAAATAAATATTCGAGTAAAATCTATTCATCTATATTAACAATACTTTGACCCTTTGATTGTAATTGCACATTTTTGTACGTCATAAAGTTAAAAAAATTGTATTATATTTCTGATAGCGTTTGGTATGCATCAAAATGACAAATGGTCAATACAATTTATTGCCAATGCTACGTATTATATCAATTTTTAATGAATTATAATTCTGTCAAATATTGGACCAAAGTTCAATTGATTAATTAAAAGACAAAAAATATTTAAAACTTTAATGCATAAAAATGAATATTTTAGTCAAATGCTTTCACCTTTATTAACGATACTTTGATTCTTTGACACAAATACACTTTTTTGTACATCGTAAAGAAGTTATAAATATTGTTTTGTTATTTTCACGATGCTATGCATAAGTCGAAATAATAAAATAGTCGACAAAATTTATTTTCAGTGCTACGTATTATATAAATTTTCAAATCCACTATAATTCTGTCAAATATTGAATTAAAGTTTAATCCTTGATGTAAATGGATATATTTCATGTCTAATATATTATGTAAATTGACAGTGACAAATGAATATTTTAGTCAAAGGGTTACTCGATCTTTTTATTTCTACTATTTTGTGTAAATTTAATGAGAAAATATAAACACGAAAATGTGGTACAAACCGATGCATTATTCAGTGTCGCAATTGTACGAAAGACGATCAAAAAGAAAGAAGGAAAATCGAGTTTTTGGGAGAGTTGCTCTGTTCGTTGTAGCACGAGCAACGGGAAATCGAGTTTTCCGCATGCAGCGCGTTTCTGAGTGAAACAATGCATGTCGTCCTGAACATACTGCTGCACTACTTCTCATTCGTATTGAATATATATGCGGGTGCATTGTTCTCAGCCGGTGGGCCCAACGACACGTGCTTTCTATAGGTATTCTCGACTCTTTTCTTCGCACGAGATGAAACGCAAGTACCAATGTGTGCACCGTCAGTCAAGAGACTCAAAGAAAAATGAAGAAGAATTTATGAACCTTTTGTTTTTCCAAATTTTCCAGAAGAGACTCCAACGCGGGAAATACCGAAAAATCTTTCGCATTCTTTCGAGCACACGATGATGTGTATCCTGAGAAAATTTTTTTTTTTCGAGGTATAATTAATATAAAAGAATTTTATCGACGAGAAAAAAAATTATATTTCAAAATATATAAATTTTTCGAGGGTAAAATATATTTGATAAATATATATTCAATTTATTTTATTTGCTAGTAAATATATTTAAAACAATATATATTAATATTTAGTAGAATATATCCGACGGATATTAAATAATAAAATAAACATTTATGCAATCGTAACATAAATATATTTCCTTTTCATGAATGTTCGTTCGTTGTTACAATTTGTGTCGTGACACTTGTTTATTTTGATTTTCGGGACAAGTCAAGTTGTGTGGATAACGCACAGAAACGAATCTCATTAGTACAGCGTACACATGATTCTTCCAATACAACAACGGTTATAAATACAAAAAGAAAAATAAATATACTGCGGGGAGACCGGGATTACATTGTGTTAAGGGAATGTCACTGATTCTTTCTTGTTCTCCGCATATTAAAATTAATGTAAAAATGAATAATCCTAAATGCGCCATCTACGTCAAAATAATATTTTTTTTTAACTAGCAACAAAATATTTTGGCATTTAACTTTGCACTGATTTTTATATAAAATATTTCTTTTCGGGTTTCTAGCTTCTTCGTTATCTTCTTAAAGCTTCAAAATAAAATGCTATCCTAACAAACAACACGTGAGTGTGCGCGTAATAGTAATATTTGATGAAGGATAACGGATATCAGGAAGTATTGCAATTTTCTTTTAATAGACATCGAGAACATGTTCATATGTACACAAAAATTCATTTTGATACAATGTTTCAATAAACGAAAAATATATAATGTACAAAAATTGATAATCCCAGTCTCGCCTATAGCGCTTTAGCCTTAACGAACTAAGAAGAATAAAATCTAGATATTTGTTAAATAAAAAGCTGTAGATATGATAGAAGGACGTCTAAGGAATCGCCGTCGGCGGATCGCATGACTGTCAATCGGTCACCTAACGCACTACAAGCTCCTAATTATTCTCGAAGAAAAGGTCTAACTGTGGAAAATTCTTCAACACCTTGTACTCTCTCTCTCTCTCTTTGGCCACTTTAATCTTACAGAAATATATCTATCTGCTGTATTATTTCGTTATACAGATAATATGTGAGTAACGTGCGAATCTGACAATAGATAACAATAGATCCGCGATATTCGAGTGCCATTGTCACATCCAAGGCCGGAAAACTCTGCCGGAATAATCGATGTACATTTGATCCTTGTCGGAGTCGAAATCCGAATCGGAACCACTATCGGAATCTTCAACGTCATCGGAGTCGCGATTTGAATTGGAATTCGAGTTCGAGTTTGAGTTTGAATCGAACTTGGAATCGCTATCAGAATCAATGCTGACGACGTACCTGTTCTTAGCGGCTGCAGCCCTGTCCCTCTGTCTCCTGTTCTTGAACCAGTTACCAACTTGAGTAGGCGTCAGTCCGGTTGCAGCGGCAAGTTCTCTCTTTTTTCCAGGATTCGGATAAGGATCCTGCAGATACCATTCCCTCAGAAGACTCCTGGTTCTTTCCTTGAAGCAGTGTGTCTTCTGTTCGCCATCCCAGATGGTTCGTGGCAAGGGAAATTTCTTGCGAACGCGATACTTATCCACGGGACCGAGTGGTCGACCCCTGAGTTTCTCCGCTTCCGAGTAATGAGCCTCCAGCCACATTGCCTGAAGCTTGCCGTGTGAATCTTTCGTGAACTTGTGCCTCTCGAGTATCGAGTACATCTCCCGATAGTGTCCCGAATGAAAGGCCACGATGGCCCGCGCCCGAAGCACAGCTTCGTTTTGATTGAGCTCCTGTATCAGCTCAGGATGTGCCACCGGAAGACTCCAGAGAAACCTTGCCAGTCTCTCGATCTGATTGCTCTCCTCGAGGGTCTCGCAGACCGTCGCGACTTGACTCACGCTGAAAGTCAACACTGGTAGCGTGAATACCGGTACTGGTATCACCGGACCGTTCGTTGTAGGAACCGCGGACGCGGTACCAGCCCGTGCGATCGCTGACATCTTCTTCTTTACAACCCTTCTTATTGATGACTGATTAACCCTTATTTTTGGCTAACCAGAGCCCCGACTATTGAGGGTATCGTTACTTGTTCCTGCACAATTGGTAGCAATAGATTAGGATTACGTCTGCATTGATATCTGACCAGCTCATTGGATAATCCTCGGATTGTGGCTGATTAACCGCTGCCTCCGGCTAATCAGACTCTCATGGATCCACAGGATTGTCACTTTCTTTCTATCCGATCGATAGTAGTAGGTTCGGATTATGGTCGCGACAGGATCGAACCCAATCCGGCAATCCTCGGATTGCTCATCGTCACAGATTAATAGAAAAACGAAGATTTTCAGTTATACCGCACTTTGTACTTGCTCCTCGAACTTCTCATCTCCGTAAATTGCTAATTTTCTTAGTAATAAAAATTTACACACGCGAATCCAGCCAACGTACACTGCGGGCTCCCAGAGAGGCTACCGAACACTCTTGATAACGGGCCCAACGCGATTTTGACAGGTGAACTCTACCGAAGAACTTGAGAGTACCGCTTCGTCGATGACACTGTCAACACTGTCTTTCGACGTTGGCACGACTTGTACCTATTATCCGTTGCACTCGACACTTTGGGGTAATCACCGAGCGACTCCCCGTGTGCGTCCACCTCGACCTGCCGATGACAACTGGGATTTACCGTTGTCGCGTCCACCCTTGGGTATTATGATCCTCTCTCCCGAATAACCAGAGCGAAGAGTCCGTCGATCGTAGCACAAGTACTTGATATACCTAAGACATATCCATAAAACGTTTGCTCACAGCCACCCAGTGTCCTCCGACACAGTCACGTCCGCACTAACGTATCTGACAGTCGAACTGGTAAGTCGTCGGTGCACTGACCGGCAGTCCCGTACGAACAACAGACTGATACACGACTATTAAAAGTATTCGAGCGATAAATACGAACTAGATGGCAGCGAGCGGAGCGCGTAGCAGTTTGCTAAGCGCGGTGGCCGCTGTTGCCTCGATCGTATCGGATAGCAAACTGGTTTCGCTTACAAGCCGGCATCTCAGCACCGGCCCTACCCTGCATGATACGTTTGTCAGGCACAGCCTAGCGTGGGCCCCCGTTGTTGCACGGGGGTACAGAAGAGATAGGCCCAGCCAGGGATCATATGGCAGTGAGCGTGACAGAGCGTCGATATATCCGTTTGAGTGTGCGTAAGAGAGAGGGAGACGGAGAGAAGGAGCTCAGGAGTGGGTTAGCTTGTGCCCGAAAGAAAGGTAAAGGAGGGAGATGCAGAGAAGGATGGCACAACGGAGCAGCATAGGCGCTGTGGCCCCTGATGCTTGGCCACCTAACCAACCAACCCATCGGACCTCTAACCCAACGAGTCCACGGATGGTATAGCCAACGTCGAGCCAATGACAGACCACGCCCACTGGGTATACGACGATTGGCCCGATCCCAGTCGCGTATCCATGGCAACCTTTCTTCGACCTACTCACCTACGCTGCTCGGAGACCTCGTGTTGGTTCAATTATCCCCGCTGCTCAGTCTGGGCGACGTTGGTACGGCGGAGAATCGGGGTAGGGGCTACGGGGAATCCCCTCTCCTTCTGGGTTGCGCAACGTGCGATCGTCCGCGCTACCCCCACTTTACGGTTGAAACTTTGTCGCTCATCCCCTCCAGTCTATCCAGCGATGTCTCCTCAGACACGCGTTGGTGTCTGACAGGTCTCACGCCCCTCTTTGCTCCGAAGCGGAGAGCATAAGAGATAAGAGAACGAGAGATAGGGGAACCTCGTTCGTACCCGGAGTACACTCTGTCGGGCGGGACAACGAGCTGCTACCGTGATCTCTGTCTTCTTTTATGTATATATGTGTGTGCACTTCGCGCTGTATCTCTCAACCTTGCTCGTCACTCTCTAGCGGTATAAAGTAACTTCTCTCTACCAGCACGTTTCGCTCGAGCTTTTTCATGTATATCTCTCGCGAGCAACTTCGCCGACGGCTTTTCTTCACCTTTTTCCTTTAGGCTGTCTTTGGTTAGCCTGGATCTACGAGGATTTGCTCAACACTGATCCGATTGCCCTGGAATACCTCATCTATACTTCTTCTCGTCGCTTGCTCTTGGAATATTGTTACGTGTTTTTCTTTTTCCCAGAATTTTCACTTCAAAGTTTGGTGAGATAATTTTCAAATCTAGATGCAACAAAGTAAATGTTTCTCACTGTTTTCTAGCTATTCCCATAATTTTCATAAGAATTTCTCGAGTCTTTGACGCTGAATTACATTTTTTTTTCTTTAAAGAGTCGCTCGAGGTCACTCTCCGCAGTATCACCTGGTAGAGAAACACGAGGTGTGCTACTAGTGGGTGTTTACTATATTTTTCGAAATATTTTAGATCCCTCGCAGCCTCAATTTATCCCGTGAACTATAATTGTACCACGTTGATACCTCGTACATCTGTTATTTTAAACTTTAATGAATATTTTTTCCGAGCAGAACCGTAGCATGGTTTATCAAAATTGTTAAATTTATTTTCCAAAAAATTACGACTAGATTTTTACCAATTTAAAGAGCTACGCGTCCATTACACCTTGCATCGTATGTCCTGAATTTTTGTTTACATCAGGGATCCGAATAATTTAATAACAATATTGTTAAAAAAAAAAAAATATGCAAATAAATATTAGAGATAATTTTCGAATGAATATGAATAATTGTTAGTAGATTATAAACATTTATAATACTTTGTTTAATAAATAAAAGTAAATTGAGTTAATCCATAAGAATCATATATTATTGCTAAATTTAAAAAAAATTATTAACATTGATATTCGATATAAAAAAAAAAGAATAACATTTTCGACCATCTTCAATGCGCTATACGTTTTCAACAATAAATAAAAAATAAATATAATTTTGTAGAAAAAAAGATTAATCGTTAAAATGCATCCCCACGAAAATAAAAAAATATTTGAGGTATGAAAGACTTATATTTTAAATATAAATATTTATTCTCCGGCTATAAATAAAAATATGTTTACTCAATTATAATTATCAGATCATACATTAAATTAATATTTTTATTATATATATAAAAATTTAAGTATTAATTAAGTATTTTTAAAAAATACTTTTTGGCGGCAATTTATAAAAAATATCTTTGGAACGTACAAGAAATATATTTTTTCGTGCGGGTGTGAGGTCATTACAATTCGTAGAATGAATATTCGTGTTGACTAGGTTGTTATTCGGTGATGTGTGTTTAGTTTATTTGGAATGGAAGGTATCGAAGTCCCGATCGAGCGTTACACGCGAAAGATCAAACCGCGTTGACGTAATCCACGTTCAGTCGTCTGGTGGCACGACGTTGTAATAATAGACCTGTCGTCATTGCGTGCGGTGCCGTTGAAACGAAAACGTTTCTTCTCGGAGCACACACAGCATTAAGCAGTCTTTGCCACTTTCAGGTGCGGTCGAAAGCCGAAAGTCTGTCCAGTGCGAGAGAGGATACGAATATCGACGGAAACACGTAAATGACGTTAGGTATTGCTTCTACTTTATTTGTTAGAAAACAAAATAGAACGGTAGTAACATACGAATATTGGTGGGACCGTACTTGAGGTTGCGGAGTGTCCAGAGAACGTGCGCAATTCTGACTCCGAAACGCAACAACGCGCGCGAACGTCCGCGGCTTTATCGAGCGTCGCGCGTGTGGCGACGTTGAAAGCTGCTTCCTATATTCTCGCTATCCTCTTCCATTCCACCCCCTACGCGCTCACTCACTGACTCGACAGTCTCTTGCCAAATATTCTGATTTCCATTCCTAGCGATATATAGATATAGACGCTATCTCCAAACCCTCTCGCAGACTTCGAAGTCTGCGGGGAAATCATAAATTCCACATAGTGGAAATACGCGCGTAAATGCCTGGCTTCGATTCGGCACTAACATCGAAGTTTAGATGTATAGCAGACGGGAGAAGAGCTGATTCGCGAGTATAAGTCGTAACTGAAGAGACAAAACACCGGAAATACTGACTCTTATTATGCGCACTTGAATCATCATCACCGACAGTATTTTTGAATTTACTTAATAGTTAAAATTTATCGAATTTCAAGAAAAATTCTTCAAAGATCAATGTCGCGATTGTATCGAAACTTAAAATCGTTTCATTTGACGTCAAATGTTTGCCTTTTTTGTATTTTTACATGGAATCTTTTAAGTTTACGCACAAATTTGGATTTAATCATAATCGGAAAAAGGCGAAACGTATAGAAAAGTAGTTTAGAAAAAATGTCTGGATGTATGTGCGTGTGTGTGCAAACGTGGTTGCGTGCGTGAGTTTGTGATATTTGAAACATCTGTTTGGGTTTAGTGAAATTTAATATTTTTCGAAAAATTAACGTCAACGCTTAAACTCAAATTTTCTACAAGAAGGAACTAATATTCAATGATGCTTAATATTAAATTTCGTCAAGATCGGTATAAGAATTCGAATTTTATAGCAAATTTTTTAACTTTTAACTGCAAATAGTTGGAAAGTCCAAAACTCGAGAACACACGTAATAACGTGCAGGAATGATTGATCCCAAGTTTCCTAAAAAATTAGAGGCGTTCGATTGTTATAGAACATATGATGTTTTTTTAAATATGGATGCTTCCTTATTATTATTAATTTTTCATACATTTTTCTGTTACACAGCAAAAAAAGATCAACGTGCTTTTTCGTCGAGGTGGCTTTTTGAAGAAAAAAAAAGAAAAATAATGAAGAAGCCATGTGCAAGCTTCTACTTTCCATCGTTGTCGTACTTTTCATATAATCTTTCATAAAATCATTTATAAAAATGAAAAATTCAAAACCTTCAGTTTAAATCGTTTAAAATATTTCCGTGAAAACCAATTTTAGTGTTTATCTCACTCTGTTGAACATGCACATCAAATATCACTTTAATAGTTAAAGTTTCGTTAACTTTAGAGTCAAGAAGGTTAGTTCTTGTAAAATAAAAAATGATTAATTCTCATGGAATTAAAAGACCTCGATCGATGTTTGCCAAATTGAATACCAAACAATGTTTAGTAATAATCTATTCGCGTGTTAAAATTGAACTCGATATTAGTTATGAGTTTACTCGAATTAGACTGTTTACAGTAATTTTTTTAAAAATGCAACATCTCTATCGAGGCTTCAATTTTCATGAAAATCGTATCGAAGAAAGGGAAGTAACCGCTGAACCATTGTGCGAAATTTAATTCCGCTGTAACTGATACCATCTATAACAAAATAATAGTAGCGTAATGATTACAAATGTATCAAGCACCGAATAAACGCTTAAGTCCATTGTAAAGAAAAGTTAGGGCTATGTTCGTGAAAAAACGTGACAAAAAAAATTAAATAACAAAAGAAACTCATCGCTTGTCATGGAAACCCTTCGTATAAGTTTGTTATTTTTTATTATGCGTAAACAGACTTTCATATTTAATTAAGTACACCAATGACAATAAAAAAAAGGGCTCAGACGTTACAGTGCTGTAACGTCCGAGCTTTGTACTTGAACCAGTGCAGGGGCAAGGGCACATCATATACTTAATCACTAAAGAAAATAGATATAGATATAAATTAATACGGGAATTCCAGCTTTTGGTTCGAGTCCAGGTACCGTAGGACCTTTACCTGAGTGTAATCGTTATATCGGTTCAATAATCCGATACCAATTAGCCTCAATAATATCGAGAGGTAACGATAGAAGCAGCTAGGATCATGGAATATATAGATGTGAATGTACATGGAGAGGATCGATGAATTAGGTATATATACAAGTGTCAGAGGGAGGGTTTGCGCTTGGCCTCACAGTTCTCATGCCGGATCGATGATACAGTTCCGTAGCGTGAAAGAGGGATCGAGTCGGAACGAGGGAACTCTGTGCCTATGTGGGGGCCCGTGGAAATGAGATTACGGAGAGGCCGGATTACCGGTTTTTGGGAGTCGAAGCGTACAGCCGCAGAGCATAGATATAGCAAAGTTTGCTGACGTCTGTTCGCGCGGACCTCATCCTCCGTCCAAGCTCCGTGTACCGCATTGCTCAAGTTCTTCCTGACCTCACCCTGTACTGCCCTAAGTATACCTCTCTTGGGTTTTTCTGGATGCGTTTCAACAGTCTAACTCTCTACCTCTCTCCCTCTCTCCCTCTCTCCCTCTTTCTCACTATCCCATACTCCTTTCCTGACCGCAGGTTCTTCATAATAATTTGTTGATACTATGGTACTATAATTAATTACTATAATTACTTTGTTGAATAAACAATTGTCAACACTTTGGAGGCGCGTGCTGAGCAATGACGGCTTGTGAATGTGTCCACGACGGGCTTCAAGTATTTCGGGGTATAATTAATTGATTGTTGATGGAAGATATGAGGAAAGTGATAGAGTGACGCAAATTGACAGAATTACGGTAGGGAAAAAGTGGAAATGTTATTTACGTAAAGCTTGAAACGATTGAAGATATCTGAAACGTATTATAAAGATGGGACACTTGTTGGGTTATACGGGGACAAAGAAGATGGAAGATGGCTTATACGGAAGCGGGAACGGGCTCAGGGTAAGTGACCCAGAAATACAATAAATAGTGCGGCCAACTTACAGGTGGATAGATGGATAAGATACGTTGGAAATACGAAGATATCGACGAAGAGCGGACACGATATGCGCTGATTGTAACCGGCAATCGGCTGGCGCTCAAAGGAGATTCATTGGGACCGAAAAGCAAGCTCCCAGAACATGTTCACACGTGTCATGGATGGGGTTTCAAAAAAGTTGGAACTCTGGAGGGAACTCGAAACACGGAAAGATTTATTATAATAAAAATAATTTTTTATTTAGAAAACTTCCAACTGCAAAAAAACTATAATAAACAAGACTTTAGCTTTAAAATGTTTTCGTATGAAAAAAAAATCTAAAGAGGATGATATAACTTCGATATCATTTTAGTTAACTTCATATTTAAATTACAATAATTTATTTACCACTGTCACTACAGTCGGGAGACGTCTTCGTCTGCGTTAGAAAACATCCATTTCGTAAATATTTTTTTCTTTTTCAATTAGAATTCAAACGCCAGCATGTTTCTTGATATCTAAAAGACGGTTACAATGTTCAGGAGACATCTCCCGATGTAGTTACAGCGGTTAATGAATTATCGTAATTTAAATATGAAGTTAACTAACATAACATCGGGAGTTATTTCATCCTTTTTAGTATTATTTTCATATGAAAACTTTTTAAAGCTAAAAACCTTGTTTATTATAGTTTTTTGCTGTCAGAAGTGTTTCTAATTTTTATTTTTTTGTACTTCCATAATTTTTAAAGCTAGGTCAATGTGACTATCTACAGCAGTTTTATATTTGTTATATATCGTTATAATTACTATATTTTTTAAACTAAAACAACCAAATAATTCTTAATAATTTATCTTTATTTTATCAATCAATAATTTTTGCACTTGTGTATTTAGAATTGAATCGACAAATAAAATTGGAAAATTGAGTTGCGTTTTTATTAATTTCTAGTTGTTATCAACATCTCTGATGTGCAACAAACTTATTCAAATTTACATGCTGTTGATTAAAAAATATATATTATACAAATATTGATTGAATTCCACGTGCTCTTTCTCTCGCTGTATCAAGAACACTCTGAAGTTAGGTACAAATGAACGAATATAGCAGGAATATCGATCATATTGTGGCATTTCAATATATATAACCGTGCTTCTCATACATTGTTTTTAGGACAAAAATGAAGGTTACGATGTACAGAATCTGTGTACACAGTTCTGTTAAGACATCATTAGCCGATTTGGAGAACATCAGACGCATAGAAACTGCCTTCTTTTTGCTTAACGGGAATGCGGAAGTAAAAATATATTAGCGAGTGACAGCTTGGTAAAAATATATATGAAAATGGCAAATTTCCAAAGGTATACTACCTTGATCGAAAAGTTTTAGGACCGACCACCGTGTGGCGCTGTCAGTCACCCGATTGGATTTTTTTTTGTTAGGTTACTACATCTATCATTGGGACTTCCCCCCAAATTCAGCGTTATAGCTTGACATTTGTAAAAGTTACGTTGTACCGAGTATATCTACCTTTGTGCGTATTTTCGATTTTTTACAAGTTTGAAAATGGCATCAATTGTGCATCAACGAGTTTGCATTAAATTTTGTGTGAAAAACGGATTTAACGGTCCGCAGACCCTGAAGATGTTGGAGAAGTGTTTCGGCAACGATACTCTTTCGAGATCAAACATTTTTTGGTGGCACGAATGCTTCAGACGTGGCCGTGAGTCGGTCGAGGATGACGAACGCAGTGACATGCCGTCGACGTCGAAAACCGATGAAATAATCGATAAAATCAAAGAAATTTTTGCCGAAAACCTTAAATTGACCATCAGAGAGCTTGCAGAGGACTTGAACATCGCTTACGGATCCGCTCAAGACATTTTGGTTAGTGATTTGGGCCTCAGACGTGTCGCTGCAAAACTGGTTCCGAAAGATCTCAATTTCATGCAATAAAAGGACCACGTAGAAATCGCGAAAGACATGATTTCCAAATCCGAATCCGACCCAACATTTATCAAACGGATCATCACTGGAGACGAGACGTGGATTTATGAGTATGACACGCAATCCAGACATCAAGCGAGTGAATGGCGTGCACTGAATGAACCGAGACCGAAAAAACCACGTCGTTTTCAGTCAATAAAGAAGGCGATGCTCACGGTTTTCATGGATTACAACGGTGTTGTGCATCATGAATTCTTGCCAGAAATACAGACAGTCAACAAAGAGTATTATTTGGGCGTTATGAGACGTTTGCGTGAAGCAATTCGCCCAAAAAAGACCGGATTTGTGGGAAAACGACTCGTGGATTTTGCATCACGATAGCGCACCGTCGCACAATGCGATCCTTATCCGAGAGTTTTTGACCAAAAACAACACGAATACTATCCAGCAGCCTTCGAATTCATCTAATCTGACTCCCTGTGACTTTTTCCTGTTCGACCGACTTAAAAAACCGCTTCGCGGAATGCGGTACAGCACCCGAGAGGATCTCCTGAAAAAATCGAAGACGGCTCTGATGGACATACCGAAAATTGAGTACCAACGGTTTTTCGAGGATTGGATCAAGCGCTGGCGAAAGTGCGTTGCAGTCGATGGGGAGTACTTTAAAGAGGACCATATCGATTTTTATGAATAAATTAGTATTTTCGATTTTATGAATAAATTTGTATTTTTGATTTTATGAATAAAGTCCTAAAACTTTTTGATCCAGGTGGACGACTGACAGGACGACAGTCTCCGCAAAAATCGAGTTTCGTATAGAAACTCCGCTCGCCCCTTATCGAGCACGGCGAACATGAAGATATATGTTATGTGAAATGTTAATTAGAGTTATTTTATAATCAGTTTACAAGAAAGTAAACGGCCCACCTAGTGGCAGCATAAAAAAAAATCTCTCACTCTAACTGTGTAAATGCATTGAGATGAACAAGGATGTAACCTTGGATGTACCAAGGATAACAGACTAATTGGATGCATAAATTACTGTCACGTTTACCTATTAGCTGTTCGTCGAGTGGTGGAAGAAGCCCTAACTTAATCAATCGCTTTAAAAGTATATATATTTATACGTAGCGGCTACTAATCCATACATCGTCAGTAACTGAGCCGTTTTCGAATGAGAAGTTTAGAAACACAGACTTTGTACTAATGTCTTTTGGAATATCGCGATAGTTACAAATGGAGGGCAGTTCCGTGAAGAGTGATTAAAATTGATGAAGATAAATAAAAATTACTTTGTAAAGAGATGTTTATACTCGGAATATTCATAGAAAGATGTTACTTTTACAAATGTATATGCTTTGTTATTTCGGATAGGACTTTAAAGGGTTAAAGAAGCCATACGCTGAAAATAAATCAATGATTATAAATCAGCATTTTATGTCATTTCAACTTCAACAAATATATTTTAATGATAACCTTAGCCCGTAAGTTTTACAATATTGCTTCTTCATAAAGGAAACTTTGTTTCTGTGTCAACGCACTTAAAAAGTTTCAAAACGTCCAGAAATCATATTTAGTAAAAAAAATCTGTCCATCCGTCCGTTCTCTTCATAGAGGTGACTTTATCAAAAGTGGAAAGTAATGAGGAACCAACGTGCAAGATTCTACTTTGCATCCTTGTTTAATGTATATCATGCACAGAATATAAATTGCAGCAGGCTTCAAATTAAAAGACAATGCAATCAGGTGTAGTATCAATGCGCCGAATAGATAAGTTAATTTTTGAAGTGCCTTCCAAAGGGACGGAAGAAATATCCTTACTCGAGAGCCCTAGTAATGTACATCTGAAAGTAATCGAGAACGTCGTGCAGGTACCTTTCTTCCGAGTCCGCCTTTTTTTTTTTTTCTTTTTTTGTACACAAATTATCGGGAGAATTTATGTTATTTACGAGTCTGTAATAGAACTTACCGTGACCCGGACATTGTATATTATATTAGTGTAAAGTAATAGTGCAATGCATCTGCAGACTGTGCGCAGTACATGCGGGTACACTATGTTCCACAGGCAATGGGAAAGGTTTCGAAGAAGGTCTCCATAGCATCGCGCTAACCCAATGCAAGCTCTGGCACAGGGAAAGAAGAAATATACAAGAAGAATAAGAATGTGTAAAATCAGGTGTCGAAACTTCATTCGTAAAGAGGAAAGGAGGAAGGGACCTACCCGACAAAATCCGAAACACATGTTTCGCTCGTTACCATGTTGAAAGAGCACCGTTCGCCTGTATCATTCTTCCAGCTGACGTCGAAAATGTAAAACCCCTGGGATTCCCCAAAGGATATTCCTCCGTAGGTATACCTTTGACAGTACCGTATATTAGCCGAGTACAGACGTATAGCTAAGACTGTATTACTACAGCAATGTTACCTATAGTCTTGGGGATATACACTGTCGACGTTGGTATCGAGGGGAGCCAAAGGAATAAAAGAAAAGAGAGAGAGCGAAAGAGTGAGAAGGTTGGAAGGAGAGAGGAAGGGAAAAAATGGGGTACCAGCATCCCCCATCCCCCACCCGTAGAGACAAGTGACCGTCGGCCATCGGTGAATCGAAAGGTGGTAAATACTTACTGTGTTCAATTAGCCACCGACTGGTGGGACATTCTCTCCGTTCCCAGTCTGTACCAGCGGGCACAACCGAACAAGAGGAAGAATCAGGATTGATTCGTATACCCATCACCATTGTAGCATGGGAAGATGATGAGAAAGTAGTGGTATCTTGGGAAGGCTACTATGGTTGATACTTGCACAATTTCTGATTCATCTAATTGTTAGAGGAAGTTTCTGATAGTGAACGGTTCATCAAGTGTGCCGAAACGTCCATAAATGACATTCAAAAAAAAGTCGGGATGTATGATTGCTCTCTCCCTCTGTGTGTGTGTGTGTGTGTGTGTGTGTGTGTGTGTGTGTGTGTGTGTGTGTGCGTGTGTGTGTGTGCGTGCGTGTGTGTGTGTGTGTGCGTGCGTGCGTGCGTGTGTGCGTGCGTGCGTGCGTGCGTGTGTGCGTGTGTGCGTGTGCGTGTGCATGTGCATGTGCGTGAGCGTGTGCGTGTGCGTGTGCGTGTGTATGTAAAGCCGTACAACCTATTGATTATCTGTAATTTTTGTAGCAATTTATACAATAGTTCAGATTTTGTGGCATCTCGAATCTGTCGATAAATGTTTTTAGTCGCTCTATATCTTTGATAAACTTTTGAGACACCGAGATATAAATTCGTACGTAAATATAATCTTATTAAATGTTAGTTTATGTTGAATTTTGCGTAAATCGATGATACCGTTCCGTTTGTTTTAAATTGTTAAATTTTCAAATAATCCACGATTGCTCTAATTGTCATAGATTTCGAGATATCGCGCAAATATTTTGCAGATAAACAGAATATATTGAAAGGACAGATAGTATCGAATCCCGTGAGATTCGATAGAACGATTTAGATAGAACAAGCTTTGTAAAGTTGAACCCTGCAAATTTCTTCCACATTATTTTACACCGTTCACCAAACTTAATAAAAAATCAATGAACATTCTTATTCAATGAATATTTTATAACTTTGTAAACGGTGTAAAATAATCAAGAAACAATTTTAAAAGTTCTACTTTACAGGCTTTTTTGTTAATGTTGTGCAACAAATAATTTTTACAAATATACAAATATAGCTCAAATTTGAATTCTATTTTATGGTCGATAAATGCAATATTTAATTTGTATATTTCCTCAAACTCTGTCGCACATATGGTATATATGTCACTGTATGCATAACGTACGTACGAGAATATACGTTTCCGATAATGGATTACAGTAGCATGCAATATAGAACGTAATAGCATAGGAATGAAACATACATCAAAAGTGCTAGTGTGGCAATGTGCTGATAAATGGTTCCATCAAGCGGTATAGTAAGCATATGAACATATTCAGTATCATATTATCCGTATAATACTGTGGCCCAGTGATATTAATATTATATTAGCTTTGCCATTCCATCATCGCTACCTTCGATTATTACAGTACACGTGAGTGAGAAGATCAATTTGTCGCGTTTACGCCGCACAGATTCTACTCGCAAGCTCCGCCATTTTCACACGCTACAACGTTGCGATTGCTATTTTATATTTTCAGGCACATAATCTTTAAATGTCGATTCTGTATAATATATCCGTAAGAAAAAACCGAGACAATAGACTGTCAATCAAGTATAGATAAATAATAGCATAAGAATCAAAAGTGCTAGTGTGGCTATGTGCTGATAAATGGTTCGATATGAACATTTTTGATATCACATTACCTATATAATACTTCGGCCAAGTGATATTGATAGTATATTACCTTTATCATTCCATCATAGCTACCTTCGATTATTACAGTACACGTGACTTGAGAAGATCAACTTGTCGCGTTTACGCCGCACAGATTCTACTCGCAAGCTCCGCCATTTTCACACGCTACAACGTTGCGATTGCTATTTCATATTTTCAGTCATATAATCTTTAAATGTCGATTCTGTATAATATATCCGTAAGAAAAAACCTAGACAACAGACAGTCAATCAAGTATAGATAAATAATAGCATAAGAATCAAAAGTGCTAGTGTGGCTATGTGCTGATAAATGGTTCGATATGAACATTTTTGGTATCATATTACCTATATAATACTTCGGCCAAGTGATATTAATATTATATTAGCTGTGCCATTCCATCATAGCTACCTTCGATTATTACAGTACACGTGACTTGAGAAGATCAATTTGTCGCGTTTACGCCGCACAGATTCTACTCGCAAGCTCCGTCATTATCACACGCTAGAACGTTGCGATTGCTATTTTATATTTTCAGGTATATAATCTTTAAATGTCGATTCTGTATAATATCCATAGAAAAAAAATGACACTATATAAGGAAGTTATCCTATTATCCTATCGTTATTATTATTATTTATAATAATATTATTTTTATTTATGTGAGTTCAATTTTTTTAACCGCTAACTTGAATCGTGGTGCTGCTATTACTTTCACAAGGTTCCTGAATGGCGAACAACTCGGGAAAGTTGAGCTTTATAGCTATAGCCAAGGGGTTACTCTCCAGAAAATTAGCTTCACCTTGCTACCGATGCGGTATATACTTGTATCGTTGTGAGGAGAGCGAGCTGCCGAGAAATTCTCGCGGTTAGTATTAGTATAGTACATCACCGTCATCGTCAAACCACAGCCAACAAGCTCTCTCGATCCTCTTCTCGCTTTCTACTTCTTCACTTCTTCTTCGTCACTCCGTAACTTCATTACTTGACTGCCTTATTCCATGGCGTGAAATTCAATCGATTAGCTGTAGCTCAAGAGTCCTGAGCTTTAGATACCAGTGGAACGAAGACGAAGGATTAGATGAGAGGAGCAAAGAACTGCTGTTTAACTATTTCTCATCGTAGCTTCACTACTTGTATTAATCGACATTCTTGCATGTTCTTTATTTGCATATTTAACTTTAATATTATGAAGAGGGGGGGATCTAATGTGGTACAGATCTTAACATTTCTACGAATAAGACCAAGGATTTGTCGAGCACTCCCAAATTCTACGTAAAATATCGAAAAAAAACTTACAAAAACTCCATTTTTTGTCACTAAATGCACGACTGAAGTTAAACAAGTTAAGCTTCAATATCACAAACAGCTAATTAGGCAACGAATAAATAAAATCTCAATTTAACTTGGCATTGTAATTAAAAACTTTAGTCAGTTTAACTAAACTTGTACAAAAACGAACTAACGTTCAGTCGTTTTATATATTTGATTTGGTAAAGATCGGTAAAAGGGTTAAGATTTTATATAAATAACGAATTAAAAATTTATTTCTACTTAAGAAACATCTGAAGAAACAATCTATCGTTTTACTTAATTATTTGTCAACTTTGACAAAACTTTCTCAGAAGAAACGAGAAAAGGTTCAACGTACTTTCTCATAGTGGTAACTTTGACAAAAGAAAAAAATAATGAGGAAGGAACGCGCTATTTCGTTCTGCTTTTTGCATCCTTTTTATATAACATTCGCTCAGTTATAACCGACGTTTAATATGCTTTTAAGCAAATCCCTAATTGTGGTTGTAATACTTGTAATCTTTTTGTATCGTTTACAAATTTTTTTTCCTCTCTTGCAAAAATACTATATAATGCTATGTACTCGCTATTGAATTTAAGAGGGATTAGTCTTACCACTATGTATAATGCATACGCTATTGGGTATGATATACACAATGCTCGTGTAGCGTGTAGCTATAAAGCAGTTTACGCCTATACCACGTGGTGACTATACGAGATAGAGTGAATCTCGTACGAGAGTATACGCTAGAGTTAGGGGAACGCCCCATTAGGAAGCCGTTAAATAATAAAGCCACCATATTAGGCATACGGGGGCACCCCATAGGTTGCGGGATCCCCTGTACGAAACACAGCGCAGAAGCGAGAGGATTATCCCATAACGATACGTCTATGAGGCACGGTTGTATCTGGCCCGTACCGGTTCTGGATTCTTTTGCAACCCCTGCTTAGGACCATTCGGTACCCTCTCGCACGCTGACCGCCTGCAGATAATCTTCCCATATTCTCGCCGTTTTACCAAACTTTAAATCATGTAAAATGAAGTGAATTCAAGAAAATTTAAGTTCAATCAACATTGGTACAACGAAAATTCTTCTCCGAGCATTCGATCCGTAGCTGGAAGTTTCAAGGAAGTGAAAAAAGAAACGACGGCGCCATGGGGAAGATGAGAAGTGAAAAAAAGAAAAATTCCCCTTGTCCAGTCAACGTCGAAGGTGCAAGTGCACTGGCGCCGTGATCCAAGTCACTCTCGTCGATTTTTGTTTGCTCAGGAGCATCAGGAAGCGCCACTAGAGTTTACCGGTGGCATTCGAACGCGTCGCGCAAGGGACTGGAGTTACTTCGTCTGGTGGTGATGCAGGGGATGCCGAGAGGAACGAAATTCGAGGCCTCGAGATTCTCCCTTCGAGCATGAGTCGAACGTGCGGGTTGCGTTGGGTTGCCTGAGGGCAAACCCCACGCCCCCTCTGCCCCCCTCTGCCCCCCTCTCTCACTCTCATTCACTCTCTCTCGCTTTCACTCTATCCTTACTTCTTTGAAAACGACTGGCGTAGATCAACCGCGGGATGACGAGACGCATCTGCGTTGGCGCCACGTCGGATTTGTTTGTTTTACTTTCGGGGGTTAACTGGCAAGCGGAAAACGGGAAGAAGGTTCCCCTGGCACATATAACCGCACCATAACCAAATGCTTTCTCTTCTATACACCTATATATACATATACACTATATGTATCCTCGTGCTTGAGTTACATAGTCAAATATACACCGTGGTTTCTCGCGATGCTTTTCTGAGGGGTTAATGAGGTCGTTAACGAGGGTTCGACCAATACCAAATGCTTCTCCACTGCCTTATTCTTTCTATGTAAGTAATAGCTATAACAATGATATTATACATAATATTATTTATGTTATATAGATATCAAAATGGTAGGTGCCTCGATTGTTCGAGTCACTGGTCATTTATCGATTTCAATGCCTTTGATAAATATAATAAAGATTAATTTCCGTTGAAAATAAATTTGCATAACTTACAGAAGTACATCTTCAGATATAATTTTCTTGACTTTTTTTTTGTTACTGTCGAGGCTGTTTATCTTAACTTATAAATTGTAAATTTTTTATCAGCAGTAACAGGCAATGTTCGAATAAACAAGAATGCAATTTAAAATAATGTTACACGTTGTTTCTTCATTATGTTATTTTTTTCACGAAACTTTCATGGGAAAGTATGCTGAAAAATTTTGGCTTCCTATAGTTTCAAACGTTTCACTTTTAGTTGAAACCTTTAGTTTCAAACCTTTCACCTTTAGTTGAAACTACAATTTCATCTAATGCGGAAGCCAAAATTGATCAACATGCTTTCCCATGGAGATTTTGTGAAGAAAAGAAAATAACGGAAGAGCAATGTGCAAGGTTTTATTTGGAATCCTTGTTTAAAAAAAAAATGCCATGTTCTATAAGATCTGAACTCCTCTGTAAATGTTCACCATATTTTGTACGAAATGTCACTGAACCTTATTACGTGAGAGTCGACATTTTTAGCTCGTTTTGTCAAATATTTTGAAAGTAGAAGCAGATGAAATTGAAAAAATTTCAATTCCTATAAAATCTAAATTTCTCTAACGATATTGACCAACTGTAATATTTAACAACGCTGAATATTAATTCGATCTTGTAGAAAATTTGAGTTCAACTTGTCAAAGTTCATTTGAGTTAGAGCGACCCGTCAATTTTTTCTAAAATTTAACATCCTATAAAATCTAAATCTCTTTATATCGATCGTGCTTTAATATTATTTTATTTCTAAAGAACTATTTAGTTTCATAAGTAAAAAAATTCGTGGCGCACGAACTTTTTTTGAAAAATAAAAAATTTTATCAAATTTGCACGGGTGTTTCATTTATTGCGTCAATTGTAAGAAACAAAGAAGCGAAACTACTCTACTGACGTTTCAAATTTTAGTTCCATTGATAACGCCATTTTTGAGATATAGAGATTTAAAATTTGCAAACCGTTTAACACGCACACACGCATGCACGCACGCACGCATGCACGCACACATATATTCTAAACCAAACTGTATAGAAAAGTCGATATTCAAAGTAAAGAGTCAAAGAGTCATAGGCGATGGATGCAAATAGATTTCTGATCCGAGTACTCCCACTAGCAGATTACGATCAAACCTCCAATTGATATTTTTTATCGGTGAAACAACAAAAAAACATAGAATAGAACGAGAGAGTTACTCACCGAATGATCAGGGGCTTTTAATCCCTCGAAACAAAATATCGCTGATGTACCGCACATAGAGAAATCCGGAGGGATGAGAGCCCGGTCGAATGTGATGAAAGCTCGAGAGGGCAGAAAACGCGATAGACTCGCTTTTTCCTGAGTCCATAACCAACTACTATATATCCGCAAATCGAGTGGTTTTTTCCCCTCGTGAATTTATCAACCTTTCCAACTCTCGTATCCGGGGTTTCCTCCTCTCTGCCGCGGTATATTTCTCTCTCTCTCTCTCTCTCTCTCTCTCTCTCCCTCCCTCCCTCCCTCTCTGTCTCGCTCATGTTCAATTATCCTTTCTCGTCGAACGCGCGTCAAAATCGTTATGTTCACTGTGCAACGATGCCCACGGTGCATATATTCGTGATTCCCTCAACATTTTGCCGCGTTCCGTCGCGCTTTATGCATTTTCGCGCATTAATATATCCGCATTATCACAATCGCACGGAACGACGGACTCGTTTCTCGTTTCCCGTACTCTCTCTTTCGCTCAGTACACATTTTCGGTTGTATTGTGGCTTAACAGCACTGTACCCTCCGCTGTATGTGCTATAGCATTATGCGTGCGTTTTGTCGTACACGTATTTCTGCGTTTATCGTTGGGCCAAAGCGTCACCAGCCTGTTCGATTTATCGCGCTTTTAATCCCTGTTGCATCGCTGAGTGTGTTGAGCGTGAGGAAAAGCGGCTGCTGCTACCGCAGCGCATAGTTCCAATCATTTTGTGGATGTGGCGCATCGACGCTTGGCGTAAAATTTGCCCTCGTGAAACTCTCTGCACAACATTTATATGCTCTCTAGCGCCTCCATCGCGCTTCCAGTATCCAACACTCTTCTGTACATTTTCGTTCTATCCTTTACTCGCATTGTTGATCGAGTTATTCTAACGAGCGAAGGATCGAAAGAGGCACAGCGAACCGCAAAAGTTGAGAATATAGTAGAGTCCCTCGCAAGTCAACTATATATATCTGCTATAGGTTTCGCTTCATAAAAGAATAAAAATATACTATAAACTTATTAGAACATCGATTTGTCTTAAAATGAAGAATTATGTAGTGGAGAATAGGATAAAATGAGCCACTTTTCCCGTAAAAGTAAAAGTTTTTCGTTAAAATTAGTAAACCTTTACTACTTTTAAGTGAAAGCAAAATTTAAATAGTTTTCTGTATCCACGCAATCTGGTTAACCTATAATACAGATTGTTGATGTAATAATTTCTCAAGAAACTATCACATCATTTTATTTTGTATTGTTATTTTATTATATTTACTATATTTATGTGATTTGTAGTGTCGTGTTGTGTTGTTCGCTTAAATTACTGATATACGATCTTAAGTGTGCGCATAATAAACTTCGAGCACGACATTGAAAGCCAATCAGAACAACGATCAACCGACCTTATTTATACATCGCACTTCTAGATTTTGTTGACCCCTAATTTCTTAAAAAGTGACTCCCCGAGTCATTCGTGAATTACGATCATCAGATTAAATTATAATAATCAAACATAATAGTTATAATTATTTAATAATTGGTTGACCAATTATTGTATTCGGATTATTATTGCTATTACTATTGTTTGAAAAATAATAATATCAAATTATTCTGTCAGTAAAATATCTTAATATTTACGCATTTACTTAATATATCCGCAGATAACTCAAATCACAAATAATGCGTTTTACATGAGGCGGCGACGGTGGGAGGAGGAACTATTATTATCGATAATAACGATATCATACGATTGTCAATTTTCAATGAAGCAAAATAATCGATTTAAAAAAACTTAAGAAAAATCATTTCTTGGATGAGAACAAATAAAAAATTTTAATAAAAAAACAATTTTCTACATTTTTTTATTCACAATTTTACTGAACGTTGAATAAAAAAATCTACGATTATTATTATTATTAAACGTACGTTTTTTTAAATATTATTTATTATACTTACAACATTAATCTCTCAGATATTAGAGATCGCGAGACATCACCGCTGTACAACTTTTATTTTGTAATTAAATTGATTACGATTTTTGACGAAAATTACTATCAACTTCGAGAATGGAAAGCACACGATAAATCTGCTGATTTAAAAAAGTTTTTAAAATCTTATGTTGCCTCTACCTGACTAAGGCTTAACTCACGTTAATACTTTTGCGAAAGTCTACTGTACACTATATCATCGACGACCTGTGCGCAAACATACGAGCTCACACGATCAGATATACAGTAGCGGACAAAAGTTTAAGACGGAGAGGAAAAAAAAAGTAATCGTTCATTTTTTTATGAAAAGAATTGACTCAGTGGATTTTTTTTTGTATTAGCTAATTAATCATTAATTCATATATTTATTACATAAATTCAATTTTGCGCGTAACAACATTAGATACAATAAACAAAGAAAACATACATTTGTTTGATATCTTCGGGGACAAAAGTTTAAGACTATACGTAAAAAAATATTTTTTGGTAGAAAATATACAGATATTTTCCTCCCTTCAATACTTTGTCCACAGTCCATTATTTTTTATCACATCAGCACATCTTTGAGGCATTGAATCAATTAATTTTTTGCAGTCGTCCACAGTTGTTTCATTCCACGTTTTTTCAACCAAAGAGTACAAATCGTCAAAATTTTTTGGTTTATTACTTTGAACCCTTCTTTTTATGGTACACCATAAGTTTTCAATTGGATTTAAATCCGGCGACTGCGACGGCCACGGTAATAAAGTGATTTTTTCATCTTGAAAAAAACTTTTCACTACCCGAGCCGTATGCTTTGGGTCATTATCTTGTTGATAAATAAAATTATCACTCATATTTTCGTAGGCATACGGTAACATAGTATTTTTCAATATATCCAAGTATTGAAAACGGTCCATGATTCCATTAATTCGGCGTATTGGTCCAGGACCATTGCGAGAAAAACATGCCCACACCATTACGTTTCCACCTCCATGCTTAACTGTCGGTAAAACACATCGAGGATTTAAATCTTCGCCAATTCGACGTCTTACATACAGTATCCCGTCAGAACAAATTCGGTTGAATTTGGATTCGTCCGAAAATAGCACATTTTGCCAATCCTCACTTGTCCAATGCCGATGAGCCTTAGCAAATTGCAGTCGTAATTTTTTATTCTTTTTACTGAGCATCGGCTTCTTCCGTGGCTTTCGTGCTTTCAAATTGAATTCGTCTAATCGTCTTCGGACAGTTCTTACACTTATTTGTGCATTATTATTACTGGATATTTCAGCTCTGATATCGACTGCTGAACGAAAACGATCTCTCTCGCTTAATCGATGAATCCGACGATCCAGCGTTGGCGTGGTTTTCCGCGGTCTACCGTTTTTTGGTCGATCAAAATAGTCCCCAGTCTTCACAAACTTGTACCACGCTTGCTTACAAGAAGTTTCTGATCGATTCATTTGAGTTGCAATTGAAGAAAATGTCTCATTTTGCTTCCGTAGAGACACGATTAGTTTTCGTTCAGTTGATGACAAATTACGGGCTTTACCCATACTCTTTTCGTACGTAATTAAACTTAAGACACTGGATGATACACCACAAACTATTTACAGTATTAATATATCAAATTATTGCGTGGATCGACTACGGGTATCTTGTTCGACAGATCGTCTTAAACTTAAACTCTTATATTGTTTACATTTGACGACCGAGACTTCTACATTATGAAGGTCAAACGTACACATGTATTGTAAAAAAACAACAAGCCGAAAGAAACGTTAGTACTTGTATGACAGATCTATGAACCAAATTGTAATTCATCGTCTTAAACTTTTGTCCGCTACTGTATACTCGTTCGATATACTATATATAAACGCTTTATATATAACTCTTCCACCGTTGGTGAAGTGCCCAGTAATTCCGTGTACGCAAATTTTCCGATCGGCGAGCTATTTCAATGCCGACGAAAATGACAACTAGATATCGCGGTGGATGAATCTACCATACATATCTGTTTTATGAAACTGTACGTTACGTAGTAGCAATATGTACGCCCGTTATACGAATTTTTAGTCGAAGCTAGCGTTTAACGAGTCGACGTTGAGTGACCCAATTCCCAGTGACAAAAAAAAATCGCGCTTCACGGAAATATAGATTACTTCCACGAATATTTCATTATTTACACCGCAATGTAGCGCGTCGAGCGCAATTATTTATTTTACATTGATTCTCACTTTTATTTCGAGTTTTTATTTATTTAAGCTTATATTTATTTATTGTTTAACTGTAAATTCGGGATTGAACAATTTAATTTATAAAATTTCAGTGCCGTGTATATGACGAGTCGATACGTTTCTATAATAAATTTCTGTACGGCAATTTAAAAACCTAATTATCCTAGATATTTATAACAGACGGATAGACTTTTGGGGTGCGGTCGGGGAACATTGATGCAACTTTTTCATTTTTATTATCTTTTTCTCGCGACTAAATGCACTCGACTTGTCAGAAACGGTACTAGTCGCTTATATTCTATATGTACTGGACAGGGTGTCTATTCTTGTTTATCTGGGCGTTGTAGATGACGGGGGTGGCGCTCGTCTAAAGTCAAGTAATGTATATATATATATATATATATATTGTAACTATACTGGCTGCGTTTCGGCGCCAGCACCATACGCACCACTCTAAGCTTTTTCTTCTTCTTCTTTTTCTTCTTCGTATAGTATCTAACGATAGATGAGAGTAACGCACGCAGGAAGTGGCCCACGGGAATTTGATATCTCGCAGCGTTTATCCTTCAGGAATCGCTTCAAGGTGTTTGTTGTTAAGTCTGACGTACCCTGACAATATTTTACGAGTTTCGCCCTCTGAGACACCCCGTCAATCCTTAACTCAAATTAAACTAACTCGCGGGTTGATCATAGAAATCAAAAGTTTTGCTTTCTCATAGAGAAGCCATGCTTTCAGGAAACAAAAATGATATTTTTTTAAAATGTCCGTGTGCGGGCGCGCGCGTTTGTGTATGATGAGCTTGCAAAATTTGAATGAATATATCTCGGGAACGGGTTACTCGATCATCCTGAAATTTTGCATACGAATCGGGTCGCAATCCCCGTCAGTTTGCTGAAATTTTCATCCAAATCGCTAAAGGGTGTCGCATTGTATGGTTGTTTGAATTTTTCAAAAAAAGTAGATACGCTCTCTACCTTTCGTAAATTTTTACATATCGAATTAAAACATCTACAAGAATAGGCTAGGGGACTAGGTTGTTCGGTATTGAGTTTGGCAAGAATCGATCAAAAATTTTTGTAATTTTTCGAAAAAAAATCTATTTTTACTTCAACTTTTGTAAATTTTCATCTACCAAATTGAAACTTAGCATACAAATTAGCTAGGATACAATGATACTTGGTATTGACTTTAATAAAAATCGATTAAGGAGTTTAAAATGCATGAAATTTGAAATTTTATTGAAAATTTTAATAGCACTTCCTCTATGAAAAAGCCAGAATTGAGATAATCATTCTCCGTAGAGGAGAATCTGTAGGTTGGCGAGAATCACGAGGAGGCAACTTAAAATTTTTAATTTACACGCCTGGTTATTTTTAATAACTTGTGTAATCATTTCAACTGAATAGAGTTGCATCAAATGTATTCGTACAAATAAAAAAACCGTTTAAATTTAATTAAATCAGTTATTTTTTTGAACCACAGTATAATGAATAAACTCGCATTTACCATTAAATTTGTGATGCTATAAGACACCCTATCCATCTCTGTTTTATATATACTTAATATGTTTTGTAGTTAAATAAAAAATAAAAACCTTTATTACTGAAGGGCATTAAACCGAATTTATTCATTCAATGAGCAAAAAACGTTTAATTAATTTTAATTTTAAATTGGACAAGTAATTTTTTGAAAGTGGATTATAATTAAAAAAACTTTGCCCCTGTCGTGGCGACGTTAGCTCAAGTGAAAGTGACTCTCGGGCTAATCATCGCAGTTAAATGCTTCGTAATGCAATAAACATTTGAAATCAACTGAATAACATTGAATTACCTTTATTCGTGTAATAATTAGAAAAAAAACTTTTATTGAATTAAGAAAAAAATTTGTGTATTGACACTTTTAAGAGCGCATTGTAGTGAAAAACTTTAGAAATTGAATGTTAGCTTTGGCTATTGTTCCGTTGTCAGAGAAAGAACAAAAGTAAGAGAAACTCGTGTAGATTCCAATATTTTTATGGCCTCGTGAAATGATCGGTGACGAGTATCGTCGAGCGCACCGTCTAGTCGATCGACAGGTACCTTTGGAATTTCCCAGGGTTGGTACAACCCGCAATCTCACGCCTACAAGAGCGAAAGTAATAGCTAGAGGGTGATGGGGCGTGAGAAGGAGTGAGAAAGAGACGAACGGGACAACCGAACACCAGTAGGCACTGTACCTATATTACTTGCTATAACGGCGAACGGTATAATAAGAAAATCGGGAAGGTCACATCTGGAAGTAATTACACGCGACGGGACCGATGCGTCTAGGGTAGATCTGGTAGAACTAACCCGCATAGTTGTACCGCCGGATTGTCTGCTAGGAACTGCGGCGGGAGCACTTCGGTACTCGAGGCGGATTCGACCGTCTAATATCCTCGTCGCGTATACTTCTCCTGGCTCAGGTGCAGCCGCAGGAACTTTTCAGGAGACCATCGAGAGAAAACGAGCACGAATGAGTCGAGCTGCCGCATCGTGAACGTGACGATTCCGCAGGAACCGGGATTACAGGATGTAGCACCGTACGCGCACTCCACTCTCGCTCCTACTGTTATGTACTGACTGTACAGTGAAAAATGCATCCGTATGGATATACTTTTAGAGAGATTGGGAGAGAAGAAAATATTTTCTGTCAAAGAGCTGGAGACGATGAAGAGGAAAGAGGAATAGATAGCATCTACTTATGTATAGGTATCTTGTTCACTACCTAAGCGAAAACTAGAGCGCTCTCTCTCTCTCTCTCTCTCTCTCTCTCTCTCTCTCTCTCTCTCTCATTGCTCGTCAGAGTAAAGGGATTTTAACCCGTCACTCCGAATTTGGGTTAAAAAAACCCTTTTACTATGAATTTCTTCTTTTATTTTTCAACTGACATGCCATCAACTGTTCTACATGAAACAAAAGTAATCATTTTAACGTGGAGGAAGCTTTGATCAAATCTTATTCTTTCAAATTTCGTGTTTTAATATTATTTTGCATTGCAAATATTTTTTTGTCAAAGTCAGTAGCTAAACCTCATTCGTAACTTTTAGGAAAGTAACATTAAAAATAACAAAAACGATTGAGAATCTCCTTACATTCAAAATTTACGTAACCTGTGAATGAATAATTAGCATCTATACACTTTTTAGATTACGATTTATCAACACCATCTCACTTTGCACTACATTTCCACATGGAAGACGATTTGGACGGACATCCGTAAAATTATTTGAAATTTTTTATTTGTTATTTGCGTCCATTCTTTGAACCAGATTTATCTTTGACAATTGATTATCTTGTATTTCTGTAGAAAAATGCAGCCAGATAGCACAAAAATTGCAAAAGTAATTTTTTTCAGACATTTAAAAAAAAATGGTTAAAAAAAAATATTATATCAATTATTGTTTAATGTCAGTCCATTTGTGTAGAAAATTTCAGCCCGATATATCAATATTCGCCTGAGGTACAGCGTGAACAAGTATTTTTCAAACATTTCAAAATGCGATAAAATTTGAACCCTTTGACCAATTTGCGCCAGATTCAATCACAATTAAAGTTTAATGACAGTCCATATGTAAACGAGATTTACATCTGAAATTTGAAAAATTCCGAGCCCTAGAGTCCTAACAACAACAAAAATCACACGCACACGGGCAATTCATCTTATACGACTTTTCTCGATGTTTTAAATAATTCTAAGTTTCCTCACATAAAAATCTCGAAATTTTTGTAATATTCTTACATGCAAAACTTAAAATGTAATTTTTACTAAAACAAAGTTTCCTCTATGATGAAGCAAAATCCATAAATAGCGGAAAAACGAGTAAATCTCTTTTTAAATGAGAAATTTACAAAACCTAAAAAAACAACCAATAATTAGGATCTATGTATTATTAGTATCAGTGTTTATCATCGTAAGTCCACGGTAAAACCAAAATAGCTCGGCACACCACTTCCTCGCTGCTATAATAATTATTTGGAGCATCGAGAGGTAGCTTAGCTTCCCTCGGAGATCCCCCAGCCTCTTTAGGCCAAAGGTAAAGATGATCTATCTGGGAGCAAAAGGTAAACCTGACAAAGTGTTTAAGTATACTCTTTAGGGTAGCCGATTAGTCGCTTTAATCGCTGTATGGAGCCATTGACCAGCAGCAGCAGGAGCGATTTCCTCCGATAAGTTAAAATCCGGAAGGACTCCTCAGCTGGCTCTGATGCGGCGAACGTGCCTCGTCTCGAATTGCGGAGACTTGCACTCTCTTCAATGCCTCTCTCATGTATACTGCTATATATACAGTCGACAGAGACCTCGGTAAACGGATCGCTGTCTCGAGCTCGTCTATTCAAACTTATGTACAATATAGCTACGCAGCGAACTCACGAGGTGCATACCGGTTGAAGAGAATCGCGTGAAAATAAATGCTAGGGAGGGGATACAGTCCATTATAAGAACCACAGAACATTTAGCTATACCCGATTTTGTCGTATTGTGTAAACTCCAGACACTCGTCTCAATGTTGTATTTCGTCGACAGTACACAGAATAACTAGAAAAGAGATGGTCTCGTGCGCTGCGAAGAGACGAAGAACGAGTAATCGCTGGACTTTCTCTCTCTCTCTCTCTCTCTCTGTAGATGATCGAACCGCGTAAGCATAGATCGTAAGCGGCTTGGGGGCCAGCAGAACCCAAAAGCTATAACGCGCTCTGATGCCTCTGGACAAAGTCCTCTCGAGAAAGTGCTATACACACCTTTGTCAACGAGGGAAAACGAGATCTTCGATGGGAAGCGTATAGCGTACTGTCACGAGTATATTTGCGTGCCGTGGTTTCACACCTTTTAGTTGTATGGCATTGTACTTTGGTTTATGGCCAACGACAAAATCGTATACGTAGAAGGTAGACACATTTGACCACCTTTATTGTGGGTATTATAAAAATAAAATAGGTACAATGAGACGTATCGAAATAGATCTTGGTCAATTTTTCACCGTCTCTATAGACGCGTTAATAATTATCAATATAAGAATTATTAATAATTCGAGATAATCCTTGACAGTATTGATTTTAGTAACATTTTTATGACTCTTGCATTTAATCCCTCGATTACCGATGCTGTCAATATACGTCCTTGTCTTTTGGCAGTAGGGCATATAACGTTCGAACTCCTTTATTCAATTTGGCCAAATATTATATCAAACATTCTTGAACCGCGTTATTTTGTTTATGAACATTACCGAATTTTTTAGGCACAAGTTGGAACGTTTCGGGACTTTTTTAGAAAAATTAAAAACGACGTAAACCCGAATATATTATGACGAAAATCGCAACGATTAAGGATATTTTATAAGGATATAAATCTCGTGATGATTCACCTTCTAACTTTTGAGGTTAATACAATAAACCACTTCTCTTGCGTTCAAGCGCGAGTTTCTCTTTCTCTCTCTCACATACACAGTGTTTAACGAAATTCATAGAAGCCCTCTCTCGTACCTCTTCTATTCCTCCCATTCATTGGAGGTAAGGAGGACATCCTTAAAGAGAGATTAACTGCTTTATACGTGTGTACGATTTCAGCTGGATTGATCTAACAATAATTCCCGCGTTATATAAAAGTTACTTCAACGAAGGCAGACACACGCACCCCCTCGTGTCCGGACATTTTTTTCAATAATGTTCCTGGATAGTTCTGGCCATTTTAAGTTTCATGTATTGAAATGACAAAAATTAACAAATACAAAGCTTTCATTATAAGGAAGCAAAAATCGTATCTTTCAACGTGAATTTTATACAGTGACGCGTCATTGTCAAACAAACCGCAAGATTATAGTACAAGGTCAGTATGCTCTTTACTTTACGTACATATCTAAGGATGTAGATACCCTCTCGCTATGTGCTATCATCAGAGTTGGTGCGACGGATAACGCGCGCGCAATCGCGAAGCGTCTACTACAAGTTCGATGGGGCGCGCTGATGCGTACGTAATCCCTCGGTGCTTAACGATAGCATTGGTGGGTTATATTTTCATTATTCAGTTGTTCGCGATGCAGCTATATATTTTCTGTCTTACTCAAACCCGCCATCCCCTCGTATGTATCGGGCCAGGCCACAACGGAGGCTTACACGCGTAACCCCATGTTTCCATGTCGGTTTAATCAGATAAAACCTCGAGGCGCGCACGCGGATGTCCCAAAACGCGCTCACGCATCCACGTACACGCACACACATACATAAACAAATCCAAACACACACAGGGGTACACACAAGAACAGCTCTGGAATAACTTTCTCCCTCCTGTCGATCCCTGTCGGGAATTCGAATCACTCGGTTTCGAAAATGCACTTAGAGACGAACGTTTTCATCGTTCTAATTACAATCGAAACGAATGGAAAGAAAACGGATAACAGTGTAAAAAATATCACGGTTTTGACAACGAGATTTTTACTTTATCTGTACAGTTCGTTTAGATTCCCATAAAAACGTTATTTGGAACTATCGTACTACATTTGAACATTTATATCTTTCAATTCAATAAATTAATATATTGAAATCCGCAATTTATGACTTTTTCAAATCGTTTCCCTTTCTCATAGAAGAAGCCTTTATGACGATGAAAAATTTTTTTTTCGTTTTTTCATATAAACGTATTCGAAAATTGCCAAAACGTCGGGGAAGAACATTTTTTTTAATGTCTGAACGTAGCTGCGTGTGTATGTGATAACTCGAGAACGACTTGAGCTACAACCTACGAAGCTCAAATCTTACGAACTAATAAAGCAAGCGCAACCTCTTTAGTTACTGTTACTTTTTTGTAACAATCCATACAGCGGTTCAGACTTTATGGCATTTTTGAACTTATTCAAAATCTCTGTCAACGCTCCAGCTGTCGCAAATTTTCAGATATTTGGCTAAATAGTTTCGTTAAAAATAAATTTATGTTCAAGGAAGGTTTGTTTCAAATTTGAACTTAATATGAAAAGAGGTTGACATTTTATGGGATTTTTAATTTTCAAACACAAGTATCAACAGTATAATTTCCGTAAATTATTCTCGACTTGACTGCATTTTTTTACAAACATTAAGTAACGGTTCTCGATATTGAGTTTAGACAAGATCGGTAGAAGGATTAGAATTTTATGGGATTTTGAATTTTTAAATTTTTGTCACTACTGCAAATCTGAAAAAGTTGACGAAATCGAGCTTAAACTTTGTTACATCATATGCAAGGAAGTTAAAAGATGTTTGATGTAAAATTTGGTCAAAGTTTATGGAGGCCTTCAAATTTCATAAAACAATAAAAAATTATGAAAAATTACTTATCTCGGAGAATGAAAGCCCAAAATTTGTGAATCACTTGACCAATCGATCTAAAATTTGTCACACTGATGCACCGAAAGAAAATATTTCATTGATTCGAATAAATCGGTACATTAACATTTCTTTCATTGTATCGACTAAATATTAATTTGATTCAATGAAAATAATTACTTGATTTCCATGATGCGATTGAACCACGATGAGGATATGTCATTGCCTTCAATTAAACATTTATTTGATAGTACTTAACAAAGAAATGATGTATTTTATTCAAATGAATAATATATTTGAAATTACCGTTTCAAAGAGATATTTATTTGACGGGATCGTACGCGCCACCGCTTGACGGGAGACGTGCTTTGTTTTTTCTAACAGTGTTGTATCAAAAGCGAAAAACCGGCGAAACGCCGATTGTTAGATTATTACCCAAATGGAGAAGTTTTTGAAGGAGGCTGGTATCCGCGAATACGTTACTACATTTGAAGGTAAGCAATTATAAATAAACATTAAACGAATCCTCGAACCTTGCCTCGATTAGTACGACAAGCATGGCAAAATGAAACATAACCTATAATGTAATCATAGATAAGGATCACGACCTATTTATAGACACACATAAAAAAAGTATCGCAATTTGGGAAACGCATGTATCCTCTGACGCCAAAATAACATTATAGTATTTGATTGTTTGTATGTATGAGTGTCGGACGCATCATGCGCGCGATTTCTAAGCCAAAAAACGCAATAAAACACCGTTTTTTGCAATAACAATTGGTTCATTATAATTTTTCTGTTACGACACCTTAACCTTAATTCCTTTAAAGTAAAATAAAGTAAGAACAAGCATCCAAAGTGAACGTGCCCGATATGGATACGTGCACGCCAAGCATTACAGAATTTTGTGAGATTCACTCGAGAGATTTAAAATGTAAGATTTGAACGCAATGCATCCTACTATCGTTATGAGACTGAGCAACAAATAAAAGTTTCATTGAAGTAAACAAAAGTGAGTAGTAAGACTTGGATACAATTTTCATTGATTCAATGCCACCGCATTTGGTACAATTCGCGATCAATTAAATAAAAGATAGTATTAATTTAAATATATTTTTTTATTGACGGCAAATAAAAGTTTCATAAGCCAATATTTCAATAAAATCTCTTTGATTCAATGAAACTTTTTCTCTTGGTGTGGTTACGCAAATGTCAATTATTGGCTACAATTTGCGTTGAAATTTATTAAATCAATAACATTTTAAAGAATACGAAATAAAAAAGTGTCTTTATCATCACAAGGGGAATGTGTTAGCTCGGGCGCTTTATAATTATTTTTCACCGACTGAGCGTCCTCTGTGCGAAAGCCAAAATTGATCTCTGTGTCATCATAAAGTTAACTTTGTAAAAGATGGAATATAATGAAGGAGCAATGTGCAACTTTCTACTTAGCATCCTTCGTTTTTACCGTAATAATAATAATAAACATAATTATTGAATTATTGTAATTTCAATGATAGGATTTGGCAAAAAAAAAAGATAAATTTAGATATAAAATAATAAAAACGAAGAGCCTTGCTTCCTCTATACGGTAATTTGATATTATATCGCCTCATTCCTTGAGCAGCTCGTGTCCGCAGCTTCCTTTACATTGAAAATTTTATTTGACCGTTAGCCAGAATATAAGGACGCGTCTACGTGAGCTAGAGTGTACTCCAGACTCGTATTCCGAACGATCCGTACACATATACCGAATCTTTTGGCTTCCGATGAATCGAGAAGGATCGTCGACGATGAAACGCCGCGACGACGCTCGATTTACCTCGATGGCGCTGTGTATTATTTTTCTTCGGCATCCTCTTTCTCCTCTTCTCGCCAGACGGACTCACTCTACGTTCTCCGCTTAGCCCTCTCCGAACCAGCTAGAGAGTCTCCGCGAGTGCACAAAATTGGCTCCGACGGAATCTCGAGTTACGGAGAGCTACGGGGGCGAAACAGGACACCCCGCGGCGTTTTGAGAGACGCGCACGAGATCCTTGCTCCAACCTCATCCCACTTTCTGACGTATTTCAGTGCCCGGACCATTTCGCTTGGGGATGTATCCGACAAACGATACGGAGAGCCATAGTTATTGTCTAAAAAGATCTTCAAACGAATACTTGGATACAATTTTCCTCGTATCAACTAAAATCATTTGCAATTATAAAATTTTTTAACATTTTTCTATCGTGTAGAAAAATATAGAAGCATAACTTAAATTAGTGGTTTTACCTTACATAATTATTATAGAAATACACATAAAAATAGTATCCGTTGTGGTATTCAATAGATTTTTCAAGCTCTTATATCTCGCCAAATCGAATTGCAACAGGAATGTTTAATTTAATACAAAATATTCACTTTTCCATCGTAGCTTTAAGGTCTATGCAAAGATACCGGTCCTACCTAATCGCAAGCTACACCTCGTTATAATATCCTCGACCACAAGGACGTTATAACTATACATATACTCGTCGCGTATTGCGGCATAATATATTAGGGAAGGAGAAACCGCAGAGCGTGTGCGATGCTGCATGGAATATATAGCGCAGAGACGAAGTAGCGTACACGCGTGTTACCTCGATAGGAATACAATATAGAAACGTGTGTAACTCGATAGGTTTCGCCCCGTAGGAAGATCATACTTCGGTACAAAGGCTGATCGCTACATCGCACGCGATCATCATACACGTCAGCCAAATTGACGATCTTCATAGCACCATTTGGTCGTAAGCCAAACCTCGGCCTCGCGCTTAAATCTCGAAGCACTCTACAGACCCATACATACGCGTACAGCTTCGAACGTTGTATTATTTCATACCATCGCTTGTTATCGACTCGTTGAAATATAATTTTCTTAGCTTTTACATTCTCGTTTCAGTGTCCCATTACAGAAAAGGTTTACAATTGTTGCCTCGATAAATTACTAGCAGTCATCATCGTGCTCGACTGATCGAACTCATCGTCGAATTTTTATTCGTTCGAGAGTTCGTTGATCCATGAGATACCTTTGTAAGCCTCTCTACCAAAATGTCCAAGTAGTTTTTATACCGGAATACTAAAGGGGTTATTGATAATCGATCTAATTCGACCCTCAGGTGTAACGAGCGATAAACCGTTATTTTAACTTTTTTTTTTTCTTCCTTTCATTCTGCCGATAATAATAGCAACAATAACATTGTGTTTTGTAGTAAATTTGTATTTTGTTGTAGTGAACGAGTTATGTAGTGGCAGACTCGAAAACACTAGACTGCTTCAAGGATACTTCAGAGTTTTTTAAAATTTATCTTTGAAAGATCAAAGGCAAATAAATTCGATTTTAATTCAGAGTCAACAAACGAGATAAATTTACGGTTTTCTTTGCGTGACCGGAGCTTCGAGATCGGATACCGATGAATCGTCAACAATTTTAATGCATGAAAAAATCTCAACAATTTATTTATCTTTTTTCTTCTTTGAAAATTATGATTTTAGTCTTCAGCGCGATCGGACGTATCACCCGGTGCTAATATTCTCACGAGATCGTTATTCGATTCGACGACGTTCTTGTAGGAAACAGTATTTCTACCGCGCATTGGTAGTTTTATCAACTCGGAAATCGGCTTTTTCGAGAGAAGAAATATTGTGATCGCTACGAGGGTCAGAGTGAGTATCGATACCGCTGCCCATATCAGAGGGTAAACCACTCCGGATTCGTCAGCGCAAACCAATTCAACCTTCGGAATATTGACGAGTAGCTTTCCCTCGAGTGACGCTGGTGTAAAGCACCTAAACAACAAAATTGATCAATATGAGACATTTCATCGTACTTCAGCAATCCCAATTTTCGAAGTCCATTAATAATATCGAAAATAATTAAGGTTAAAGTACGAACGCATTTTTTTTTAATTCACCACATTTCGTCTCCCTTGGCCTTTAGTTTTTTGAAAGAAAAAAAAACGCTGTATTTTTTTTCCATCGACGATATCTCGGCAACCGTCAATCGTTGGAACGATTTAAAAAAAAAAAGAAAATTCTTTTTTTTTTATTTCTCTTTTTGAAAATAATTTCAATGCATTTGTTATGGTTGTCGAGTGACGATTTTTTATCAGCATTTTATATTTTTTAATGCTGTCTCATAAAGAAGGCGAAACTCTAGTTGACTCGCATTTAATTTTTATATTTATTAAGTTCAAAGTACATTTTTAGCAACGAAGCATGATACGTGACTCAATGGTTCTTGTGATGTCATTTTTTTAATTTTTGTCAATTACATATTTCTCTGTTACAACGACTCTCTGCTTTTTCTCAGGGTTGAGACTACCTTCATAAAATTAGTGCAAAGCCCACATTACACTGTGCAACTATATAATGCGCTATTCCACAGTACTTAAGCCAGTAAAATTTTTAATTAATGAAAAATTCTCAAATTCTAATCACTCGATGAAATAATTAAACAATATGTGCCAATTTGAAATGTTCACATTGCTTCTTCATTATTCTCGCCATCCCACAGATTCTTCTCTACGGGAAATTGTTATCTTAATTATGGCTTCCTCATAGAGTAAGTGGTATTAAAATTTTCAATAAAATTGAAGATTTGGTAGAATTGCAAATTTCATAAAGTTTAAACCCCTTAATCGATTCTCATTAAATTTAAAACCAAGTATCCTCATCCCCTAGCCAATTTGTATGCCAAGTTTCAATTTGATAGTTGAAAATTTACGAAAGTTAGAAAAAAAATAGTTTTTTTTTTTTAAATTACAACAATTCATGACTCTATAAAATTCGAACGTCTTGATCGATTCTTGCCAAACTCAACGCCAAACAATCTTGTCCCCTGGCCTATTTTTGTAGAAAGTTTTAACTCGATAACTAAAAATTTACATAAGTTAGAGAGCGTACTTCCTTTGTCGAAAAATTCAAACAAACATAAAATGAGACACCCGTTAGTGTTTTGGGCGAAAATTGCAGCAAACTGATAGAGGCTGCGACCCGATCTGTGTGCAGAGATGATCGAGTAACCCGCTCTCGAGATATATTCATTGCAATTTTGCAAGCTAATCACACACGCACACGCACAGACCGTTTTTTCAAATATGATTTCTCGACGTTTTGAAACTTTTCAAGTACTCTGACATCAAACAGCTTACTTTATGAGCAATCAAAATAATGCAAAAATAAGAATTACACAAATTTATGTATATATACAATTGTAAAATATAATGCGGGCTTCATAATAATTTTGCAAACATAGTTTCAATTATGTGAAAAGTTCAGATTCGTTGTAACGGAGAAGACAATATTCTAGAAAAAATAAAAAATGTATATCTTCTAACTCAATGATAAATGGTGTCCCAGCAAGAGCGCCGGATTTTAATTTGCCGCCATTTTGTTAATACGAGTTGTACGGTGATTTTTTTGGACATTTGTCACGTACAGACCACGCGATTTAAGAATATGGAGAAGTATTCAAACCAACAACGTTTAATTATTGTAAAAACACATTACAAAAATGGTGAAAGTTTTGCGAAAACAGTTCGCCAATTACGTCAAGTTTTTGGTCGCAATAATGCGCCAAATGAATTGACAGTGAGGCGTTTAATTACAAAATTTGAGACCAAATTTACGCTGATGGATCAGAAGATCATTGTTCGTCGTCGTCCTTGTCGGTCACTTGAAAATATAGCCACAGTAACGGAATCTGTGGCCGAGAATCCAGGAACTTCCATTCGGCATCGTGGTCAACAATTAAACATTTCCAGTAGCACTATGCAACGAATTTTGGTAAAATATCTGCATTTGCACGCGTACAAGGTTCAATTGGTGCAAGAAATCAAGCCAAGGGATCATGCGCAGCGCCGTGAATTTGCTGATTGGGTGTTGGAACATCATCAAATTAATGCGGATTGTTGACCCGATGCCGAATGGAAGTTCCTGGATTCTCGGCCACAGATTTCGTTACTGTGGCTATATTTTCGAATGACCGACAAGGACGACGACAAACGCGTGGTCTGTACGTGACAAATGTCAAAAAAAAATCACTGTACAACTCGTATTAACAAAATGGCGGCAAATTTAAATCCGGCGCTCTTGCTGGGACACCCTTTATAAGAACCATTGAGTTAGGTATCGGGTTTCCATTGCTAAAAAAATCATTCTCAGGTTCATGAATATAAAAAATAAATACGAGTCAAGTAAAATTCCAACGTCAAGGAAATTGATATGAAACGTCGTGATTTTTATGTGGACGTGACATTCAACTTTGCACAATATTTTCGAGTATTAAAAAATGTGCAATGATAAATTCAATTTAAAGAATCGATGTTGGAACTTTTTGAATTAATTAGAACAAACTATTTCTGTAAATGTGTTTTAAATTTAGAAATTTTAGCTCACTGCTTATAGCTACCAACGTCATCTATCTAACACAAGTCGAATACCTGATCTCCTGACTCAGCTCACTCTTCAGATTTAGTCTGCTGATCCACTGCATTCTGCAGTCGCAGTTCCATGGATTTTTTTGTAAGTCGACTACAGTCGTGCGCTGCATTATCGGTCGAAGGTCACCATTCAAGGATTCGATGTTGCAGCTCCTGACCGACAGTCGCTTGAGTTTGGGTAGCAATTGGCTGTTGGGTGGCCAAACTCTGAATTTACTTAATCTCTGGCAACCTTCCATCGATAATGTCTCGAGCATCGTCAAATTTTCAAAATCGTTTAACACGAGCTCAGTCAAATTTGGCAAGTAATTCATATGCAACGACATAAGTTGGGGAAGAACGATATTTTCGAGATAAAATATATTCGTTTTTGAAATATCGAGCTCTTGTAAGCTTATCGGAAGGAAAGGAATGGTTTCTATAGGATTGCAGGATAAATTAAGAAATATTAGATTTGTGAGGGGCTTGAAGAGCGCTGGTAAAAAATTGGTGACTGTTATGTTGCTCAGATCCAAATGCCGAAGAGCTTGAAGTGGCCAAAGAGACTTTTCATGAAAATCTTCTACAGGATTGCTAGCGATCGACAAATACTCCAAAACCTGCAACGAAAATTTGTCGACGATAAGATTTTTGGGTTTTGCTCAAGCGGGGCATCTGGCACATCGCGGAATACCCGGAGACATATTCAATTATAATCTACCGCCGTTTAGTATATATATATACATATATATATATATTAATCTATATTATTTTTAGTCTTGGATTGCGAATAACGAAACAAAGTCGTAACGAATGTGGTACTTTGGACGAGGCGATAGTGCGACACGATTAAATTGCTCACACGCGCGCAATCGGTAAGTAGAGTTGCTGTTAATCTTGAGTAAAAAGCGATAAACGAGTATGATAGATTAATCCACCAGAATTCTTCTTCTTCTTATTATTATTATATAGGAGATATATCGGTGAAGATACTTCACGGACGTTTTTATTAATATTAAACGTTGAATGGAAAGAGAAATATTTTTGTGCTTATAATTATCGTGACTTTACACAGGAAACTAATTTCATTATGAATTGGTAAGAGGAGGAACGTACAATCAAAATGTACCGATTTATAAATTAAAATTTACTATGAATTGATTTAACGAAAAATTGAATTTTAAATGTGTTCGATGCACTTATAGTTTAAAGGCGAATTATTTATAGACTTACCTTCATGTGCTCCAACATGGTTTCGTTAATCACTGTCAATCTGTTCCACGACAGATCGAGTATTTTTAGTTTCAGTACTCGACCGTTCAGAGCCAAATCGTCTATGTACTCCAAATGATTGTAACTAACGTTCAACACTTCGAGATTGTATTCCGCATTGCAGAGAAAGAAAAAACGTTCAAGATGATTCTGGGAGAGATCAAGAGTCTTTAGATTGTCCAGCTTCGTTGAACAATCGAGAAAACTGTCGAATTGGTTCCCTCGAAGTATAAGATCCGTGACGTTGGGCAATTTTAAATCCGATTGAATTTTCACGAAAAATTCTTCCTTCTTGAGACCTCTATTCGAAAGATCGACCTGGAAATTTGAACGAATTTTTATATTTTTTATTTACTCACAATTTTTCGAGTAAACAATCTAATTAAAAAATGAATATAATTGAAATTATCATTAAACAAGGACGCAGAAAAGCTTCTGCACGTTGCTTTCTCGTTATTTTGGTTCGTCGTTCACAAAGGTTTCTCTGTGAGAAAATTCGTCGATTAATTTTGGCTTTTTCATGGAAGAAACTTTGTTAACGACGTATCAAAAGAATGAGGAAGCAACGTGCAAGATTCTACTTTGCATCCTTGCTTAAAAGAATTATAGAAACTAAATTTTAACGAATTTTTAGTCATAAAGAAATTTAATTATTCACAGTGTTGTAAAATCACATTGATTTAATATATTTTTATAAAAATTGTAGCCAATAACAAAAACGTACTGCATAACTAGTGTGAAAAATTGTAGATAGATTCCTCAAGTAATTTACGAGTTATGGGCTTATTACGTTTTTAAGCCGATAAATCGGTATAAATGCCGATTTGCCGCGATTGCTAAACACTTGTGAACATTAGAATGTGCACAAACTTTTTTTTTAATAATTCAAAATTGTATCAAATCTGAATGTCTACATACATTTTGTGGAAAATCATAACAATCAGAGAGTGATTTATCCTCTTTTTTCACAAAGTCACCTCTGTGAGAAAGTATGTTGATCAATTTTGGGTTTCTCATAGAGAAAGCTGCGTAAGAAATGGAAAATAATGAGAAAGCCATGTGGAAGGTTCTACTTTGCATCCTTGTTTAAGAAAATGTCATGTTCTGTCAAATTTGAACGCCTCTGTCAATTTTCGCTAATTAATTACAGCCAAATATCCCTGAATTTATTTTACTAAATAAGCTAAAACTTATTTTGTAAAATATTTCGAAAGTAGAAGCAGTTGAAAGTTAAGAAATTCAAATTATTATAAAATACGAATTCTTTTACCGATCTTCACCAAATTGAATATGTAGCGCTGCTACTATTCGCTTGATACTATAAAAATATTAGCTTGAATATTATTATATAAAAAAATTGAGTTTAGTTGACGTGAGTTAGGGCAAATTCAATTTTTCGTCAGGAACTCACCTTTCGAACGGATGTCTAGATTGAATATCACCTTAAACTTTAAAGTAAAAGGTTATATTTTTATTTGTACGAAACTTCTTGAAAATTGATTTTTATATCCACTCTACGATTCAGTTATCATGTTTTTTTATTTTGCTTCCTCATAAAAAAGCGATGCTTTCGTAAAAAAAAATTTCTAGATTTTCACGTCAGTATTGGGAAAATGACATAAGTCACTATAACATCTGGTGGGTAAATTTTAACTACCCCATCCCAGTAGTCATAACCTGTAATTTTTTTGGAAAATACTATATGTTGCATTATTTAAGCCATTGTTCACATTCGAAAAAGACTTTCCGTTACAAATATTTGTTAATACTGTAATATTCGTCATATTTGAAGGTTGTAAAATTTTGACCGACTGGATTGAAGCGGCCATTTTTTCTTTGTGTTTATTCCCAATATGCAGAAAGATCTAAAACATCGAAAAAAGTGATTTCGAATAGCTGGATGTGTGTGTGCGTCTGTGTAACAGGCTTACAAAAAAATAAATCCTCCATATTGCAAAAACAGCTTTATATATCGATCTGAAATTTAGGATACAAGTAGAGAAGTTACGCTCTTTTGTTTGTTACGCAATAATTGAAACATCCGTTCGGATTTTATGAGATTTTTATATTTCGATGAAAGTCTGTGCGATCTCTTGTTGCTGGAAATTTTTAACTATCGAGCTAAATAGTTGTTTACAAATAAAGTAATGTTAAAGGACAATCGGTATTGGATTCCAGCCGAATCTATGAAGATGTTCGAGTTTTATAAAATTTAGAATTTTTTGGATAAATTGACGTTTTCGCTCTAACTCACGTCAACTTTCACCATTCGAACACAAATTTTCTATAAGATCGATCTAATAGTCGGCGGCGGTACCGATTTAATTTGGTCAAGATCGGTAGAAAGATTCGGATTTTATAGCAATTGAAATTCTCAAAGTTTCAATTGCTTCTACTATCGAAACAATTGACAAAAACGAGCTAAAACACGGACGCGTGCACGTACGTATCAAGAATATTTGGTACAAAATGTGGTGAAAATTGACAGAGGCGTTTGAATTTTACAGAACATGGTATTTTTTTAACAAGCGTACAAAGTAGAACCTTCCATATGGCTTCCTCATATTTTTTTCTCTTTCAGGTAACTCCCTCTGAAATGAAGCCAAAATTAATCAACATAATTTCTCATAGAAGTGGCTTTGTGAAAAAAAGAAAATAATGTGGAGTCGATGCGCAAAGTTCGAACGATAACCGCATTGATAGAGAATTTAATTTAAAAAAATTGTTGCTTTAAATTTCAGATTACTATAACGGCCACAATCAACACTCTTGATTGGACAGTTACTTCGCGATATTACCTACGCGGCTATCTATACCTTATACGATTTTTAATAAAATGAGATATAAAAATTCGGCGTGTTAACTTAATCATTAACAAATAACAATGCAAAACACCAGCTCAGTAGGCTTAATAGTAATTTTTTTAATTCATAAAAATCACTTTGAGTACGGATGTCTAGACTAAAACCCCCTTAATGGTAATGTAGAAGATTATCGTCACTCACCACATTGTCATTTGCATCGATGGTATCACTTAATCCTAAGATGACAAACGCACTAATCCACGCTATCGAGAGAACTCGATTATTTCGAAGATACATCGTTTTACGATTTAAATAGAAAAATAGCGGATTTCAAGTTTTGGGAGGACAATAAGCCGTTCGACAGCTCGAACTGAGCGTCTCCAACGCTTCGCTGAATGAGAGGGACTCGGACGAGATTCAGTCGTGGGTCACGAGTTCAGATTTGCGGGGTTAACGCACACTTTTCGATAATGCAACGATTAATGACTCCCGGAGTGCACATATACACTGTCTGTTTTTTTTTCTTATTCGCTCGCGTTATTACACCCTGATAAATTAATTATCTACCGAAACCTGTAATCGCGGATTTGTCTCACTCACAGTCGCGTATTTTTTACAATTAATTTCCACTCCGCTGTCCGCGTCGATAAAGCGATGTCGACACTTTGTTTTTTTTTTGTTTATCAGTTTCGACTATAATTAAAGGGGAAGCTTTGCGGATTCCGCAGGATTGAGCCAGGAGTTGTGACCTCTCTTTGCAATTGCAACAAATACTGCAACTGCAAATCAGGTAGGGAGATAATAACGTTGAACGGTACAACGGAAAATGTCTCTTTGACGGACAGAAAACGCGTAGAAGAACGTGTGAAAAGAAAAGAAACAGATTTCTCTCTGGTGAGGCCCAAAGTTTATAAGCGATACAAAGTTATCGCATCTTCGCGCCTCCGAACGTTGGAGGCGATACATTTTTTAGCAAATAAATGTATTTATCAAAGTCAGGTTCGAAACGATAATCATATGCTATCTGTCGTTTTCATTTTACTTCGTATATTATCGGTCACTTTTTGGGTGTATGTGGCGCGTCGTTTACTTTGAAAACCAAGGGATTCGAGACGCGAAATATACTCGGCAGCATAGTCGCTAGAGTTCCAAAAACTTCTTCGGACATTCCCTGTCAAAAAAAAAAATAAATTACCGCTTGCAAGTTCAACGAATCAATCCTAATTTATTGGGAAATTACCTTAGGCACCAAGAACTGCAAGTTTTTTAATTCGGCACCACCCCATGATGCCATTTCTATCATGAAACCTTTGACGCATTTAAAGACCAATTCTGCGCGTTTGGTGCACCATGCGACGGTCATATCCTGCGATTAAACGAAATGTTAATAAACATCGATAAAGCGCAGTGACGATTTATCTGTAGCTAAAAAAAAATACCTCGGTCATTTCGTGAACGAGTAGAACCGGAATTGTTAAAGTTGTAACGTCGGTGCAGCACGCGGTCTTGAGAATATTTCTCAATCCGAGAATCACCGGATGTCGAGAATTGATGTCACCTGATCTCAAAGAGTCGTTTACGACCATGTGAAATACCACGTGAACTTGAGCGAGATTAGAGTGCCTTGTTATAAAAACATCACCGGTTTGCAGAGTTTTGCTCGACGATGATTTTTTCAGCTGTTAAATATTTTTAATAAATTTGAAATTGTTAAATATTTTTAATAAATTTGAAATTGTTAAAATATAGATATTTACGTTCTCATCGCGCACAGAGTATGTAAAAGAGAAGATAATGTTTAAATAGTAATTGACCTGTGGATCGCTTACATCGCGATGATGCACCTGCCGCCAGGCAACAGCTTCCTTGACATCGTCTCGAATTTTTTCCAATTGCTCGTCGACGGGAGGAAAGTGAAATTCCGTCGTTAGCTGGCATATCGAGCAGAGTTCTGGTAGAATTCAAATTACATTGATAAAAATTTACTCGTTTATTTATCACGAAATGTCGAGCGAACGATGATAAGAGACCTTTTGTAATTCCGGAATAACTTCCCAAGTGATTATCGCTAAGAAGCACGAGACCGCACAAATCGTTCGAGTACAAACCGAGAGCTGTTTGCAATCGTTGCGGTATCGGATCCATGTTGCTAAAAAAAATGTTTTTAAAACAAAAAAACGTTTTAATGACTCGTTAAATATTTTTTATAAACTTATTAACCATATAAACCATTAAACATTAGTAGCTGGCAAATTTAATTTCGTGATAAAATTATTATTATACCCGGACTCGCTGTGTTTAGTTCTGCAAAAGTCCAAGACATCGCCAGTCAGTATTCTTATATTGTGCATCTGCTTCATCTGCGATCCCAAGTGTATCGTGAAGCTTTCTTCCAACTGCGGAATATCTGACGTATTCTTAACTTCGTTTATTAGAAAATTGTCCAGGCCAGTGGGAATGGGAGGCATAGGCACCATCGGTGAGCACCTGTACGAAAAATAGTTCAGTTAAACTAATTTATTTATTGTCCAACGCATACTTTGTTTTTGTTATTATTCTCGTACACGGGAGTAGGTAACATGCTGGTCTGTTGATCCTCTAGTAATCGCATGATCCAATTACGATATTGTCGACGTTGTTCTAATTTTAAAGCATCGACTCTCGATCCCCAATGACCCTGTAATAGACTCTGTTCCTCAAAATGTCTTCCAGCCATCTCGTTGATCGATCTTTCGGTCGATCCGGTTTCCAGAGTTTCAACAGCCACGCGCATCTCTTCGGTTTGTCTGAAATTAACGCAAATAGCACTTCTTATCTACGATATTCGTGTCTTATTTATTCGAAGAAATGGGGACGTGTATAACACGGATTGAGCGACGTCGATAATTAAACAAATGCAATTCATCGAACTCGGGTCAAAGATGCCACCGGATTAATGATAAAAACATGATAAATCAATCTCTAAGAGAAAACTTCATAGTTACAATTCATTTCTCATCCTTTTATAGATATCTATTTTTCAAATGTATATTAAATTATTCAAACGGAAAACTGCCAATAAACTTTAAATAATTCAACATAATTTCCAAGGATTACCTTTTTTTTTAATCTAACAATTTTTCTTATTCAATCAATTTTCTCATGTTTATTAAAAGTAAAACCCTCATAATCATTATTCGTCTGTTTCTAAAGTCATTACAAAATGTATTAAAAGTACTCAAGTAATATTAACTTTTTTGTTAATTGTTCATAGTCCGAGTCTCTCATTTGTATGACCTCTGTAACATCTTTTCCATATTTATGTTCAGCCTGTAAAATGGGTTCTAAAGAAGGCGAATGCACCAGTCTGTGATAGGCTGCTGCGAACAGCTCCTCATCCGTTGTTCCCATGGGATCCGCGTATTCCACAGTTTTTTGCTTGTACGCCTTCTCCAAATTCTTTATTATCTCCTCTACATCTAAATCTCCACTCTGAGCTTCGTTTATCAATTTTTCTGCCTTTTCATCGTAAAATTGTAGAGACAGTTCATTAATAGTACTATCAAGTGCATCCAATAAATCTTTTTCTATGTAGCAAGGCAATTTGAATGACGCCATTATCCTGTGAGTTAATTCTTTCACCGACCCATTGTACGGTATTCTCAATGGAATTTCCAGCGTAAAGTCTTCATTCGTAGTGCACGTTGGAAATTTGAAAACAAAAGTTTTTTCTGTCCAATTCTCTTCAGCCATGATTATGTTCTTTTTATTTGGAAGCGTCTATGGCACGATCGGAGGGTTCATTAGAAGATTACGCACAGCCAACGACAACTGATAAACGCTAGTAACGGAACAGAACATTTTTCTAGATACCAATAAAATTCTAGAAACCAATAAAAAAAAATGTAAATAGATTAACATTATATATCATTGTTGTAAAATCGATAAACATTTTTTAGAATCGGACAGACAATGATTGAGATAATCGCTTCGTGCTTCGTATTACAAAATAACGGTTAAAAACGTTTAAATATATTAAATAGTCAGCGACTATGTGTATAACCTATTTATCAACGGTAACTCAATAAAACTCTTTTTTCTTACGCAGCATTGTAAAGAGTTTCGATTATTTATTTTAATTTATATTAAATCAAGATTAATAAATTATTTAAGGAAACACTCAGCACGCTCAACTCTATTAACAATTGTAAAATTTGACAATTGACGCCTCCACAATATTTTGACGTTTAATCGTTAAGCGTGTGAGGGCGCCAGTCGGCAATGCCTCAATGTAATAAAACTGACTCAATAAACTGATATATCAGTGAGTGGTAAACGCAGATCATAAACGCAACTTGTACCATGTGTCTGTGGCATATTGACTTAATCTACTGTGACCCTGCCCGTCAACTAATGCCCTTGTTCATGTTTCCTTGTTATTTAATAAATGGCGGATAGATCCAGACGTAACCAATGTCGGTGAATGTACTGTGTAGTCGACTGTCAGCAAATTAGAGAATAACGACTTTCCAACGGTAACCTATATCTGCCCGCGCTTCCAATATGATTAACTAAACACATCACCCAACTTCTCGTAAAAACAATGGGTTCAGAACGGTTAACGAGAAAAGAAAAGTTCTTTTTCTATAATAGTTTGGCTATTTTATTGAAAGCAGTTGAGGGTGAACGAACAACGGTTGATCTACGAAACGAAGCATCGATATACGGAACCATCGAACAGGCGGACGGGTAAATTTCAATCAGCTGTAAAACACACTGCAACAATGCTTATTTCGAATAACTGCTTATAATTGATGCATTTTTTTTTCTGTTTTTTGTAGGTTCATGAACATAGTTATGAAGGATTGCGTTTTTACTGATCCCAGAGGTGATAGATTTTCCTACGAAATTTTTTTCGTTCATGCTCGAAATATTCGATACGTACACATACCCCCAAATGTGAGTATTAATGCGTTATGATTAAAAATATTAATTATATTATCAATAAAATGTCTTGTGTTATGTTTACATTGTATTGTTTATTCGTTTATCGAGCATTATGCGTCAATAGTTGAACAAATGTCTCCCAGACTTTTGTCCCGTAAGGTTGGCACCACGATTATTGATGCCGTAAACAAGATAATCTATCGAATTATGTTGTATATACGCAATTCGTATTGTGCTAAAAATTCGGAAATACCTAAATATAACTTTGCATCGAAAATAGTTAGTTCTGGGCTCTCCGTACGTTGAATAACATCAAACGTCCTACTCGTATTATCAATTGATATGATCAGAAGTCTCCAGCATATCCTTCGAACAAGTGTTTACGAAGGACCGTTACGTAAAGCAAGAATTAAAAATTCACAATTTAATTGGCACAGTCAAATCCGATCTTTATCGCAATACACGTCTCACCTCATTCAACGTTCTTCGTCACATAACCTCTCTCATCGTGTCTGTTACACAATTTTCACGAATACGAGAAAAATGAGTGTTTTTAAATTCAACGATTACGACTGCGTGGGCTTCGATCTTGACAATACACTCCTTCATTACAATGTCACTAATATGGTACGATTGGAATACGAAGTTTTGGCGAAATTTATGGTTGAGCAGAGAGGCTTCAACCGTGAGTACTTGTACAAACCACTACAGGAGAAGGACATAGATTTTATGCAGAAGGGCCTGCTGCTCGACTTCGACAGAGGTAACGTCCTCAGAATTTGTTCCAAAGGCATCATAAGGCGAGCCAGTCATGGTACAAGAATTCTCTCGACCGAAGAAATTGAAAAAATGTATCCGCAAAGGAAATGGGAAGCGACCGACGCCTTTATACACAACACTCTTGATACCTGGAATGGCCCGATGTCCCTGAAATTTCGTTGTCTGCTAGATTATTTTGACATGCCTGCGGCTCTAGCCTTTGCTCGTGCTATCGACTCTATAGATAATCTGAGTTCAGAGACCCCTCAACTCTACAATATATGGCCTGATATCCTCGATGGACTTATCGACATGTTCGACGGAGCAAATTTCAGAGGAAAGATGGGAAATTACTTCCCGGAATTGATAAAGGAGCCTTCCAAGTATCTGCGCAGGTGCAGCCCTGAAACCATTGTCTGGCTGCGAGAACTTAAGAGGAAAAAAGTTACTTACTTGATTACAGGTTCTTATGCAGATTTTGCAGATTTTACTGCAACATATGCGATAGGAGAGGACTGGAGGTCGCTTTTTGACATTGTTATATGTAACGCAAAAAAACCGGGTTTCTTTACTGAAAAAAGACCGTTTTTAGCTATGTCTGGGTACGATATCGATGGAAATATAACGGGTACTCAGTTAACTAGAGGTGGGATATATTCACAGGGGAATTGGAAAGAACTTAACGAATTCTTTGCGAGGATCATCAACAAATCTCCAAAATGTTTGTACATAGGCGACAATCTCATTCAGGATATTTTTGTACCTGGAGCGCACACTGTAGACTGTGATACTGTTGTTCTGAATGAAGAATTGTATTCTGAGAGAGCCGACCACAAATGTCCGCATCCGGATGAAAAAACAATCAATTCCAGTTATTGGGGATCCTACTTTTCTTTAAATGATTCTGGAAAGCACGTTGATTCTCTGTGGAATCATATTATAGAAAGCTATTCAAAAATTTGTATTTCTTCAATGAATGTAATCGCACATAAGTCTATCGATGAGACATACGAATGTTTTGATACGAATAACAAGAAACAGAGTGGGTACCATCCGGTGAAACCTCAAAAATAAATTAAAAATAAAACTTGCATCAAAGGAGCAACCAAAACTTATTATTTTTGAAAATTTTTTTCATCGATCTGCTTTTTATTTACATAGATCATTTGTAAATTGCAGTTTTTTTTTTAACAGTGTAAAAAATATTAAACGTTATGTTACTGTGTACAGGAATCATTGAACTGTTGATTTATTCAATGCTCGATCATGCAATATTGTGTATCTTTATTTCTGTAATTAATTAACTCGGCAATAACACTTGTAAATATATATACGTAATATACTTTATGGAATATACGTAAATACACTTCACGTATAATTTATATTATTATGTTAGACGAAAGTCTTTGATTTTTATGAATATTGTGTATTTAAGATCCCGATTATTCCCGCTATCAAGACTCAGCTGCAGGCTCTGTCGGGTGGACACAAAACTCCAAAGAGTCTGAAACCGACGTTTAAAATGAAACGAACGAAGGAGAATCAACGAGAGGCAATGGATGCTACTGAGCGTATATTAAAAGAAAAAGGAGAAAAACCGGCGACGGATTCCTGAGAATAAGAAATGGTGCTAACATTAGGGATTGTATCATTATCGCGTAAGGTAACGAATGCGTTTTTTTTTTTTTTTTGTCTAAATACATAACTTTATTTTTTGTATAAATATCATGATAGTTTATTTTGTTTTTTTTTTATAAAGAAATAAGTTGAGTACTGAAACCGTCTTACAGACGAAATACTGCGTACATCTGTTACAACACCAGTTCTTTATTAAATACTTGAGAATACATTGCAAACGTGTGAATTTTCAAATGCATCAGAACACAGCGATCGTGTGATTTGTATAAAGTGCAAGAGGAACGGACAAAAATCGAATTTTCCAATTATCGATAAATTTCTTATAGCATGGCGATTTAACATAAAATCATAATTTTTCTCCAATAAAAATTAAATCGAAATTGGAAAATTAGAAAAATATATTTTGCCTATTCCTGAAAAAGGCAAAATCTTGGCTACAAAGTCGCTTCCAGCGCGATCTAAGCTCGCAATAGCAAAAGAAAAGGGTCATACAAATGCCTGAGACGGTATAATACAGTGGAGGTACATTATGTTAACGCGAAGCGGAAAATTTGGTTGTATTGCAAATAATTGCTATTAAAGTTTTTCAACCGCGATGGCGATACCCATTCCACCGCCGATGCAAAGAGACGCGACGCCTTTCTTGCCTCCCGTGCGTTCGAGCGAGTGTAGCAGAGTCACGAGAATCCTGGCCCCGGATGCTCCAATCGGATGGCCAAGGGCTATTGCTCCTCCGTTTATATTAACCTTGCACGGTTCGAGACCCAATGCCATTAAGCAAGCGAGCGACTGAACGGCGAACGCCTCGTTTAATTCGTACAGATCCACCTGGTCCTTCGTCCACTTTGCCTTCTTCAGCTGAATAGCATAAAATAAAATTTACTAAAATCATAACCGTGTGCTTAATTAAAATGTTAATCGGTAGGTTTAATACTTACAACTAATTCAATGGCTGATATAGGTCCAATGCCCATTATGTTGGGTTCTACACCCGTTTCAGCAATAGCGACGATCCTCGCCATCGGCTTGACGCCTTTGGCAGCAGCAGATTCCGCGGACATGAGTACCACTGCAGCGGCTCCGTCGTTTACACCGGAAGCATTTCCGGCAGTCACTGTGCCTTCAGCCTAAAAGATAATATTTCAAACAATTATTTTTTCCCAAAACCCGCGTAATCATTTCATTTATATTGCTTCCATCGAATTAATTTACCTTTACGAATACTGGTCGCAATTTCCCTAAATCCTCGACAGTTATATCCGCTTTCGGAAATTCATCCTGGAACACTGTAATTGTTTCTTTTCTGTCGGCAATTATCACAGGCACTATTTCCTTCGCAAAATGTTGAGCTGCTATCGCCGCCTGTGCTTTCTGTTGCGAACTTGCCGCGAATTCGTCTTGCTCTTGTCTACTGATTTTAAAGGATTTCGCAATGTTTTCAGCTTCGAAAAAGAAAACCGTAAATTCACGTTTAGTAAGTAAACAATTAATTTTTTTTCATTGGTTTTCTATTATTTAAAAGAGCATTTTGATATACCTGTTACTCCCATATGGATACCAGTGAAGGCATCGGTCAAACCATCAAATACCATTGTGTCGGTCATTGACGCGTCTCCCATTTTTACTCCGTTCCTCAAGTGAATCACGTGCGGTGCTTTGCTCATACTCTCTTGACCACCCGTTACGACGACTTCGCTCTCACCGCATTTAACTGACATGTATCCATTTATTACAGCTCTAAAATAATAAAATTCTTAGGTTTCCATATCGCTTGATTATTCATCTCGTCATTTTTTTTTCTGTTAACGACAAAGGTGAACTCACTTGAGACCAGAGCCACATAGCATATGAACTATATATGCTGGCACTGAAATTGGAAGACCGGCTTTTATGGCAGCCTGACGTGCTGGGTTTTGACCTTGTCCTGCAATGAGCGCCTGAACAGAAATGTATTCATTTTTTTTACATATCAATGCAAAAAGTACAATTCCAATGTAACGGTTTATGAATTATACAATTGTTGTTGATAGATAGATACAGACACAGAAGAAAAAAGGTGATAAGGGTATCAATAGACGATATTTTCTTTCCTTTTACACTTTATTGTTGGTTTATTTTCTAAATTTTCAATTACCTGTCCCAGCACTACTTCTGATACATCCGAAGGCTTTAGATTAGCTCTTGATAGATACAGACACAGTAGAAAAAAGGTGATAAGGATATCAATAGACGATATTTTCTTTCCTTCTATACTTTATTGTTGGTTAATTTTTTAAAATTTCAATTACCTGTCCCAGCACTACTTCTGATACATCCGAAGGCTTTAGATTAGCTCTTGTCAGACCCTCCTTGATAACAATGCTACCTAGATCGGATGCCTTCAGGGAAGATAGAGAACCACAGAACGATCCTGTAAATTGTCAAATTATAAATGTGAATTATGCCAAATTTCGTAATAAATTTAATTATTTTTCAACAAATTAATGTTTACAAATAATTGAGAATAATATAACTAAAATTAGGAGAAAATACGGTATTTCTATGGTTTACAGTGAATTTTCCATGTCTGTGACGTACAAATGATGATCCAATGCGCAAAGGATCGCTATTAATCATTACTTTATGGTATTTTAATGGTTTACCACTTTTTGAAAATTGAAAGCAGCGACACATATATTTGACGGTAAATGTCGCATATCTGTGATGTACGAATTATGACATCAGGTTCAAATAGTCGTTAACAGTCATTACATTATAATATTTGAATGATTTAAAATTTTTTATGCGAATTTTAATGAAGCGCGCTGATAGATAATTGGTGTCGGCGGCGAGGTCAATGGGTGGAGCTCCTTGTCACGGAGTTTGTGACGTCCCCCATACACGACTCAATTTTAAAAATGTATTGTCATCATATAATACAATAAATGAATAACATAAAGGCCTTAGTTACGATAGTACTGCTTTACATTATTGAACGATACTACTTTTTTTTATGTAATATCACAAAGTCAGCGATTTTTTATATCGATTAAATCGCAAATATATCCTGAGAATAATTAGATTCAGTTTCGAAAGGTACCTTTGTGAATAATGTATAAGATCAAGTGTTTTAACTATTGGCAACGAGCAAGGAAAAAAGATTATGCACATTGAATAAAAATCATCTCATTCTGACCCTGGACAAATGGTCTGAAATTAATTTATATTTATTGATAATTGATTACACGAGTACTCAAAAACGTTTAACAAATTTAATTTAATAACAATGGACAAAATTAAAGGAAAAAAAAAGATAATTCATTGATGATATAACAATAAATGCGAAGTTGTAGTAAATTTAATTTAAAACAAAACCAGGCACGTATGACAGTTTTAAAAAGGAACGTGTGGCAGTAAGTGTCATGCGTTCGAAGAAACGGTATTTTCAAAAGTAGGCTGTGTCCAAAGATAGGATCACACATAATTGAATGTGTGTGACAGTTTTAAGACACATCGAAGATAATTTTTCGTTGGTACTGAATGGGAAAAGATTTTTGTTTTTTTTTTTTTTTTAATTTAATAACGTCCGAAAATAATTAACAAAGTATGTAAATTTTTTTTTATCTTTTCAAATCAACAATCATTGTTTAAGAAATTGTTTTGAATGTAGAGCGTGACACACTTTTATATTAATATGGTTTTGTGGTTATGCGAATATATCGAGATTTAGTTAACTTACCAATAGGAGTTCTAACGGCTGACACTATTACAACGTCCCGTTCTGCCATTTTCAAAGTTTTTAAATAAAAATGTCTTCGAAAGTAATCGTCGAATAAATCAGCTGTGTTACGCGGGCTGCGATAGCGGCGGAAACAACGTAGCAGCCGATGCAGAGAACTTGCGAACGACGAGTGGACAGTCGACGTTTCAAGCGCAGTGGCGCAGCAATATCCAGCGAAATCCCCGATAGGTATATCATCAAGGTATCCCGTAAGCAGTAGCCTAAGAGGAATGTACAGCAATGTTCAGGAATGTATCTACCAGAATCTTTCAAACTACGATTCGTCCCATGTAGTCTTGACTGTGCATCAATGTTTACACAAATGAGCATTTATAAACGTAATTTGCATAATAATTTAAGTGAAATCATTTATGAATATGATAAAAGTAACTAAAAATGTAATACTTGGAACAATCTAAATGTGGCACCGAGAATTTCGATGAAAGGAGTAACAAGATTAATTGTAATGGAATAATAATGGGGTGACTATTAATAAATTGTTCCTAATTATTAAAAGAGAATGAAATAGCTCGATCGTGATAAGAATTTGTCGAAAGAACTTTAAGGAGAAATTTGGACGTACCGATTCTCCCGAAGAATTCAAATATTTCGACGCGTACAGCCCTGCTCGGTAGTTTGTACAATGGCGCGTCAGGTGGAGCCGCGTTAGCTGATCCTCGTTTGTTTTTACCCATCGTGCATTGTGACCAGTGACTGGTGCTAAGATGGCCGACAACAAGGAGGAGATTTTGGAGCTCGTCGAAAAACGAGGTATTTATCATGAAATCAGCGCTTCATTCTCTGTGATTCGTCATCTCTACGATAGCCCCGTCTTTCTTGAGTGCATCAGTGTGCAAACCACCTACCTCAGTCTCGTAATAAACGTTATAAAAATGCCATCTGCACTGACTGCGTTCCGGAGGAACGGGCATGGAACGTCGACAGTGCGAGACAATCCGAACGTTAAAATTCGTTGGTTTATCGTTTATTTCCGTGATTATGTGAGTTTGGCGTGTTATCGGTTGACGAGTAGTAACCGATTGTTGTGAATCGAATCTCCGTGGACTGTCCGTCGTTTCGACACAACTTTTCATCATTTTTTGACAGGCCACGTTCACCGCGAGTGTATTAGCACACCGCAGACAGCACACCCTTTCGAGTACGAGCAGTAGTTTTCGATTCGAACGAGACACTGTAGTGACTGTGTACTACCAATGTCGATCTAACCGTACGCAGAGTGTTTCGTAGCCGTGGCAGCTACGAGCGCGGTATGTTCGTTACTCATTAAGGTCATACGGCAACGGCCTTGCAATTGGCACCGGGCGGTATCGGCGCTCCGCTCTGGAATATAATCTCATCTCTTCTCGAGGACCGAGAGATTAACCGCTAGCCGTCGGTAGCCCTACCGTACGATTTCCCCTTCTCCCGTGGGCGAAGATCGCCTGCTGCTTTCTGTCCGTCGTAGCTCTTTCTCTCTCTCTCTCTCTCCCTGCACAGCATGTAAAGAATCTGTACTGGGTATAACAGAGAAAATAAGTAAAGAACGATCAAGGCGCCAAGCATGTGTTCTCCACTAGCTTGACGTCGACGACGACGACGACGATCCTGCGGCTGCTAAGGCTGGGGCCTCGTATTTTTATCCTCCCCCAAGGCTCGAACATGACTCGAAGTCGTAGTCGTCGTCGTCGTCGTCGTCGTCATATCCTCCGCGCCCGGTTGCACACTTGGCAACGGGCCTCTGGTCTCTTTAAATTCATGGTAACGTCTCTAGCTCCGGACGTAGTGAAATTTTTATTAGAATATACGATTGGATTTACTCTTTACAAAGCATGGCTGGGCATTCAGTGCTTTTAAAACGTACCCCTTTCGTCGAACGAATATTTTTCAATTACTTAATTACACGTGCCTACAGACTTTTACACTAACAACGTAATTTTTAAGTGTCTCACAAAAAATTCCTGTTACCTAAATCTATATTGTCATTTAAAATATTATTATTATTATTATTCGAATGTCTCATTACAGGAATTACTATTAACAAAGTACCGAGTACTCATTTAAATATTTATTTATCGTCATTATCATTCTTCACAGCTAATTCTTTAAAAAATGAATCCACTCTGATATAATTGTTGCAGCATGTACGCAGATAAATTGTGTGAATGTGATACTCCTTGGTTATTTTTATTATTCAAATGTATCATTACGAGAATTACTATAAACAAAGTGGCGAGTACCCATTCAAATATTGGTTTACCATTACTCTCATTCTTCTCGGGTTAATTCTTTAAAAAATTATTCCACTCTGATACTACGTTTGTAGCATATACGCCGATAAATTACGTAGGCGTGATACTCCTTGGTTACGGATAGCGATGTGATTTCGTTCACTGATTAATTCACCGATCATCACTGATGCTATATATGTCTCTAGTAATATATTGTCTATCGCGTTATCCCCTTTGTCGTAATATCTGTGCCGGGTGTTCGCATTTCAGGAACGAATGACGGCAAGTTTCAAATCGAATCTATATTGGTACTAACGCGCAATGCACGTGGGTTACCGGCTTCTTCCTCTATTCCTAGATACGGACCGTTACCATCTCGACACTCTAACGCTGTACAACGCTCGAGTAAATTCGCCTACACTTAATTTTTTCTCTATATTTTTTATATAATTATTCATTTTTATATAATTTCTTTATCGAGTCAGAGAAAAAGGATCCTTTAGTAAAGTTTTTCTTTCAACGAAATTTGGTTATCGTGACGCTTGTTCAAAGGGACCATAAATCATAAAAGGCGCACCTACGTATCGCGTGATCTGGGAGATTCCAATGTATGAGATCCGCGACGGACGCTACGGACGCGTCCAAGAATAATTCCGCATAGCACTCCCATTTCGGAAAGCATGAAAGATTAAAGTAGACGCATACCAGTAGTTGTATCGTGTACCAGTTCCTTATGGAATTTAATACGGAAGCTTTCAATGAGATTTTCCTTCGTTCATCTTCTTTGAAATTAGGAAAACATATTTTTCAAATTTTATTTTCTACCAAAGACATATTCAGTATTAAGATAATAGAAAATTCTCATTTCAGAAAGCATTAAAGTTTAAAGTAGACACACCAGTAATTAATCGTGTACATGTTCCTTACAAAATTTAATACGGAAGCTTTCAATTAGACTTTCCTTCAGAAATTTTTTTCTTAACTTACAAAAACATATTTTTCGTCTTTAATTTTCTAACAAAGTCATATTGAGCATTAAGACAATATAAATTTATTCTTTATTCCTTAAGAGCAGTTGGAAATTTCATTTATATTGATTTTTTTTTCACTACAATTCTAGCGAAACTTGTCACTGGTCACTCGCTACGCTTTGAAAGGGAGCAAGTTAATTTTCGTTAACAGCAGGTCAGTCCCACCTGCAGCTGCGCAGCGTCACGATCGTTCATCGTGTTCCACCTGTCGCCGCCCCAAAGAATTCCATCCCTTCCCATGTTTTGTGCCATCTTCTTATACCAAACGTCGAATAATATCCCGCACGTTCGATGGACAAATTAATTCACAGTGGTAAAAATCGATGCAAGCAATAAAAGAGATAACACACGCATATTGACTAGAGAATTTAGAAAGATAGAAAAAAGTTTCACAGTGACCTTAAATTCCGCTATAATAATACCTTAGCGTCATAGCCTGATAGGTACGCGTGATATAACGAAGTTCGTTACTCCGCGAGCAGCCGGGCAGGAGTAATGATCACGTCATGAATTAAAAGGCCCGCATCAACGCTCACCTCTTAGTATTCTCTTCTCGTGAGAGCGAGCTGCTTTCCTGCTCTCTCACCAATCGAAAAGTACCAATGCGATTGATCGAATTTTATTCTGATACGATAAACACTTAAATCGGGCACGACATATCAACCGGACAGGTTCGAGGTATTGTCCGTCTCGTTAAATCCCATCGAATTAATTTAAAACCTCAAACGTTTTCGTTTATAACTTATTTTGAGACAATTTCAAATATTCTATATGAAAATTACAAAATAAAGATTAATTTACTAAAAGATTATGTTTACGCTAAATCGATATATATTTTATGGAAGTCCAATTTTAATCTGATTATTGCAGATTAATTTTCGTCACTGTTATCAATTTAAAAAGGATCAAATCAATAAATTACTTTGTGATGTTATAAGATCGAAATATAAAGAAAAGCGAATAGCTGAAATGTAAAAAAAAAAATTATACCGATGAAAATCAAATTATTTAAAAGTTGCATACTGTTGTCGGAAGTATTTAACCTGCGTGAAAATTTACGGCGTAATAAAAAGAGAACTAGAAATATCCTATACTTTCACACCGCAATCACCTTAATAATTTCCCGGAGCGACTGTTGTTATTTCTTGTTACGTGCGATAGCGATCGCTGCTCCCTTATCAATCCTCCAACTTTCTCAAATTCTCGAGAGACACCGACGGAAAGTAGTCGTAGACGGGTCTCGCCTCTGTGCGTAATACATCAGCATGTAGTAGCAATGTCGACACTTGGTAACTGTGCCGAGCCGAGCGATTTGCACTAGTAACGTTGGTCTGTGGCTACATCGCCGATCGGAACACGCAGCATAAGCTCATTCTAAATTGGCGCGTGCGTCACCATCACCCGCGCTACGGACATGACTAACCGGAACTTTCCACACCAGGAACGTAGCGCAAGTCACTTAAATGCCTGCTGGTAGCTCTGAAATGTCGGGCAGGGATCAAGTTGTGTCATGACACTGGACTCGATGAGGAATACTGCTGTAAATCCGATATTCCGATAGCTCATTCATCCGTCAATTAAAATCGTAGCAGCAGCTGTACTATTAGTCGTTAGAGAAACTTGTAAGCATATCGTACATCAAAAGAGACAGTCGATTGGCCTAACGTTTTATCAACACATCGAAAACCAAGCATTCAGAGATCGATGACATCGGCATGGGCTTCGCGTTCGTAGTCAGCTGTACAACCGACTGGCTTTTTGTTCTTTCGTGCAACTTCGTCACTCGCGGACTCCCTGCCAATGTGGCTCGAAACCAAAAGCCTACTCAGAGATAACAATACGTATCCAGTCAGCGAATATTTTCTAGTATGCGCTGATTCGTTCGTAGAACAGATAGTTGTTCTCCCGATAACGCATCACTGTCCATTATCGAGTATTTCCGCTATCAAATTGACAATCGAGAAACTTCTGATCAAAGATCGACAATACTAGTCAGACTAATGAGAATTTTACAAATAATATTTCATTACAGAATAACACGAATGACCTTTTGGCAACAACAAAAATTATTATTAATTCTGTTATTTTAATTAAACGTACATTGCTATATTAAATTGTAATTTATTATTTTTCATTACAAATTTTTCGATCTTTGACTAAGAGTTTACTGTACTTTCGTTGTAATTACATGCAAATTACATAGTTAATGACTTTTAATAAAAATTGTTTAGACGCCCGAATGAGATTTACTGTTCTTTTAATCCAATCATTATTTCAATCGGTGATTTAATAATTTTCAATTGACTAGTTTCGTTCTATTGGGAATATTGTGGATTAATTTCACACGGCTCGTAACAATAAAAGGGGCAAGAGGAGGGAGGTAGGGAGTTCTTACGGCCAGTGCAACGTTAGTGGTAGGGGGTTGATTCATACTCGTTTGGTTCGCCGCTCACTCGGTTTCCCGCAGCCGTGCCGCGAGCCTCGTTGATCGTCGCGGTACTTCGAATACAACACGAGTGCTAAACAAGAGGCCCTCGATTTCTTTTTCTTGTGTCCGGTGTGATAACGATCAAGGTTTTACCCTAAAGTACTGCGAGCATGGAGTAAATCGAGCAAGTCTAACTAGTGAAAGGTGTTTTTATTTATTTTTTTTTCATTAGTAACCGCTTGAGAGAAGCAAGTAGAGTCGAAAAAATCTGAAAGTGATTTAGGAACAATGGTGGTCGTCGTGATGCTTTCAGAATACGAGCAGCAACGTGACTTGGGTAGGCTTATCGTAGATTTTACTTGTTAATTGATATTGGGGCATTACATGCCCTACTTCGACCATCTTTCAAACTTCATCCCTTTCGATTACATTAAAAAGTATTTCAAAGATATGTAATCCATTATAACATTAACTACATTCTAGTATTGAAAAAATCATTCGTCGTATACATTCTCACTGTTTGAAAAAGCTAAAAGTATTCGTCGGTTTACTGAATGTAAGAAAAAAATTTCTATGTGGTTTTTTGATAATATTTCTAAACTATATCGAGCAATAAGGTTTGTCGATAGCGTACTTTTAAGCTAATTAATCAGACCATTATATATTGTATTGAAAACATTTTTTCGTTCAATTTTTCAAATATGTTTCTTAATTTTTGAATATATAGTTTTACTGTAAAACATCTCATCTTTGATTTTTGCTTTTTCACGGAGGAAGCTATGTTTTCGTGAAAAAAAAATATTCTTGAAATTTTAATGTCGGAGTACTCATAAAGTCCCAAAGCGTCCAGGAATTATATTTAGAAAAAATGTGGCGAGCGCGCGCCTGTTTGTGTGTATGTGTGATGAGCTTGCAAAATTGCAATGAATATATCTCGATAACGGGTTACTCGATCATCCTGAAACTTTGCACAGGATATCATATCGCAACCCCCGTTAGTTTGTTGCAATTTTCGCCCAAATCGCTAACGGGTGTCTGATTTTATGGTTGTCTGAATTTTTCGAAAAAAGAAGGTACGCTCTCTAGCTTTCGTGAATTTTTAGCTAACGAGTTAAAACTTTCTACAAGAATAGGCTAGGGGAACAAGGTTGTTCGGTATCGAGTTTGGCAAGAATCGATCAAGGTCTTCAGATTTTATAGAATCATGAATTTTTGTAATTTTTCGAAAAAAATCTATTTTTGCTCTAACTTTCGTAAAGTTTCATTTATCAAACTGAAACTTAGCATACACATTGGATACGGTACAAGGATATTTGGTTTTAAATTTGATGAGAATCGATCGAGGGGTTTAAAATTAATGAAATTTGCAATTTTACCAAATTTACAATTTTATTGAGAATTTTAATACTTCTTCCTCTGTGAGGAAACCAGGATTGTGAGATAACTATTCCCCGTAGAGAAGAATCTGCGGATTGATGATAATCACGAGGAAGCAATATGAAAAATTCTAATCTACACGCTTTGATTTTATTATTTTGTATTATTTAGAACATTCGGTATTTTTCAATTTAAGGGGAGACGAGACACTCACTCCACCGCATTTAATTTTCGGAATACACTTTCTCATTCTGCACTGAATAGACAAGCGTAGAATACTTAATTAAAAAAAAAAAAGCATATTATAGTTCAATTATCAGCAGTTACCTGTAATGAAAAAATCACTTTTTAAAATGATTTAGGAAGTAAAATGAAAAAACGCCGTTTATCACCCGGAAGCCAGCACAAAACACACACACACACACACACACACACACACGCGCGCGCGGTACACCATTCCGATTGCGATTTAGAAACAAAAAAGTACCTAAGCTGTGCACGGAAACTATTGTTGATAATCGGGAAAAATAAATTCGCGAGACATGGCCGATGGCTCAGTTGTATGAAGGGGAGATATACAAAATATCCATAAGTGTGAAAGAGATAAAACTAGTATAGCTTCGCCTCACCTGAATTCCGTGAGAGGCGTTGGTAGTAATTGATATAGCTGCCTCTCTCACACATCAGTAGAGTGAAATGCTATTGTTTATAGTTTTAGTTACCCATTGGGTAGGTTTCGCCTCCCCTTCGAGTAGACGTTTAATTAGGTTACTAGTCAAGTTAAGGTTACAAAAGTATAAAAGAAAAAAATGAATGACAATATTTCATAAATTAGCTTAATAATAAAATTGTACGTATCAACTAATTAGAAAGTTCACATTAGTTTATTTATATAAATTAAGTAAGTTTCGGTGCTGATTTGAGTCAATTTCTCCAAGAATTTGACATTCTCCTTAGCATCGAAGATAATGATGGCACTTGTATTTTTACAATGAATTCAATGAATTTATTCAATTTTTTAATACATACGGAACACAAAGTTAGTCAGCAAATGTTTATAATCAATTTACAAATTTAAATTGGATTTGTAATACAAAAAAAGCGGAATTTGAAAGGAATTACACAAGAATAAAGTTTGTATCTACCGAGTTGTTGGATTGTACGTGTAAGAGCGTAATATCAAGAATTGTGGAATTCGGTGGGCGATTCGTACAACAATGTAATGATTCATCATCCGCGGATATGCAATCAGTGAATAATTATTTGAATATAAATTTTCATCAATCGCATAATCATTTTATGGTGATTCGGCACACCAGGGAGTATACACAAGTGTAAGTTGTCGAGAGTACCTAATCGAGTGTCTAACAGAAACAGAGAGAAATTAGTGACTGAGTCGTTTTCTGTCTTGCTCCGAAGCGTAAATTACAAGTCTTAATGATGTAGGATCGCGAGGAAAAAATAATGCCGGTGAGGGTTCTTTCGGCAAAGTATCAGGGTGCCGCTGATTCTTCTTCGCTTCCTTACAGCAAAAGAAGAGCCCAAAGGATTGGATAAGTTCCGCCATGGGATACATATCGGCGAACGAGCGATACAAAAGCTGAAGCAGCGGTACGCCGACGGCATTCCTCGCTTCGGTCAGCAGGATGATGCTGATACGCAGAGCTCGTTCCCTTGCCCGTTCGGCCACCGACTCTGGTCCTCCTGATTGCCGGCCCGCGGAAGTGCCGAATTTACATTCATTTTTCATGCCTGCCCCGTGGCGTACATCTTCTTTGTTTTTTCATAACCGATGCTCTTGCCAAAACACGCCAGGAATTCTTTAAATCGCAGCGTCTTCTGCATTTTTTTTTGTTTTTTTTTTTTTTTTTTTACAATCCGTCTGGTGAAGCAATCATCTGTGTCGGAGATGTGAAATAGCACTAATGAAAGTTCCATACACTGTTCATGCGGGTATAGGCTCTGTCTCGAGAGCAAACTCGAGAGTCGAGTAATTGAATTCGCATTTCGCACGCACTGCGTGGCAACAAGAGAGAGGTGCCTCACTCTTTTTCCATGCACATTTTCTCTCTCTCTCTCTCTCGATCCTCAATGACGATCACAGGGTTCCGTTGTTCCCACGAGTCACAGAGTCGATTCTTCTTGACTCTAATTCATAAACCACGCCAACAGTCCCCGGTGTTTCTTCAATAGAGCATGGAAAATGAATGAGACAATGAATGCTCCAGTCATGGGCGAATTTGAGCCGTCTCGAGTATGCTAATATCTAACGGATATCTTCAACTACGATGACTTATTTTTTTATAACCGTCCAAGACTGCTCGAAGGTTTAGATAATATTTCTTAGTAAAAAAATGTATCGAATAAATCACAAGTAAATTTAAAAGATTCTCGACATATATTAACCCGATAATTTGTCGTTTCTGTTTCAGGTAAGTCCAAAATTTCACAGAGAATTATCATTCTTCGTTAAAGGAGTCTCGGAGGTCAGAAATAACATCCAGCAAGTGACCTGGTAAATCAACGAGCCGGCCGTAAACGTTCGATGATTACAGTAAAAAAATTTATAATTTTGTTTTATAAAATCACGTATAGTGAGAAGTAGCGTGAATAAATCCATTACTTAATTCTTGACTATTAGAATCTCATTAGAATTAATTTAGATTATTGCCGTTATGAGTGGCGAGCCGTGCGATGATCACTGACTCGGTCCACCGCTCGGCATGATTCTTCACCCTTTTTATTTTCACGGAGCGGCCGAGCAAACTAAAGAGGAATTATTGACGATTGTAATTAGACATGCGAGAGACTATAAAGCCTTCCGCTTTTTCTTTTTATTCTCTTTTTCCTCTTCGTGCTTACGGTGTACAGGTCGAACGCTCGTGGTAACCGTAACGCAGGCGCATCCTACTATATCGAGACGTTGCGTTTTCGTGTCAGGCTCGGGAGAACTCGTTCAGACCTCGTGAACTTATTACAAATAAGTAACAGAGCCAGTGCACAATACACGAGAAGAAGAAGCAACGAACGGATCTACGGAGCACATCCGTTGACGCTTAATTTACTAAATTACGGCGGCGCACTACCGCGCTCCGTTACATTAACTGCGCTCTCCTCTCTCGCTCGTCTTATTAGTTTAATTACAAAGTAGGCTTCGTACACGCGTGGTATCGCATTCATTTGATTTAACGTCGATGCTCGGATATTAACGTTGAAATATTCATGAGGAATTATCGCCAAGATTCTGATCCCTGTACAATTTTCGATTGACTGGAAATATTTTAATCAAATATCAAATGCTGTATGGAACAAAGTAAAATGTTGCACGTTGCTTTCTCATTACTTTCCACCTTTCGAAAGCCATCTCTTTCGGAATATGTGTTGATTGATTTTGATGTTTTCATAGAGGAAGTTTTATAAAAAGTGATTAATAATGTGGAAGCAATGCGTATAGTTCTACTTTGTAGGCTAATTTTGAATACTTTAAACGTTAACTCTTGTCTGCTCGAAATTTGTACATGTTGGTGATTCAACGATTTTTCAACAATGACAAATTTTGTTACTTTTGATACCCGCTGCCACTACCAAGCCAACTCATTACCAAGCAACCTTGGTCGTAAATACACTAATGTAGAAAGCTTTAATTAAATAGCTCAACATTTACACGAGCTAACGATATTAAGTAGTTTTGGAAAAAAAAATTAAATAATTAACTCATAAAGTTTTAGTGACCATGTCGATTTCAATTAATTTTATCACGATGATCGGATAATAACTGCTCCACTTGAGTGACAAATTTTGACTCGATACTTAATGGAAGTTTCGAATTACAAGAGTTAATCGAATGTTGCAATTTTTTAAACAAAATGTCATAACTTTTTAAACTCTTTGTCGATTTTTGTCAAATGCGATCACCCACCAATCTTGGTTGTAACTGCACTTGTGTTAAAAGTTTTAGTTCGATAGCTTAAAATTTGCGTCAGTTGGTGCGTTTGCACGTTTGTATTTTTGAAGCAAAAAAAAAAATTTCCACTTGGTCGTCATATTTTAACCTGATACTTCAACCTGTTCTGGAGTTAAAGATAATAATAGTTAAAGAAAAATACATTTTTCTATGAGGAAACAAAATAAAAAATTTACGTAACTTTTGCTCAAAGTCAATTTGTAAAGTTTTGGTCTAAATTTCGCGCTTCCAACATTTTTAAAGAAATTGAAAATCTTATAAAATTTTAACTATCGTAACAATTGTAATGAAAACTACGACAAATGAAAGGGAATGTATGTTCTACTTGGATGCTACGTTACAACACTATCTGCCAAACAGTTTTTGAATTACATTACAACCTCTTTGGTGGACGTTTCAAACAATATTAAGTATCTTGACATTAAACCTTTGACTTTTCTTTTTATTTCATAAAAACAAAGTTTCTATGAGGAAGCAAAAGATGTTGAAAGTTGAAATTAGCCTGCAAAGCAGAACCTTGCAAATTGCTTTCTCTTTATTTTTTCTCAGTATCTTACAAAGCAACTTCTATCAAGAAAAGTGCTGATCGATTTTGATTTCCTCGTAGAAGAAGCCTTGTCAACGATGTTAAACAATGAAGAAGGAATTTACAAGGTTTTACCTTGCAGATTTGTTTATTTACCAAGAACACCAGCTGCGCTCAATAACTTCAAATGTACACGTGTTAAGCGCAAACAGACATTGAAACAAACGATAAAACAATATGAAACGTTTCACTTTACAACGTTCTTCTGCAAGTCACCTACTGCAAATCATAAAAATTAAATTGTATTACAGTTACACATATGGAATCTTGTAATTTCATTTAAAAAACCACATTAATTAAGCACAAACAAAATAAATTCATAAGTGAAACACTATTTTGTAGTCCAGTTGATTGTTCAAAGATTTTGTTCCATTTTCAACTTCTATTTCGCTTTCTACAAAAACTTCTGTCCGTACCAAGTGTAAGAATTTTCATTTAAATCTCTTGCACTGAAGATATACTCACTGTTCTATGAAATTTATCTTTACGCAGTGATTTAACCCTTTGCACTCCGTTGTCGCCGTATTTGCGACATTAAAGCTTCTATGCCCTACTAGGCTGGAGTGCAAAGGGTTAATTTAATTAAATTTTCTCTGTAACTCTGCGTAAGAGCTTTAACTGAAAAATTCTATACTCCGATCTAACATCGTTGTATTATAAAGAGAATGGCACCTTGCAAAGTCAATTCGATTCACTGATGCAGCCTGAATGCTACGGAAAGTTGAAAATAGGAAAAATATTTACACCGATAAACTGGGCTGCGTAAAAAATATTTAATTTATGAAAATATTTCATTTTTTTTTTTGCTTATCAAGTGCCGTTTTTATCAAGCTACAAGATTTTCTATGTTCAATTGCAAACCTTTTGTATTTTTACGACTTTTTGGTGACTCAGTGATTTAAATGTCTTTGTAGTAATTTTTATTAAAATTATAAAATGTTTAATTCTTTAAAAATTTGAACCACTCTATCGATTCTCGTCAAGTTCTATATCAATCACTGTTAGTCCATTTGTATCGAGATTTTAGTCCAATAGCTCTCAAAATTTGACGAGCGAGAACGCAAACAAATTTTATTTCTAAACTGCAAACTGCCATAAATTTAAATTCCTTCGACCGATTCACGATATATTTTACGTGAAGCGGAGTTTAATGATAATCCACATTACAAATTTGAGCCCGACATCTCCAAAATCGCTAAACCTAGTATCGAAAGAATGTAACGTGCACACACACACACACACACGTGCGCGAACGTCATATTATCAACTACTTTTTTCTGCGTTTTATACAATTTTGAGTATTCTATCGTGAAAATGTTTTTAAAAAATGATTCACGATAAAAAGAGCTTCCTCTGTGAGTAAGCAAAACACATTATAACTGCAAAAGTTAACAAACTGTTGACAAGAAAACGTTAAATCAATCTTTTTTTATCCAAAACGCTAGTTTCAAATTTCATGAACTAAAGTAACAATTCTATAAATAACAACAACAGTTGTAATTATATTCAAAATATTCGTATAACAATTGAGAATTGTTTGAGGCTTGATAAACCAAATTTTCATACCAGAACATTTTCTTCAATCAATGAAAAACATTATTACAGAAGAAACGAATTTGTAGTGAGAAAATGAGTCGTTCGCGCCTGAATTCAATTTGTACACATTGATGTTAAGAAAGATGCCCCGAGAAACCGGGTTATTTATCTTGTCACAAGATAAGGCACAACGAGCGTGTAATGCAACGGGACTCCAGTTTCGTGTGTTTATTGCCGTGTACACATTTTTCGGTTTATCTCATTTGGAATTGTTTGATCTTCGGAAAACCTAACTGTCCAGCGTTTCAATTGTATGAACCAAAGTTTAGCGCAAAAAGTCTCAGTGCGCGTGTTAGATTTTTTAATAAAATTTACTGAGAAAGACATTGATATTTATTGAAAAAAGGAATAGGATAGTGAGATAATGAGTTGTTTGCCTAAAGGCAATTTGTAAACGGGGAAGGTGAGGTAAATGTTTTAAGAAATCCGGTGGTTCGCCTTGTCGCAGGATAAATTGATACAGTGGAATGAGTGTACAGTACAACAGGACTCGAGGCACATGTACTCGTCGAGTTTTCTTGCCGAGAAAGAGTTGGCCGTCTGTCTTACAAGTTGCAACGACCCACGTGAACTCGGTTGTCGGTTGCCCATTTCCTTCTCTTTGTCAGATGGCAATTGTGCAATATAACTCAAGAACTCAAGAGAGATAGCAAATAACTGTTATAGTCCGTGGTGCGAAGAAGCTTGCGCATAGCTCGATTGAATGTTATGTGGTTTTTTATTTTCAAAATCGCGCCGTTTTTGTTCGTTCGATGTGCCTTAGAGCGCTATTCTTCATCGTTGACCATAGATACATACCCTAGTGTCAGCCCGTCTACCGCGGTAAGAAGAAGCACGCGCATATAATGAACAAGACCTCGCCCACGTACCATTATGCTAGGGGATTACATAAGTGTTCGGCGAGCGGAGCATACGACCACGACGGCGACGAGATAACCCGACCTCCGTTGCTTGAATGCAACCGAGAGGTATCACGAGTTAACGAAACCTCTCAGCCCCGAAGGCCCATTGCAGCATATCGCTCGTCCGTCACTTCTGTGTTCTGTTCCCCTCCCCTCCAACCATCTTCCAGTAACAGTCCACGTCAAATGCACTCTGTTCTCAATCAACGATCAAAGCGACATCTATTTACTTTGTAAAACGTGTGGCTTTGAGTAATCAGAGCTAGGCAGAATAAATTAATCGTAGAAACCGTAACAACAAACTAACTCGTGAATAAGTCAAATAATTTGTATTTGATGTTTCTTCAAATACGACATTAAGCGAAGCATTTGGGTGGCATTGAGGAATTTTATGTACATAATTGGCAGGATATTCTCCCACTGTTTTAATAACCAGAATTCATCGTTAAGATCCGTGAAAGACGATGATGCATATATAAACAGTTTCATTTATCGTATTAATAATATTTGTTCAGCAGCCTCGTCAATCCGGTATAACCGGTAGCCCGGTATTAAAGAAAACGAAACGAATCGTCGCTAAAAAAATGTTCTTTCGCAACGCTCAGTCGTGAGACGATCGGTAATGTCTCGCGCATTATCGAAGGAGAATTAGGTGGAAGGCGGGAGGACTTGCAGTGCTCCGGATTGCTCCGTGGATTACGCAAGTCCGGAAACCGCGAGTGCATTACGCTCACTGACTACAACAAGAAGGAAAGCAGTGGGAATGCTCGAGAAGGTAAAGGCGGCATTCACTGGTGCTGGTGTGCCGCTGCACCTCGCCGCTTCCGCTTCCTCTCTCTTTTTCTACGATTCACCTTTGCTAGGACACTGCGCTCCCGGCGCTCCGGGTTCTTCAAGGTCAAGGCGAAGGCCTCACGCCACTTCTTGTCTCGCTCTATCTTGACATCAACGACTTACGCGAGCTCCCTGGCCCATCGTGCGGTCTTCTGATTCTCAGCTCACGAATACCTCGCCAAATAGCTTCCTCGTACTTTCTTGGTCATTAGCACCTTGTACTGATCATTTTAACCACGAACGTTGATGACATTGTCGCTTTAAGGAGAGGCGAAACCTTCATATTTGAACCAAGCGACACATTTGTGTAAGTATGTGGTGTCGCCTCTCCTTCTTACCGTCTTCGCTCAGTGATATCTTTTATTTTATATAAAATCGCATTAAATAAAATCTATTTCTTATAAAGTATCAAAGTGTTTATTTTCGTTAATTTGGATAATCGAAACAAAAAAAAAGACAAGTTGCAAGTCGTTATAATATCAACTTTTAATTAACTTAGCGTAAAATTCTTTTTCTATTTCAATTGAAAAAATGTATAATTCACGAGATTAGACCATCGATTGCGGATAGTTTTATAATATGTTAAGATTTTAAATAACAAAGATTTATAATTTTCATTTTATTTTTGGATTGAAATAACCGTAAAAGTTATTTAGCAGCTGAAAAAAACTGCACCGTTATCCTGACAATTACTGATCGTGGTTGTGGTACGTGGTCGTCTATCTTCTTATTCGTCTTTATCTCCAGATGGTGCTTCTCTCTCTTTCTCTCTCTCTCTCTCTCTCTCTCTCTCTCTCGGTGCTTAATCAACTTCGAAGCCAGTTTTCCGAGGCTTCAACAAACTTTTTATCTGATACTGTATGCCTCGCTCAATTGCGGTGTAGCGTGCACCAGACAGTAAAAAACAGAAACGGTTACCTCGTGGTTCCTTAGATGTAACAAATATCGAGGTTCCTGCACACGATTATTCAGGGTCTCGACGAACCGCTACGTTCTTCATTCTCGAGTTAATTAAACTGGTTGAACAGAAAAAGAAAAACACCAACTTTTTTTGGCTAACCAAGTTTCGCTCGACTTCCCTCAACTTTCCTGCGATACCCGAAAGGGAAAGAAACACGGAGAAAAGAGAGATAGAAAGCTCCTCGCGTGTTCCACGGAGCTACAAACGATAGCCACCAATTATATGTTCTTCGCTCGATGAGATGCCTTCAGCAAGGTCGTTCCTTCGGTATGCGGGATTAGAAAGTATACCCTTGCCGTGTAGATTGTGCCAACACGCCGCTCATGCTGCGACTTTCGAGAGTCACAAAACACGCCTAAAATTAGCGAAACTCTCTCGAACGTGAGCCAGCAGCCTCGTCACCGGCCCTTCGTGAGATAATTGCGATAAGTCGCAAACCAAAATCTTACAAAGCTATAATTTTATTGAAGTCAGTATCAACGTTAGACGAACTTTAGCAAACTCGAATACAGCGTTGATTGGGGTGTGTCTCGGATGCCTGGCATGAGAAAAAGAGGAGGCAAGGTCAAAGACATAAATCGATCGATCCTAAGTTCTGGAGCAGCTTCTCGCCGGTGGCAGACCGCTTGAGTATCAAACAACCTAAACGGATACTGCAGATAGGTTCTTCTCGGCATTCGGCATCGTCAGAAACGGCAGCCAAGGTGCTTTAAATCGAGCACGATATCGCGTTTGCGTCGAAAGCGATTAACTTGAAGCGAATAAATGATGTGAATGTGAAGTAGTAGTAGTAGTAGGATCTCCTGCTTTCTCTACACCGTAGATAATAAATAACTCTCTCAACCTGTCCTTATTCATCGAATTGTTTCCGCAACGAGTAAATCAAAATTAAAAAACGACACGCTTTCAACCACAATAAAATTTGTATTTCTTCGAATAAATGGTAAATCGTTTTTCACAGCAATGTCTTCTTTGATGACGAATCAATGATGACGAATAAAAATATTCAAAGATTTTTATTGTAAAGATATTTATCCTTCTTCGCCACCAAGGAGACGCGTTATATGTCATAATCTCGGATAAGCGTCAGCAAACGGTAGGTTGTTGGGTCAGTTGACGTCTCCGTTATCTAAGTAGCTCATAGACGCCGAGATTCATGTCTCGTGGCAAGAGCAATAATTTTCTCTCTGCAGCTCAAGTTCGCCGGATGCGTGAGACCCTGGACGACTCGGCAGTCCCCGATTCGCTTCACGAAACTAAATAAATTCTTGTTCTCGGACCATGCATCAGTACGCCTAGCGAGGATTCCTTCCCGTGAGAGTTAAGTACACAGCCTAGGAAAATATACTTAGTGCGTACAACAAACGTGTACAAAGACATCCATCCACACGGAAAGACCTTGGGGGGCCTTGTTGTTGCGAATACGCGTACGCTTATCTTTACTCCGCTGTAGGCTTGGCAGACACATTTAAAACTAACCTAGGACAATATTTTTCTTGCAATACATACCGCATTCAAACTATACGGATTAAAATGTCTGGGTTTCTTTGTTTTATTTATTTTATTGATACGCTTTGCAAGTATTTTAATAATTTTTTGATTTATTGGATTTTATTCCGAATTTCTGATAGCTGTCCGATAAATTTTATTATCGGTTGTTTTACCTTGTTTTTTTTTTTTACCAAGACGGATAAGATGTTGATATTGATGACCGGGTGCACTGCCTCCTGACAGTAGTAAAGAAATCGAAGCCGAGTACATAGTAGGGTGGAACGGGTAAGAGGGTTTTCGCAGCCACAGAAAGGACTATCCCACAGAGGGTGGGTGGGTTTTTCGTCTTTGCTACTTTCCTCCATCGCATATATCGATCAGAGATAGAGGGGGTTGCTGGTGGCGCCCTGGTGGTCGTCGTCGCCATTTGCCGGCGTCACGACGTCGTCCGCAGGTTCACTGCGCCCTCTGCGGCCTACAAAGACGTACGTAAAGCAGGATCGCTCGACTTAGTCGCACTCTCTTTTTTCTTCTCGTATTATTCGTCGAACCCTTCTTATCCTTTTCTCATTTTCATAAACAATACATTTCACAAAATTGAACAAAAAAAAAAACAAAACATGTGGTGTTGCAAACGCGTCAATAATTCTTCCGACTGGCCAATCACCACCGTTCTTCGAGGTAAAAGAAAAAACTTTATGCTTTCTGCTTGTTTCCGAGCAGACCCAAGCTTTTTCCACGGCAACTTTGTCTACGAAGTTTTGTCGTTCATCTTCCGAAATTTTGCTGTCGGATCGCTCGAGCTTTCTTGGAATTTAATCGCACGCCGCTTTTATCTATTTTCTGTCATGAGTGATCGATTAAACTCATACACACTGCCATTTTTTTTTTTTTTTTTTAAGTTTATTGGGTGTAGGGCGATAAGTGCGCGTGCGAAAAAGGATTGCTGCTGGTCAATCGAGAAAACACTTTCGTCCAACACGACTGACGAAGCCCCGACGAGGCCATTCCACAAACTCTCGCTCATTTAATCGCATTTCTTATGTTCTGCATTACTTATTCGATTTGATACCACTTGTCGTGATACCACGGGGAGGGGGGGGGGGGGAGGGTAAGCAGTCTGGCAGCAGCGACATTGGAATGGGAGCGAAGAGAACCGCCGGAATAACCTAGTCGACCACGTGTCGGACGCGTTCATTGATTTTTATTCTTCTACGCTGCTACAACGACACGCTATGCCGATTCTACGACTGCTTCTATCTCTCTTTAACTCGCTTGGCACCCTCTACGTACCGCATACCGCGACTACCATCTACGAGTGGCACGTGTCCTCGTCCAGTTATTCATCGCTACCTAGCATGCACGAATATCTCGTGCGCATTAGACAACGACTCCTCTATTGCGCTATTAAGAGGGTACGAGTTTGTCGCTTAGTCTTGCCGCATTGGAAGGTAAAATGCAACAATGTCAGCAACTGTGAACAAGATTTATTCAATAACCGACCATGTACATTAGCGTAAAGCTTTACATTTATTTTACCTTTAGATTCACCGATAACAAATAATGGAAAAGGAGTAAAGTTGTTTTCAGTTTCTATACAAGGGAGCCAATGATTTTTAACTTCCGACTATGCAAAAAAAAACGAGAATTATGCTTTTTATTACAGAAGATATGTTGTGAATTAAAGAAACTTGTTTAAGACGATGTGTTACACCGACTAAACCACCATGAATGGGAGTGATATAGCGCCATTGGCAATTACGGTGGAGCGGGTGAGAACAACCGAAACGTGTAGCTCATCGTCGTAAGATAAATCGATTCATAATAATCAATTAAAAAATTACAGCGATTTCTATTGCTCTCGTGGTAACTTAGCCTGTATGTCGCCTCATATTTGGGAGGGGAAGGGGTGTCTGGTGAAACTAAAAAATCGTTACATCTTGTAGTTAATTGTCACTGGTTTTCCAATGTGCTTATCTTCCGAAACAAGTATTGTAGAATTTTTGTAAATAATTTTGTAATTCATTAAAAATCGTTTTTGTTCAATATTCTTAGTTTCTGAAGGTCGCTAATTTTTTTTTTTAATTCTCAGCTTACAATTGTTTTCACACTTACGTATACATTTGAAGATCGCCTAATTATGTCACGATTAAATAATTGTTAGCTGTTATTAGACTATTAATAATTATTTATAGGTGAAATATATAGCAGAGTATCAAATAAATGCGTAATTTTGTTGACAGTTATGTTATGAGATAAATAAAATCAGCAACCTCCAAGGATCAAGCATATGTCGAAAGAATGTTTTTTTTTTTTTAAGCGGAATGTCATAAAAATTCATTTGAAAAATTCTATATAGCTCATCAAACTTTCCAGTGATTTCCAGTGAAGATTTTTCGAATGATCGGTACTTGGGAAATCCTAGTGATCGTTAACTAAAAAACTTATCAGTTTTATCAGGGAACATCACCTTGAATAAAAATCAGAGAAGATTGTTTTCACGTTTTTTTTTTTTTTTTTTTTGTAGATTTAACTACCAATGTTCACACAGAGACCATTTTTTATTATTATTATTATTATTATTATTATTATTGTTATTATTATTATTATTTGTTTACCAAGACTCCGTGCGGCGCTTACATTAGTATGTCGGAGAGGTGTCAACCTCAACTTTTATACTCAGGTATGGACGTGAGAAAGAGAAAGACTAGCATGACTGATCCCTCGTGACCAATTAAACCGGACGTTTCTCGACGGTGGCATATCACTCGGTAATTGGATGAAGACGTTACGAAGCGAAGGAGTGACAAGCCACAGCGCTCAGGGTACATGACGTCTACCCCTCCTACAGTTCTCTGCACCATCACTCCATCATATCCTAACTCGACTCGCACGTACGCACATCTTTCCCCCCGTGGCTGATCACGTATCTTTTTCAACTCTCGCATCTTCGCTTATGTACGAAGGAGAGTCACGAGACAAGGAGCATCCTCGACTCTCGTGACGTCACGTCCGAGTTCTCGAGACGTTTGTACGTCGTGCACTTGCAGCAATTTGAGGATCGCGTCGCGTGGGTCAGTTATTTTCGTACGCGACAGACCTCGCCTCTAAATTCTTCTTTCTTTTATTGTTGCAAACGTCCGACATAGACGCCATTGACCGAGCCACAGTTTAACTCTGCTGTTTCGTTCTGGTTTGGTATGCAATCGTATGGCCATAAAATTATAAATTCAAGAAAGTCGATCTTTGCATATTGCTTTTTCATTATTTTCTACCTTTTATAAATCTATCTCTATGTGGAAATATGTTGATCGATTTTGACTTGCTCATACAGGAAGATTTCAGAGAGGAAGAAAATAATGAGAAATCAATGTGCAAAGTTCTATTGTGCAGACTTTTTGCAAATAATATATTAATTCGTTTTTATTTGCTTGACATTTTTAATTGTTAGCGAATCTATCATTTTTTAAAAAAGGTTATATTTTACAACTTTTGGTAACCATTGTAACATTCAGACAAAATCAATACCAAGTAACCTTGGCTGTAACTACACTTCTGTACGAAGCTATGAGAAAACAAAATATAGATCTGTACAAAATCAGAATGTTATAGATTAATTATTAGAAATCGAATAATTTATATATTTTTTAAAACAAATGGTAAATTAATATATGTTTTTATTGTTTAATTTCTTTTAAAAACTTTCTCCATTCCGTGCCCAATCGGTAACAAAAACTGTAATCGGTTTGTTTTTTTCTTTCAAGGTTTCTTTCTTTTGATAAACGTTTCGGGAAAAACGCAAATTGTTATTGTCTTTAAAACTGATAGATAGATACATTAATAATTCGCGTTCGTTCTTAAATATTCAATACCGTTAAAGAAACATGGACATGGATCTTTCACATAACGTCAAGGAGATGTGATACACAAAGATTATTTCGTGGTCGGCAACTGGATCTGTAATCTACTTTTTTTTTCTAGTTTGCTCTTCGTTTTCGGGCTAAAGCAAACAATAATAACACTCCATGAAATTGATTGATGAAGGGAATAATAATTTCATTATGCTCAGAAGCGATCAGCGACTTTTAAAAAAAGTAAATTAGTTTTATGTTACGGATCGAGATATATTACATTATCTTAAGGTTAGTTGGCATACCGCAGTCGGTATCAAGAACTCTTTATCTATTTTATTAAGGGTGCCAGGGGTTCTTCGATAAAAGCAAATTACGTATCTCTTCGTTCATTCGTTACGTACATTAACCAAATTTACTTTTGTTCACAAAAATCCTGCATTCGTGAAAAATAGTTAAGCAGGTGTTAATTCCGACTGGAATTGGAAAGGTGTGGCACATCGCCTTAAGACGAGGCAAAACATCCAATATTCACACAAATGTGCTGCTTCTCTTTGACGTCTCTTTGCTGTCTCTTTAACGTTCATCAATATTTCACCTCGACGTATGGTTATATAAGATACCACAGTCGTTATCAAAAACTTAATACATCTTATTAAGGGTGTCAGAGGTTTTTCGATAAAAGCAAAATAGATATCTCTTCGTCCATTCGTTTACGTAACTAAACTTAATTTGCTTTTGTCCACATATACCCTGCATCCTTGAAAATATTTATAAGCAGTTTTTCGTACCGACTGGAATCAAGTTGGGTGGAGCAAGGGTGTGTCTCATCGTCTTAAGTAAAATTGAAGGTCTCGTGTGAATAAAGGTTGTGAAAAAGGAAATGGATGAAAGAGGTCGTAACCGGCAGCGATTGCAGTAGTAAGAAACTCGCTCTCGAGCCTTGACATCGTGTCCGCATAATCGATGCACACATGCGTAATGTAGTGTAAGACGTGAAGCATACAGATATTTAAACGTAACTCGGTGGCAAGAGCTTCGACAATAAACGGCGTTATTAATTGTGAAACTTACACAGACGGACATACGGACATTCGGATGTTTGTTTCTAAATCACTTTTCTCAGAGTTTTGAACTATTTTGAGCATTCCGACATGAAAATCTCGAGTAAAAATTTGTTAATGAAAACAAATCTTTCTCTATGAGGAAGCAATGTATACGTTGACTTAAAATATCATTAATAAATTAATAAGTGGGACAACAGGACGTGACTAGATAGATGTAGGAGCCAATAGAGTTCATCCGACGTTTCTATAGCTATCCAAGCCACACATCGAAGTTCAAGAGGGAAACTGAGATTGACAGGATTATTTGTCGATTGCGAAAGTCACGATTATCACGTGTACGTGTACAAAGTAGACGAGAGACGTATAATTATTAAATAGATAATCGAATACAGCGAGATCGGAGGCATCAAAGCACGTTAATCAATCAGACACAGTTTCTCGCTTTCATCCATCGCTCTCAACGATGCAATTTTTTTTTAGCAACGTGTATCACACGCTAATCAGCATCGATAAAAATAGAAATTCATTAAAACGTTGTGAAATATATTCTCGGTGTTTTCATTTCATTGCGCCGTAAACGTCAATAGTTCTGTCTCTATCGAACACATACGTGTTTCACATCGTCTAAAGTTAAATTAATTCGTGAGAATATATATTAGTACTTTCTCTCTTCAATGATGTAGCATTTGTACTTTGGATTGCTTCAACTCTTTGCGAATATCTAATGTCCAATATAAATATAGGATATTCTAAGCAAAGTCATACACCAAAAACAATTTTTTAAACTTTTTTAATTCATCACGTTTCCATGAATTGTCCTATAACCGTGAATTCATTGTGTTTCGTGCTGCTTTGTTCTAACTAATCATATTTAGTTATGCGCTTGCAGAAGAAAAAAGTTTTTTTTATTTTTACATGGAATTTTGAATGTTTAAACAAAAATTTGGTTTATTTGTCCTATTTCGGGACAGCCCCACCCCTCCCCCTCAGTAACGGCTGCTCTTAGTAGCCTATGGAAAAATAATATTATAATATATTAAATATAATTTCGTCGTAAATTTCTTTGGTTCAGATATATTTTAGTATATTTCTGTAAAAAATACATCTAAAATATATCGTCGACATATAAAATGATGAAAATTTCTATGTATCAGATATATTTTTGAAGATTAAAATTTGAGAAGATTGTACGATTTAAAAGGCGATGTGGCATGCCCTGTCCCTCGTTCGTTCCAAACTCACAATCAGTCGGTATCAAAAGCTGTTTACCTATGTTTCAAAGGGTTCAGAAGGTTTTTAAACAAAAGCCAAATAGATAAATGTGCATAACGAATGAACGAATGAAGATAGTTATTTTGCTTTTATAAAAAAAAAAAATTCCGGCACTCTTAAAAAAATAGGTTAATAGTTACCGACTGGGATATGTCTTAAAAAATAATAAAAGGTTTTTACATGAAGTTTTGGAGATTTACACAAAAATGTAGTTGATTCCGCAAATAGCAGGAAATTTTTTGACTAGATAATACCATGAAGCATTTCAAAATAAAACAAAAAATACCTATTTCGAATCCACTAAAAAAAAGTAGATTTCTTTAATCTGGAGCAGGGGTCTCCAAACTACGGCCCGAGGGCCACATTCGGCCCGCGGACAGATTTTGGACTATTTAACTTTTTACCACCGGCAACAATGATAATATGGTTTTGGCCCTCGGAACTTACTGGAGTAATCAGTATGGCCCTAAGGCTGGAAAGTTTGGAGACCCCTGATCTGGAGTATCATTTGGAAAATAAATATATGTTACATATATTGAATATATTTTCGTCGATAATTTCTATGTCTCAGAGATATACTTTAGGATACATATTTCTGTAAAAATACAATTAAAATATGTCAAAAGTATATCTTTGATATATAAAATGACGAAAGGTTCTGTATATCAGATATATATTTGGATATAATTGCTTCTCTCTGCAATATATTTATATATTTATGTATTAGTATTGAGAAGATTAAATGCTGCGTAATTAACTTTACAACAATGCTATTAAAGTTATCTTAAGCCACACGCACCCCTCCTCCGTCATCGAGCCTTTCTCCGTGAGACGAGACAGCATATCGATTCCAGGTCGAAGGACCAACGATAAATCTAATCACTCGTATATATATATTATTGCAATGATCTCTCTGCCGGCACTTAATTGCTCCTGGCTGACTGACTGAACGGACAGCACCCGGCGATACTTTCCCTATTCTCGCGCTTGATTACACGCGATTCGTCAAAGAATGCGGCAACACGCGCGCAGAGATACAACAACTCGATTGATTAATCGATTGACCCCGCGCCCGAACTGTTACGACAGAAGTTCGACGACTTTCTCAGTCACTCTTTCGCCTTCTACATACCAACAATCTTGGTTCTACGTGTACTGCATCTCTCTCTCTCTCTCTCTCTCTCTCTCTCTCTCTCTCTCTCTCTCTCTCTCTCTCTCTCTCTCTCTCTCTCTCTCTCTCTCTCTCTCTCTCTCTCTCTCTCTCTCTCTCTCTCTCTCTCTCTCTCTCTCTCTCTCTGTGTGTGTGTGTGTGTGTGTGTGTGTGTGTGTGTGTGTGTGTGTGTGTGTGTGTGTGTGTGTGTGTGTGTGTGTGTGTGTGTGTGTGTGTGTGTGTGTGCGCGCGCGTGTGTGTGTGTGTGTGTGTTGCAGCTACTCTTTTCTTCCACTCGTTGCAACATAGCTGTCGCAGTCGCAGACGAATGCGCGGTTACACAGCCTCTGAAAATAGCGGTTCTTCCTTAATGGGTGAAGTGAGAAAATCGAGAGTTCAGCTGTAATTTCGATTAGCTTTCGCCCCGTACGCTTTTTTCCCGATCGAACTCTCATTAGTTCGATGCATCAGCACGACAAACAAAATATCGGGAAATAAGTGAACGGTAAATAAAAAATGTCTACATTTCTTTAAATTTATTGAATATTAAAAATCAGAAGAAATTAAATAATAATTTTTACTGCTGTGATCCCACGTTTGTTCTAATTTTATTAAGCTTATGCCTTTTTAATTTATAGCTTTGTTATTTACACTACTGAAGCTATCGCGTGGAATTAGAACTCTGCTATCAAGGACGAAGCGACATCTAATCACGTGGCAAGAATTAACCACTGGCCGAGAAGGCGGCACACGCCTCTGCTAATCTCGAGTATTAAAACCTTCCTGCTATAATATTAAGTTTCTCACTCGCATATACATGCTTCAATCATTCTGAGATTATTAGACTCTTACTGTGAGCAGTGGCGGCTGCGCTCGCTGGTGCGAGCGTTCATTCATTTATTCGTTCCGGGTACAATAAATGTCTGACCGTACAGAGATTTATATTACGTTAATCGACGACAAAAAATCACACTGAATGGTGTGGTTTATGAAAGTTTAAAAAGTAAAACTCGCGAAAGCTTGGTAGCACTCACAACAAAACGTTGCTGCCCGAATCATTGACGATGCACCAACCACATTGTATCAATATAAATCCTTTGTACGCATTTTTGTCTTTACTGCATTTAGTAAAAAAAATATTTTTATTTATTTTCAATTACGGATAAAGGATTATTTAATGATTGTATTTTGGATATTTCAAATAATAATTATTATCTATAAATAAAATCAATATAAAATAATTTTGTTATCCGAAAATTCGAAATATTTCAATTTTTTGATAATTTTATTAATAATTAAATATTCCGTATATTTGAATTTCAGCATTGAGGGAGTCCTATGAAAATTAGTATTATATGGGTAATTGAATTTATTATTTGTTTAATAAACAATAAGAAGGAGCATGTGTACCAAAAAAGCAGATTACGTTAATGGCATTTTATAAGAAATGTTTAAGTGATGCTGAAAGTCAAGATTATTAATTTTTTTTTCTTTTAATTGAATATGAAATATCTACTTAACGATTAGATGCAACGTAATTAATTTTATTAAATTATTCCTAAATGTTTCCTAAGTTCGTAGATACCTCGAAAGAAAAAACGTTTACCAAATAATTTACGCTGACATACAGCGTTAAATAAGTGATCCATATCCAGTCGCATATGACTTACGTATGTCGTTAAAATGGCAACGATGTGAACAAAAAAATTGACTCCAACTGCATTATTTTTTATGATATTTTTTAAATTAATAAATAATTTGATATGATGTCAGTGTCAATATCGATAATTCGACACTCAAGAGGTCAATTCAAGCGAGTGAAATGATATTTCATTTTGTTATAATTATTGGTACGTTGCAGTATCATTTTTTTTTCAATTATTTCATAATGGATTGTTATTTGATTACGTGCAACGAAAAGATTACCTTAATTGATTGAGTCGATGAAAAAAGATGAATTACTTTTGCGCGTTTGACAAATCGTTTAGATCAGCGCAAGACTTGACATAGAAATACTCGAAAAAAGAAAAGTAATTTGAGACGGTTAATTATCAAAAATGTATTTATTGATTATTTAAAAGAATTATTCGGGTTCATTTGATTTGAAAACATTTTTAATTTGAACTTTGTTCTCGACTCATACATCGTATAAGGTTGAGAGTAAATATGGACTAAATTGAGGACGCCAACTATGCGAATATCGTAGAGAATCTGCGTGTGGAGAGAAGAGGAGAGAGTCAGAGTTCTAAATTTACCCACAGAGAACAAATCGATTCCCTCGATTCGCAACCCCTTTAGCTTCACTCACGTTCACTTTCTCACTAGTGGCCGTTAAAGCGTCTCAAGGGTCGTCGAGGGAGATGGATTGCTTCGTCGTTACGTCGCTGAGGTGTGCGACAAAACCGACAGCCAGTGTGTGTAACATTGCAGAAACTGCGATGAAGTTCTCGATGGACACGAGCAGCGAGCGGCGCTCCTCGTCGCCGTTTCTCAGCGAGACGGCCGGTAGATTGATCTCTTTATCGGCGGTTAGCCGCAGAAGGCAAAGAAGAACTCTAAGATTGAGCTTGAGCGCGGGAGCAGCGTCAGAAAGGTCTTTTTAGTTGCGAGGAAGTTGCCAGAGTTCGATCGAATGAATCGATGCCGTGCACTCTCCACGTTATTCATTTTATTACTTTCTATTCCTTTTTTTTTATTGAGTAACCACGAGGAATTTTACGCTCCTATCACCTATCAGGGCGTAACGTTTTCCACTCTAATCGCAAAGGAGAAAAACTCAAATTCGTTATTGTGTTTTTATATATATATATTTCTTATTCGTACGACTCCGATGAGATTCGAGTATCTCGAGGATAAATAGATATTCCATGTGACGGAGAATCTCGAGGATATGCAAAGTTGCAGCCATCGCACCGGATGCATACCCTTTAACCTTCCGACCCTTCGTTTCTCTTCTCCGACTCGCTGGTTCCTTGCCAATCGCGTGGAGGAACATTCATCGTTCTCTCCCGAGCTGGTACACCCACGAATCAGAGACTTTGGTAGAGGCCACACTTGAATTTATCGAGCAACTTTGCTTGACCTCATAATTAAAATCTGCAATTGTCTGAGTAGAAATTATGTTTTTCGTGTTTATGAATGGAACTGGGCTTACGATTGATTAACCGTAACCCAGTTAACATCGATTCTTCGCTGATTTATCTATGGAAATTGATATATTAGATTATTATCATTATACATACATATTAACTGTATTTAACCGATTAGTTTCGACGCATCGATGCATGGAATTTCATTTGTATTATCGATAAGCTCAATTATCAGGTAATTAACTTGACTTCTAAGCCCGAATCTGCGATTGTATTTTTGAAGAAGCAACCGACGAATCAAGTGTAACATTTGACCGAATTAATTTTATTATATCTGCAATAGATCTGCCAAGGTTCTGATAAAGCTTATATAATTGTTGTTATCATTATCGGAGTAGAGTTCGAGTGTCAGAACTCTGTGGATGATGAAGCTCCGGCATCCCGTTAATTATCCCTGTCTCATGGAATTAGAAGTAATTAAGGTCAGCGTCGTATGACGTTACAACGTACTCCTCTGTGTACACTCGCTCGTGACTCGCTCTCTCTCGCGCGCTTCGCAGATCTAATTTCTCTAAATTACACTTCGCTACTGTTGGTACTTCTATATCGCTACCGCACGTATTGTTCACACTTCGAATTATCTTTCGAACAATATGCGGACCACATTAATAACATTTTCACGAAAGCTCGGCTCTAACCTCGACATATTAATTACAATAAATTCTCTGTGTGGACTCAATGTCGTATCACTGAGAGACATATTTCTTGTGTTTTGTCAAATATATTTAATTATTAAATCAAATTATTATTTAACTAATTTATCTTTTGAATCAAAATGTTTTGAACCAATGAAATGCATCTTCAAGTCAATAACAATCATTAATCACAATCTAATTTCATAATAGACATTAAGCACTCGATAGATATAATACAACTTTTATTATTCTAATGAAAACGAAATAAATAATGAAATTTATTTCATCATATTGTCAATTCGAATAATTTATTCAATAATATTTCGTTTTCAATCGAAATAATAAAGTTCGAATCAATCAACGGCACTTTTGATTCAATAATAATATTTAATTAAATGCTCGATTCGTAAACATTGGATAAATTTAATTAAATGGATTTTCTTCGCCTTAAATTAATTATTCAAAATGAAAAGTTGGTTTATTTAAATGTATAAAAATGTTCTCGACATAAAATTATAAATGTTATCGAAAATAGATTCCTACGAAATAATCAATTCATTGTTGTTATTTATTCCTCATAGCGTAACTGTCTTGATCATTCGCCAGGAGCTTAAGAATTGAAACAGGGATGCAAAGTAGAATCTTGCGCATTGTTTCCTTATTATTTTTCATTATTTACAAAGCTACCTCTACACGAGGAAGTATGGTGATTAATTTTGGCTTTCTCACAGAGAAAGCTTTGTTAGAAAGGCAGGAATAATGAGGAAGCGCCTGAGCTGCTACATTCTGCTAGTAATTATATAATCTGAAGTTTGGTAAATTTGTATGATAAAGAAATTAAAAACAAGGCGTGTAATTTTGAAATTTTCACATTCCTTCTTCGTGATTTTCGCCAACCCACGGATTCTCCTCTACGACGAATGGTTCTCTCAATTCTGACTTCTTCATAGAGAAAATGGCTTTAGAATTTTCAATACAATAAAAAATTTCATAAAGTTTAAACCCCTCGATCGATTTTTACCAAATTGAAAACCAAGTATCCTTGTATCATATCCAATTTGTATGCTAAGTTTCAATTTGATGGATAACAATTTACGAAAGTTAGAGCAAAAATATATATTTTTTTTCGGACAATTACAAAAATTTATGATTCTATAAAATCTGAAAGCCTTGATCGCTTCTCGTCAAATACAATACCGATTAACCTTGTTTCCTGGCCTATTCTTGTAGAAAGATTTAACTCGATAGCTAAAAATGTACAGAGCCTAGAAAGCGTACCTCTTTTTTTTTTTCGAAAAATTCAAACAACCTTAAAATTAGACACCCATTACCGATTTGGCCGAAAATTGCAGCAAACTGACGAGGTTTGCAAGCCGATTCGTGTGCATAGTTTCAAGATGATCGAGTAACTCGTTCTCGAGATATATCGACTGCAATTTTTCAAGCTCATCACACACGCACGCGCGCGCGCGCGCGGATTTTTTTTAAAATATGATGTACACCTTCCTGTATTAAAAAACAAAATGTTTAATGTTCTAAAATCTCATTGCGTAACTATAGTGCGATAAATTCAGATCGATTTCTCAAATTTCAGGCACTTAATTCTGCAAGCTATGGCAATCTTGAATTAATAAATTCAATGTTCTATCAAGTTTCAACATCTCCATCGTTTTTTTACCAATTTTTATATGAAACATTCCTTAACATTCTTACATTTATGTACAAAGTTTTAGCTCGATTTCTTAAACTTAAAAAAAAATTGATAGCATTGAACAAATTAAAAATTAAAAATCACACAAATTCCGAACCCTTCTACCAATTTTGTTCAAACTCAAGATCGAGCACCGCTGAAAGTTGATTCACCTTTGTAAAAAAAAATTCAGTTAAATCGATGATAGTTCACGAAAATTACAAATGGTTACACTGATGTAAAAAAAAATACAGATTCGGCTCAAACTCAATATTATCTATTGTTGGACATAACTATTGGAAATGGGAAGGTAAATATTGTAGAAATGCAGTGAACTTTAACTTTAACTTTTATTTTAATGCACGAGGAGGACCGTCTGTCTTATTGGAATTTCTCTAGAAGACTAAAAGCTGGTCACAAAGACCCTTATGAATATCGTCACTTAAAGAATGCTCCAATGTTTCTTCTCAAGAGATGTTGTTTATGTTTATATTGCCTCTTCTGCACTCTCCTCGTCGATTCGTTTTTTTAACCGAGCTACAGAGATTAGAGAATGGATACAATTCTTTGTATCAGTAACTGAGTAATCCAATAATAACTTTATTTGTTAAGGTTACTATTTAGCTAGATACCCAAAAATTCGCGACTGATAGGGCGTTTACAGGTATTTTTCGAAATATTAAAAATGCTGTAAAATATTGAACGCTGTATGAATTGTTACAAAAGTTACAGGAAATAATGAGGTCGTGTTGCTTTAGCTGTTTGTGAAATTTACGTTGTAACTATAGGGCTGCATCTTAAGCCGTTCTCGAGTTATAGACGTTTAAATTTTTTAGTGCCATCTTCCAAACACACACGCGCTCTCTAACTTTTTTACTGAATTCGTTTTCTGGAGGTTTTGGCATATTTTCAGTACGTTGACATAAAAATCCGGAGAGAAAAAAAATGTTTACCATCACCAAGCTTCCTTTATGATGAATCAAAACAATTTTAAATATGACGTATACGTTATTTTTAAATTTATTTTCTTATCGTCATTGGTGTAACAATTACTAGTTCGATATAAATATTTAGTAAACTGATTTATATTATTTATTTAATTGAGAAAAAATATTAACCAATGAATTATTCTAAATAACCAAAGAAATATTTGCTAGCGACCATTTTATATAGATATAGCCTTTATGTCCAGTCAGTAGGATGGATAAACAATTAGACCCGATATTTATAATGATTCGCAAATGAGAAATTTGAATTAGATATCTCATTCCCGCGCTTGAAATCGCAATCACGTAGCTCGTACCCTCAATTGTGTTTAGCAAAAAAATCAAGCCTACTGACCGGACATAGACGCTATATTTATATAAAATGTTAAACTTACACGGTCGCTTGCCTAGAATTACTATCGTTTGATAACGACCATTGAAATATACGGTTCGCTTCGGAGAATTTAATATTTTTATTAGTTTACCATATTTATTTCTCTCGGTATATGTAAGACATCGTCGAGTTTTTCGCACCACGAAAGTCTATAATTATGCGTTAAAAATAGTAATGACGAATTAAAATGATTAATTATAGGAGTTAATACCATAAGGGTTGATGAATATATAATCTCTCGAATGAAAGTGTAAAATGTAACGATACGAGTGACGTTTTTAAGCAAAAATATTCCATTTCAAACGACGATTTTAGTCTTAATTTTATTTTCATTGTTTTATTTTTAGTCTTGAAAGACGCTAATTCTTGACGACGAACGAAGAAAAGTTGTTAGTCATGCAACTGTATTTCTGTAGAACTTATTATTAGAAATTTTGAATAAAATATCTAACAGAATTTCCTTGGTTTTCACGTTGATAATTGTTATTCTTGCGAGGAGAATATACTTTTTATCGTGGAACGGTAAAACTAATTTGTAATATTTTGTTGCCGCAGCCTAGTCTTAGGGAAGGATAGTCTGACTGACGGAGAATGGTTAGGCAAAAGAAGAAAAAGAGAATGAGAAGAAACAGTCTCTGGAACGCGCGAGGAGATTTGTCAAGAGACGCGTACTTTTGCGCTTGGCTGGTGTAAAGTGGTCGATTCGTCTACCAGTAACTAGGCCAGAGTAGAGGCATCAACTACGTTGTACTATAAGTAAAACCAACGCGTTGCATAACGCGGGGTTCATTTGACATTATTCGACATCATTAGTTCCCTCGATCTCTCACAGATATACGATAATCATCGACTGTTTGCGGGAAAAGATGCAAGAAAAACGGAGTGCAATTGAAAAAAAAAAAAAAAAAAAAAACAACAAGAAACGATAGAGAAAATAACGTTGCGATTGGTAGGCTGGAGCGGGCGTTCTGTGTAATCGTTGAAGCGTGAAGTAAATTGACCCACATCATTCCTCCTTATTCTTCTTTCTCCTTTAATTCCCGCGGTCGAGCTGCGAACCATTGAAAAATCGATCATCGATATCTATCGTCAGCCTCCATCAACACCGAGATCAGAGTGAATAATGTCTGTTTCGTCCGATGATACTCGGTAATTTGTGTAATAGCAATGAGACACCTCTTTGTACTCGTGCACTGCGTGCTCGTAGTCTCGGAATCTAGGATCGATGATTAGATGGATCGTTTGCAAGATTACGAGCTAATCGCGGTCACTACACGAATTCATTGTTCCAAACGATACTGATCGATTCGTTTCGACAGCGCGAGACTTTATTCCATCATCTTTCGCTTTTAACAACTTATCTAAATGTCATTGACTGTAACAGCGTTATCGTTGCTACGTTTAATTAAAATTTAATCAGAGTGAGTGCTTAAGAGATATTTTATAAGGCAATTGTTTCATATTGCAGGAAAATTGCATAATTGTTTACTTTTTTATTACGTACATTTAAACGCTGCTTGCACCTTTCGATCCTTTGTTTTAATTGCTGTCATTCCCAATACGAATCTTTGTTTCAATTGTAATATTGAAACTTCCTTTAATGAGGAAACGAAGGAATGGTAATGAGCTTTTGCTTTAATCCTTTATAAGTCACACCGAACGAAAACGTCCCGTTATAGGAGTCCGAAGAGCAGAGCGAGAATAATGCGTTGTTATAGTATAACACCGAGGAGTGGGGATATTTTTGTGACTTATAAAGGATTAAATTAGGGATAATTCAGCTTCTTATAGATTGTACAGAATAAGGTCAAAGTGGAATGCAATGTTTTAAAAACCATTGATACTTTTCATTGAAAGCAAAATTTGTATTGCTATTGGTATCCATGCAATCGAGCAAATCTATAGAATGCATTTTTCATATAATTATTATATATATCGAGCAATTACCATCATTCGAGTATAAATTGATTTCATGATCCACCGTAAATGGCTCACTCACTATGTACTACCAGCGGCTTACGTTGAATAACATTTTTTTGATTATTTTATTGCAGTGACTAATTTATCGATACAAAAATTGTTCACCGTTAATCACTTAACCTACGTATTCAATTGTTTGTAAAGAAAAATATCAAATTTATTAAGTGTTATGGAAGCCGAAAGGACGATTGTAAAGATCGTTATCCATTATGGGTAAAAGCTAATCTGATGATGCGAGTCAATATATTGACATTTCCTGATTGAAAATACACTTTAAGGGGAGGCGAAACCTTACGGATGTTGTAAAGGAAAATATCGACTATGTTTTAAGATTTAAAAAAAAAAAAATTTTGCCCACGTGGATGATGAATTATACGGATTGAAAGTTGAATCATTTAACACGGGAAACATAGGACGGAAAGTTGAAAATGCCATTTACGCTTGCAAAAAAGGTACATCCTGATACTTTTTTGAAAAAAAAAAATTTTTTTTACGGTTTCACTGTAAATATACATGACACGTAAAAAATAAAAAATCGATATGTGCCCACATATTTTCAGGGATATTATGAGTTAGATGGCACCATTTTTGGATTTTGCTAGCTCGTATGACGTAAACTCGACAACGTCGCTGACAACGTCACATGGCCGATAAGAGGCGCGCAATTAAAATTTCCTCAAGCTGAAATATTGTTGTTTTTTTTTTCTTTTCTAATTGTTATGTGGCATAATATTGATGTAACAATATTCGATAATCAACATGAAATAAATACAGTATGCTATGTATTCACAGTTATTCTCACATTCACTTTCGACGTTTCTTTTCTTTTTGTTGTAAATTTACCTCTGTTGCAACGTAACCTTTCGGCGGCATCGTGTACCGTGTCGTCGCCATTTTTTCTACTGCCGGCAGATGCGGGAAAATTTGTCGGGTACGCTGCTACCAACATTCAGGAATTGCAACGTTGCCAAGTCGATTTGTTTCGACAATATGAATATAGCAATTACGTTTATTATAAAAAAAAAAACCAATGTTTTCATATTCATTTTCGAAAGTTTTCGTTATGGGAAACATATGCATCAAATGAGCAAATAAATTCGCAGTGGAAAATCGAGAATTGTTATTTCTGGACCGTATTTTTTACTCTGGGCTGTAGTCAATCTTTTTTTTTTTTTAGCTCCAATTAATACTACAATTATTTTAGTTAGTCTTTAAATACGATTTTCGCTAACTTCACGATTTGTTGTGCAACGACTTTACAGTAGCTGCTATACATCCTTAAGGAGAGTTGAGCGCTAGGCTCGTGTGGTGATAGACTCGGCGGCGCCCGCGGTGCGGGGTAGCTAATCACGAAGCGAGAGGTCCGCTTTGCGGAATTCCGAGCGAGCCGAGGCAAAAGCTGAAAGATTTGTTTCACTCGTGCTGTAAGCTCAAACCCTGGACAGTGAAATGCTTTGCAATTTGTATGTTCGTTTCTTTCTTGGTAGTTATCCCCTTGCCATTTGTATGTTTGCATGCATTTCTGAATATTTTTCGATTCTCTTTTTTCGTATTCAAATAATCGTATTGCTATTGCCATGAGAGTCAACGCATAAGAGTGAAACTTGAAAAATTACGTAGCAACAAAATCTGGAATTTTGCTCACGTCTTTCGTTAATATCCATTGATATCATATTTTTATTTCAGTCACTTGTGAATATTTTTAATTCGTGCTTCAACCTCCTTAGATTACACTGCGAATACACAAGTCTTTTAATTATTAATAGTTACTGTAATGAATTTCAGAAGCCTGCAACGCAAAGAATATATTTAACAATGATTTACGCGATATATATCGATAGGTTATTGTGCTCCTCAATCAAGTGGCTCATTGCGCTTCACGATACACGATAATATTTGTCACGAATTTTAAACAATTGCGAGAGTATAACAACTTGAATAACAATTTTTTTAAAAATTTTATGGATAAACTAAATAACAATTAAACATAAGAATATCATTGAAAGAAAGATATTTGTTGTCAGAGGCGGAAGTTCAAAAATGATCTGTTGTATTTTCATTTCGATTTAAACACGATTCAGAGATTGTAGGAAACTTTGACATGATACGATTCACGATGCACCACTGATTCGTAATTTTACTATTAGTAATTTAGGGAGAAATCATCGTGGCTCATTGCTACGGTTTCTCATTGTGGCCGATTCTCCCCTATGCACACCAAGTTGTTATTATGATCTCTACTGAATTGCCTAGGTCATGGCCTGTGCGTGACAAGTTCGCTCTTATTGCGATGCAACCCTTCGTAAGAAGCAAGAGTGGGAGGCACGAATCCATGTATTAACGGCGCAGTGAACCGAAGCTCTGTAGCCTTTCGTGTCGTGAAAAACGTTGCTGTAACACCTGGAATATAATTTGCCGGCACCCTCGAATTGGTATCGAGATAACAATTAGCCTATCATTACATAGGACGATAAATTCGTCGAGAAAAAGCATCGAAAGCGCCATTGCTGTGAAATAGGGCTGACATATTGTTGCGGTGACGTTGAAGGAGTGCAGTAAGGGTTGTGATAAAAGACCTACTGCTCGCAGGAGCTCAGAGGGCAGGTCAAGACCCTTGCGTGCCATTATTCCCTGGCCTCCCTTTCTCGTTGTTACCCTTCTACCTGCTTCACCAGATCAATGACCCTTTGTTCCGTTCTGGCCATACACATGAATTTATTAATTTACATTAGAAATTGCCAGATTTTTCTCTGAAATCTCGTTAACCATTTACCATAATGAGGATCAAATTCAAAGTTACATTTGTATGTTCAAACGTTTGTGTTAAACATTAAATCTAATTGTATATTTATCTCTATAGAAAATACAACGTCTGTTTGCCTGTCTGTTCTCAATTTCGAAACCAGTGAAACGATTTAAATGCGTCTTCTATTTACGTAACTATCATTTATCGGTGACGGTTATAAACTATGTCACGTAATTATCTTTGAAAACAAGCTGCAGATCGACACTTGCAAATTGCTTCCTCGAGATCCCGCACGATGCTAAAAGTCCTCTCTATGAGGAACCATCTTTCTTCATTTTGGCTTTCTCAAAGAGAAAGCTTTGAGCATATTGTGCGGAATCTCGAGAAAGCAATTTGCAAGTGTCAATTTGCAGCTTGTTTGAAAAATTCTGAATTTCATAAAATCTGAATCCTTTCACTAAATTTCTTCGAATTCGATGACATTTTTTTAAAAATGCTCTATTCATATTATGAAATTCTGCTCAACTTTTCGAAATTTGTTTAAATTATAGCAATTCGATCAATTTTTTTAATTTACGAAAAAAATCTCTCAATTTACACACACATCCGGACATTTTTTCTAAATGTGATTTTTCGTCGTTTTGGGACATTTTGAACACGTTGACATTGAAAACTGTAAAAAAAAATATTTTCACCATTACAAAGCTTCCTCTAAGCAAAAGCATAACGTATAATTGTTTTTCCATGTGTTTCGTCCTAAAATATATTTTATCCGAGAAGGCTATCACGCTATCGAAATATTTTTTATTTTATTTTACCTTTTTTCTTTTTGTATTAACGGTAATTGTTATTTTTTTTCTCAATAATAATGGTTGTTACTTATAATGAGGTGCGATGTCAACTATTTCCGTTTCAAACGCGCTTCTTTCGTCTTCTTCTTTTGCGCATTCTTTTGTGATAAAATATAATTCAACGGCGACAATAACTAGACAATGACACTGAATGTTTTCTTTCTTTAGAAATCGATGCATTTTTAAAAGCAGTAAGAGTTCATTCAATTGGCTAATTTAATGACCGAGGCACGATGAAAATGTTGAAATATCGCTATTCAAATTACGGAAAATAGTAACATGTATAACCTTACATGTGATTACTTGATTTCAGTATTTGCGAATTGTAAAATATTAACAGTTGTTCATTTTTACTCACATTGTTTAACTTAATGAACATTTTTATACGTGAACATAACCTATAAGATATATTTAAATATCGTAATTTTATTCCTATAATTTCACGATCGATAATAAATAAATAAATAAATTATTCATTCTTACTGCAATTTCACACTTTTCTATATGCTTGTGGACTACCGATCTAACCTAACGACTTAACAATAGCGTTGTCATGTTGATATACACCGAGTTCTATGCTCGCAGACTAAACGATGACATTAACTATAGAATTCTTATTGAAACATTCGGTAACGCCAATCCTTTTTCTATGAACCATTTTCATGATTCAAATCACCGGTACATATCGTCATTGTTGTTCCTATGCGAATCTAATCACGAAATACAAATAAAACTGAGCAAAAGACCTATCATAACGCTTATTCCATAATAAATCATATTAAATCTATCTGATTTGAATTTATTTATTGAGTGTAAATAGCCGATAACCTTCCTTTTATTTTAATCCATATGTTAATCTATAAATTATTTGTACCATAACAAATATTCAGAAACCTACTACCTTAATCGTATTACGTGAATTTTCTCGTTATCGATTTTGTCACTGAACTGACAAAAATCCTGAATTTATCATAAATTTATTAAATAGAATGAAACGACATAAACAATATGTAAAGCGACTGCGAACATGAACTACATAACTCTTTTAGTTTTTTGTTTGTAGTAAATATAGTTTAAAAAAGAAAGGAATGCAGGATCCGTGGCGTCAAATCTCGTGGGTTATCTCAGTCGGGGGCAATCACTTTCTATCGACCTTAATCACGATTAATCGAAGCCTTCTTCTTTTATTTCGGCTTCGTTCGGTCGAATCATCGGGCTTAATTGTCGAGCTCGCCTACATAGATTAATCTACGATGCACGTTGTATATGTTACCAATGTATGTAATACTATATTGGAAAGTATCGTTCGATATCTGCCGATCGCGTAAGAAGTAACGGAGCACGAAGAGAGGGTGCGAGCAGGTAATGCAACTGAAAGAAGAAAAAGAGCAATAGGAAGGGGATTAAGGGCGCAGCAGCAACATAGCTCAACAGCGGACCACCGCGTGCGTACAAGTCCGTGTCTGATGTCCACGTCGTAGACCGCAATTTCTCTCCTATCCTGCAAAAGGGGTCGTCACGATGATCGAACTCGGGAATAAATACCGAGATTTCATGTTCCGTCGCTCGTCTGGTCGTTATGCACGAATGCTTCCTCGGTTTGCTCGCCTCTAAACCTCGTACTTGTTCGCTTCCTCTTCGTCTATGTTATCTATATTTCCTTCACGAAAAAAATCACAAATTCTTTTTCTATATTTCTCGTTTTCTTCACGATTTTTCACGGAATTCGCTGCACCCATTATCTCGACAGCACCGCTGCATTCTTTGCTTCTTCCTCTTTCTCAGATAACCTTATTTCACTTTAATTACAAAAGAAAATGTGTTACTCAAGTAGAATCAAGTCGAATTTCGATTTAATAAATATAATTTTTTGTTCTCATTAACACTGGAACTATCGAATCAGTCAAAATGACTGGTTTTACCATTGCAAAACTCTAGAAACTCTCATTAAGACTAGAACTACCAATCATTTCGACTGATCCGGTAGATCTAGTGTTAATTACAGTTTCTCAATAATTTAACGCAAGATCAACCAAAACAGCAATAAGGTTTTTGCTATGATTAAAATATATTAGTGCAATATTCAACCACGATTAACGAACGCGATGAGTAAACTGGTCCTTCTTAAACATTGTTTAAATGGATTGTTTGTTTCTAATGTAAATAATGTTTTCAATGAACAAATATTAGAATTTCCGGTCTGTTTCCGATTTCTAACAAGCAACTTGTGGTAGTCGATGAACCAGAAATAATAATTTTCTTGTACCAGATAAAAAAACTAAGACTTCAGTGTATTAAGATCTATTCTCGATTGTGAGACAGTCATGAACAATCTCCGCTGAAGTCTCCGCTCTCTGTCATCTCTTTCGAGTCACGTATCAAATCTCGACCTCCCAGATGTAAGCGCTATACCAGCATCTGTCGCGTGGAAATAAGTTGTTCGGGAAAATTCTATAGGACGAATCGGTGACACGGATAGAGAGAAAGCAAGCGGCAAATGGTAGAAGGCAGAGGAAGAAAGAGGACAGCGTCGGGGCGTCGTCACCGTAGTCGTAGTTATCGACCCTCAACCTGGCCGGCGCCGCTGCTGCCGCGTCACCCTGGTAACCTCGCCCGTTTCCTTCTCTCAAGCTTATTCTCTACAAGCGAGCACGCGAGTAGATACTAGACGTAGAGGAGTCGCTCGCCGGCGGCGACGTATCATCGTCGAGTAGCATAGTAGCGTGGCTAGACGTACACGTTTATCGAATGAAGATGAAGCACACAAAAAAAGCGTAAGAAGAGGAACATGAAGATTATTAGATGAGGAAAATTCCATGCAGGGAAGATCGTCTTTGGTGCCTGACTTCAGACTTACGCTAACCTCCTGATAGAATACGACAAATCAGATCTCAGGTGCATACCTCATACAAAGAATATGAATCTGAAAAATCCAGCCTATAACCATCGGAAATCAAAATCCATTTCCCAGTTGTGAGCTCTACATCTAGTCGCGGAGTTTTAAGTACGTAAATTGGTCAAATTGGAAAAAAAGATTTCGACAATTGAAAAAGATATGTTCAATTTAAACAATGATAGTCTTTTACGATTTTTTAAGGCTCTATTCTATCGAAAATATCCTGTTGATTACGAATTGAACCAAAAGTTTATCGAATACTAAAAAATTCAAAGTAAAAAATGTCCAAAACGTAAAAACTATAATTTTTTTTTTATTAAGCGTGTACACACGCTTTTGTAGTTCACTAAGCTGCCGCTTCATAAACGTTGATCGGAGTTTTAACTCTGGTTACCCTGTATTAAAATTAGATGAAAAAAAATTGAACAAGGTTTAAACCGCGTTCATGGAACCTCTCCTAAACGTAATATTGTGCAGCGAAGAACTGGAAATTCAGTCTCGTCAACAGCCAATGAGGGACCGATTGGTTGATTTTTTAATAATAAAAGTTTTAACGGGAACTTAAGATAATGCCAAGCGCGTGAAAAAAGTAATTGAGGATGATTAGCTCCAAGTTAATTCTTCTAAAGTTAATGTACTAGGCCATCTTCGCTACTTTTAACCGACAAATGAATTGTCCTTTTCGAGTCTATGTGCTCTGGCTAAGCCAAGATTGACTTCGCTTTAAAGGGACGAACCAAGACGGGGAGCAAGAAGCTTTGGCCTCTTGCTTCTGTGTTGACCGAGTCGAACGATTCGCAACTCTCGGACGTACAATGTGAAGAAGATGAAGGGGAGAGGCAGCTAAGGAAGGATCAACCAAACGAAACGAAACGAGAATCGGCGCGGCTATTACATCGTTACGGACTCGCGGAGACGCGAACGCGCACCCGCATACAGGTGCAGCAGGAAGTCTCGAGTCCCGAGTATTCGTATAACCAACTACATGCACCTCTCTATCGTTTCGACTTAGTCTACGTGTTTACTGCCTCACTGCCTACTTCTGATGTAGCTGTGCTCTTCATACCAGGGAAAATTACATACAAGTCACTCACTCGTGTCCGTCAGGTGTTCTCATTTAATCGACTATCAATCGAACGGCAAAATTTAACTCCTGCTTACAGGTTACTAGCCTTTCAAGCGTATGGACGTTCCTCTTCAGTGTCCTAGTCATTACCTGTCGCTGAAATTATAGACCGATTCTTTGACATCTTCATCATAAACATTCTTCTCCAAAGTGCTTGAATAATAATAGCTGTTATTATAATTTTCGTTATTAAATAAATGTAACATCGTTAAAATGCTTACCCTTGTAAGCAAATAAATAAATAATCAATTATTATTGATGTTATTTATCTCTTTATCATATAAATAGATCTCGCTGACGCCGCTGCTGCCGTGTACAAGAATCGAAACTTGATCTTACCCGAGCTTACTCGATTGTATTCAAAGTCCCTTACCCCTGGTCCAGATTATTTCCTACGAATTTAAGTTTCCTCGAACCTCAAAACCTCCTTAGGATTTGATTATTCTGTCGCTCAGAACCGAAAGAACCTAAAATCCCATTAGGCTTTGATTAAGTAGGTGATTGGGGGTGGCTATGAACGTCGCGTTAGCGATTTACCCATAGGGCCATAGGCTTTGCTCTATTACTCTAAGTTCCTCAGAAGCTCAGAATTTATGTTAATTTCTCCCCGTCCCTCTTTCCTGACAAGTCTGGATCATTCCAGACTGGAAGTGAAAATAAAAGACGATCGTGATGGGATAACAAAAAATGATCGGTGGGATAACGATAAATAATTAAGAGGAAAATGTAAGACCATCGAGAGTGGAACAAAAGTCAGTCGCGAGGGGTAAGAAAAGACGATTGGAATGGGGGGTCGGTACGTGTAAATGTGCAGGGTGGCGGAACCTCGTTTAATTACATAAATAGTTGTATATAATTAAATAAAAAATAACTTTTTTCTATATGTTTTATGTAAGCGAGGCAATTTATCGTTACAAACGAAAGGCGAGTTTGCTCCTTCCCTCGTGTTACATCCATCGACCCGGAAGCTCTGATACAACGTACATATTAGTTTGCACTATCTTCGGAATTACGCGCAAGAATCACCACCGGGCAACACCCCTTCCCTCCGCCTTGGCTCCTTCCTGTAGTGCGCAGAACTACGGAGCCTTGCCTTACCTATACGTTCCACTTTCCCCGTGTAATGGCTAAGCCGCGTTCAGTTGTCAGCGGGGTAACAACGATGATGACGTCGTAGAAGTTGCGCGTTGCGAGTCGCGAACAAACCATAATGATAGAGCGAGCAATAGAGAGAGAGAGAGATAGAGAGGGGATGACCGATGCAGAAAAACACGAGATGATGATACGCTCAGTGAAAGGCTGCATGGTCTCTTTACTCTTCATAACCACAGGAGAATTAGTGTATTACTATATAACTCAAGCCCTACTGCGCCTCAACGCCAGAGAAAGAGTAATCTTGCTTCGAAATTTATTGCTGGACAAGCCATAAATCTGCTCTCTGTACCATAGGCCATGATTATTAAAACGAAATTATATTTATACGACGCACAAGAGCGAGTTACTGATGAAATTTGCGAAGAACACGCGCGCACCAGCCTTTTTCCTACGACGATTTTCTCGCGAAACTTAAGGCTAAAACGGAACTAATGGGAGGAAGTTGCTCGTTTCCTTATTTATTTATAGCAGATTAGCTGCAGCTGCGGACAGCACTCTGCATCCTTTATCCGGCTCTCGATCAACGCCACTCGCACTATCTTCCGCGTGAAAAACCATTTAAAACAATGTGCTCAACGATTCCGGCGCTTTTGAGCCTCCTCGCCACATAATTCTCAAAGTGATTACTCGTTGCTATGGCTCTATATCCGTTGCTGCGAAAATCTCCGGCGATTCGATTCAGGGACATCGAGGTCGAATAAAAATTCAGTTTTAATGCGCGCACTGTTGTAATCGCGGAGCGAAACCATGTGGAAATCGGATCGTTGAACAAATTATTTATTACAGCTAAGATGCGGCCAGTTGCATTGGATTTCGAGCTTTCAGTCGAGTAGCTCGAGAGTTCGTTATTGCACTTTTATTACTTTTTAATCAATTAGACAAATAATTCAACAATTAATTCAAACATATTTATTGTTGAATTATTTTTTAACTTTACTTAACGAACTATAATTAATAAATTCAAACAAATAATTTCTCTAAAATTTTTATTAAAATTTTTTATTTAAAAAAAAATCGAGGATGGTCCTCGTATTGTAAATATGAGGCCACGTTGCCGTGATGGTCCCCTTAATTCTTGAAGCTCGAATCAGCATAGCTCGCGTGTTCTTATTTCTTATTATTCTTATTCTGCTTCTTCGTCATTTTCTGCTCGCACCGCCGGGGAACTCGGTATAACGGTCAACGCGTCTGCTGTCGGCGAGACGCGAGCGCGCTCTACTCCACGTTGCCGCTGCGATGCTGGAAGTCGAGCCCGTCTCACCGATGACTCACGCACCACGTTCAAATGCAGTCTCGTGGATATCCACGCCTCGTCGTATCTCGAATAATACACAGTAAAGATATCGAACTAAGTCTAAAGCCTAAAGCCTAAAGTAAGTACCTCAAAATCGCGTTCAACCGATATTTTCGTCGCACTCGAACGATACAGTTCTTTCGGGCGATCAATCAACCGGATTGATTTACCGTGAAACGATCGCGAGTCGAGCAATGTACCCGTTACGATCGCACGAAAGGTATATCGAAACCGCTATTACTACTCTCTGCTTGGACGGAATGGACGAACGTGCTCGCTGACCAATGTCCACAGAAGTATAGCATCGTTCGTCATTCTTTTTTTTTTTTTTTTTTTTTTTTTTTAATTTATTTCACGAGCCTCGAACGGTATTTAAACAGGTATAGTCGAAAGAGAGCTAAAGGGTGATTTTTTAAGAGCTTGAGAACTTTTTTTTTAAAAAAAACGCATAAAATTTGCAAAATCTCATCGGTTCTTTATTTGAAACGTTAGATTGGTCCATGACATTTACTTTTTGAAGATAATTTCATTTAAATGTTGACCGCGAATGGGCCCTAGAAAAGTTGGCAGAAAATCCGCTTTTTTATCGACAAATTTTGTTCAGCGATGAGGCTCATTTCTGGTTGAATGGCTACGTAAATAGGCAAAATTGCCGCATTTGGAGTGAAGAGCAACCAGAAGCCGTTCAAGAACTGCCCATGCATCCCGAAAAATGCACTGTTTGGTGTGGTTTGTACGCTGGTGGAATCATTGGACCGTATTTTTTCAAAGATGCTGTTGGACGCAACGTTACGGTGAATGGCGATCGCTATCGTTCGATGCTAACAAACTTTTTGTTGCCAAAAATGGAAGAACTGAACTTAGTTGACATGTGGTTTCAACAAGATGGCGCTACATGCCACACAGCTCGCGATTCTATGGCCATTTTGAGCGAAAACTTCGGAGAACAATTCATCTCAAGAAATGGCCCGGTAAGTTGGCCACCAAGATCATGCGATTTGACGCCTTTAGACTATTTTTTGTGGGGCTACGTCAAGTCTAAAGTCTACAGAAATAAGCCAGCAACTATTCCAGTTTTGGAAGACAACATTTCCGAAGAAATTCGGGCTATTCCGGCCGAAATGCTCGAAAAAGTTGCCCAAAATTGGACTTTCCGAATGGACCACCTAAGACGCAGCCGCGGTCAACATTTAAATGAAATTATCTTCAAAAAGTAAATGTCATGGACCAATCTAACGTTTCAAATAAAGAACCGATGAGATTTTGCAAATTTTATGCGTTTTTTTTTTAAAAAAAGTTCTCAAGCTCTTAAAAAATCACCCTTTATATACGCGGCACGACTAAGAGCCTCTCAGTTTCTATCTTATTCTTTCCCTCCATCTCGGCCCTCTTTCCTGAGTAGTTGAGGTCTCGAATCCGTCCGGCAGCTAAACCGTCACAGGTGCCACCGTCGCGATCTTGACATTACACACCATGTAAGTGCTTTGCTCGGCTACGAGACTGATACGTAAGTCGTGCGATCTTCTCCCGATGGTTACGCACGCAATCGTATGTCGTGTGACCTTCGGTTTATTTCTTTAACTCCTTTTAAGACTCTCCATGAAGAGTTTCTGATTTGTATGTTGTTTTAACTAATGCAAAGAGAAAAATATTTAAAAGCAGTAACTAAGCTGCAGTACGCCGCAGTGGTTAGTAACAGACAGAAAATAGCTTGTTTGCTTTATCATTTTTCTTTTCGATAAGGATAAAAATACATTTTTCGTCATTTTCAAATTATAACTCTGTGTATATAAGAGTTGATAAGAGTCACTAGGTATATTGAAGAGTTACACTCGAAACTAGAAGCTAGAAAACGTGTCTCGTTATTCATTCGGGTTTATATCCGGAACGTGCTGCAAAAACACGCACCAGTCACTCGTAATCCGTGAGTTACGATATCCAGAAACGCTAGACTACAGGCAACCTCGCCCCATTCCAGGATTAGCTTTACGAGTCATAATACTGTCAAATCTGGAAACACGAAATGAATTAAAGTTTGAGAGGACACCCTCGGCAAAGTAATTAAAAATGTATGATAAAAGAGGTTGGACATAACAAAAATCTTCTCAACCTTTTGACAGTGCATCCTTCAAGATATATATTTTTTTTAAACAGCTTCTTTTATTCGCTTTTATCGACGAGCTTTAGAGACAATTGATCAATCGAATTTGGATAAAATTGATCATTTACTGTTTGATATTTGTGATTATTAGGAAAAATACATCAATGTAGAATGCAAAAAAAAAGTTACTTGCATTATTGATACTAATATCACTTGATTTACTAATATGATTGTAACTTCTCATTTCGTTGAAGTTACGCGTGTATTCGGTTCTCATTTTCATTGCAATCGTTCAAGCTTCAAAATGGTGTTTGATTGATGAGATATCATCGTGTGATGTTCATGATTTTATTAAATTTTTTTTTTACTATTGTTCAAAGCAGAACAATGAATTTCTACAAAGTTAGCTGTACAAGCATGTTTTTCCCACTAAACAAACGACTAAAACTGATCGGCAAAGCTTCAGTATCGCCAACAGCTGCTCAAGAAATGTATAACACTAGCTTTCGATAAAATCTATTGACCGATGCTAAGAAAGGACGGTGTACGACTCAAATTCTAAAAGAGCGAGATAAAAAAAACATTATTTGCAGTTTGGCAGTTTACTAATATCGCTATAACTTTTCATTCCTTTGGAGTACATCCGATCTTCATTTTTCTCGGAATCGTTCATGCTTCAAAATGGTGTTTGATCGATGAGGCATCGTATTAGATTTTATTACATTTTTCAACAGATTTTCAAAGTAACGTAGTCGATTTCTACAAAGTTGTTTTTACCTACACGTTTTCACCACGAGATAAAGGACTAAAATTGCTTAGCAATGGGATTTAAGTATCACCAGCAGCAGCTAATCAGGAAACGAGCAACATCGGCTATTCACCGATCCTAGGAAAGGACAGTGGTACCGCTCTCTTTAAGGCCATAGATAAAATTCTTTAGATTCATTTTCGAGCCACCGGTCTTTCTTCGTAGCCCGAGAAAAGGATCACTTTCGGTGAACCTTTATAATCCCAGCACATATTCTCTCGCTCCAGCAACAACATTCCATCGTGAAGAAACGCAGTGTTCTGTTATGAAATGCGAGAAAAATAAGAGAACGAGAGATCCGAAAGAGAATTATAAAAGGATAGCGAAGAGTACCACAAAGTAGGTGGATGGATGGATGAATACCTCGGACAAGAGAGAAGACCACTGGAAATCTGTATACATCCTTCTCTTTCCTCCAGCAATTGGCGTCTCAGTTCTCACTGCTTCTGGCTCTTGCCCGTGAGCCTCATACTCACGCTGCGCAAACCCCTCGCTGTTGGCTATTACGCGTCTCGGGTCTCGAGCAAGAGCTTTCAGTCTCGCGTCGACCGTCGTCGCAGCGTCACTACGTAGCGGTGTCGTTCTCGAGTTCACCACGTTGCCACGCGACTTTTCCTCCCGCCATTATCCCAACTGACAGCTGTCAAAATCTTCTTTACATTGAAACTACTTAGTCAAATACGAATTGTGTCACGCTCACGTAAATTACATCAAATTGTCTGCTTGATTAACAAACTGAACATCACGTGCACGTATCGAAATAAAAATAAATTGATTGATAGATCCAGTAAAACAACCGTTACGTATATTTTCACTGTGCGCTTTGGAATATCGTGCCGTTTCATTAATTCTTAATAAATTTTATCCAGTGAGTGAGCTACACAATTATACACGTGATTTCGTACGTAAACATAGATCAAGCAAAAACGTAAATACTTCCTTAATTATCGTACCTCTGTCCCGTGTGTGAATACAGTTGAGTCAAATGGATAGCGAGCACAGTTGTTACCGAGCAGCTGAGACGCGTGTGCCAGAAAATTGCTTGTAGTTATCGCTTAAAGGTCGATTATTGCCGGCGTGTACGACCGAAAGACTTCTTCATCGTTCGTCGATCACCTTTAGAGAAATATCATCGTGCGTCGCACTTATTCTCGCTATCGACGCGAGTGAATAGAATACGAATAAGGTTATATTATATCCGATAAGTGCTACGAGTTCTCTTGACGAAGACAGCGAGAGGGAGAGAGAGAATATCGCAGTGAGCACGATTCTTCATCTTACATTCGTGCGTTATCTGCTGCGGCGCGGTTCAAGTTGACTGACCGAGTGATTCACACTCAGGCTTACTCGCTGTACAGTGCTTGCACTGTATATTCGATTTGCCATCTCGTACAGTACGATTCACGATTGATTAACGAGGAAACCTATATATAGATATATTTTCAACAACATCCGATTCTCGTTCGTGAATAACGACGAGTAGAACTGATTCAGGGTGACGGGGATCCGATCGGATAATGAGTCGCCGTTATCGGCAGGAGGACGTAAGAACGACGACGAGGACTACGGAAACGATATTATCGAATGCGAGGATATCGAAAGGGCGAGAATGTTGACAGCTCGATCGGGTCCACTCGGGGTGGGTCGTGTGCCGAGGACCCTCGGTCCTGCTGAGGGCAGTGATCACCTATTTTTGCTGCCTGAACGCGCGCTCGTCATGGACAGTACGCACTTGCGTCAAGATCTTGCGGGTCTCGACTTCAACCTTCACCTTAATTTGCTGCACACCGCACCGCGTGGAAACGTTTGGCTATGTGAGTTCTCATCATTAGGGTCTCAGTGGGTCTGATTTTGTAGAGAATTAAGGGAGCCTGAGGCACGTTAATTATAATAACTTAAGGTAGAATGTATGGGGTTTTTTTTTTTTTTTTATTTACTTTGCCATGATCGCCGTATCTCTTTCACAGTTGTCCGTGTTCAACTTTACTTTACGGTGAACTGACGCAGCGTCAGAGACGCTAAAGTGCGAGAGAGATATCTGCAGTTTTTTAATTTTGTTTTATTGTTGGCGAATGATGAACGTTTTCGTAGGAAGTGAATATTCTTAACGGATGCAGAAGCGATGTATACATCCGACTAGCGTTTTCATTTTCGTGGAAATGTTCAGCATCCTTGAAGCAATCAATTGAAAAGTTTTTGTAATGACAATAAAGTTTCAATTTATTATAAACCTCTTGATCAAAGTGTGGTCAATGCATAGTTGGTGTGTGTGCGATGTTGGCACACACTGTTTTTCTATTTGTGATAGACACTTACGCTAAATATAATGAAAGTGGTTTTATCTATTTATCATCTAAGGACATAAGCATTAAATAATTATCATAAATTATATTTATTGATTTTTTAGAAAAAAAAAACAAAAAAAAGGTAACCTAAAATCAAAAAGCAACTTCTTACGATACCATTGATACATTGTACAATTCATTTGAAACAAGGATGCATCGTAAATGTTACAAGATGTACGGAAATTGAAGATATTTCCATCACCAAGCTGAAACACTTATGAGGGACTACCGAAATTATGAAACTACAGTTGTTTTCATCGACTAACTGCGTATCCAATGTTATATATAATCTCATACGTGCAACTGATGCGTCGTGTGACGAATGTGTGACAATAAAATGTTGCAATTCAGCATGGAAGTAATTTAAATAAAACGTAAAATGTTAAAAAGTCAAATTAAAAAGCTTACGACTCGTAAGCGATTAAATGGACAATGGGTTACTACAGGAGAGTGCGTCAGTCATGGAATTTCACGAATTAACTTGTTTTACATCCAAATATAGTAATCTGTCGTGAAAAAATTGTTTTTTTTTAATTTCAAGTGACTACTCGTATTAACAATAAGAAAGAATTTACCACGATTCTTTCAATTGGACCGTCGAGTTATTCAACTCGTTGCTTATGTCATCACCACCCTCTTCGGTGATTCAATCGTGAAGTAACGTAGTTATTGTTTATGCATTCTCGAGGAAGATTATAGCAAGGCGTGTTATGAATAAGCGATTAATGTTGCCGCAATCTCAGCTCTACACAACGCGGGGCTTCCCCTCTCCCGCAGTTCTTGATACAGTCGAGTGCGTCCAATTTATTTAATCCGATAGCCCTTCATATAGCTTGATCCTTTGTTTACGAACAAATTCCATATTTGTATTACGAGTTTCATTCACAAGGTCGTTGATTAAGATTTTTTTATCTAAAATCTATGTTTTAACGTTCAGCTCTCACGATTCTGATGAAAAATACGTAACAATTGTTTATTCTAAGAACATATTTTAAATCCTTTTACAGGGAAAAACATAAGGAAAACCCCAAAAAAATTGATTAAATATTAGTAGAAAACATATTGGTACAATATATATTACATATTAGTAGAAATAGGACATATTAGTAAAGTAGGACATATTAGTAGAAAAAAAAGTAAACACGTGCAATTGTTTATTTGGATGATTTTTCTAAGATCTCTTAATATTTTATATTATCTTTCCAATAGTCCTAAAAAGGTTTAAACCATTTAAATTAAAAGAAAAATCGTATGAGACAGATTCTCGCGCTGAATTTCAAAGAAATGCTGTATCCATCGTTTGTTTGGGAGCCGAGATCTTGGTCTTCTCTTTCTTCCAATTAAAAAGGAATTTACGGCGCACACTGACAGAGACCAGCTTTCAACGTATAATAGTCCCCCGCAACGACGAGTCAACCGCAGTACTTTTTTCCTTCCGACCCTTGCGCTAATTGTTAATTATGTATAAAAATTACCCCTGGTGAAATTAAACGAGAACGAGGAGCGAAAAAAAAAACCCGCAAAAATTGCCGAGTTGAAGGTTTATTACCGCGACAGCGTGGACATGTGTTCGTTGCTCTTTGTCAGCGGTTCGACCCTGGATTACAAAGGTTTTATACCATTAACATTCTTGGAGACTCGGCTAGCAGGCTCGCTACGCGTTATGTCACTCGTTTGCGCACTCACACTTACGTAGATTTTACGCTTTATTATAAAAGAGCGACGGCCCTTGTGCCCGAAACTGTACCCAGCTCAGACCGGCTTTACCGTTCGTTCAAAAGTCGTGCCGAGAGCCAAAGTTCTTCTCGAACGCTGTGACCACTGTGCTAGTCGTTACACGATAAATTTTCGAGATAACCACGCACGCGGTGCAATTTAGCGACACACTATAGCAAACGAAGAGGGCAAAGGAGAGAGAGAGAGAAACGACTCGAGTTTTGTGCACTGCCTGTGCCAGAGCTTGTCGGGCTCCCTTGCCAAAATAATAAACAGAATTCTGCTCCCTCTTTTTCTCTGCCTCTGTGTAGGCCATCGTGTTTGCCTGATATCGAAGCGAAACTGCTGATTCGGCTGCATGAACGACAGGGCGGGTATTTTTAGATATCGAATTTTGGTCGATGATTATCTCGCTATACATACTTTCTAATATCACGTGACTAATGACAAACTAGTGCATGCTTCGAAACTAGACAATCGAATTTCATTTAAATGACATGCAGTTCCATCGTTATAAACTAAAATATCCATTGATATTTTATTTAGATTACATGCAGTACTATCGTCTCCGAGTCCTACGTGATTTATTCATTGAATTATATGATGGCGATACATTTTTTTAAATGCACACTCCATGGGGGAACGTCCCCGACCACCTGAGAATGAGCTCCGCCCCTTGACCCACCTCGACCCTTGCCTATAACCACCTATCAGGGTGGGCCATTCGCAAAAAAATCTAAAACCATTAAAACATCATAAAGTAATAGCTGATACCGTAAAGTAATCACTGATATCGACTCTTTGTACATTGGATCACCACTTGGACGTCACAAACGTACGAACTTCGTTCGTTGCATTTAATGCACCTCTGGTTGTGCATATTCTAATTTTAAATGAGTCTGCGTGAAAGCATTAGGAAAATTTTCAAAGATTTTTTTTTATTCATTAAAACTCGATAAAATTTTATATTAAATTTGACAAAATTTTATATTAAATTTGGTAAAATTTTTAACAGTTTATCTAACAATGAATTAATATTTACATCGTGAAGCCCTTTTTGTTCATCACGCGATATTTTTTATCGATATTTAACAACCAAAGTACCTTGGTATAGTTATGGCAAAAATGTCGGTTAAAGTTATGATAATAACATGACAACGTACACCATAGCGAATAATATTGATTGACTGGTTGGTCAAAATAGGAATCGCAATGAACGCGCTGTAACAGTATTTTCCTGCGTCAATGTCACTTCGCTTATGTCCTATACACGTTTTATATAGATTATTCCACTCGATTGAACGTTCTCTCGATATACTCTCCGGTATCCACAGTGAACCCGAGTGTAAATAATCTAATCGCTCATAGTCCAATTAATATATCGTGTTTCTCCGCTGATCTCGCGAAAAATCTTCATGAAATTTGTGGTCAATTTACTTATTTATTTTTGTTATTTATTGTTACAGGTGAGTATCTTGCATCAATCCTGGGGCGAGCATCTCAACAGCGAATGATTATCTTGGATAAAATACCGGTACACGCTATGTACAAGGCGGTCGTTAAGTAGTTACATTTGTCTCTCTTATTTCATTAAAATTGGATCAATGCGGGAATAGTGGAGCAATAATGTTTCAAACGGTATATTATTATACTGTAGTAGAGGAAAAGGCTTCCGTGTGCCATTGGCTGACCCTGAATCGCGAAGGATAGTAACTGGAAGCAGCATCATAGTAAAGGATGTGAACAATTTTCTCACTAGAGAAATAGTTGTAAGCGTAGTGCGAGCGCGCGCACGCGTACATCCCAATTCCTCTCGATTAACTGCAACCACTAATCGAGTTTAATTCCAATGTGACGCATGACCGCTCCTTGCATGGATGGATTCTCGCAACATGTGTGATGGAGATTCGAAACGCCACATTTAGAACACTTTTAATTGGTTGCAATTTTTTTTCACCTTTTGCCCCAATGTCCAGATTTTCTGATCGACCTTTATTATATTTCAAATTAATTTTTATTTATTTTGTTGATAAACATTCAGGATTTGAACGTTGCAATTAAATAAATATGTTCGTCGTTAAATCGTGTATCGTATAAAGATAAATTAACATTTTCTCAGCTACTCGATTAATTTAATTCGCGAAACTATTACCAGGTGCATTATTCACATTTAATTCTTCATTCATTTCGTCCACTCGCTTTCTACCTATTGTTGCAACAATACAGTTTGCCGTGACGAGAGCAACGCTGTCACGAGGTTGCTAGGAGTAATTTTCACTAAAAGCAAACACGCGCTTGTTGTTGCTTCGCGTCGCTAACAGGAACTTTATGGTTTTTATCTCGGGGCAATATCGATTATATAAAATTATATAATTCTCTCGTCACTGGTTGGTGCTTTTTGCCTTTTTTTTTTTTTACATAAAGGAAATATAATTCTGGAGCACTTTATGGCAATTAGCTTTGTCGTTTCCTATCGTAAACGCGGTCTACTTTTTGGCTTATTTATAACTATCCCATTAATTTCTCTACGAAAAAAGCGTGCAAGTTTGTAATTTGCACATTGCTTCCTTGTGATTCTCGACACTGGGGTTCTTATAGAGAAAGTGATATTGAAATTTTCAATCGAATTGTACATTTAGTAAAATTGCAAATTTCATTAATTTTAAATACTTCAATCGAATCTCGCTAAATTCAAGACCAAGTATCCTTGTCCCATTGCTAATTTGTATGCGAAATTTCGGTTCGATAGATGAAAATTTGCGAAAAATCAGAACGAAAATAGTTTTATCTCGAAAAATTAGAAAAACTCATAATTGTGTAAAATCTGAACGCCTTGATCCTATTGAACAACCTGATTGAACAACCTTGTCCCCTGGCCCATTCTTGTAGAAAGTTTTAGCTTGATAGCTCAATATGTATGAAAGTTACAGAGATCACATGCTTTTTTTCGTAAAATTAAAACAACCCTAAAACTACGAGGTTGGAAAACCCAACTCATGTGCTAAATTTTAGGAAGATCGATCTACCAGTTTTCAACATATAGCTATTTTTATTTCCCAAGTTCATCGCACACACTCGCGCGCGCGCTGGCACTTTTTTTTTTTTTGTAAATATGATTTCTCAATGTTTTGGAACATTTTAGTTCTAAATCTCGAGAAAAAAAATGTTTTGATGAAAACAAACTTTTCTCCATTTATGAATAAAAAATATTTCTGCTACGATTTTATTTCGAAAAAATCATTTCTACCATAATAAAAACTATCCAAATTAAAAGCCTACCAGTTTATATCTGTCTAGCACGGAACAACTCAGGCGTTTTAAGAGGAAGCGAAACATTCATGAGTTCGAAAGAGACATAACTAGTATGGCGCTTACGGCGGAGTGAAAGAGAAGCAGCGCGTCTTTGTAATTATGGAGGTTTTGCCGCCTCACCTTAAGGCAAAACGAAAGACTCACTACGATGTACCACGTGGAATCTGGTATCATCTCTCTCACGCTATAGCGATGTCTGTGGTACTCTCTTTTAAACAGACCGGTAGCGTGAGGTGAATCTTTCGTCTCTCTTGAAAACTGATGGTAAGGATTCTCGGGTAAAACAAGGCTCGCGAGATAGGTAGCGCTATTGAAGCTCCGATGGGGAATGAGAGAGAACAGCTTGTTAACCCGAGAACACTTACCATCGGTCTTGTCTGGACCTCCAGAAAGTTATTCTGTGGTAGAGATGTAAACTGGTAAACTTGTAACATGGTAGAAGGTTTTTAAGCAGAGAAATTAACGGTAGAGTTGTAAATGTGCCTATTATTTAAAATTATTTATTGTTCTTTGTTACCTTACGTTGTTGTGAAAATTGCGCCTTCAGCGATTAACAAATTTTCTCGTAAGGTAAATGGCCCCATTCGTGTCCATGCTCCGTCTACCAAGCACTTCAACAAAGAATTTCAATCTCAGACGAATTGGAAAAATACTTGATAATACGTGCAGTGAAAAAAAAATCAGCAATTCGTCCCGATTGAAACGAGAAGAGTAAATACATTAAGTAAACCAGTTCTTTTCACATTTCCTACCGCACGTCGAGACTCGAACCTGTTCTTCATAGTGTGGTTAGAACACGACGACCTCTTTGAATGTCCGTTTTACATAGTAGAAACTATGTACAACAAATAATAAGTACATATTCTAAACGATTGCTTGCGGTTTAATTTACGGATATAGAAATATTTGTCGGGAAGCATGATTTCCTTTAAAAAACTTATGGTCAGCGGTTGAGGACGGCAAACGCATGCTTGTCCCTATTACCGGAAGTAAACGTTAGTTTGCTGTCTACTATTGAACAATCTTTAAACATAGTAATAACTGATTCTTTATTTGATTGTTGAGAGCTAGCGAGTCCAATAAACATTAAATTCGTTTCCTTACTGTCTGTTTCAATTTATGGTACTTATTAATTAATTAGAATCTCCGTTCTGCATGCAGTAGAAAAGATAAACGGTGATGGGGGCATGGTTATCCGGTATTGAGATCAACTGTGTGGGTAGAAGGGACACTGACGTGTGTGTGTTTATTTCTTTTTATCTATTAAAATAATTGAAGAATTGGATCGGATCAACGATATTTTGAAATAGTAATAATGATATTATACAGGGCTGTATAAATAACAGCTCAATTTACTCTTATCACAACAGAAAAAGCCTTATCCCGTCGGGTCGGTCATACAAGGGTCGAGAATAGGGACATTTAGCTTAATGGAATTTTGTAATTTTTTTCACATTTATTTTTTAATTTTTCCTGGCGCAACGACAGGCGAGAGGAGTAAAAGAGGCGCAACTAAAATATGTGTCAGGTGGAAATCGCACCTCGTTCAGATGGGAGATTGCACGTCTGCAGAACCGGGGTAGGGTTTCCACGTTAGGTTATGCTGGTTAACTCAAGTGCGACGACACGCGATACCTTGCCCCACCTCTTTGGCAGACGGGGGCGTAGCGCTAATGTTCCTCGAGTGAAGAGACGACTCATCTCCCGGGAGTTTGGGTATTGTTGCATGGATGTTAACTTCACGTGGGTGGAAAGAAAAATCGAAATGTTCGCAAGTGAAAACGTTTTGTTCCTTGGGTAACGAGTCACCCAAAAATGTGTATGTTGAACATCTGTGTATCTGTTACAGACAGAATAATAACTACAAACCATGTTGCTACAAGTTGAAATAAGAATATCTTGTCTCTCTTTTCTGCGCTTAGAATCGCGATCACGTATCTCGCGACCTGACCTGTGTTTCGCAAAAATATCCATCTTACTGACCGAACATAGACGCTGAATCTATATAAATATTTAAATTTACACGGTCGCTCGCCGAGAATTACTATGGCGAAATAAAAATATTTTGCTTCGTGTTATATAGGTCGTTCAGTTTTCTCGTAAACACAATTTTCAAAAAACATAAACCGCTCTACAGATTAACCCTTTATATGGTAAGTCACAAGAATATCCCCACTCCTCGGCTTTACTATAAGAACGCGTTACTCCCTCTCTGCTCTTCATGGTCCCATACCTGGTTTAGGACTGTGTGACTTTTAAAGGGTAAAGTGATACAATTAATTTCTTCAACTTAGATATCAAAAGTATTCACTGGTTCTATATTAACGGTCAATATTATTAGGTTCAAAGTAATGCACCTCTCGAAATTGTTCTTTTTATTACAATTTGCTCCATTTACTTTGTGTAGCTCTTCGCTAGAAATGAAATGACACCCTCCGGGAATTATTACATGGTGCGGTTTTCTTGGTATTACGCGTAGAATACAAAAAAAACCAAGTTTAGGAGAAACGTTATTAAAATTTTACACTTGTAATAAGTGTTACCCGACGCTTTTGATCAAAGATTATGCTTAAATCTGAGCATAAATATCAGCTGATTAAATTGATCGCTGTAACGTTTATTTTCTTCATAATGTATGATTATACCTAGGATAATAATTTGTATTAAATGACAACAATCAAATTAATACATTAGGAGAATCCCAGGTGTTTTTCTCTATCGTTTGTGCGTAATTACAATTTTTCAAAAACATTTTCACTATATATTAATAAATACATGAAACACTAGAAGAATCAACCGGCGTTGCTCGGGAGAAATTGGTGATGATTCACTTTCCATATTTTTTACAAATTAACTGAAAATGATACATTTTTTATGACATGAATCGTACCTTAGACTTCATTTCTTCGTTGTAATTGCATTTTTTAAACTGTAAATTCTTTAGACACACGGTGTTTTAATTTTTTTAGTTTGATTATTGTTATTTTTTTTGTATATACGAGGCTATTTCCGGCCTTTCTAAGAAAAACACGTATTTCGAAGCAAAACAAAATTTATTGCTCGACGAAATATCCCTGCTACTCGATACATTTGGTCCAACGTTTCTCCCATCCTTTTATACCGTAAAAAAAAATTGATTGTCTAAACCAGAAAAATACTGGTTTACTGCGTTTTCCACCTCACCATTTGACTTATATTTTTTTCCTCCGAGAATTTTTTTCAAATTAGGAAACAGGAAAATGTCGCTGGGAGCTAGATCTGGCGAATAGGGTGGGTGCGGAAGCAATACAAACTTCAATTCGTTCAATTTTGACATTGCGACCATGCACTTGTGATCCCGATCGTTATCCTGGTGAAACAGGATTTTTTTCTTGGCCAAATATCGACGTTTTTTCTTCATTTTGGCCTTCAATTTATCCAGTAATGCAACGTAGTACTGTCCGTTTATTGTTTTACCCTTTGCAAGGTAATTGATCAGAATTATTCCATGGATATCCCAAAAAACTGTCGCCATCACTTTTCCTGCGTAGAGAACAACCTTTGTCTTCTTCGGAGTTGGTTCCCCCACCGCAATCCACTGCATTGACTGTTGTTTGGTCACAGGCGTACGGTGGTGTACCCAGGTTTCATCGACGGTTATCATTCGCCGCAAAATTTATGTGAATTTTTTTTATACATGCAAAGACACTCCCGCGACATGTTTGTCCGTATGCGGTTTTGGTCGATCGTCAACAAGCGCGGCACCCAGCGCGCAGATAATTTTCTCATATCCAAATCTTGATGTAAAATCTTGTGCACCCGTTCGGATGATATCCCACAAGCCTCCGCAATATCCTTAACGGTCAATCGACGATCTTTCATCACAGTTTGATGCACTAAATCGACCATTTCGTCAGTTGTAGCGGTATTCGGGCGCCCGGAACGTTCCTGGTTTAAAATGCTCGTACGACCACGTTTATACTCGGCCACCACATGTCTGACCGTTGTAAACGAAGGGGAAGCTTCACCGTATACAGAGTCTAACTCATCATTTATTTTCTAAACCTTTTTCCCCTTAAAATGAAGGAATTTTATCACTGCGCGATACTCAATTTTCTCTATTGTTGACAGACAATGTCAGCTGACAACTTTGGAAGAGTGCCATAGACAAAGTAATGATCAGAATGACTTGATTTTTTTACGGTTTACATATGTCAAGGCCATCTATCGGACGGCGAAAGAATTTTCGTTCTAAAGTTACTTTATGTCGATGAGGCCGGAAACTTTTCAAATGGTCCTCGTACGAAGCAGGGGTATTCGATATTTCTCAGGTAAAGAGGGTGGAGTCACCAGTGTACGAACGGAGGCTTTTTAAGGGCTCATGAAAATTTTAGATGGTTCAGATCAAAATTTACAGTTAAATTCGTCCTTTTTTTGCTACTTGACATGCTTGGCTTGCCATCGAAAATGAACTTCGATTAAAAGTGCAGGTTAGATTGGCCCGTTCATTCACTGCCGTTATCGGATTTTTTAATTGCAATGTTTTCTTTTATTTACTTTGTAATGAAAATACGATTTTTAAAAAGTTATTTCACATATTTCGATATACAGGTTATTGGGAAAAATCGTCGCACCTTGCGCGAAACAATTTCTTTTCGTGAAAACATATGATGAACAAGTAGTTACGCTTAAATGTTTATTCACTGGTGGTTTGCCCTATTACTATTTCGGAGAAACACCAGCTTCAACGAGTGAAAGTTTATGAACTTTGGGCTCCGAGCCCTTTCAAAATCCATCTACGGTCTAAGCTATAGTGCCATGACATTGTATACCACATTTGATGATTCTGAATTGAAAATTGTGAATTTCCATAGCAGACAAACAAACAATCAACTTTATACATTATATTATGCCTGCGAATATCTTACTTTACTAAACATCGATGGTTAGTTGTTACATAAACATGAATACGGGATTACAACGTTGCCCCTATGCTTATGTCAACATGATCTTAGAAATGCAACGGAACCTTGGGTTAACGTTGATCACCAATGTGGTGCCGACATTAAGCGGGAATGTTTACCGGACGTGACAACTGATAATTAGCTATACTGCAAATATCATAACTCTGCTTACAATCAATAGAATATAGGGAAACATCTCGTGTTAATATTATATCATTTGTCAAACCTCTGTTGTCACAAAGGTCTGAGAATGATTCGAGGTTAAGACGACTGTCATATTGTTCTTAATGGCTTTCGAGCCATTTAAAATAATTTTTTCTAAAAGGTTTCCATGATTAAAGCTGCTTAAATCAATATTCTCGTATAGCAATTTGCTACTTTCGTTACAAATGGTTGCGAAACAACAATAGTTGTTTGAGAGAAGATCGCACCAGTTTGTCTAATTGTGCCAGAAACTGCGGGGCCAGCATTGGTTTAATTAACATGGCCGAGTACTGACTTCAAATATTAGTTCACCGCTGGTCAAATTCATTGGTCAACGTCGATTCGAGGTCACAATCCCACTGTGGGCATTCAGTGTGAAGCCTGTCCGGTTCTACCATAATCGGCAACCCCTACATGGGAAATAATATTAAGGTCCGATTGTCACTTCGGACGAATGAAATATGAATCGGCTGTCTGACTACTGATATTCGTCTTCGTGAGAGCACAATGAAAGTTTGAGCAACAGCGTCGCTAGATGCTGCATTTCACCCGTAGAAAGCACTAATGGGATGTATATTCAATAAAATCAGTAGGCGGTCGAAACTCAAAAAATGTATGCTGGTAGATTCAAGTCCTGATTGAATAACCACCTACTCTTGAGCCAATGACAATGAATGGTCTAGCAGCCGTAATTTCCAACTCTATTGTACACCATACCCGAAACGCGTAATCGCACACAGCGACACGTGATGCAATTGTGTGGTTGTGCCTTTATATTTAACGCTATAAACGATGAGCTACTGCCGAACTCCAATTCTTCGATTCTCGAATTCCGAGTTTTCTTCTCAGTCTTTAAACTTTTTCTTCTTCTTCTTCTTTCTTTAGAGCTGTGGCTCTGGTCTACGCACTAGTGCGGGTTGACCTTACGGGTATGTGCGGTTGTCATGAAACGTCTGGGATCGGTAAGTAGTTTTTCAAACAGTAGACACGATCGCGAATTTATGTCATCGCGCATATGACACTGTGTTTATGCGATTTATACTAAATAATACTGCGTGTGGGACATCGGACGATGAATCCCGTCATTAATATGCGCATAAACGATAGTCCTAGTTGTTAAGATGTGGACATCGACGTATCTATTCCTCTTTGTATTATAAAAATATCTCACCGCCGTATATGAGAATCGGCAACCCTTGCCGTATCAAGCTATCGTTATGGCAACCGTCACTGTGATAACCGTTGCCATAGAAACCGTCTCTATAGTAACCGAGATTGTTATAATCGACGATCGAAATGAGAAACGAAACACAGGAAAACCGAAAGAAAATCGAAAGCCTATTCAAGGGACAAGAACGGACGAATGAGAGCAGAAACAGAAGACGATTGAGTGGAGGAACAATAGGTAAAAGAGGGTGGAAATAAAAAACGATCCGGAGGAACAATAATGGTCGATCGCGAGGAAAATAAGCTGATCGGTGAAAACCAAAAAACGATCTGTAGAAAAGCGAACAACGATGGGGGCGATGATGGACGTAGGGGAGTAGAAACAAAATACAATCGGTACGGAATAATGAAAGGTAATCGCTAGGGAAGTACGCGAAGGGGGGAAACAAATAATGAAGGGGGGTGGAAATTGGGAATAACATCAGGGTAACAACATTTTTTTAACTTGTAAAACAGAATCTTTTTTGGTCCGTCGTCAACGCAGCTTCTTCTGTGAGGAAATCCGCTGATTAATTTTGGCTCTCTCATGGAGAAAGCTTTAAAGACGACGCACCGCAAGAATGAGGAAGTAACATGCAACGGTTTACTTTAAAAAATTTTTAACTGTTGAAGCAGCAATCATACGTTCTAAAAACTTTAATCCAAAACTTTATAAAATTACAAATAGTGTGCCTACCGACCTGAAAAGTCATACAAGATCTTAACTTTTTATAAGTTACAAGAATATCCCCACTCCTCGACTCTACGATAAGAACGCGCTACCCCCACTCTGCTCTTCACAGTTCTATTCTGGGACGCTTTCGGGCGTTGTGATTTATACAGGATTTAATATCATAAAATTTCGCGCAAACTGACAAAAGATTAATATGAAATATAAAATTAATAATGAAATATGAAAATTAACCAAGTAATCTACATTTTTAAATTCATTAGCCCGAGATTAGTAATCTATTACTTAGTTTTTGCATGTATTCCTTTTCTTTCTTCGATGAAAGATAATTACTATATAAGGCATTCTATGTCAGTAAAGCGACTTAAAATAAGTTTTAGTCTCAAAAAATGTCTAAAAATCAGTTTTAAACGTATAAAATTATTTAAACGTGAAATGGTTTGAACTTTCCGCTTATTGCGTGTTCGTGATAGCACTGTTTGTATGAAAAAAAATGTATTGTTAAATAATCCGTCAAATAAAATGAAAAAAATAGAAAACAAATGAATTTGGAGGATTTATGTCACCTAATTACCAGATTTTTTTCGATTGACTGAACTGAAATGGAATGTCTTATATATAGCTATGAACCATAAATAACGTCATAAAAATGACTACTTTGTGTCTCAAGAGACCAGAAATGTCACGAAATTGTGAATGTACGCATAGTTGAACACTTTTTGTAGAGAATATAGAATTAAAAAGTTCCCATAAGATCTGATCGTTTATATATAATTTAACGAGAATTGCAATACATAAAGAGAATTTACAGATTGAATTGCGCGTCAAATCTACGCTCTATTGATCAATTGATTCTCAATCTAAAGATCTTTTATTTTTACAAATAAATAGCAACATTTGCAATAAGAGCTAAGCTGTAAACGGCGTAAAATGGTGTGAACGGAATTAAAAAACCGTCAACGATATTAAGTATGTGCAAGAAGTTTTAGTTCGTTGCCTCAACATTTTTTTATTTTGGTTATCGTAATTTAAAAAGTTCATAATCCTGTAAAATGCAAAATATTTTACTAAATTTGACAAAACTCTGTACCAAACGCTTCGTTTGTGTAGAAAATTTGAGTTCGCTAGCTGAAGTTTTGCGAATGTTAATGCAATGTCGTCCATTTTTTAAAGAATTTTCTCATAAAATCTAAACCTCTTAACCGATTTTGGCCAAATTCAACATCAAATAACATCAAACATGTCTGCAATCATGAAGAACTGTAAAAGCACAATAGCCAAAGTTTTACAGAAACTATTACGACCACACCCTCTTTCTGAAAATTCAAAACACAATTAAATCTAAAAGAGTGCATAGCACGCAAATCCCTAAGGGCGGTGAAGCTCCCCTAGAGTATATTTATAAACACCACGATATATGTATACACGTATATGGCAAAATTTTCAAATACGGCATTTTCCGGTCGGTGACACTTATCCCCTGAGATTTGTTTCATAAATTGTTATATTCTTGTTACAAGACTAAAAGTCGTGCAGTTTTTTTGTAGATTCTTTTACTCTCTATTTAATTACGATTTTGAAAAAAAAATTACGTATAAGAGAAGAATCGACACAATTTAAAAATCTCAACATATTGACAAATAATCTGTGGTAGGTATAACATTTTTTAAGTTACATGTCACTGTGGGACTACGTTCGATTTCTCCTTTTATCGATGATTAACGTTTAAAAAAAACTTGAACAAATCGAAGAAAATAAAAATAGAGCCGAGACACGATCCACTCCGGGCTATAAGTTTCCCTGGGTTTGAAAGTTGTTACATCTATCGCAGATTATTTGAGAATATTTATAAACTTGTAAATCATGCATTTGTTATGGTAAACGTTTTTGAACTTTGATTATTCAAAATAAACCAAATTCCTGTTGGAAAAATGTGAAAAAATTCTGAAAAAATCGTTTAACGGATAAAAAAAAGTGTAAACTCACATTCCGGAATGGGCCGTTGTATGGTTCCAAATGTATTTCAAACAAAGAGTAATCGAAATACATTGGAATCGAACGCACGCACACTCTAGGACATAGCTGAATATTTTTTCCATCTAACACAGGATGTTTGTGAATATGTATAGGTTTTGCGTCTTCATAGAAGAAGCTGTTTTCGTGAAGAAGATTTTTCTCGAGGTTTTGATGTGACATTACTTAAAAAATTCCAAAACGTCGATAAATCATATTTTAAAAAAAAGTCCGTGCGTGCGTACGGCGTGATAAGCTTGCAAAATTGCAATGGACATATCTGGGGAACAGGTCACTCGATCATCCTGAAATGTTGCACACAGGTCAGGTCGCAACCCCCAACAGTTTGCTGCGATGTTCACCCAAATCGCTAACGGGTGTCTCATTATATGGTTGTTTGAATTTTTGAAAAAAATGAAGGTACGTTTTCTAGCTTTCGTAAATGTTTAGCCATCAAGTTAAAACTTTCTACAAGAGTAGGCCAGGGGACAGTATTGTTCCATATTGAATTTGGCAAGAATCGATGAACTCGTTCAGATTTTGTAGAATCATGAATTTTTATAATTGTTCGCAAAAAAAAAGTATTTTATTGTTCCAACTTTTCTTAATTTTCATCTATCAAACTGACACTTGGCATACAAATTGGCTAGGGTATAAGGATACTTGGTCTTGAATTTGATGAAACTCAATTAAGGGGTATAAACTTTATGAAATTCTGAATTTTATTGAAAATTATAATGCCACTTCCTGCATCCTTGCATCCTTTTATTATATAGGAAGATGACATTTATTCAATTTACCCTTCTTCAATCCTTGCCCAAATCTAAAAAGATTAGAATCTAACGCACGCGCACTCTAGGACATAGCTTAATTTTTTTTATATCTAACACGGGAGCATCTTTAAATTTTTAAATTGTGTTGATAAATATTTTTCGCTATAATTCTTCTATATCGAAACGAAATACAAAATGAAATTGATTTTTTGAATGATTTTTACTATCTCGTCTCCCTTAAGACAATTAGAAAGGCTTTCAAGAGACGAGGTGGCCTTTCTTGACGTGTTTTAAAAACATTAAAATGTATTGAAACCTCCCTAGGACATCCCATCGATCTGCTGACTCCGCGGTACTAACGCTTCTTTTTTTTCACGATCGTTGCTTTATCTTTAAAAAAGATGGCTTGGAAACTAAAGGTCACACGCTAAGTGAAACAAGACGTACACAATTTTAAATATAAAAAAAGCTCTATTTACACAGCAGCGTCATCACGTCACACATATATTTATAGAAAAATTCTCTTTGAACCATATTAAATGATGTATTTCTCACAAGCAAATTAATGTCGGATAATACGTGTTGCATAACCGAAGCATTTATTATTTATCAAAACAATTTACGCTCGGTACCTTCCAATGTTCATACAAATATTAGAATAACTGTTTTCAGAAATTCATTATTCAATTTTTATCTAATTAACCAAAAGCATAATTCGAATTTATTTTTTCTAAAATTACTTTAAACCAGTTTAGAGAAAAGTGTATATTTTTAAAAAACTTTAATTTACCACGTGTTCGACACGCCATATTGCAATAAATATCCGGCGTACGTAGCGCCGCAGAACTTCTGACATACTTGTGCTTCTGCACTTTTGGGGTTGCCCAGTGCACATAAACTACTTTACGTTCATCCGACAAAACGGAAAAGAACGTAGTCATACGCGTGCAGGTATCTCAGAGTTTGTCGATCATTGCTCGAGCGATTCTGTACTAATTTCATGCGATGACTAATTCGATGACTAATAAACAACGATTCAGTCTCGCCAGTCCGATCACTCACGAATAATCCTCTCTCACTCCTGTCTTTAATAATTGTGATTCGTTGAAAGAAAAAAGATGGAAATTGATAAAAAAAAATATGTTGTGGGTGGGTAGAAAGAGCCGGTGGAGCGTACACCCTGTGCAGTGTCCTCGGAACGCATTAGGACGATCGATCGAGCCCTTGCAGTTGCGCACGTGCGTCACACTGGTTTTCAAGTAAATTTAGTACAAGTGCCACAAATACTAGGACTTTTTCTACAATTTCAGATCACAGGTAAAAGATAATAAAAGATATGAGTTAGATAGTTGTTTCCACCTGCAGCGTTGCATCTGTTCCAAGTCAATAATGGGGAAAGGTTTTTCACATTACCCAAGAGGACATGTTCGTTCGATCTATTCAATTCAATATTTACCCCTCGGGTCAAGCTGATTCGTATTGTTCGTGTGATTATACATGTCAGCACGTATATTTTTTTTAAAAGGAAACAGTAGCATTTCACGTAACCAAAATTATTACATTGTCAGGTGTAATTGGCAGAGCGCGTGTCTAACGACTGGCCATCACTGTGCCGATCGATAGAAACCAGGGTTGACGTACCGACGATGGCCTGACTGACAAACTTCTCTCACAGTCGTGCTGCTCTCCTTTGCTATTCTAACCTCGTCTGTTTGTCGCTTTTGCGCGTTATACATTATCTATGACACATAGCCATGAACGATGAGCCTCGGTCGGCAAGAGTAAAATGATCTTCACTCTAATGAATGACTTTGCGACTTTTCAAATTCTTTTTATATTTATTCTTTACTTTTTTCGTCATGGTAAGAAGAATATTAAGCTACTTATACATCAAATATAAGTTTATGTCATATTAAAATTAGTATTTTTCTTTAGTATTTGTCTTTTTTTTTTTTTTTTTTGTTGGATTACTAATTTCAAAACGCTCCACGTAGAACCTTGCACGTGCTTCCTCATTATTTGGATACGTCGTGCACACACCCTCTTCTGTGAGGAATTCCGTTGATCAATTTTGAGTTCATCATAGAGGAATCTTTCTGTGAGGAATCCCACTGATTAATTTTGACTTCCTCGTGGAGGAAGCTTTCTAGCCGATGGAACAAAAAATGAGGAAGCAATGTGCAAGATTCTTTGCAACTTTTAATACTCTTAAGGGGAGGCGAAACTTCTATGAGTGCGAAAGAGGTAAAACTAGTATGGCGAACACGGCGGAGTGAAAGAGAAGCAACACATCTATGTGTAAATATGGAGGTTTCGCCTCGCCTTAATGGAGCTCTCATATTTTCGTCAAACTTCAATCCAAATTAAAACAATTATTTAGAAAATATCAAGATAATAAAAATCAAATGTCTCATAAAATCTGATCGTTCATGTATATACTTCAAGGTGAACTGCAATAGATAAAGTGTTCTCACAGATTTAATTGCGTACCAAATTTTATCAAAGTATTCCATTTATGAAAACAAAAGCGAGATTGAAATTAAAAATTCAATCTGTTAAATTTTAGCACATTTGTCGATTTTTTTTTGGTAAAATTTTATACCAAACATCCTTGCAGAGAATGAAAAATTGTAGCGGTGACCAATTGAAGAATCAAAATTCCCTAAAATACGAACCACTTTACACCATTTGACGAGTCTCTGTACCGAACACCATTGAATATTCTCAAGTTTTGCATAAGATAGTGCGATAACGTAATTTTTTCGATGAATTAAAAATCCCATAAACGTCGAAACCTCTTATTCGATGTCGCCGAAATTCAATATCAAATAACCAAAAATATATCTAACAACTATGAAAAATAATTTGTCTTAATAGCCAAAAATTTGTGGAAATTAGGGCGATCGAGCTATTTTTCCAAAAAAAATTTTTAAATTGTAAAATCTTAATGGCATCATACATTTTGATAAAAATCATTGCAGTTCGAAAGCGGCTTATTGTTTCATTTGTATGCTAAATTTCACTTGATTACTCTAACGATTTTTTAAGTACGGGCGATTTCATTTTTCAAATTCTCCACACGGACACGAGCACAATCATACGGAAAATGTTCTAAATCACTTTTCTCGACGTTTTGAACCATTTTGAATATACCAACATTGAAATTTCAACAAAAAAATTGTCATAAAAACAAAGCAAGATATAAATAAATAAATAAACAAATAACATAAATAAATACATATTTTATTCATGTTTCTATTGTTTCTATATAGTTGAATCAATTCGTCCATTGAAGAAAGAATCCATAACGTTTAAGATTAATTTGTTTTCGCTGTATTGACTCTGTCTAGAAAGTGGAAAAAAATGCGATTTCTTCTGACGGATCGCAGAATAAAAATAATCTGGTGCAGAATGTATATATACATAGCTTCGATAACCTGCAAAAATAGTTCTACATCTCTCCCTCGGTCCCCTCTAAATTAACTTCCGTTGACCTCGATTCCCGAAGGAGCGTTTTCGATCACCCGATCGGTCGTTTATCGATTGGCTCCTTCCACTCGCCCTCGTTTTTCTTCTGTCTGTTAACATTATAAAGTGGATGTCCCCGTCGTTGACACAGCAAAGGAAATTACCCACTTTGACGACTAGCAATTTTTTACATAAAATTAATAACAAAGATGGCTAATGCGATCGCTGATTCAATTGATTTCGATCGGTAGCCTTTTCTATTAAATGGTTAATTATTAGGACATCGACCTAATTTCTCAGTGAAAATTTTCACTCAACCATTTCACCAACAGTTGTAGAATACAAGGAAACCACTGTGCATAACTGACAGTCATTCAAGTAGATATACGATTTGAGTGACTAATATACGGCATACGAGTTTACACTGATACTTCTAATCTGCAGCTGTGCGAGGAATGATTTGTCTTTGCACCGCATCAGCAGCATTAGCATCAGACATAAGAACGCATGGAGTATCCCCGGATGAATAAACGTCCGTTTCTTCTTGGTCTAAGTCTTCGACTAATGAACCCCCGGCCTCCTTTGTGTCTGCTTGGACTGCGACGAGAGTCTGTTGATACTGATGTTGTGTTCCTACTTAATTCTCGTGCTGTGAGAAGTGTCTTCTTAGTCTTGTTCTGCGGTGCACTCGTGCTGCAGAAGGCGAGTGCAGATCTCGTACTGCGAGAGGCGAGCAGCAGACAGCAAGGTTCGTCTACACGTGGGAAGGCACAACCTATTATATCTATAGCTCTCAAAAGGGCCTCCTCTTTCCTCTGTAACCATCAGACTCGTTTCACGAGCAAGGTGGATTATTTTCGAGAGGGAGTGCCACTCGGCGTTGTGCGTCCTCCGGAGACACGAGACGACGACGACGTCGAGCACGTACCTCTATACACAATACTCTATACCGTCGAGCTTATATAGTGTCCGTGAACGTGCGGGGGCGAGACGCCAACGCCCACAACGAAACTGCGGGACGAATGGTTAGCAGGCCAACAAACAACCCTTCTGCATCTTCGTCTCTGTACCGTATTTCTTTGGCTTTCATTCTCACTTATTCAAGAGCTTTTCACTTTATATTCGTATTATCTTCTGCAATCTTTCGTCAGTGAATGTTACATTGTTACGAGTTTAGCTCAGAAAAATGACACGAATTTGTCAATTGAATAATTTAGTAGGATTACATTCAATTTGGGTCTGCGGATGCACTGGCTACTGTTTTGTAAGTTTACTTCGAATAATTTACATGAAACAGTCAATTAAATAATTTTATAAGACGAAAGAGGATTTTTTTTTCTTCATAGATTATTTCAGTTATTGACGTGAAAATTAATTTGGTATTTGCAACTGGATGGCTAAAAAAATTTAGACTCTAATTAATTGAAAGAATAATCTCTTACAACGCTTTGGCTATTTGTTCAATCGATTTGATGTCCTTTGACGCTTCGAGGCTTCCGAATCTAGAGGCGTTTGAAAACCACTGAACAATTCTCTGTTTTACTCGATACACGATCACCATCCGTCGTAGTTCTCTCGGCTAGTTTCGCGCTTGTTTCTTTTTCTCGGTTGTCGATAAAGAAGATATTTTTCTTGTTGCGGTCGGTACACCGCCCGAATTATCAAACGTAGAGATCTGTTTGGCACGCAGCGAGAGCCGTCTTACCAACCGTCGAGAGTCAAGTCGAGAGAACAGTCCAAACGTTTGGGCATTAACTACGAAATCCAGTTGTGACTACGTCCGGTAATACATTATTTTAAGAGCGCTTTCTATCTCACATAACTGCTACGTTATCGTCCAACAGTTAAGGGTGTGGACGACCTACTCATCGATCGTAAAAGTTAAAAATAAATTCTAAAAGACGATGATAATTATCATGAAATTATTTTCTCCATCAATTTCACGACTTGTTTGTTTTACCTTCTATTTTGGATCCAGATGGATCCTGATCGTAGAGAAATCGTGATAATATATCATTTTGGACAAATCTTCTTAGAATGGCAATCAAAGTAAAAACGCAATTACATCATCACAACAAAATAATTTTTATACACAATTTTGTTGACTTTCTTATTGAGCGAAAAAAAAAAATATTTTTACACCCGATTGCCCGTAAGGCAACAATACGGAAGCAATGAGTTCAGCGGTGATCAGCTGATCGGTACAATTTCCCAATATCGTCACGTTCCCTCCGAATCCATAATAAATACTTTAACCAAATTTGGTTCAACGTTTCCAAGAGCAAATATGCTCGTTGTTAGATATATTTTGATCCGATGAATTGTTAACTCTCTGAGATGATTGACTTTTGCAAATAGCTTATTTGACTCATTGACACGAAGTGAAGCTGAAAGTGAGGAGTATCACGGAGAAATATAATCGTAACATCCTACGTCATCTATGTGCCGGGTGATGCTATTTTTGAATACGTGGCGTATTGCGTTTCTCGATAAAGTAGTCGAGTACTAGATTTATTTTTCGTTCATTCCGTGTGTTCCTCTCGACACTACAGTCGGTGGTATTCCGTTCGATATGTGAACAACGCTATCAAATCAACTTTGTGACCATATAAAAATTCTTTAAAAAATTGTTCATTGATACAGCAATGATACATTTATAACTTTACCAGTGGCACAACAGGCATTCTCCGACAGCCCCCGTAACACAGGTGAAAATGGGGGCATGCTGCACAGAGGCGTCGAAAACATCAGTTTTCAAAGCATTATTTTTATAAAATGTCTAAATATGTTCATATCTCACTTGGCTATAATCTTTTTCTTACCTACGGTACTTTGAATAATCCAATAAGATTATAACAACCTTTGTTTACATACATGATAAAATGTTCATTAATCCCTTCGGTATGAGCTAAATATTTCGGATTTTTTAAACTGTTTTGTTTACATAGACGTAGATGTCGTATTGCATAATAAAAGAATATTTGTATGCACGACACGTATACAATAGGACTTTGCAAGATTTTAAATAATTTTTTAATGACAATGAACTTATCGTTCATTGAAACAGAATTTAAAAAGATCCTTTATTGCTCAGAAAAAGTTATGTCTGCTGGTTCGAAGAGCTTATTTTCTGTATGCAAAATCGAACACGTTTGATTCTCTGATTATTACATTGGTAAATTGAAAAATGTTAATGTTTTAAGCACCGTAAAAGATGGGCGATAAAATTAATTCCATGTCTACGGCAATATCTGTGTACAAATACTTTGTTAATTGACCCCAATTACATACGAGAAGGGGGGGGGCATGAGTTGGTACGCCACTGAATCCTATCCTTAATTTATCTAAACCAACTTTACCGCAATTTAATTCCGCAAAAGATTTCTACCATAAGACAATGGTACGCACGAGACAACTGTACGGCTCTGTTGATCGTAAAAAAGCGGAGAATTGTCACGTGTTGGCAGAATGTGGTCTTATTATACGGCTGAGTTGAATCGTGGTAAAGTTTTTGTTCTTTTATTTTTTTTCTTTTGGAATGAATGGTATAAAGTTATAAATAAGCCATAACAATATATATCTCATTGAGGACTTACGAGGACATTAGGGTTTAGGTATAAAAGGTAAAAATTAATAAATGGAATTCGTGCTAGACTGGATTTAGTCGAACGATCAATTTAGCAAAAGAATAAATCACAATCAAAGGATACTTGAACAATTATTTAGATTACTCATTCAGAAGATATGAACATAATTAGTTCCTGAAAATGAATAAAAATTCTTCTAAATTCAATTATTTATTAGTCCTGAGGTTTACGAAAATGTTGCTATGAAATAATCATCAGAGCGTTCTTTTTTCCGACTGCACATTACTGCATCGCGGATCCAGATGCGCAATCAGAGTATTTACGCTTATACACACATTTTTTCATAAAGAATGCAGCACAAAATAGTACAACAAGTTATAACGCCTGGTTGAAATTAACGAGCTAATTAACGGCAATTAGCGTCGACGTAGTACGAGCGTTTTCGTGCTGGTGGTGCGCGCGCAATATCTTCAAACATCGTCTATATCCTTCGGCTGCGTGCACTCCGCGTGCGCAAACACAACAAGCGCTCCTCGACGTATTCATCGTTTCATACCTCTGCAGTCGGGCCACTAAATTCAACTAACGCCATGAAATACTCTGGCTCTTGTGCCTGATGTCGTGACTACTGGTCTCGTGTATAAAAGGGGAGGCTACGAAATAATGGAAAAAAAATAAGAATGAGAAAAATAAACTTGGCCATACCTGCGCGGTGCCCAAGATTCGTCACGGCCTCCCACCTCCACTCTTTTCTCTCTCTCTCTCTCTCTGTCGTGATGCAAACCGCACGCACGAGGGTGACCCACATTGCCATTGGCGCTGCTGTTACCGCTGGTTTTGCTCGGTGCAGCAACCAGCGAATTTCCGAGTGCAGCTCTATCGCTGCCACTACACTGCACCTGCAAACTGCATGCAGTATGGACTGCCTCGTCACGCCAATTTACGCTATAGCTCCACAAGGATGTGCGAGACTTGACGAATAATTCTTGCAGTGATAATAAAATCTCACGAACGGAATTTTATGTTGTATTCACAATGTGGTATAACGGACGAGTGGCGCGGACAAGACGCAAAGTCCAGTAACGTGGATTATAAAAGTGCTGTACACGTCTGCTCGACTTACAGAACTGCAATTCTGGTACATACACGGACACGGAAACACGGTTTTCCAATTAAGACACTGATTTCTTTTGAAATATATTTATCGCTGACGACGCGGACGATGCGCTTGCACTTTAACTGTTTTTTTAGCGATTCAATTGAACTGGATGATTAATTATCGAAAAGCAGATATAAATAGATAGAATTTTCCATTAGCGACTTACCACACCAAATTATATTCTGCCTAAATCTAAAAATTTTCAAAAATTTCCGAAAAAATATTAAATTACATTTCTGGCAAAAATAAAGAATTTCGCATTTAGCAATAAAATGACATTTATAACGAAAATAAAGTAATTCATCAAGAAATGTTTGAAATAATTGTTGCTCTAAATAGTAAGAACTTTTTTTTTCGTTATAATGTTCTACATAAGAGCACGTTTTTTTTTTTTTTTTTTCAAATTAAAACTACGAGAATTCTATTGTTCGGTACAGATAGCCTTTTAAATTGTTTTTAATAATTACAGCGAGATTATAATTTTTGTATCTCTCTTTGTTTTTATTCGTAATATATATTAAAAAATTTTTTTTAAGCGTCACAGACACCGGAGTAAAATTGAGATTGAAAGAAAGGTTAAAAGCACCCATTAGAGAGAAGACACTTGATTGTAGACCAGTAGTGAATGCAAATAGAGTTCTCGAAGAGCAGATAAGTGAGCTATATAATATGCGACAACGTCACCGGTGTTTCCGGCCCTGAATTCCAACTCCGTCTTTCTCGTCTTGCGAGCTTGAACTTTTCACGGGGAAAGTCGAGGGTGGGCAGCAGTGACCGGGTACTTTTAAATTAATACGGCAGTCGTGCGCGATGCCGACGACAAGGAGGAGAGAAGGTTGGGTTATGTACATACATAGCTCGTAGTAGCAAAGAGCTCACGAGCATGAGGCTGTAAATTCGCGCGTGCGAGTTCTCCATTCTCGGTTCAGCGGACATAGACATCACCACCACCACCACCACCACCACCGAGGAGTGGCCCCAAGGCACCGGTGCAGTGAATCCATCAAACCAGAACTAAACACATTGCCAACTGAGACATTTTCCCGAGAGTTCTGCACGCTTGTGCACCTCTTATAATTTCTGTGATTTGCGTGGACCGTGTCAAAGCCGCGACTTAATTTCTCGACGCTTTTGAGAGCTTAGTCGTCGTCCTCGTTCGGAGCAAGTCCTTAAACTATCTATATCGCACTTTAATCCTTCCATCGTCTCGTATTCTGTGCACTGCCGTGGCCAATGGAGACGGAAGTGCTCGTATTTTCAAAAACTCAATGATTATGGACATCATTTTTTGTTTCTTCTTTGTTTTGATGAATTACTTTTAAATATAGAAAAAAATGTAATAATTCGTGATACATTCGCCGTAAATATGTTTTTTTTTTTTTAATGAATAAAATATTGCGTTGTCATTAAAATGTCAAATTGATGAATGTTTCGTTACGCAAGCATTTAAGGAATTTCTGTCGAATCCATCTGAGGTAACGGTAATGTCGTCTATGAGTAATCCCCCCACGCACTACATAAAAGAAATCCAAGACCTCTTTCCATAACAATTTTATAGGCATATCTTACGGAGGACTTCCATATTCGTTGATCCGACCACGCAATTCAAAGACTCGGAAATGTTTAAAACTGTGCTACGTTGTTACCTCGTCATTATACGATAACACTCGGCTTTATTTTTAATGATAAATAATTCATCAGGCTTGGGCGAGTGTTTATCTGTCTTACTGCCATCAAAGCGAGAAGAGTCGTCCTATCTTCAACAACCATTCGTATAATTTATCAATAATCCCCTTACCCTGAACTCTTGTGTGTGTATAAACACCGAATAAATTAATTTCGTGATACCGGTAAACGTTTTTTTCATCCGACTACAATTTTCCAAAATTAATTGAAATTTTCATTTTAATTCTACACAATATTTACTGCTAATACCAATGTTTTATTCTTCCCCCCCCCCCTTCTTCCCAGTTGACACTACCGCTGCCGAGGATTTGAAAAAAATGCCGTCATCATTCGAATCGTGAGAACCGAGGAACATTAGCCGCAGCGGCAGTAATATCCCAAGAGCTTGTTCGAGCGACGTCGAGAGCTACTCGATATCCTCACCTAGTATCGATTCTTGTATCGCTCGAGTATCGCTCGCACTCCTTATATTCCTTTCCTTTCCTTTCCTTTCCCATGCACTTGTATCGTTAGCTCTTGAATTTTTTTTCTTTCTAATTAATAAAAACTAACATACGACCAACAAAGGAACGAATATGTAGAGAGAAGGCGAAGAAGGAAACTCAAAATCGTAGTGTGTGGCCGAGGCCAGCGGGCGCACGATTAAGAAATAAATAAATAGAAAAATACAAGTAAGACCGACGAAGGAATGTGTCGGGTACGTGAGCTCGGCGCTGCGTTACGTTCAACCTGGTGCACCGTGCCGCCGATGACGTTGCGCCGTCGCCACGGCTGGTCTCTGTTCGTTCTCTTGCCTTACGTAACTCACCGGGCGAGAGCGCGCAATGCGTTCCCACTGGCCTTAAATAATGCTTACGACTAACAGAGTCTCTGTGTCCTTCCCCTTCCAAGTTGTGTTATGCACTGATTAGCATTCTTGCGCGAAACCTCATTCCAGAGTTCTAATATCATCCAGAAAAATTAATTAAGGGTGCCAGGTTTATGGAGGCTGAACAGGTCAAATGGGCAATGAGTGACGAGATAACGCATAATTTATAAAAGCCAGATTAAATATTTATCAGGAAAATTTTGTAAAAAATTGATTTAAAAAATTGTTTTACGCAATGATTAAAAAAATGATATATCGCTCTGAGATCTCTCATAGTCGATGAAATATTACTATGTAGCATCTTTATAATAAAATTTCTAACCATAATCGCAACTGATTGATATATTTCGCTCACTGGCTGATATCTGTCGCTCACTTAGGATTTTGCAGTCAGGGCTCTCGATCATCAAGTATGTACGACCAAGATTTTAAATTTAAATCCAAGTCTATATATACGTATATGTCTGCTTTTCCTCCCCCTTCGTTGTCTGCTCAGAAAAAGGGGCGGATTATAATTTACCGATGAAAGTTGTGAGCCTCTACACTCCCCGTCCTTCACCATTTCTCTATCTTTATCCCGCCGAGCTAGAGCTAGCTGAAAAGTTTTACGAAGCGATGCGAACGACGTCGCACTTAGCCCCCTCTGAAGTGAATTTATTTTGCCAAAGTTTTCTCGTACCTCGGAAAACTGCGGTCACTCTCCTTTAACAGGTTTTTTTTTTATCTCTTACACAACGACCATGCGCTTTACCGTCGAGAGACTTTTCCTATAGTGAACTTGTCTTATTCTCACAGCAATAAGAATAATGATGACGTTTCTAATGGTTTTTCATGATGTTAATAGCTCGGATGATGAGATATCGACAGTCACTTCCTTTCTCGAATTCTTTCGATAGCAGAAGAATCGAAATTGAACGAGAATACGAGAGAGGGAGAGAAAAAGAAGACAGATTTCTTTGCAGCTACGCGCGGCATTGCAAGGTCGACCGGCCTTACCCGAGCGTAGCTTCGGATTATAGCGTCATACTAATATACACGCAAATATGAGAGAACGATCTGGAATGTTGTGATCGTTTCGTGAGCGTGGAATGATGTCAGCGACTGAATAGCTAAGAATATTGCGCAATCAACCAGAGTCGTCGCCTTTGCAACAATTGGTTATCGCAGAGCCAACCGTAATGATATCCTTTTGTTTTTGTTTAGAATTATCTTTTCTTCGCAGTGACGACTATTTGTATCTTAAAAGTGTTTTGGTCCCACTAACTCGCCTCCTTAAATATTGATATACGAAGTAATAGCAAAGAAACTGGAACAACCGGCGTATCCACTCTTCCTACCCTTTACAATGAAAAACACCGTTTGTTTCACCTGCTGCCATTGCTGCTAAACGTCAGCAGTGAATGCCAACAGAATCTGACGGGCTCTGCTGATTCGCAGCGTTGCTCGCGTGTCCCAGCACGTGCCTTTCCCTTCTCGCGATGCAGTTAAGAACAATGCCCCTTGTATTATAATATAGATAATAACGCCGCTATATTTCCTCCGAAGAATGCGGGTGGCACGCTAATTTCACCGGTAGGATATTAATTACCTTCGCTTCTCCGTAACATTACATACGATTAAAATATTTTTCATGGTTTTTTTTCCTTCTTTTATCGTCTGTGAAATCGAAGTTTCCTCGTATAGTCGTTTGCGCTTAGAAAGTCTTGGTAGTTTTATTCGACGGGTCACACTCGCTTATACGAAAGAAATCACTCACGCGATGGAAGAATACTTTGAAGGATAAGGGAGAGATGAAACCGGAAGTCGTAGAGTCGGAAATGTACACAGACAACCCTACCATCAACCGCGACAAGCGCACTCGACTCTTCTCAAAGTTCTAGAAGTATCTTCTCGAGTGATCGGCCTGCCTCTCCTCGCACTTCCTCAATTGTATTCTCCCTTAACCGCTTCCCACTAAATTCAAACGTGCTAAGGTCGATATCCCAGTCATCTACCAGTGCATCAGTAATCAACAGTTGTACAAAATGAAACAAAATGTATTGTAACGCGTGTTACAATACATTTCGTTTGAGTCAATGCACACACTCTCGACTACTCGTATACCGATCGAAGACTGGAACATCAACTTTATCCTTTTACTCCCTTAAAAATCTTGCCCACTGTTTCTGGCTTAAATTCACGAATGGATCGAAACTGTCGGGTTCCATGCTTTCGAAAGATTTAAGAACTCCATCTGGGCAACTTTTGACGGTACCGAATGAAACTACGACGATTTCTCTCACAACTTTATTCGTCGCATCAGCAGCACCGAGTTTTGGTCCACGTTGAAATTGCGGGTTATGTGTCACCTGCCAGTCGGACATGCAACTCCGTGTATACCATTGTTGTTCCGTAACATCTTTTGGCCTATAAAAAAAAAGTCTGTTGCTGCGTCGAAGATCTTGGAAGGATTAAATACTTGGAAAAGAATTATTGTACGAATAGTGAACAATCAACATAGTTTTCATACCGATTAAATCTTATTAATTGTCGATATAAATATTCATCAAGAAATTAATTGTATACAATTAAAATAATATTTATAATTACTACATGATTTAATAGCTGTTAAATAAAAATACTAACGAAGTGTTCATTAACTCTTACTCGACGTATTATGTTTTTATAATGTCTAATACCAGGTATTAGATATTTTTTCTATAATTAACCCCTTGAGCGTCGATATATCTATATTAATGCGTATATTTATCGATTTATGGATCAGTAACGTTCAAGGGGTTAATATGCCTCTTTCCATCTTGAGGCTTTCTTTAGTACGTTAAAAACTTTGTTCCGATTGCTGCAACAAACAAACTAACAAAAAAACTATCTGGGGAACAAAAAATTAATGTAAAATGTGCTCTCACGCATACGCGCGCGCGCACACGCACGCACACATACTCACACACCACACACCAGAACTCGGGTCTTTTACCAAAGTAGCATAGAGCGAGATCCCACAAAGCATCTGTACAACGGTAGAACAAGAGTCGTCTGCTAGACTCTTTCTATGTGCAACTCGTAGCAGTTCATTCTTACTCGATAGCTCGTGCGTCCGCAGTTGAGCGGTAGGGGGAGTTCCTTGAGTTCACAACACAGACACGAGTATGCGACGACGATGAGCGACACAAACGGGAGTGCGAAAGTAACGTTGCCGAAGTCGCAGCCCGTGACTCGGATATCGCAGAGTGCCCACCGCCGCTTTAACTCTCGCTGTTGCTGTTGCTACTGCTACTGCTACTGCTACTGCTACTACTGCTGCTGGTAGCAGCAGATAGTAGTTTGAGCAGCTTCGCCTCTCTATAAGACTCCCAGTCACATACTTGGACATGTTCGTGCGAGACGTATTTACGGTTTTCTCTGTTGTTGTCTCGTGTTTCTTCCCACCGCGATCGATCGATCTCTTCGACGTCTCTCGAATCTCTCAATTTACCGCGGAAATTTCGCGTCATGAGTCGTTGCGCAATCTCTCAAATGGATTAAGTGTCAGTGATAAAGTGCAAAAAGTGTTAGTCAAAAATTTTTTGTTTACTATTTTGTGGAAATCTGCAGATCGGTTATTATCTTTATCGTTACTAAAAAAAAAAAAAAAAAATCCGATGACGGAGTGTCCGAGCCTGTTGATACGTCGAGCATGGAGTGACAGAGGATAGGATTGTTACCTCGTGATAATATATTTCAGTTTACATTGTATATATTACGTACGATGAAATGGGAACCGGCGAGATGGATCGAGGAATACCGAGTAGTACACTTGCGACCTTGCGTGGTATTCTCGTGAGCTCCTTGTCCAGGGAAAATCTTGGGCCTCACGATCTACCTGTCCACGAGCATACGTCGAGCAACAGGCGCACTCGGAAGCTACGAAAAGTCCGCTTTCACGAAGGTAGATGTCGATTTCCAAACTATACGTCGCCCGCGTGTTTTGTTGCCTTACGAATACCGATTAAAGTCTTTTCGTGGTTTAGAAATCGTTTTTTTTACCAGTTCTCCAATGATTGCATGTTTACAGGTAGAAACTCAAGTTTTTATTACTGAGGTGAATGCACCAATGATTGACACGTCAACAGCCAGTGGATTGACGTGATAAAAATTATACTGCGACGAGTGCAGTAGCACGAACCAACAAGTGTTTAAAATTATTCAATTACAAAATGGTGAATGATTCGAGAAAAATAATTTCTTTAACGAAAAAAAAAAATTAAATTTTTTAAAATTCTACTTTTAGTTAATAAAGGAAGATAACGAAGTTTCTACTTTTTTTTTTCCATTTTTCAATAAAGCAGCTAATTTATAATCGGATAGAGTTTTAAAACATTTGTTCACATTGTAAATATCCAAAAGCAATATTTTACCATTTTTATTTAACCTTCAAATGACTATAACTTTTATCCGGTTTTATTGATTTAGTTTCGGACGTGATGGTTTTGAAACAACACGATTAAACATAACAAATATCGTTATCAATAAATGCCGCAACGTCTCGACAATAAGTTTTTTTTTTTTTAATGTATCGAAATGCTTTTTTAAATAAGATTTGTATTTATCTGAACTCGGATGAACTTTGCATAGATTTTTGGATAAACTCGCAAGTGTAGGCAAACATTTTAAAAACTCGATAATCCGACTTAACAAATCTGTAGAAAAAAAAAGAAAATAATCGTAGCCTAAATGAAGCGACGTTTCAAAATTTTAGAATGGAAGCAATATGTGTCGAACACATGTTTTAACCCCATCGAAAAGCAAAGTTGAAACGATTTTAGTAAACCATGTTATTGGACAAATAGTAAAAGATTAATTGTGTTTGTAAACTTCGATTCGTGTCCGTTGATGACGAATTCGTTAACTATCGTTTCGAAAAATCCACAAATTACATAAAAAAACTTGTAAAAATTGCAGTTTTTGTAATTCAAAAACAATTTATTCACTCTGACATATTGAATTCTACACAAAAATTCTGCCAGATTTGTATTCGGTAGAACGTTTGAAGCTGTCGGAAAATAAATATTTGATCGATTCAACTGCGGTTGTCATTTATAAAGAAGTTGACAAAGATATATTTGACCACACCTGCGCAAAAAATTCTTTTATCCTGCTGTCACGTCTAGAATACGCCGTATGTAGTATACGAACACATACTGTTACGATAGCGTGTAACTCTTGTACATATCTACCAACTATGCACAATAAACATTCCGTGTATTCGCGTTTTATCCAAAGCGGAAGTTCTTTGTCGAATACGCTGTGCACTCTAAACGTTGTTGGCTCAGTGGAAGTCACGTGGAGTACACAAATGCACCAAGAATCTGTCCCCTTGTACTTTATGCTCATCATATCACCTATTCCTGACGAATTCTTTGCAATGCAAAGACACACACGACCTATGGAAACTCTCGGAGGTTTTGTTACGCTCTTTCTCACTTGGTTTTACGCGTTCGTCACTGTATGCGTGTATACGATATGCAGTTTGTAGTTGCAACGTTCTGTCATGCAAATAAACTGGGTATCCTCACTCGGTACTTTTGTATATGTACGACCACGGTGACACGCAACGCTGTTGTTTATTCGGGAGAACACGACATTTAATTCTTTCAAAGCAGATATGCTTGTAATCACAACGACAAGAAGCAACGTTGGCGCATTCAAATGATGTTTACTCCTTACAGAAACTTTTTTCATTGAGTATACATTTTCGCTTTAAGAAAATGCAATTCTCGTTGTAATATCTATTACATGTCTACCTCTGACGGTGGAACGATGATACTTTCACTCCTCGAACAATTAAGGGTGTTAATCCAGCTGGATAATTCAGTTGATAATCGTCGCCGTGCGGATGCACCAGCAGGGCTCGTTAATGGTGAATTTTGCCTCGTTCTCGAGGGCATGGAAAGGGCGAGGTCTCGATGTCTGGTGCGCTGACCAGGCTGCTTCGTCGAGAGCATTCTCAGCATCGGGGACACGAGAATCGGCTCATAATTAGGGCAGGGATTGATTTATCACGTAATTCACAATTAACGGGGCGCTGGGTTGCGGCGTCCCACACCTGCACCACACATTCTTGCTACGCTGTTCAAAGACCTTGGATCGTAGTTCTGTCGAAACACTCCTCGTTAGTCATTTTAGTTTTATAAATAATTTACCGATTTTTTTATTATTAGAAAACAAATGTTTATTTGTAACGAACCAAGACTACAAATTGGGTTGTTACAATCGTATTGAGTATTTTAATTCATGCTAATTGAACCAATTAGTACAAATTAGATCAAAAATATGCCTTTTGCAGTGCGAAGTACTATATCCTTACATCGATAAAAAAATAATTTTAAATATCATGATTCGATGTAGAATATTCAGTAGAATAAAAGTACATGGTCCGTTAAGGTAGCAAACTGAAAATTGCTAAACGGTATTTAAAACACACCGTAATTAAGTGCTCTTTAGGAGCTAAATTCACGAGTTAAGCGATCTTCTAGCTTAATGTGAAGCTAACGGTTCTTCTAAAATTTATATTTTTCCATTAACCCGGAAGTGCATCTAATCCGCAAACTTAGCGCCTAACAGAGCATCTTATTTATGGCGTGCAGTCAATATTTTTTTACATTTATTTATCTACACAACTGCTACCTTGACTTCAAGCTAGTGGTCCATGTAAAATATTAATTTTTTTGCGAAACTATAAATGCACCTAATTCGCGAGCTTAGCCCTTAATTAGCACGATAAGAGTACCTGGTTATAGTGTGTTCTAAATACCGTTTAATAGTTTTAAGTTTCTTAACATAACGGACCTAAATGTATCGGTTGTGGCCACCCGTTAACTTTTCCAAACTTTAAAGGTTTGCTGTTAGAAAAAGACAAATTAGTATTAAATTAATGCCAAAATATGTCTTGCAGTGCTAAGTAGGTGATTATATTTCCACATAGAAAAAAAATCGTTTTAAAAATCATATTTCGCCGTTCATTATTCAGTAGAATAAATGTACGAGGTCCGTTAAAGATAGCAAACCGAAAACTGCTGAACGGTATTTAGGACACACCATAATTATGTGTTCATTAGAAGCTAATTTCGCGAATTAGATTCTCTTATAGTTTCGCGAAAAAATGAACATTTGGCATGAACCATTAATTTAGCGTGAAGCTAGCGGTTTCAAGAAAAATGCAAATTTTTCTTGAAACCGGAAGTGCATCTAACTCGCAAGTTTAGCACTTAATCAGCACGTAAGGAGCACCTGGTGTTCTAAATGCCGTTTAGTAGTTTTAGATTTCCTAGCTCAACGGAATTAAATGTATCGGTCGTGACCGCCCTTTAGCTTTTCCAGACTTTAAAAGTTTGCGGTTAAAAGAATAACTATTAAACCGGCCTCGTTCTTATATGGTCTTACTCGTAATAGAATATAATTTCATAATCTCATAAATAAAGTACTAAAGTTTTTTTCATAAATTACAAAATAAAAGAAAACCAACGAAGTTCACCATTTTACCAGTTGTAGCCATAGATAGTTTTAACAAATTACAACGTTCTTGAGCGCAAACGCTATATACGTTCATAGAAAGTACTGAAATATTACTTTAATGTACTCATTGGATAACTACGGAACAGTGATTAATGCTATAAAATACATAAAATGGTCACAAATGGTAAACAAGAGCCGCAACAATTACATCATTTATCCTCTATTTATAATATCAATAACAGTGTTACAGATTGGTTATTCAATTAGTTTAAATTAGTATCGAAATATGCATTTCAGTGCAAAGTAGTTTAAATATTAATCGAGCCAAGAAATTCACTTGAAAAAAAAAAAAATGAAATATCATTACAGTTTTTCTTTATCTTCAGAATATTTAAGTGATTATCGGTGTTACTCATTTTGTTTAATCTCTTTAGTAACGAGATACGATCGTACATATAATAGAGAGACCCTGACTGTACTCTCGATATAGAAATAACATTCACCGTCGTGTTTATCAGCACGTTTTCTCAAAAATCGTATTACTAAATCTTGTCTCTCTTTGTTTTTCAGGTGAGTATTATGCCGCATGACTTGATCGCCTTTGAGCCGCAGGTGTCTATGAGTGATGATGAGTGAGAGAGATAGAAAGAAAAATACTCGCCCAGTGGTATGTACAGCTATACGTATAGGAATGGCTAATCGCTAATATATATCCAGAATGATTCACGAGAGTCTCAGGTGAGCTCCACGAATGGTATATCTATTCGTGCTACAGACGGAGATACCGGCATATAATCATTCGTTACTTATTCCAATCGCGTTTTCTTCAACTTCGAGACAACGTACGTTATTTCGCAACGCCAAAGTATATGGTGTGCATCGCAACGGCATTTTTGTTGTTTTTTTTTTCTTTCTTTCTTTCGAGAATCCAGCGCCTTTCATCCTTTGTACACTTGAGGAATAAACCATCAACCCGGAGGGACAAACCTAGTTGGATAATGAGACTCGTGGGAAAAATATCGTATGGTAATCGGTAATAACGAGTTATCGTGACTCGCGAACCATTTGCAGTCTCGTTCTTCGATATGAAAATCTGTCGGATAGGGACGAAGTCAACGCCAAGTTGATCTTTAACAAAATATCATCCATGACTTGTATCAGTTTATGCGATAATTCAGTCTAATAAGTCTAAAAAATGATGATCGTAAGGGACGAGATTAAGCTGATTTTATGGACAAATCGAGATCCGAAGTCCATCGAATTTAGATTCCATAAACCCAGACTTTAGTACAATGCTACATGCCGTTCACACGCTTGTAACCGCTATACCGTATCATATGATCGTTGTGCCTTTTCCCGTGATGTTTCCTTCGTTTTTTTGTCGTTTTCAAACACTTTTCTTCCGGTAACTGACCACTCGATGAGTTCGCGTAAGCTCGGAACTTTTCTTGGTTATCGTTTACGTCATATACAAAAGTGGGCGAGACACCGAATAAACTATCAATTTCAATTGAGCGTATACCTTCGTGGGGTTTGTCGATAAAATTAATTGTCTCAATGTTTGATGAAATTTTTAAAATCTTTCTTTGGTATCGACATTAGTAAATTATCCTTATGCGTCATACGTAATTAGATTTAAGAACGTTATGTTATGATATGTTATGTGACATAACACCGTAACCTAAAAAGGGGCCCGGATAATTTTCGTCACGAGAATATACTTAACGGTACTGGTCCTCGTGACGTAGATGAAACCCAACTACCACGCACGGACAACACTGAGTGGGGACAAAAAGTGAGTGTCGTCTGTAAAATCGAACTTCTTAAAATTTACTTTTGAATATACTTGTAAAAATATTCGTAGATCATGTGAAACCCTTAACTCTCGTTTTTTAAAACAAAAAAAAATCATGCGTCAATAGTAAAAAAAATAATTGAAGACTACGTTTAATTGAATTAAGAAGCATACGATTAGAGTTTATAACACGTTTACGCTGTGTCTATATTTAGGTGAGATGAAGACGCAATGTCGGTGCTGTGAGCGTCACGCACTTTTTTTTATGGCTGTATTTATTTCTTAATGAGTATATTGAGTTAATGTGCGACCAGTGGGAGGGATGGAGGGGGAGAAATAGAGAGCGTACGCGTTAAGTCGAGTGTAAAGGGAGTGAGAAAGCAAAGAGACTAATAATCTTTCTCACTTAACCGGTCCAAACCAGCGGCATTCCCTCTTCTTGAGCATCTCTCGATCGTTCCTCATGCTGCTGATGCTGTTGACCACGAGACGCGACCGATACTGAGATCTATATGCCAAGCGGCGATTGGTTAACTCTCGTCGATCGTTCAACTTCCCTCGATCACGTACACGCTATATTAGGAGTGAACGTTCACGCACCATATCCGGACTTTTCGTCGTCATCGTTATCCTTCTCCCGCCAGTGCAATACACTAAATCTACCAATAATTTCGATATTATTAGTTTGTCAAAATTTTAATTGCTAAAAAAAAATTGGTGGCACAATTTGATTAAAACTTAAACCTGTTCAACTTGTTATCCGATTGGCTGCTCCGTGACTCTGGAGCCACGGCTCTTTGTAAAAGAACTTAAGTTCTCAAAACAGTCTGATTACTTCAGTTAACAAAGTACGGAAAATAACTGACAATTAATCTATTGTATATCGATGAAAAATTACTAAACACGACTACCCAATTACCAAAAAATCGATGGCTTCATTTTGTCGAACCTTAACGCCATATTTTGTTTGTTTCTTGATTAATTCTCATGGTTAGATTGAAGCTGCAGTTCTTCGCTAAATGACTGTAATAATCAAAACAAACAGATTAAGTTCAGGTAACAAGCATAGTATGGAAAATAACTGACAATTTATCTACTAAGTGTTATAAAAACACGCACATTAGCCAATTTCATTAATTGTGCTTTTATTTATGTAACGTTAAGTAATAAAAAAAAATACATAAATAATTTACATTCAATAGACAGAAGTCGTCGAGAAGTTATAAGCAACTCCAAGCTGCTAGCTGGTAGTAATGACGTTCAATTGAAACTGTTCGTTGTTCACGTCGTACGAGATACTCCGTCAGGTGGAAGCGATATCGAGTTCCACAGCCGTTCCGACGTGTTTAGTCGTATATATATACTTACTTACTTACTTAGTCGTAAGGTATATATACTTACTAACGCGGTATATACACCTCGTGAATATCTGTCTCGTGAACACGTCTCGCTTAACAGTACGTAGTAATTAGGTGCTTATTCGGAGCGCGAGTAGAACTCGTTGCTGCGAATTCTGAATACTCGCAGATGAGGAGATCGAGAGATATTCATACAGTGAAGTAAACTTGGCCGATCTCGAGTTAATTTCTATGCAATTATAAAAAGTCCACTCATCTTTATTTTGCTTTCTCATAGAGGAAGTTTTATTTATGATAAAAATGGTTTTCAAGATTTTTATAGCAGGATTAAATTGTCTCAATCTTTGAGGAAAGTGATTTAGAAAAAAATGTTCGAACGTGTGTGGGAGGTGCGTACGTGCGTGCGTGCGTGCGTGCGTGCGTGCGTGCGTGCGTAGTACGTGCGTACGTGCAAAGCTTTTAAAGTTCAATCGTATATAACTGACGAACTATTGGAGCAATCATATTAAAATTTAACACGCAAGTTATGCGGTAAGCTCTCTTTGATCATAATTTTCGACAAAATGCCAGGAGACACTGATAGTTGATGCGGTTTAAATGTTTCAAAAAAAAAAAAAACGTCCGTGCAATTTAATTTACGCAAATTTTTAGAAATCGCATTAATTTGGTTTTAATAAATAACGTAACGTTCAAGGATATTTGGTATTGAATTTAACTGAAATCGTAAATAAGATTTTTATCTTATGGGATAATTAATTTTTTCAAATATTAACGTTCAATTACACCAGTTGAATTGAAATTTTCTACAGTAACGAATTTTATAGCAGATTCAATGTTTATATTGATCTTTGTCGAGGCACGCAAATACAAGAAGAAGCCTGTACTTCGTGAATGACTTTAGTAATTTGATAAAAAATTTATCACAACAATTGCGCAGTACAATTTTGTTATTGGCAACAATTTTTATTAAAATATATTGAAGCAATGAGATTTTAGAGCATTTTAAATTCAACTGAGTTTAACAATGTTTACAATTGTTTTGAATAAGGATGCGAAATAGAACTTTACCTTGCACGTCGCGTGTTCATTCCTTCGGTTCGTCGTCGTCCATGAAGTTTCCTCTATACGAGGAAGTCAAAATTCATCGGTGGACTTGACCTCACAGAGAAGGCTGATGTGTGAACGACGGACTCATATAATGAGGAAGCAACGTGCAACGTTATACTTTGCATCCTTATTTTAATATTTCATCTTGTTCGATACGTTAAGATATATGCGAGATACAGTGAGTAGATGAATGCAATTCCAGCGCCGCTGGCGTCCGGTGATAACGTTCGCCGATCGGTACAATTCGAGGCGCGTCGCGCCATCGTTTTGCGGCGTAAAGCCACCGAGCTTCCGATTATATTCGGCTATGCGGACCCGTAAAGCGGTTATCCTTCACGTCTCTCTGTGCTCCGCTGGGATTATCAAACAGAGATAGGGATACAAGGACTATAGGTGAATTGGAAGGGAGACTCCCAAGTGTGGATTTCGGCTTGTCACGTTCAGTGAGGATAAATTCCAGTAGCAAAAGAGATACATATATATAGTACTAGATATGGTACGTTGAGAGAATAGCAATCTAATCCTCTTCCCCATTGTATATGCCTGAACGATTTTCTCTCTGTCTACGAGTGCAGCCACAACCCGAGACTATTCGAGCTGGGATTATGCTTTGCTTTTGGAATATCCCACGAGCAGACTCCTTCATTGTTTTATCAAAATCCGGCTGCATTAAAGTGTCATCGGAGTACCTATTACATAAATTTTACAGAAAAAATTATTATCCACTGACAAATAACAATAATAATAGAATATAAACGTTTTCATTATTTTTATTAATTATTTGCGAATTTAAAAGTTTTTAAATTGCATGAAGACTTTCTCGGAGGCTTTTTTTATAATGAATATTGTCATTCGTTATAAAACTAACTTTTATTCATTATCATGTGTCAAGACTCCAACATTTTATTCATTTTATACCGTGAAACGTTTGATAAAAGTTGTTGTAGATGAGATAGCGCAGAGATACTTGCATTCTTCTTTTTTTAATTACGTCCTTGCAATTTTACGTGTCCCTTATCAGGTGTTTCCTCTGTCGTCGCGTTCTCCGCCTCAGCAGCCGAGTATAAAAGCGTCTCCCACGACCGCTAATCTTTTTCCTAACTCCGCCAATTAAGTTTGCAAACATTACGTTGCCAAGAGCTTCGTCGTCGCGGTCTCTCAAGGAAACTCCATCGAGTGATCTCGCAGCACGGTTGATACGCTAGCTCGCGCTCTGAGAACGAATTAAAAATTTTTTTTACTGTGCGGTGAACCATTCCAACTATTCCAAAGGAAATGTATATCCACCGTATAAATATGAACTGATAGCAGAGGACGGAAAGAAAAATGAAGAATGATATTTTCTCTCTCAATAATATCCTCTTCGTCCCTCGGAATTTACTTCGACACGCGTCCCTCCGTCGCTCGTGACAAATTATCCTTGGACGTTGGCTCTGCTGCACGCGAAAGTAAAGAAGAAAAAAAAATGGAATAAACAACAACCGTTCCTGGCCAGCGTGTCGTCTTTTTTATTTCCCATTTCTTTCTTTCGCTTGAAAATCCAGCGTAGTTGGTTCGCTTCCAACGAGTGTACGAAGAGGTAACGCTGTAAAAACCCGACGAGACACAGAGACGACCATAAGTTCAACCCTTATGCTGCAACAGTATCGGGTCCATTCCCTGGGGTGCAGAAGATCGTGGGATAATATTATCCTATATCGGTAGCTCACGTGCCCGTCAAAGCTGAAGACCAAAGAGAATGAAAAATCAAACTCTGCTGTTCGGCATCAACGTAATCACGATCTCGCGAAAGATATTGCCAGCTTGGGATCTTCACATCTACAAGGAGTCACCGGCGCTATTCCCGCTAAACTCTTGACACGAATCCTGAGCTCAGATAAAAGCTTCTTCACACACTTTCCAATATCGTTCATTCGCGTATCCGTATATCTCGTTCTAGGTGGAAGATCGCGAACCAGTAGGAGACTGTGCAGAAATTATATGTAGTTAAAAAAAAGTAAATGTTAAAGTTACAAATATGAGAATTTTGTAAAATACTTTTTTTTTTTAAGTATTTGAGAATAAATTGATGAATAATGAGTAGATTTTTATTCTCGTCACTCCTGTAATAATATATGTTATAACGTTGGAGCTAGCTTCGATATTGTCATCTTCCTATCGTCCGTGAAACGATTTTCCGTCCGTTGATACATAAAGCTTTATAGCCAGCTTATAATCCGTCTCGTCACTTTGCAAATTCCTCGGACCCTCCAGGAAGCCGAAAGTTTGATGACGTTGAACCATTGAGAGCCTCGCCCGTTACAATATCGAAAGTTGGGGCTCCCGGCAAGGATTATACGGATAATTATTCGAGATTCAGGCACATCTACTGTTACTTTCTTCGTGAATAACATTATGAAGGATATAACAAAGTGAAGTTGTCAGTGAAAACTCAATTAATCTAACAAGAAACTTCTTAATTAAACGAAACATTGCTTACGGTGGTAAATTCGAGTCTCCGACAGCAAACAGATCTCGTAGAGTTCGTAAATCACAGAGCAACATTCAATTTGGTATATTGGGAAGATAGGAGAGTATGAGGAGAAGTGCAGTTGCAGATGTAGACAGGTATGAAGGCTGGATGCTCGTGGTATGCTAAATTCCTAAATAGCGATGCTGGACGCATTGCGAGGACGAGGTATAACGCCAAGACGAGTCGTAGGTACACGGATCTCGTTGTACGGATGAGGGACGAAGTCGAAATAGGCGGCGAGTGTCTGGCGTGTGTCCAAAGGGTCGAAGGGACGACCCATCGGCATCTCTCACCAGCTGGAAAACGATCAAACAAGAGAATGCATGTAAACCAGGGACACGGATTTCTCTCTCTATATTGCAACCCTATATTGTACTCCGAGAGGAGGGAGGTTTATTGTCGCTCGTCTAAGCGGAAATCGGTTATTTCTTTTTGAAATAAATATTTTTCAGCGAGCCAAATTTTTTAGAATCTGTTGGTGCGTTTAACGTTTTGAATAGCGATGGACTACTGGGGGAAAGTATTAAATAATAACGCCAAAAACGTAACGAAGAAGATCGAAAAAATGTTAAATTCGTATGATTGTAGTTAACGTATGAACCAGAATTATTTTCATTAATGAAATGCTAACAAAATGGGGTAGATTCAAAGTTTCAATTACGATTTTGGTTAAATTATTTAATCATTTTGCGCATTAAAAAGTACAAAATGGTGAATAAAAAATGTTTTTCTTGGTCCCTGCGATAGCCACCGATGCGCTGAATAATGTGTAAGATTTTTAGATCGATTGGTCGAATAGTTTTCTCGTATTCACCTACGTGAGTTGAAAAAATGATGTTTCGATAAAATCGAGTTCAAAATCGCCATCGTCTCACACTTGGCGCTCCGCCTTCTCTACAACTTTCGGTTGTAGCAGCAAAGTTCAATTGAATCAGGACCGCAAACTTTGCCAGAACATTTTTAATATCGTTTGAAAAATTGACGAAATAAAAGTTCGTTTTTCGAAGATTTCACAGTCGAATGACCTTTTAATGCACTAGACTTGATCCTTTAGAAGAAACGATAACTGCCAATATCTGGGCTCAGTAGACATAATCACTTTTTTTGCTCGTATAAACGGAAATATGAATTTTTCTGAGTGTAAATACTCCCTGAGTACTTCTGGCGTAGACATTGAATGTTACTCACGAACTTTGCAAAGTGCTGGAGTAAAGTTCTGGGTCGGTGAAGCCAATGTTCATTCGTTAGTTGAGACGGATAGCGCAATATGGCGGGAAGTTGGTGCGATGGAGAAACCGCTCGGTAAACGAAGCTCGAGTGAGGCGAATCGGAATTCCATTAATGCGGGCATCAACTCGAATGAGAATGGCAGAGAGAGAGATGAGTGGGAGACAGAGGAAACCGTGAAAACCTGAGTGCGAGGAAAACGAGGGAGAAACGTTGATATTTACCGACACTATGGGGCTGCCACTGCCGTGTCCGTCGCATCGGAATCAACGTATATCGTTCATTCTGCTGCTCACGCTCTTTCACTTCCCCGCTCTCTCCCTATCGCTCTGTTGGTTTAACACTCACGCACAATCGTCTGGAGAAGTTTGCACTCAGTTTCGCATCACCTCTCTGATTCTACGCTGCAGCATGCTCGAAAATCCTCTTGCTAAATGCAACTAGGCTGTACTGTGTTTCCGTGTACGCATCCACCGCTGGCTACCCTGTCAACGTTTGAAAACATATCTCCGCGTCAGGGAAGACCCGGTCGATCGGCTCTGCAATGTACGTATGCGCATACATTTGTCGTGACGAGTCGACGCGACGATGGGGAATAATAAGCGATGTCTTCGTTTGAAGAAGTAAAAATGGAAAATTGAGTAGAGACGTTAAAGTATAAACACGCGTATGAATATGCGTGCTTATATGTTCCGTATTTAAATTGATATTTCACCTAAACCTCCCGAAAATTCCCCTGAATCTCATAATTCTGGGTAGCGAGTAAGTCGGTGTATAACGTGAGAGGGAAATTCATTATAAACGTGAAATCCAGGACGCAAACCGGAAAGTCTGGTAGGTTTGGTGGTTCTGGTGGTTCTGGTTAGCCGAGACCGCGCTTATGGTGCTCGCCTACTCCTAATAAACGGAAGATAAATGGAAGGCCCAAAAGGATACCACACGATTTCAAAATATATATCAATCTACTATAATATTAACCTTTAATACCACACAACTTACGAGGGTCTCCCCGCTCTAAATACTATTTTGGTTCTCGTGAGAGTCGGACGGATATCTCTGACGGTGTTTCACGAAGTTTATAATTATAGATATTCGATCTCATTAGTTCGGGTCAGTGAAAAATTAATTTTATTCTCGAGTAACTATCGTCGAGTAACCGTCTGATAAAAGTAACATGAAAATCATCAAACTCTCCAGAAGGAACCAAACTTTAGTAAAAGGCAAGAATGTTCGTAGGATCCTTTTCCCCTTCGCTTCGATTATTGTCCTCGAGAACATTCATTTTTACGGGAAATAAGAACGGTCGCTCGGAAATCGAAGGATCCCTTTAGCTACAAACTGACCTTGTTCGACCCTCGGGCGCAGCTTTAGAAACGAAATGACGATTCATCGTTCAACCACCTCCGCATGTTCGTTCGTAGCAGCAATATTCAACGATCCTTCCCGGTTTTCCTGGTTCGAGGAGTATAAGCGAAATAGCTCGAGGCTGCAAATTAACACCAACGCTCTGTACCTCGAATCTTGAAGCTCCGTCGGCCCTTCGCATTTACCGCTTCCTCCTTCTGTCTTTCTCAGTCTCTCGTTGCTTAGGAATATCTTGGGGAACTATAGGCTTTTATAGTAACGGAGTGAGATGAACCAGAGTTGCCTGAGGGTCAGCCCCAGCAAAACCTGAAGAAAACCCGTTAGGAACTACCCCAGGACGTTGGCTGGTGATGAGCGAAATCGAGACTGATGGAGGAACATACCAGAAGCGAGTCCAGGAAGAGGCGGAAAACTAGTTTTCCTTATCTCCGAGCACTTTCGCGTCTGACACGACACCATCACTGGCATCAGCTACTTCGTTCAGTTTGGGAAAATCGGGATTTTACTTCTCCTCATCTTCGCGGATTATTCCGGCCGGTCTCTTCGAATATCGAAACTTCCGCGTGCAGTACCAATAGTCCATAACGCAACTCCAATTTCTTCTCCTCTTGCTGATGCGCCGGTGGAGAAGTTTGCCAGGAACAAACTTTCCTTCTCGCACTTAACATTAAGCTCCAGGAAGTAGGTCTAAAATCTATAGCTTTTGGTATAATAGTGGGAAGCTTTCTTTGAACAAGTAATAATATCTAACATCCTTCTCCTCGTCTTATTATTTGGACGTTACATAGCCCACAAGGAACTGTTCTTGACTACCGACGACCTATGAAATTCGATTAAAAATTGACGTCAATCAATTTTCCAATTACAATTCACTCTCATCTATTTTACCAAGTTGGGACCGATACCGATTATTTATTTAACGGCGTGAGGGGCATCTCACTCTAACGTTCTGCCCCACGTGACCGACAAGCCGGTCTATGTCGTCTATGTGCCAGCTATTTTTGCAAGAGTGATGACGAGGAAAAGCAGCAACCGGTAAAATATCTGGGAGCATTTTCGTTACATAGTCGATCGCATCAAATAGATGGCGTTAAAATAAGTGGGAGTTGACTGTAGTTTCATAGAAACTACGATTTTCACAAAAATCATAATTAAGCATTTTTTATAAATTAAATTACAACACGAAGCTATCTCCCATAGTCGTAAAACTGATGTCTGGCGGATCGTGACTGTTGAACACAGACTTAACGACGAGATTTTTCAACAAAAAAAATCTCGTGAATCTTGTCCAGGCAATGAAAACACATTGAACGCGACGAAGTCATCTCCTATTTGAAAGTATACAAAGCCTGAAGCTGTTACTTGGACCATAGCAACTAAAAAGGGAGACGAATCGATCATCGTCCCTTCTCACTGCTGGAGCTACGGAGCTTATCCTGCTGTCAAGGTCACGTGCCTCCCAGGACGACCTCTTCTCTGCTGTGAACGATAAGGAAGTTTTTCTCAACTTGAAAAATCGCACCAGCATCCACACGACTATCGAGGAGAATATCGTCTCGGGCTTCGCCGAACCTCGAGCGATATCGATACGAACAATAATATCAAGAGTCATACGAAGTTATCATGAGAAGCGGAGCTTCGAAGGGCACGAAGTACGTTGTATTACATCATAGCCTGTACTACAAGGTACTCTGTTTCCTCTCTGTAGCGCCAGGGGCTTTCAGTCGTAGGAGCAGCGTCAAGCAGGGGTTGAGTGTTTCGAGGGTTGGCAAGGAAGGAAGGAAGGAAGGAGGTGGCGACGCAACTGATCGATGAAACAGAGCACGAGCGTCGACTCGGAGGTGGCAGGGTGTAATGGTGCTACTGGTGGTAGTGGTTACTGTGCGCGAAGTACACCCCTCGGTGCGTATACCTCGACCCTCCCACTTGCCTAAAGTACAGAAAGAGCTAGAGGGATGCAGACCCTCTCCACCGGTTCCGCGTTACATCAGAGTATCCTTCGTTATCCCTCAGAACTCATAAACTTGCATTCACTGAACGCTCAAAAATTCCTCACTGGAATACGTGGCGTTTTATAGCGACTCTCAAGGCCGCGATATTACCTTTTGGATCGTGTAGTTTTTCTACTTTTTGTGATGGCAGATTGAGGAGGCCGGGGCGTACCGTTAACTCCTTCCTTTTTTGTATCAGATGTCCTTAAAATAGCTTTAAAATGCCTCAATTTGACTCTCCGAGCAAGAGGAGAGAGAGAGAGAGAGAGAGAGAGAGAGAGAGAGAGAGAGAGAGAGAGAGAGAGAGAGAGAGAGAGAGAGAGAGAGAGAGAGAGAGAGAGAGAGAGAGAGAGAGAGAGAGAGAGAGAGAGAGAGAGAGAGAGAGAGAGAGAGAGAGAGAGAGACCAAACAATCAAAGAATGGCAACTCGAAAAAAAACAAACTCGGCAGATTGATTACATAAATCAGAACAACGAAAAAGGACTAAAATTGATTATGTTTTGCATCTCATCAATTAATTTTACTGATCCAAATTGCAAGCTAATCTATATTTTGACGCATGTATTCGATAACAATTTCCCCCCTTAAGAATTTATGAGATGTTGATTGGTAAAATAAATGGCGTCGACTCCACAAAAAAAACATGCATTTGATAACCGTATCTGTAATCGAAAAATGACTAAAAATCGTGGTATCAAAACTGTCCCAACTAGCCCCAGTCTCCCCAATACTAGCACTGTACCCGTCTGGTTGCGTGGATCGAGAAATCTCATCCCCACCACCAGTACCACCATCACCGTTGGAAACTACCCCTTTTGCCGAGCATCATCCCTCCCGAGGTAGCCCGGCGGGAGCGGTGGTAGCGGCGGTGGCGTCGGAGGGCTAACCGTCGGGTGGCTCCGCCGCCCTCACTGTGGCTCGCGCTCGAGATTCTCCTCAACTCTGCGTCCTCAGTTCTCGCCCGGAGACCGTCCGCGCGCGCCCCCGGTCATTCCTCACGGCGGATTTCATCGTCTCGCCCTCTCGATACCACCTACCGCACCATCCGTCCGTGCACGCATCTGCCACGAGGATCGAAACAGCCACAAGACTCGCATCCTTCGGTACAAGAAACAGAGATATTCCCGAGGTTTCTTATCCGAGAAATCAGTGCTATCGCAATTGATGCCGTATTACCGGAGTGTTTTTCCGTCGGGCCGTACTGTTTTTCCAGGATATCGTATCTCGAATCAATGAGCTTTTGCGTATTTTCTCTTCGTCTCTGTCTTTCTCGTAATCGCACGTGGATAATTGGCCTAAAAAATGTGCACATCGTTCTAAAGTTTATTTAGCCCACTGCAGCAATTTCGTATTACTTTTGGCTCGGAAGTTGGTTCCTTGTAATCCGTTGCATATCATATAGTTGATAGGCACGAGAGCGCGGGCTCGATCAAACACGTTCCGCTATTTCGCGAGGCCGTTTAGTTCCATAGTATCAGCTGGCGTTGGACGCACCATCACCTGCATTACCCCTCTTTCCCTCTTACCACGAGCTTTGGATACGGTATACCAGAGCGTGGGATCGAATTTTCATATATACATATGTGAACAGAGGATTTAAGCATCACCGAGGTGAATTTCCTCTCCACGCGCTACTGCTAGATCCATTAATCGCAAATTCTCTCGTGCTCTATCGTCAGCGTTTTTCGTTAATGACCTATAACTTCCTGTAACGTAGTAATCTCCGATCGGGATTAATTAACCCGAAAACTGAACTTTAGCAGCGAAAAACGAGACAGACAAAGTCGGAAAAGAGATAACGCGGTCTTCATGATTTATTATTAAATTTAAGGACTATTCAATGACAATTATAGCTATTTCGGAGGTCAAGTAAAAATTGATGATCGTCAGGAAAAACGTTAAGTAGAAAGATGCTTCCTCGATTGATAAGCCCGACGTCCTCGTCGTCCTCGTCACCCGAGAGACTCCAGAGTCTCTTGGTGCGCGCGTGAGTGTCTCTTGTCCGCGTGTTGTGCCGCGTGTTTGGTCCGCGAGGGCCGGCCATGGGGGAGGCAGCATGTTCTCCGAGCTGTGCAGGGAGACTCTCCGGAAGGCCGCTGTATGCTACACTTCTGGTCGTACAGGAAGTCCCTCCACATCGCCACCAACGTCACCGCCATCCTCACCAGCCAAAGAAGCAAAGACTACTGCCAACGTTGAACTGGCAAATGTCCATCGTTCATCATCAACAGCAGCAGCAGAATCAGGAGGTTCGTCAGGATCACCGTCAATCACTCAATATCACCAGCAACATCATGACGAAATCAGGCATCATCACGAGCATTCCAGCTCCTCGTTCGAACGTCCAGCAAGGAATCATCACCAGTCAACGACGAACACGACCAATGAAGCCCGAGACTCCGGCATCGGGAGATCACTCTCTCCCGAACACAGGGAGTGCGTTTTCCAATGTTGACGCGTTGACATCCTTCTCGTATGCAATTACACTTGCACTGTTGGAAATTAACCAAGTATCAAACTGTTTCTAACTGTTACGAAGCAATACATAACATTTATTTACATAAGAAAGAACAAAAAAAAATCTTACTGCAAAAAGAATCAAACTTTAAGTGAGCAACTTTATAGAGGATACGATGTTTTATCAGAGGATCTTCCTATCGTATAAATCTTGAACCTGAAGTCCTGGTGAGGTCAGGTGCGCCGGTTATAGTCACCCGTTAACTTTGAGGGGATCGTTCAACTGTGAAACGTTAAAAAATTGTCATTTTTGGGAATTATTTTTCAGTGACTGAAATGTCCAACGTCCTTAAAGTTTTGCATATTTATTAATACACATTTGAAGATTATAAAAAAGTTTTTTTTTAATTTTTAAATATTTTTTCGTCCAATAGTCAAAGACAATCTGAAACAAACAATTTATTTCTTATTCGTATGAGTGTCGTTATCGTCCAAACTAGAATTGATTAATGAAAAATTAACAAAATGGCGTTGGTTCAGTTTCCATTTTTTTATTTGATAATATAAAACATCATTTTACACGTTAAAAAGTGCTAAACTGTTAATGGAAAACATTTTCTGTGGTCCCTGTTATAGTCACTGATATGCTGATTAACGTATACAAATTTCAGACTGATTAGTCGAATAGTTTTCTTGCTATCATCTACGCCAGATGAAAAAAAGACGTTTTATTCTCTGTAACTTTCGGCTGTAACAGCCAAATTGAATCCAATCAGACCCGGAAGCTCTACCAGACATTCTTAAATATATAACCTTACGAAAAAAACGTTTTTTTTTTTCAGTTTTTCGAAGATTTCACAGTGAAATGATCCTTTGAAGGTTTCCAGTTATAGAAATAACAATCAAAACAGCTTCAATCTTATATGTAAATTATGACGCTTTATTCAAGAATAAAAAAATACGAGAGAAATATGAAATTTTCTGATGAATCGTTACCATCCATAGATGTTTTTTAACGAATTTATACAATCTGGGTCGCATACATTGAACTTTTATAGAAAATACTAATCAATAACATCAATATCTCGCACTCGAGTAACTTGAAAAAAAAGTAAAAATAATATAAAATCCAACGAGTGGCCATAACTGTATACTTCAGTCGTATCCTCTTTCTTTTTTTTTTTTCTTTCTAATTCTGTACGAATATTTCCAACCGTGTATATCAGAGCTCTCCGAAATGATACGAGTATCGTGTTAAATTCATCGAGAAAGATATCTGGATAATTTTCGTAAACGTACCGCCTGTGTTGCCTAATTGAATAGTATTTATCTTCATTTCTTTGGACTCGTTTCATCGTACGCAGAAAGCGAACGGCAATGCCAACGGATTTTGGCAGACGATCGGCTGAGTCTCACAGATACGAGAGACGAAGATCATCGCACTCGATGTCGGATGATTATCGGGCAGAGTGGAACGGTACCAGTTGCAGATCGTCATCGGCACCATCCGCTTACTGGGAGCGTGACTGGCACACTGGATACGAGAGTATCGGCACGAGTCCCAACAGATCGAGGGATCACAGCAGATCGAGGAGCGAGTCGTCAGGATCATCGCCAGAGCCTGACGAATCCTCCACTTCTGGAGACGAAGGTAACACCTCCGGATTTCTCCACAAGCGAAATAAATGAACTTTTTCCAGAGAGAAATTCGAGTCTTCCATGTTTATTCCATACACACACAAAGTATCGGCATATAATGACCTGCGAATAGAGATAAGACGGAACTGAATACAAAGAATGAGTCTGAAACAAACGGTCTCGAATAAAAAGAATGGAGATATTTGGCTCACGTTCGAACGGAAAATTGCACGAATGTTAGAGCAAGGTGAATTGTTAGCTGTGCCCGTGCGCGCCCGACCCGCGTTATCAATCGGAGTGGAAGGAGAAACTGTCCGAGACTTTCTTTGCGTTTTATTCGGGTCTCTTGTACGCGATGCTTTGTTCACTCCTTCTGGAGTAACAGATACTTTTCCTAATTTTTTTTTCTCTCATTTGCTCAGCATAGGATTTACTTTCTTTCAGTCCTATACTACTTGTTCTTTTCTGGGAGCGTACTTTTTTTTTTATATCCTGTAATGCTACTCGGGACTACCCTGAAGTTCACTAACGCTTTGGCATTGACAGACATTCTCATGAGAAAAGCGGGACATGTATATAGTTATATCGGGAGCCTTTGGAAAACGGTGGCGGTCAGGAGCAGCAGGTTCTCGGACGCTTTGTCCCCCGTCGGACGATTGATGAAAGACTCGGAACCATGTACAGCTCGCTCCGACCGCACCGTTCCCTGTGTATCGGTGAATCCATTATCGGGACCAGCTCTCCGTCTTCCTCCGTCGCTCGGTCTTCTTCTCTTCCTCCGTCTAAACCTCGCTAGTTGGGTTAGTCGAGGTTACACACGAGCCATCCCGCAAACGTGTATCTTGTAGCCCAGAAATTATCTCTAGACCAAAGATGTCTGTCGAGTCTCATTCACGGACGTTTTTTTTTTACCAGTATTCCTTGCATCTAAAACTCTAGGATATTTGCATGAAAAATTTAAAGAAAATTATTCATAGATTGTGAGACAATTGTATGTGTCATCAGATAGATTTCTTTAAAAAGAGGTTGAACACAGCTATTGCAAATATTTATTAATTAAGGAGAGGCGAAACACACACCATCACCGAATTTTTTGAGAAACTTTTTCTTGTAGCACACTCAACAGAATTGAATAAAATTAGGACCGTGGATTCCACATACGTAAATCTTTGTTGTGATGCTAGTAAAATTGAACATATATAATTATTTTGTGCAAAAAATAAAAAAAACGTAGAGCATTGCAACATAGCCGGCACAAAAACTCACATGGTACGTCCGCTTTAATTGCGATTTAGATACAAAGAACTGAAAAATCTTTCTCACAAAAGAAAACAAATTTTATTCTCGACAAAACATTCACGAAACATGGTCGAAAGCCCTATCAAGTATGAATGCCGCGAGAGTGCGTTAGAGTTCCGTTCTACTAGCAGTGGCTTCGGAACCGGCTTCAATGGTAACCGTAGAAGAATCGTAGATTTTGACAATTTCATTAGTATTACAAGAGAGATTCACGTATAGGCAGTCCGCTGTCCAAATTTTGATTAAATCCTGTTTAGTGTGCTACAAGAAAAGATCTCAAAAAATTCGTTGTCGTGGTGTAAGCAGATGTAAGTGTTTCGCCTCCAGGTTTAGAGGTTTCGCGTCCCCTTAATATTTTCTATACTTACGTTCAAAAGGTTGCCTCGGCTTTACATGCAGACCCAACAAAACAAGGAAATCCTTAAGGTTGTCACGCCAATCCTGATAAATTCTTACTTTTTATGCAACGCTAGTCTACTACGCTACCGAACCAATCCGCTGAAGGACAACGATTGACAATAAACATAAAAGTCATGCCAACTGGACGATACTTATCTCAAATATAGATTTGGTAACTATTGACAATTCTGTTAATCATCGACCGATCGGTATTTAAGAGAAGCATTCGGTCCGCGAACGGTGATTCGATAACTATTAATGAATTTATATAACGTTAATTAAAAATTTGTTAATTATTAACAAATATATATTTACTTAATCGATCCGACAAATATGTCAAATGCATATTTTATAATTATTAACATACTTAAAGTCGTTTCAACTATATATTTAATCTCATTAAACATCGAATTCGAAACATCGGATGAGTTATGACAAAAAAATTGCTAAAATAAATCGTTCGTTTGACGAAAGTGCCTTCGGTATATGATTTTATTATGAGAACATTAATATTAATTAACTGTTAATAAATTTTGTAATACTTGACAAATATTGTAGATAACAGGACAACTAAATATATTAAGTTATAGCGAATAAATTATTTGCATTGTTGTTTTACTTGTGTTATCAATAAACACTTTGATGAAAAGCATTTTACTCAACTTAAACTCTCGTTTTCATGAAAAATCATAAAACGTCGTGTCTTTCGTATTTTACGAGCTAAACGCCATTAAAACTGCCCAAGATTACCAATGAAGAACTAACTTTTAAGGTGTTATCGCTATAACAAGTAACATAACAGTCGCTGATGTTTGAGGACGTACACGAATACTTGAATTTTTTAAATCATGCAGTCATCTATCTCTTACATGAAAATGAAAATATACATAAATTACGGATTCATAAAGATTCTTGAGTATTATTTAACTAGAAATTGAACATGTTGAGAGGAGCAGAGATTTGGCTCGGATGGCTGATCGTGAAGGCCTGTGCTCGTGTTTCCGAATGAGAAAGTGTCTATCGCGCCTCGTGATGGGCGCGACGATACGTGCGAAATGCTGACTCCGGTCTGGTTCGACGTTTACGAGTACCACGGACCGTTCGTGCAATCGACGAAAGCCAGAGGCACTTGGTTTCCCAAGACACGCTGGAAGTTTCTCCGACCTTGCCAACTGAATGTTGTGTGCTGTATGTTATAGATAATGATACTGGTGCTACTCGAGTACAGCCAAGCCCTCGGAGCATAGTACGACTCTTCTTTTGTTTTTCTTCTTTTCTATCGTTTCCTCGACGTCAAATGCTACTCTATTGTTCAACGTTCCTCGAAGGAAGAGGGATATTGTCTCGTGGCCTGCTCGCCCTTGCAGACTCTTCAATTCTTCCGAAGCATCGCGACCTCTTTTACTCCTGTTCTTTGTAATTAACCAAGAGAACAGTGAGAACGGTGTCTTCTTTTTGGTGTCCCTTTTCAATATATTCTCTATCTACAGTCCTCTCCCGATGGACACCGACATGCGAGACGAAGCTTTTCTTTCCATTAATTTGGTGGAAGTAACTATCCGCTGCTCGCATGCATCTCAAGCCACGGCAGTCTAATACTATTTTATTTCAATGTTTTTTCCGTGGTTCGCACAACGACCGTAACGGACTACATTTTTCTCTCTCTCGTTAATTGCTTTCACGCCTCGACGCCCCGATGAAGAGTAATAAGCTCGCGTAAAGTCCGCGAACGAATACATATCCCCTGGTGTACCAGTTAGTTTCGCTGGACACGAAAAAGTTGCTTGGTTCTGTCGGCAATAAAATTTGAAATGCAAGTATTACTTGTTGATCGTCTCGGAATTACCAGGTTACCGGAGTAGCCAAGCCATCGTTACTTCCCTTCAAGAATTTAACTCTGGAGGAAAGGTGTTTTTTTACCTTTTGATGGCGAATCAGGTTTGCAAACCACATTTTTACTGTCAGTTCTGATCGATGCCCTAGCGAAAGGACGCTCCTCGACTCTTGTTAGTCGGAAATTCAGAACAGTGAGACTACGCTTATACGCGAGGCAATTCACCATATTGCTCGCCATCGCAAATTGATTTTCTCTCCAGGAAAATTAACGTTTTCCTGTCAATCACGTGTGTTTTCCGGTGCCATATAGGAGCAACACAGGGATGTTCTATACGTTTGAGCCGTGCAATATCTTTTGCCTCGTTGTAGAGTGTTCATTTTGAAGGGAATGCCTGCAACTTGTGAACCCTTCGCCAAATCTAATTTTCTCTTGTCGATCGAAAGCAATCTGGGTAGCCGACTGTCCCCCGCACTGTCTTCTTACTCATTTTGCTTTGTCTATGTACAGTGAGAGAGGCCAGGCAACATATTTGTTAGATATTATGGCCATTGTATAACACAAAGGCATTGTTGAGTTATTTTCAAAAGTCTTTCGCACTATACAAGCTGTGATTACTGAAGTTGGAACTGCGTGACTTTTAATAACGACGTCATTTTTCGAGCTAACTGTATTACTCCACTTGATATTTATCACCTGTCCATTTGTGCTTTAAATGAACGTAACGATGCAGTTACTGCTGTAATTAACCTGTGACATTTTTATTTAAAAAAAGGCCATTTTTATGCGAGGAATTGTGGATATATAAATTCTCCTTTATTTACGCGGAATTAATTCTTTCGTCTCGCACTTGCAAGAATATAAACATCGCGTGTCCTAATTACTTTTTAATTAATTGAAATAATTGTTTATTTCTAATAAAAATTTATATTATTTTTAATAATACATTTTCACATACATTTAGATACATTTTTATACCTTAACATGTATTTTTAGAGATAAATTCAACTAAACAATCGTCCCACGTGTTAATCCGATGAATGAAATGTCATAAATTTAGCGTTAAAAAGTGTTAACAATACTTTTGCTTTCGATAATTCTAGCTGCGTATAATAGTTCAATTTGTATTATTTTTGATAATGGAAATATTCAATCGTTCATAGTATAATATAATTGACAGTAGCAACTCTGCAAGTGTGTGCTTTTTAAAGAACCCACGTAGCTCAATTTATTTACAGTTTACTCAATTTTTTCATGAGAAAGTGAGATTAATGACGATGAATCGGAAACACCGAATATCTATCTACACTTGTTAATATTTAGAAAACAATATTAAAGTTTATTTATCGTAAAAAACGTATCTACGCTTAAAAAGCGTCCACTTGCAGAGAATGTATTCTGCAAGTAGCTAAAAATTTGTATCTAAATTGTCTGCATAGTTTGAAAGTTAAGAAATTCATTATTTTTCTTGTAACGTTCACTTTTGGTAGCGTTACATATTTTAGAGATTTTATTCGAGAAAGAAAGTGCGAGTCGGGCACTTCCGAGATAAAAGACGATAGCTTAATTGACCATTAGAACGCGAGGAATGCGGTGAAACGCAGAGGCGGAAATTAACAATCGAAGAAGTTGAGAGTCGAAGACTCGCACAAATCAAGGAGCAGAGAAGACTCACGTTTGTATAACCAGCAGACCGCTTATTTCAAATATCTTTCTTTCTCGGATGATGATGATGATGATGATGAGTGTAGAACGCGTGGCTCGGATAAATATCTCAATTACAAAAACTCCGACTATGGGAGTGATCGTATTGTGGTCAGTGAAATGCAAGTGCAAATTAACTATATTTAGTTGTTTAGTGAAAAGGAGAGTTGATAGATGGCTCACGCGATCGCGAACATTTAACGATCCGGCGGCGTCGACATAATTATCCGACTTTCGTCCCGTATGTATACATCAACGAGTCTGGATGAAGAAAAAATTGCTAAGAGTGGAAAAAAACCGGCACGTGTCTCAATAAATACTCATGGAGACATCGATACGTCGATACACCGAATGATATATTAGCGAGTGGGTATTATTTGCCGAAGATATTTCTTCCGCTTCGACCTCTCCGCCACGCTTCTACAATCTGTATGGACGCACTGGATATTTCTCTACTCACAGACATCGATGCTCGGTGCACAGATTTTACTGAGGTTCTTTGCTGGTTCCACTGCGTTATGAAAAACTCGCGGGGGGGGGGGGGGGGTATCGAAATGACCAATAATATCGATTCGAACTCTCGTCCCTGCGATTTTAGATATGTGAAAACATTTCGTTTCAACGACAGAAGAGGCAGCCCAGTTTTGGCGCAATAGACGAGAAGCAAAATCATTTATGGAAAAAAATGTAAAATCAAAGTTTTTTGTTGTAATAAAAAGTGTACATAATTTGTTCCTTTTTTAAAAATTGTTATCTTTATCTTACATAAGAAGTTAACATTTTATTCGAAATGAATATTCCATTCTGGCATTAATACATAAATGATTTTTTAATTTTTTAATTTCAGAACAATATTCCGTTGATGAAAAACTATTTAACTATTTTTATGCATTAAAATGTATTTTAGAGATAAATTGAATCGCACAGTCGTTCCACGTGTTAATCCAACGAATAAAATGTCATAAATTCAGGGTAAAAAAGTGTTAACAATACTTTTGCTTTCAATAATTTTAATTGCGTATAATACTTGTCACTGAGAGTCGCACTAGCATCGAAATGATCGTCCTCCTGGGCTCTTCACTGAATAATTTCAAATGTTACACTCACGCGAGAGAGACTTTTCTTTTTATTATTAAACGCTTATTTGAAATCGCTAGAGAGTTACATTATTCGATCGAGTATGCTTCAACTCCCACGATCCATTTGTTCTGTGCCCGCAGCTGCGATATAACCGGATTATCGCACAGCAGTCGATCCCGACCCAGAGGTCCGTCGTCGTCGCTGCGCTGTTCCGTCACCCTCGTCCTCTATGTTTTCGCACCACCGGCGGCTATTTGCCCGAGCAATTTCACGAATGTGACGAATTGTCACTCCGCGTAGGCCTCGTACCTCTTTATCGAATGCTAACCGATTGTCAAATCCTCTCGCCACTCGGAATTCACGAATACCATGTAAAAATACATGGTTACATATCAAGTCGACGCTATATTCGACTTTTTTTCTTACAGATCAACAAGCACCTTCGTAAAAATTTCAAAACGTACCATAAACACACACGAATAGATGATTCAACAAATGCAGAATATTACGTCACATGGAAAAGAATAAAACTTTAACTAAAATTCTACAAAAATAAGAGGAGCAAATTAAATAAAAAAGTATTTGGATTCAATTAGAATGAATTTTTTTCTTTCCCGTAAGACGCCATTTTCCATTATAAATCGTCTTGAATGATAAAGTTTTCTCGACCCTTTGTACCTATACATTATTACCGACAACAAAAAATTCCATCTGTCATTGTAATCCGCATACTCTACACTGCGCGCTGTCACTTTAAATTAAACTTTGCGGCTGCTCGCGGGTGAATTGTATTCCCTAGGCACATTAATTGGTCGTGCAACTCACACTTGGCACTCAACTGGACCACGTCTAATCGACGTGACGTTCGAAGCCGCAGTTGCCAATCTATGCCTTTCACGTACTGTCATCGATCGTTGCGAATTTGATATTGCTTTGTGTCTTTCATCTGCCTATCGAGCAGTTTCAATTCTGCAGTATAATTACGATTATCTATGCACGTGGAACAAATGTTTAATATGAAACATATGAATTAAATTATTTCATGCGCAGTGAAATGCTCGATTTTTTCGTGCGTCATTCGGTTGTGTTAACCGTTGCAATTGGTACTTTGTGAAACTCGAGTAACGACCCACTGATGAACGCGACAATTACCTGTCACACAATTATTATCAACGGAGAAGCTCACATACTCGTATTATCAATTACACTGGTCCTGCAGGAACATTAGGCACACCTCGCTAATCACATTAACGCGTATTCGCTACACTTGTATGACGAATGTGATACATACCGCGTGTGCCAAGAAAATCAAACCATCGAGTAGTCTTCGCTATTGAATAGTGGTTCGAGAGTAACGAAATTTCGAGTCTAAAGGTCAAATTGTTTGCTCAAAAGACTTATTTGTCTCGCACTCGCAACTAAGAGAAAAATTTAATACAATATTTTTCTTTTTAATTAACTTAAAATTTAAAAAAAAAAATAGAAGGCAAAGTGGAACTTTGCACATTGTTGCCTCATTATTGTTTATTTTTTACAAATTCACCTATTCAAGGAAGTATGTTGCTCAATTTAGGCTTTTTCATAGAAAAAGTTGCGTGTCAAATGAAAAATTATGAGTACAAAGTTTCACGTTGCATCCATGTTTAAAAAAATTATAGAAATTAAAGTTTAACGATATTTTAGTAGTGAAGAAATTTGAAAAAACATGACGACGATTGTGAAAACAAATTTAAGAGACATTTAATATTCCATAAAATCTCATCTTTTGAATATATTTTATCGAAAATTCCAAGACATGAGAAGTTTCTACTGCTTTACTTGTATGCTATAATAAATTTTTGTTCGTTAGATCAACTGATTTTCAATCCACGTGGTATTTTAGATTCGCAAATAAGAAGAATATCGAAATAAAAAAATTCAATCAGTTGTAACCATTCGAACCTTTTCATTGATTATTGACAAAAATTGTACCAAACATCCCTTAACGCTATTATGTGTGTGCAAAAAATTATTGTTTGTTGTCGCTTTTTGGAAATATTCAAAATCTCGTAAAATTCAAACCAATTTTACGATTTCTGTCAAATTTAATACCAAACAACCTAGGATTTGCAGTTATAAAGAATTATTTGAATCGATACCTCAAAATTTTTTTAAGTTAAAAATCCCACAAAATCAACATTTTTATAAGAATACTTGCAGAAATTTAACCAAATAAATGGGGTGTGATGCCCTATTTATGTACCAAAGCTGCAATAACAATGAATTGACCCATTTAAGGGAATACGTCATCTAATATCGAGCTATTGACCAACTGTGTAATATAATAAAATTGCATTTACCGGCAAACGAAAATATCTAAAATGTGCAGTTCAAGAAATAATGTAGCGTGCTGCGAAGTAAAAGATACACACCGTAAAAATAGCATTTATCTATTTTTTACCATCTATTGAATTGCTGATTTGACTCGTATCTTTCGTGACGAGAACTGTTGAGAATGAAATATACAAGTTTTCGATAATGAGATAAATAGGTTCTTGCGTAAGCTATGTACTTTTTTAATTTTTTAAAATTAGTTTAAATATAATTAATAATCATTTGTGGTACGAGTCGCTTCTAGTTCCAAAGTGTACGATTCGTCAGGGACTAATTTGACACATCGACTTGGCAGTGCTGCAATATTTCTACGTTAGCACTGCCTGGCTCCCGTCGTGAGCGGTGCAGGCATATTGACGAAACGTAACCGAAAAAAACGTATACTCTGTGATATTTTACAGAGTAGAGTCCCTGTAGAAATAGTGTGGACAATGTCGAAGCGATTTCTGATTTGTTACGCTATTTTCGGTCCTGCGTATAAGACCGTGCACGCAACTGAACGCACTTTCCCATGCATGTCGATCAACACTAGACGCTGCCAGTTTCTTGAAAGTTTACGAGTTTTGCCAGTTTCTTCAGAACAACAACAGACAACCGATTCATTTTCAAAGAACATATGAATCGCGTGCGTCACACGAGCAGTAACGTCGTTGTAAAGTCTCTGTCTCGCGAGAGATGGCTGAAGAAAATAAATCTCGTTAAATCGCAATATCTTTTTTAATACATGGACACTTTTGATTTTTACAATTTCTATGTGATTGAAAGACTTGAATGTACCGAGAAAGCAATTTTTTTTCATAATAAGTTGTTTGCAAACCTACGCTTTTGCAGGAATTCTTACAGTCCTCGCGCACTGTCGCGCAATACCCATGTGAAATTACTGAATTTTACTAATTTATATCTCAGCAGCCATGTGGTTGATTATATATTTTTAATTAAAAAAAAATTAATCGTACCTCGCTCTGCAACATAAAAAATTTCGGAATCAAAATTATTCGTTCGTTTTTTTTTTTTTTTTTTTATTTAGTAAAAGAAAGGAAGCTTGTTCTTTTTTTTTATTCCCGTGAAATTCATGATTTTTCGGTTTAACTTGGTTTAATTTATTAAGTTTGAATTATTTTTTTGCACTTGTGTCGAAAGTCCAGCATAGCCTTTTAGCGGAAATTCTGATGCAGAAAAAGCTGATGAAACATACGCGGGTCTCAAAAGCTCTATCGAAATAGGGCGAGAACAGTAACACCCTTTGGGGCAGCGAGATATTGCGAGGTATGCTGCTTGTGCTATTTTTCGAAACTCGTTTGATTTGTTCGCACGATTCGCTGATCCGGAAATCCCGCATCTCTCCGCATGGCCCGTCACGGATATCAGACATCGACAGATACAACGGGTGAAATTGAAAATAAAAAGGTGGGAGGTAGAGACAGAGAGAAAAATAATAATAACGGCTCAAGAGTCCGAGAATTGCGACCGACAACTATAGTAACAATGCCGGAATTTTAATTTAAAAATCTATGAACTGACGCATGACGCTCACTGTCACAAAAATAAAACTACGATCGTTTTTTATATCCCGCAATTCTTTACAGTACGTTACATTGATGTATGGACAGGTATAAATAGTCAGTGAAAGTATGCTATAAAATTAAATGTATCGCGTACAGATTTAACGTCTCGTTACCGAGATATGAAAAACATTTTTTAATTCCCCAGCAACTGAATTTATATTATAAAAAAATATTTATTTAAATCATGCAGTCTGAATTCAATCGGTAAAACAAACAGTGCTGTTATGTTAATCATTCCACTTTTAAGCACTCAGCTATTTTCTCCACCCACCTGATATGGTATAAATCAGGATATAAATATCCCCACGATTTTATATCCCTCAAGCGTGTTTATATTACCTCGCATAAATATATAAACAATATATATATATATATATCGAGTGTATCTTCGTACCATCATTTTATCAGGTGCTTCCCGTATCAGCGTAAAGCGCTTCGTTCCATCGAGCTCCTTGCGGTATATATCCGCTCTTTTACTTTGCTTGCAAGCCCAACGAAGAGAACACCGAGATATACGTGTATATAACAAGAAAAGAGGATCTCATAGCTATCTCGTTTTATCCAACGTCGTTTTCTAGATAGCTCTTCTTTCTCTGACTTACACTAGATGTATCGTTGCACAGTAGCGAAGAGTTAAATATATATAATAGTACGGTGGGAAGTATAGTAGTACGGGACAGTAGAAGAGAGGCTGTGCAGTGGGCGAAGCTCTGTGGTTCCTACTCGTCGTAGATTCTCTTCTGGTTCTGCTTCTGCCACACGCTCTGTCACTATACCTGCACTCTGAGATTCGAAATTGGATTGGTCGCACCAGGGCTCTCTTCCAGCATGACGTATTGTCCTGGGAAGCGCGTCTCCACGGGAATCAAACGAGTCTACCCCCCCCAGGCACTCGTCTTCCAATCGTATATGTATTTTCTCTTATATATTTTTTCGATATAGACAGACCCTCCACCGTTTCCCTTTGCTTCTAAGATATATTTTACGTTGGCCATCAATACAAATTATGTAAATCCCCAGTCGAATCAATTTACCTCCTATAACGTGTACGTGCCTCATGAAATTCTTATCGAATGGAATTCACTGGCAATAAGTGACAGAGACTGTTAAAACTGTATTGTTGAAATAACTGCAAAGAATTCTCTACAATTGTAAACAATTGATTAAATATTTCGAAATATTCGGAGAAAATGTAGTTAGATATTTTTTGTTGAATAAATAATTAGTTAACGTCGGCTGGCAAATAAAAATTATGTAACTTGTTTTGACGTAGAACATTATTTTTTTAATGTTATACGACATAGAATTATTATTTTCTAGAACGGAAAAAAGTTGAGAGTTATTCGGTGCAACGTCAATTGCTGGCGTATGTTTAAATAAAAACTGGACATTCGTTGAACGCGTTTTACTTAATTATGTAAAACGAGTTGCCCTTATTTAATTTTCATTCGCTTTTACAACTGGGTAATTGCCGGTGCTTCGGAGGATGATAACGCGTACCTAGCTTTCCCGTCTTATTACCACGTCGTAGACGAGAGACTCCTCGCGACATTTTAATAGCTCGTCATCTCCCCTGAAATGACGTTCATCCAGTCTAGGAACGCTACTTGCTGTGCAGCTCGGAAGAACTCGTGGCAATTTTCGAAACGCTTAAACAAAATGCCTACTAGGCTCGGCCTCCTCTAAATCCTTAAATCGTTAACGGAGGATCGGATAAAACGTTTTTACAGACGACCTAACGAACTCCTCGCAAAGCTTGTGCTTCACATCTGGCGCTTCTTGGTCCCGAGAAGCAATTCCTTTTCAGGGCTTGCCTCCGGGACATTTGGTGGGAAGTTGAGTAAAAAACACCCTGGCTCTCTATTTGCCTCACGGTCCTCTGGCACAGTGAGCAAAGGCTATACCGATTGGCCGTTTAACACTTGAGATGCTAAAGGTTACAGATGACTATAAGCAAAAAACGCAACACACGGCAAACGCAATAAAGTTTCTGTGGTGTAAGTAATACACGTAACATGCCAATCAAACAGTCACGGAGCCGCCGGTAACCATCAGTTATTGCCACCTTTGTAAGTTCCAGAAGCCATTTGCTATAGAGTCAACGACTGTGCCAGAACCACACATCTTCGACCTCCAACTATGTTCACCTTCGTACATGGTCTTGCACAGCTTACCGTACTTCGAGAGGATATCGCGAAAGGAGATGATGAATACCTTGGGGCACGCCGAGGGGGCTGCAGGCAACGGTGTTGGCTGAGGTGTTTCTCTCGCGCCCTCCCAGAGCCAACAGCGCGACCTCAAATGTCGAGGTTCAACCGTTGAGAAACTCGGCGTAGGCTTAAACACGGCTGTCTCACGGTCGATCCATACCCGGCGGTATGGAACAACGCGAGCTGCTGCCGCCGCTGCTGGTTGATGGCTGGAAAAGCTGATATTACACGAGCCTCCCGGCTCATCTAAGCTCCAAACGATAGCACGGAGCAGTTCGCCCCCTCATAATTGTGAGGTTTCGACCCCGGAGCGATCCCGCTGAGTGATCGGCTAATCGTTGACCTATGACGTTGCGGTTAGTCGAATCACGTATCAAGCGGGAGCTACGAGGTACAGAACAAGGCTAATTCGTCGCAAATGTGGACATGATTCTGCGGTGTGTTAACTCACCAGACGTAAGGTCTTCGGTCTTACAATTTAGCCGCAAGGCTGGCTCGTGGGAATATCTGAGAAACCTGTCTCGATTCAGTGCATATTACGACCAAGTCTGAAGCCTTTCGTGCACATAGATTACAGGGTTGCTGACTGGAATTCATTTTAAAGAGACTGCACAAATGAAGACAAATATCCATTTCCAAGCGACTTGGGTGGAATAAGTTCATCGCTGTCCATTGGTTTATGGACTGAATCCAATTTAATATGGATGAAGAGGCAATCTATGCCAATCACTGTAGTCATGCTCTAGTCAAATTAACGACACTACCGTTTACCAATGAAACTTACCGTACGCGTCCATCTTCGACAATCAATCGAGCAGCAGCACCATCGACATAAGAGCAGATCTGCTCGTCCTCGGCGCCATAATGCTATAGCGAGAACAAACCACCAGCAAATGTCTGCCATCGTTTTGTTGAACGTTCTCGGCTTAACTGGTGTATACCAATATAGGGTTATAGCAAAAACGTCGTTCGACCAAGCACCCCCACTCGGACATACCGGACGCATCGTCGATAAAGTCCCACTCTCGTTACCTTACCTCATCCCCCGTCGCTCTATCGTTCAATCGACCTTTTGGTATAAGTCTTGGAATTCCGAGGCCACGCTGGACCAAGCTTCGTGCTAAATTCCATCGTTCTCAATGGGCTGTTGTTCTGCGTTCAGTGCGCATTTTGTGCCTTGGGACTTTGCAGCGTGCCTCGATTGTTATTTAGCGTGACAATGAACAGCAATTTAGAAAGATTAACGTAGGAACAATGCTCCAAAATCCGTAACTCTGCGGATACAATTCATGTATAGGAAACCTGTTGACGTGATATCCAAGCAACTTCGGCAGCTGTGGTAGGCGAAGGCAAACAAAGCTTAGCTTTAATAACGTAAAAGCCGAGAACGGGATATGAAAGATAGGAAAGTGAAGATAGTGTGTAGATTATTACGCCAAGTGGGAGAGAATAATTTATTCCAATTCGGTAGACTTTACGAGATAAAAATGAAAACAAGAGGAAAAAAAATCAAATTAGCTTCAATATTTAACGTCAGGTATAAAGCACTTCGATATTTATTTTTATTCAACTAACTTACCTTTTGCTATCGCATATATAAAACGAACAAATTGTTGTTTGCAAAGTGTACACGTAGTAGCTGAAGAAACTAAAATGTGTCGTTTGTTTTTATACTTGCAGCTGGAGCCGCTCCTGAGGAATCTAACCAAAGGTCCAGCTCTGCACACCATCGCCACTCTCTCACGAAAGGTGAGTATGTACCGGGGATTACATCCCGGAGTAGCAAAGGCCAAGGTAATCCTGGTGCTACGGTAGATGAGTAGAAGGCGCTAGTACCATTCGACACGTTTGGTATCCTCGGCAACGGCATTTCGTGCCATTTCTCCTTTCATCTGATTTAACTCAATCTCGTACCTCTCGTCATACACAAAATTCATAACCAGGAGGATGCAGTATGCAACGAAGCGTACGGGCTTGTAGCGAGACATTTTATCCGGACAACAAATGCTTCGTAACGAGTATACTTGGAAAATGTACAATTCAATGTTCTACGAGAACGTTATTACGCTGGTTTAATCAAACTACGTTCGATTCAATCATTCGAGTGTTACGTCGTCTTGAGATCATCATCTGCACCACAGGAGATCAGGGTTAACTGGTTCAACTCCGATTTCTTTATTTTTTATAAACGTTTTGAATACTCGTATGACAATGAAGCTCATAAGTTTGATTTCTGATCGCAGGGAATCTCCTTTAGGTACTATTACTTACGGAAAATATTATAGGGATACACGGTACCTTACTCTTGGAGTTTAACGAATAATAAACTTAAAACTGTCGATTAATGACTTTCTACCCTTAAGCTGCATTAGGCCAACAATCCCCGGTCTCTCCTTCTACGTTATTTTGCTTCGATATTGTCGATACACCAAATATCCAATACATCTATATTCTGGAAAATGATCTTTTTAATGGGATCGTTGCGCGCTCGGTTTCCTCTGCAGATTCGAAACACGCGATATCTCTGGTCGTCGTCGATGTCGTCGTCGAATAATGCAATATATGTCGACAAGGAGTGCGGGCTCTCGAGATCGTTTTCAGCCGATGCGCGACTGCACCGGAAATCCGGGTCGTGTGTCCCATCGATAGAGCAACATTTTTCCTCGAATAAACCTTTCGGACCGTGTAGGAAACACACCGATTCCCTGCGGCTCATCGAAGAAACGAGGTGGACTGAAATATAGCCTACCGTGCAAGAGATAGAGAAAAAGTATTCTGTGTAACATATAGCGCGTATCTATCGCCACTCTTAGCTCACTGCCAGCTTCTTCTTCTATCTTCCCCTTCGGTGAATTGTTACCAACCTCTCGTATATCTGTAACCAGGGATGAAATCGTCCTGGCCACGTTTCGTCGTGGCCGGAAGTGCTCTCGCAATTATGTTCAGAACCATCTCGATATTATGTCGATTCAAGGTGGAGAGAGATAGAAGGACACAGTAAGAAGTAGGCGAAAGCTCTGAAACTGAGAGTTGGATATTCCAATCATTGATATACTTGATGAAGCACCTAATTCGACAAGCCCGGTTAAATGTATTTAACATTTTTTTATATATATATTTTTTATGCTTTCTCATAGAGTAAAATTTGTTTTAATGAACTTTTTTTTTTTTTGAGATTTTCATGTCGATGTGTTGAAAATGTTCGGAAATCACATTTTTTAAAAAGGTCGGGTGCGTTTCGCGCGAAAATGTGTATGAGTGTGTCTTTAACTTTTACAATTCGAGGATGCCTTGAGCAATCAAGCGAAAATTTATCACATGTGTTGAGCATCGATTCTCGATGTTTGTTTAAATTTTCAGCCAAATATGTGCAGTCGTAAATATTTTACGGCGTTTTGAATTTTGTTAAAAATCTCTATTTGCACGATAGCGCTTACAATTATTGCGTTATAAGGCTTTAAATAATTCTACCTAGATTGGTTAATATGGACAGATTATCGGTATTAAATTTAGCGATAATCCATCGTAGCGTTTTAATTTTGTGAGATTAAACATTTTTCGAGATTTATAAAAAATTTGTTTAAAGTTAATAACTCTACAAAATGTTGACCGATCAAGCTGAACATTCGTGCGAATACGAATAATAAGAATAATCCGTAAGTACGAATAATAAAGTCAAAGAAATTTTGTCAAGATTTTTAATTTTTCGAATTTAACGAAAAATTACAATAAAATTTATCATTTCTTGAGCTATGGAGCAAAAAATTTGTACACTTATTCAAGAGATTGAAAGTACTACTAGAAATTTATTACTAGAATCGAGTTTGTTAATAATCTAGGGACGAGTGCCAATTAACCAAAATTTTTCGAAATTTACGAATAATTACAATCAAGTCAACCAAATCTTGAACTATCGAGCAGAAAGTTTGTACACAACTCATGTAGCGGTTCATGAGTCGAAAAAAAAATTTTGTACCAGCATTGGGTGCTATTTAGGTGCGAAAGTGATAAATTGGGTGCTCGTTCGGTTTCGCGGCAAATCGAAAAATTGCAATTCACCGCTAGCTTTATATAAAAGTAGCGGTCCTTTGGGGAAATATGTATTCAAAAAATATTTAATGCATACCAGATTTAAGTGATAATTAGGTGCTTTCAGATGAGACTAGACGCGACCAAATTTTTCTACCTTTCAAACTCGACAGTTACGTTACTTTGGGACGTTCATCTGCGAGTAGATTGAATTCGTCGGGTACTTTCAATGTTTGCATTATACAATTTGAATGTTACACCTCCGTGATTACAAAACTCACCCCTTCGACGGAGAAATGGAATTTTCACGTTATAAACTCGAAGTAAAAAACATATCGACTTGTCCTTGTACAGAAGTGTCGTACGATTCAAGTGCTTTCGGAAAAACCATTGCACAATTCAAGTGCTCCACCCCCACGATCGCCAAACTCACCCTCCTTTCAGAAAAACGGGATTTTCCCGTGACAAACACGAAATAAAAAACATATCGACTTGTCCTTGTACAGATGTATCGTACGATTTAGGTGATTTCACCTAAAGGACCGCTAGATTTATATAAAACTATTAGCTACAATTTTTCGATTTGACGCGAAACCGGACGAGTACGTAATTTTTCACTTTGGCATCTAATAACCTCTCGGTCGTTAACTTTATTGGGGTTTGTACACATATTCAAGAGACTAAAATGACTACTAGGATCAAAATTGATAGAATTTTATGCACACGTACAACTTTACTGAATTTAGCATTTATTAGAAAATTAATGTAAAAGCGTAATGAAGAATTTTACAGAAATCGATAAAAGAGAACCTATTCATTTTATATACAATTGGTCTTAAGGTGATGAAATAGCCTTTGATCATTGGTGATTGCTTGAATAAAATACGAGAAGGGTGAACTGCGTTTCGCACTTTCTCATAAAGGTAGCTTTGTGAAAGGTGGAACATAATGAGGGAGCACTGTACAAAGTTGTACTTTGCAGGCTTGTTTTTAAACTTATTTCAATAGATCGTGTCGAGCAACGCTTGTCACTTCTTCTCAATAAAGTGAGGCGAAATATGTATAGACGCGAGAGAAAGAAACAGTTTTAATATGTGTAATTGTTGATGCTTCGCCTCGCCTTCAAGAAATCATAAATCTATTCAATTATCTCGGCTGAAAGTTGCTTTTTCGAAATCAATGAGTATTTAAATTGTTTGGAGGATTTCTCGTTATTTAACACAACCTTTAAATATTAATATATAATTTATTGACTGTTATTGCGAAACAAACTGATTAATAAGTGCAGCTGAACTACACTATTTCTGCTGGGATGATTACGTTTCACTGGCTCCATATTTCGACGATGAATTGCTCGTGTTCTTGACGTAGAAATGATGGTTCAATGTGCGTGAAGTTGATATCAGTGACTAAAACGGTCTTTTCAAATATTTCCGCTCGTGTGTATAAAGTCGTTTTTTTTTTTAAATTTATTTTATATCTCGAAAAATAATTACAATATTGACTTTTGTCATTCCTTCAATTTTGTCTATCTCGGCCCAGGTATGTTAAATTCACCGTCAAACTTTGCCACGGATATCGTAGTATCCTAAAAAATTGGCAACTGATTGATTCGTACAGAAATGATAACAGATTATATCCGATCTAAATTGGACCATCGTACTGCATTATTAATATTCAGATTAAACAAATTCAATATGATGAAATGCCATTAAGTAATGATTGATATATCGGCTTTTCGTATAATGGGTCATCATTTTTATGCCACAAACATGCCAAATTCACGAGCGAAATACGGATCCCCGGAAACGGTAATCTCTCCAAGGTACTCTTGGACATTATCAATGATCGGAACGTCAGCCTTTCCTTTTGCATTCTTGGTCGCCTTGTCCATTAGCCGGACAACCCTTCGGGATCAGGAACTAGGTAGATCCAGGTACAGAAATGATAACAGATTATATCCGATCTAAATTGGACCATCGTACTGCATTATTAATATTCGGCTTTAAAAAATTCAATATAATGAAATGCCATTAAGTAGTCATTGATATATTGGCTTTCCGCATATTGGGTCATCATTTTCATGTCACAAACATGCCTAATTTACGGTCGAAATAGGGATCCCCGGAAACGGTAATATCCCCAAGGTACTTTTGTGCATTATCAATGATCGGAACGTCAGTCTTTCTTTTTGCATTCTTGGTCGCCTTGTCCATTAGCCGAACAGCCCTTCGGGATCAGGAATTAGGTAGATCCACGTAGTATTCCCGAGGCGAGAGTGCGAACAAATGACTGAATGATTGTCGCAGAAGTGAGGGAGAAAAGAGGAAAAGAAAGGCTGGGCTTCCACGAGATTGCAAAGTAGACACGACCACCCTTGCCGCACCCCTGGTAACCACCACGGAAGCAGCATCACAGTCGAGACCGCACGACCGACACGCGGATTTCCATTGTCTCACCCGACCCACTTCCAAACGCGCTGGAAGATTAACCCACACCTAGAAACATGCATACTATACACCGTATCCGTTGCCTAGAACGACGTAACTACGATGAATGAGGATTTTCCAGCGTTTGAAGACCCAGTCAAGATGTTTGCTTAGCTGCACCAGTCGCATCAGCCCTATATATATATAGATATATATATATATATATATATATATATATATATATATATATATATATATATATATATTTATGTAGAGCCCTTTTGTTTCTCTATAGCTGGGTTAGCTTTTCTAACTCTCCTCTCATTTCTTCCGCACTCGTTTCAACACCTCTCAACCCTTTTCCCACTCGTATTGGCAGTAAAAACGTCGTAGAAACAATGCAGCACCCCTCGCGACTCCCCTTTACCTTTTTCACCTTTTAAAAAATGTTGGATAACCGCTTCATTGTTTTTTTTTCCTCGTTTCCTCTTCGACTCGATGTAGCACAAGGTTCCCAGCAAGTATTTTTTCGCGTACCAATGCAGAAGAATTTCCATTTTATTATACCTATAACAACCGTTTCATGATACAAGTTGATCGTCGTCTTACCAGGAGATAATATTATTATTGTTAGTCTTCCTATAAGAGTCCAGGGATTATCATCATTCGATAAAAACTTATTTTTAATTCAATTCTCACAAGTGGCGAAGATGAAGATAATAAATAATTTCTCGATATAATAAATGTAAATCAATTCCAATTATATGAGAAATATATTTCTTTAAATTAATAATATTTTGTCAGAAGTGGATGTCGAATGATATCTCATCAAACGTTGACTATTAGTACTTTAGTTTGTCACGTGAATGCGCGAGAGTCAAGAGTTTTGGTTCACTGGGTACGGAACGGTCCATTGGACTTCTTTCGGTGCCTCGAAAGGCACGAGAGATTGATTGAAAGAGCGTGGTGGAAAATTCGTGGCCGTTCATGGGTCGGGAGAGGTGAAGGGGCATCATCAGCACCTGGGGTAACGGGCGCTCGTCGATATGCGAACGTCCAAATTCAATCCCTCGGTGAGCGCTTCGAAGCACCAGCAAGAGGATGGTTAGCTCCCAGTGCGAATCGCTCGATGCATCTCGTCCACCGGTGGCTCTTGCCTCGACCAACGAATATATAAACGCTGACGCTTGGCAAAATCGAATTTCGTGTGTACAACGCGAATTAATAGCCAAGTTAGAAAATTTGCATGTTGACCAGATTGACATTTCCCTCCACTCTCATGGCACACTGCTAGGGACGTCCGTATACGAACCGTTTCAGAGATTACCTTGAGTCGAGGCGGGACGCGAGCGCGAGTCTCGAATTATCGATTTGCACATACAATCCGACACTTGGAGATGCACTGCATGAAATGTATGCTCGCATAGTAAGCTATGTGTATATACAGTCCAACCAGCTGTGTACAATTCGATGCGTGGACGGTAAGGAAATGTAGGCGTCCGCGTCGTCACCGTCGAGAGCTTCACCGGGGAGAGACCCGTTTCTCAAACTCTGCATTGACGCTGTACATTTAGCGAAAAGTAATAAAGTTCTTGACAAATCCATTCACCAATTATTCTTCAAGAATTATTTGTTCATGTCCAAGCATAATTTCAAAAGGAAAAAACTATTTTACCACAATTATTGTACTTTGGAGTGTTTTATTGCTGGTAAATAAAATAAAATCTCTGACTGTTATGGGCTCTTATTACTGAAGCTCTCCATTGATATTTCATATATTTGGAAAAGTGACAAAGTCCTTAATAAGCCCATTGACAATTTCTTATCGATTGTACGAATTATTATTATGTTGAATACGTTAATTTGAATCAGAAGTTGATTCGATTTGCTTGAAATCTACGAAACGAAAACTCGCCTTTTATTGTAAAAAAAAAATTCTTGGTACTTCAGGATATTCTACTGAAGAAAAGGGCCATAAAATCAGTCATCCGGTACTCCCTTCGTACTCCCTCCGAATAGATTATCAATTCAGCCATTCGATCCGTCCACTCCGACGCAACCCGTCCTCCATGGAAGTTGAAACAACGCAGGGGTAGTTCTTTGTATCGTTGAAACGAGCGATCGAAGCAAGAGGAACTTAATATCCAGATGCGTCGGTCCACCTGTTCGATTCGTATCCGCATTGCTAATGAGACGTCCAATTACCATGAGCGCAGGGTCCCGATGATGACGGACTGTGCACATGACTCGCTCTTACACCTTCTTCGCCATGCCACACTCAGCAGTCCTCGACGTCCGAGTGCCAACAGCCCGACACCCGGTGACGTTGCCTCGGTTTTGCGTCTGACATTCGCAATCAACAAGCGGAAACAACGTTGCTCGAGTTCTCACCGACACCGCTTTGTAGGCACAGCTTTGCCCCACGAATCTCTCCCTACAGTCCGCATTAATATATATATACATATATACATATATATAATCAATTAATACAGAAATTTACTCACAAGCACGTGTGTGTCTGTGAATTTCTGTATTCGTTGAGTCCATCAAGGGCACAACGAATCGCTATTTCCAATTTGCTGAAATGCCAGAGCGCCTTCGCCACCAGCTATGAGGGAAAAGCGTGGGGTGTAGGAACCTGGGAATGGAAAGAAAAAGGCCAGGGTGGGATGAGATTCAACCAACTATATACTGACGCGACCCTCATTACGTAGCTGCAAATTTTTGTCTTTTTTTTTTATATCGCTAACATTTCCCGGGACCTTTATACTACATTCCACGTTTCAGCAAGATAAAATATCGCCCGTGAGTCGAAACTCGACGAGAGATCCCTCCTGGTTCTCCCATCAGAGATTTGATTGAAAGAAAGAGTCGAGCGCTGAATGGCGGCAGCAGCATCAGCAATGGCAACAGCAGCGGAAACTACCTGGCAGTGTTTTTTCACGACGCTCCTGTATATTTCCATCCATTTTTCATTCTTCAGATTTTTTTTTACTTCTCATCCTTTCTCGTTCTTTTTTCACGGTTTATTTTATTTTACTTTAGAACAAACGATGCACTGGTTCGCTCATATCGGGGGCGATGACGAGCCGTTGCTCCAGCGTTCAGGTAAATCAGGGACGAGAAAATGCCTCGCTCAACGTGGGCGAAGTGCGTGTTCGCAGACTCATCTGGGTCACTGCGAATGCAGATATTGGACTGTCTTTTATTTTGTGCCATTTTTTTTTTTTCATCAATAATGCTTCCACTAATAAACATTCCCATTTTTCATATATACCCTGCAAACATTTTTCAAGAGAGAGGGTTCACTGTCTCTGCTGCAGCATATTTTACTCGAAAAATATTTACCTAGAGCCAGACATTTGATGAAAATTAGTAATTGCCTTGGACTAGACTCGACAGAATGATTCACGGAAATACAATGATCTTTACTTTTCTTTTTTATATCACCTGACAAGAATTTGTAGATTTTTAATATCCTTAAATCTACCATTTCATTCACTTCACACATTTTCGAAAAGAAAATATATAATAAAGTATTTTTATTTAATTATGCTGTTTATCTTATTCGTTATGATTAATTTTAATTCTTTGACAATAAGCCTGGTCCCTTCTCTCTCCCACAAATCGAATTACAATTCAATAACCATGTCCTCCGAGTGTCAATGCAAATGTAATCGAATGGCTGACAAGAGTGAAATGTTTGGAAAACTATTCCGTTCGATATTTGCGTGTGCGTTAATGGTGTTTTTGACAAGAGTTTGCGTAACCCTGGTAACCGCAGTCCATCAGCAAGTGGTAATTGATAGGTAGAGGCGCGTAGACTGTGCGAGTATATAAATCTTAGTCGATCGGGTATAATCGAGTTTGGTTTTGTTGCGGCAGAGCACACAGACGCAACGATTCAATTTCCACCGAGGAAGCAGGAAACGTGCGTAAACGCTGCGCGTCCGTTATCCCCACTTGCATAGTAATTCCATCGAAGTACGCAAACGTTTGATCAGCGTACCCCAAGCTCGACGCGAAGGCAGACAGAAGTAATGGAAAACAAATAAAGCTAGAAACACGTGCGAAACACAATCTCTCCCCCTTTTCCGTCATTGTACAGCGCTACGTCGCCTCTTTTATTTTTCATTTTACATCACGAGTTATCCTACCAGACTGGGTAACAGTAGAAAATAAAAAAGGGAGAGAGTGCGATGTATGTTAACGTCGTCTAACAAAAGATTTATGCCATTGTCTGCGGCTTTAAGGAGAACTACCAGCTACATCGCGATCAAATGATAATTCGTCCACTGAAACGTTAAAATGGATTAATACAAAGTCTACAAAGTTGTAGACATTGGAAAAATCATTTTACCATCAATAAAGTCACAAGAGGAAATACAAGACATTCTCTGTCAATTCAGTCACTTTTTTTTATCTCTCTCAGATCTTTTTTTTTTTATAACAGACGAAACTTTGCTATATTCGATAGTCCTTTGCACGAATTTTTCACATTTTTAAATCCATTACTTTGCAAAGTGTTGCATTTTTTTTTTAAGTCAATGTATCTCGAAAACTGTAGTTCCCAGAAACAAAATTATGTTTCCGCATAAAAGTTGTATTTTCGTATAAGCTTTTAATAAGGTTTTTCAAACAAAAAAATTTTACTACCTAAAAATTTTTTTAGGTACTTGTTTTCGGTGAGTCCCCTCGCCCCTCATCATACACAACAAAACACTATTACGTTCACGTCGTTGTTCCTGGATAGCACTGAGACTAGTTGGTTCATCGAATGTTTCCATCTTTGTTGTTGCAATGAGAAGCTTGCGTTTAAAAAATGAAATTGAACTTTATAATTTTTCAACCCCACTCAGGGGAGATGTGTAATTAAGGTAAAATTTAAGTACAATCGAATTCTTTTCCTGAAAACATTGAACATGTACTTCCTTATCTTCGATTCAAAGCGCATTTCTGGAAATAATCAAAATTTTGATTTCTTGCAATCACAGCGCCATGTGTCTCGAACCGAAAGAAATTTTTCCAATAGAACTTGCGTATTTTTTCATGAAGAATTCGAACCTGCAATAACAAATGGGAGTTTCAATAAAAAATGTCAAAGTTACTACCCCTCCTACCCTCAGGGGTTGGGATGAGGAGTTTATTTTTACAGTGTCAGTTTTCCCCTTCGAGATCAAAAAGTTTTTATTCCAAACATTTTTTTGTGCGATGCGTATTTCTTGCGATATTTCGATGTCTCGAGATAGAAAACTCACCCTGTATACAGTAGGGAAGTTAGTTGCAGCCGCAAGAGAGGGAGATATGTCAAAGAGGAAGGACCCTGGACTGTCAAATATTGATCTAACCTGCTTTGAGTTTGCAATGCAAATTTATAATTTATATTTTACAAGGTTACAACACTTTCAGCAAGATAATGGTTGCTTCCGTACGATTTCGCATTAGTAAAAAGTTTTTACTCCGGTAGATACATCGGTCTCACTTTGACGATTTTTTTTATAGAACAGATGCTGACGTGTGAAGATTCTTTAAAGTTTACAGCGCAACGAAGATGGCGTTTTTTTAATTGAAAAAAATTTTCTCGTACAGAGTGAAAATTATCAGGTCGATAACGTTTTTTGAAAAATACCATTTAAAGCTGATATGAAAATACAACTTTTATGTCGATATTTTTTTTCTGTCACCTATAATTTTTAACGATACGTTGACTTAAAAAAAATGAAGTATTTTCTAAAATAATGGATTTAAAATGCTGAAAAAATTTACAGGAAATACTAGTAAAATCTGGCCAATTGAAAAAAATATCAAAAGGTTGAAAAAAATGTCTGGATTGGCAGAAAATGCATCGTACATATTTATCCCATTTAGATTATTTACTAAACATCGTGTAGGTGCGTGCGATCATTGAGTGAACAATTTGGTTATTGATTGTATGCGGCTGCGTAACGAACCTCTCCACCGCGGAGAGGGTTGCAGCCGCATATAATCAACAATTAAATTATTTACTAAAGATAACTTATTTAAGATTGCTGATATCATTCGATTTCGATCAGCTGTCGAGACCTGTCAATGTCAGTTTGACGAGTCGCTCGCGACTATGGCCGATTACGACTATTTTCAGATTAATTTAATATATCTGTATGAAATATTCGGCGAGCCCCTTTTTTCATGATCGCGTTAAAATTCTTACAATCTGACGTATAAGTTACGACTTTGTTATCTGCATCGTCTAATCGTAAACGGTTGTAGTTGCTTGATTAAAGTGTCGAGAAAGCTGCTATCTCATAAGGCGACATGTTAAATTCTCGATTTTTGCGTTGAGTTTTCTTGTAAAAATGATCTATTAAAGCAAAGTTGAGATTTAACAATAGCTTTGACAATAAATTGATAACGTATATCGAATTTAATAATTCGTTGAATACTAGACGCAGCTGGTCGAACACTTTAATCTCGATAAATTTATTTCGATAGAAAATCGCATGTATCGCATGGCTCGCTATGGAGTTTTTTTTGCACGTTAGCGTTTACGTATTGCTGAAGGGGATACAAAAGCTCCTGTAAAGATTCGTAATTTTTTAAGAGATGAATCGATAAAAGTTATTTAAATTACTAAAAGAAATTCATTGATAGGCGAATTGCCTTTGAATAAGTAGTCTGAAGCAGCATCTATTCATATAAAAATTTCAGTTAAATTTTATTAATTGGTCTCTTTAAACTGAGAAATTACGAGCAAAAGTTTTTACGTCACGTTGCAACAAGGAGGCGTAATAAAAGAATTTAATCTGGGAAAAGACAATTGGATTTTTGTAGTTTTTTCTGCACAATTTTTCATCGAATTTCATTATGATTCGGTATTCACGTTCTTTTGTCGCTCGGTCAAAAGTTGTCGAGAAAAAAAAGAGCAACCCTTCCCCAGCACGATTGATTTTCATGAAAGACAAGAGAGTTCCACACATGTTGCAATATGATTTATTCTCGGCAGATGTGAAGCGTCGCAGTCTCTACGACGAAGACTCCCTAGACGGCGATCATCCTAATGACAATCAAGGTATCATTTTTGTTTTATCAACCACATAAAAGGAAAGACATCCTGTCACGTAACGTCACATATAAAAACGATTTTCGTTCGTTTATCGTTTGCATTATTTTCTGGCCTAGCGCACTTGAGCTTTTCGCGCTGCCGTTCGGAATAAGAGAGTTTCATTCTTTCGTGGATTAAGTTGTTCTTGGCTGATGTTTCAGGGCGCGAGGGAAATGCAAAAGATGTTGACAGGGCAAAGCTCGTGCGCGATCGACAGAACGAAGAACGACAGCGAAAACTCGAGGAGCTGAGACAACAGGCACTCGCGGCTCAACGTTTCCGGGAGCAACGCGAGGAGGAACGAAGAAGACGCATCGACGAGCTCAGGTCTCGTGACAGCGACAGGTAAATCTACCGTTCGCCTTATTTTATCCTTTGATTTATCAATTCTCCAGCACTGAGGAAGCTTGCGGTATGTACACTACTACTAACAACAACAACAACAACAACAACAACAACAACAACAACAACAATAATAATAATAATAATAATAATAATAATAATAATAATAATAATCGCTGAAATTACTAATTGAATTGCTCTTTAGGCGAAACCAAGTCGAAGAGAGAAAACGTCTGATATGGGAGGCAGAGCGAGAGAGAAGAGAGGCAATTCTACGAAAAAATCAGGAACGGGAGGCGCGGATCGAGGCCCGAAAGAAGAACGAAAGATCGCACATAGTTTTTGCTTTCGGGAGCTCAACACCGCGCATGTTGGAACCCGCGGATACCGGTGGCTCGTCGTTCTGGGGAACCCGCCGAGCCACGTCGACGACGAACGTCATGATGTTCCCGGCGGCGCAACCCCTCACGAGAAGATCGTCCGAACGGGAGCTCGATGGTAGCAAGAAACGAGCAACATCGGCTGGTGGCTTGGATCGAAAGCCCGGCGAAGGTACCTTTGCAATTTTTTTTTTCTATTCTACCGTACGTCGATTTATTTTACACACTCTCCCCTGCACAATTGTGCCCCCTCCGAGTACTGGGCCGAATTTAGGATGACCAGTTTTAATACGGCAGAATACGTTTCACGATCGGTCCGAGTAAGTTATCTTTACACTAACATTTACGTAAATTTGTATATCGACGTTTCATTTAACGAGGATACTACGGAATATCCAGCGCTTCGTTACAGATTCAAAGAGAGGTACGGATTCGTGTCCAATTCTTTGTTAGAACGTTGATCTAGCATTCGTAGAACGAAAAGTAGCAATACTTGGCGTCAGTAATCCCGAAATTTCGTATATCGGTAGATATTTTATTATTATTTTTCCATCAGTCTGTAATAGCTCATACATTGTTTTTTTTTTTCAATTGCATTGCGCAATAACTTTGTGCAATAAATATGACTTTTTGGTATAATTGACGCGTTTTGAACACGGTAGTTAAAAATGATAGCGGACGAAGTAACAGTGAGGAGAAGAGGCTCACTGATTCGTCTTCCCGTGAACGGTTCGTCACGATCGTCGTTGCGTGCTTATCAAGAGCTTTGAGCGTACCTCGCTGGGCATTTATTTTTCAGATCAAAGCACGCGCATCTCGATTACACTATCACAACATCAAATTGTAAATTCGGCTCAGGATAATATTTGGCCATAAATCGTAATTTACACCAGTGGTCCCAACTAGTTACGTTTCATTAAATATTGTTTTTCTAGCTCTTCTCACGTCTGTGTACATAGAAAAAAAGATTTTATGATTTAAAAAAAATTAAATTATTGCATGTAACGATCGTTTTAATGTGCACAACATCGTTAGAACATGTTATATGAGCGTTGCCGTAATCAGTGTCGATTTATCCCTGTTCCAGATATTAATTTACCATTTTTTTCGGTTTCAGTTGCCATAGCGTAGTATGTTAGGAGCTCCGTGGATTTTCTTCCTAATTTTTATCACCTGAAATTATTATATTTTCTTTAGCCGAGCGCTTTATTTATCTATAGCATATATCAGAGTGCACGCGAGACACACACGAGTCCACTTATCACAGCAGCACCCTCATTTACCTCTCGCTCATTCCGTTGCGCAATCATTCGATACAATTTGAAACCAGTCAATCTATCTTTAAACAAAGCTACTCCCGATTCTCCGCCTATCCAAATCGAATCGACTTCACTTGATTTTTTTCGTCCCTTCCTACCGAACTCTTTATCTCGATTGATCACGATGTGTCTGTGAAAAAAAAAAAAAAGAAACAAACAAAAAACGAACCGGTGGTAACAAAGTTTGTACAGCGTTGGAATGAATTTGTTCACAGATATGAGAATGTCCTCGTCTATGTACGAGGTGTTCAATTGGAATTCTAGCCCCGATCCTTCTTTAACCCATGCCAAAAATAAGAGAGCCAGCCTCTCGCTGCCTCCCACCACTGACATCTTTGCCATCGATGATAACTCAGATAACGACACTACTAGGCGTCCAACGATGCAGCGGGCGGTCACCGGTGAGTTCCGAAGCCCAAGAAGCCTGCATCGGGAAAAAAATATATTTTATTAACTTTTCTCCGATTCTTTCATGGGCGATCATCAAAGTTGTTCCTACTCGTTTGTTTAGCGTTCACACGATCGATTTTATTTTAATTTTATTTATTTATTTATTTATTTTTTTGTAACATATTTATGTTTATAGTAATATTCATACGAGTACACGAACAAGTGCATGTTTACATCCCATTTTCACGATATCCCATCAAGCGCCAGTATACACGCATAAATAAGACATTTTCTCATCATTGACGTCGCTCAAGTTACTTTTATTTCGTTTAAAAGCAAATTTTTATTGATATCTTTAAGCCTTTGTCGCATTATTTTATGCAGCAGGCTATTAATTCGTTTATCCTCAGGATATATAATAGTTTGTCAAATGAATTTTATTGCCTTTAGATTATATTCACGACGTTCTTGCCTGCGAAGCATGTCTGGGTTTTCTTTCGTACGTTTCCTTGTGTTTTGTTTTTAAATCCTTTTCCCATTTCCTCACTTTTTTAACAGGTTCGCACCGTAAGGATATCTTTTTTTTTCTTCTCAACAATCATTTTGTTATCGCAATAATCACGTGCGACTATTGTTCGTGTTATGAATAAGATTCCACGAGTTACCTGTGATTCCATATTAATTTATCTTTGATAATTTGTAGGAATAAATGTAGTACTCGTTTGAACTTCGAGAGAAAGCCTTTTCAAATGTGAACCTGTTGAAATTGATACGTGTACTCCCCTCAAGCTCGCTGTGTAGGGCCAAGCTAATTCGTTTGCAGAGTTTGATACATCGCACGAGTCGGCACGTGAACTTACGTTATTAGTCAAAATTGAGTCTAACATTGATGTTTGTGTGTTTCCACTAAGGAAGCTAAATTTGTGCATAAAGCACGTGTCCTGTATACACGTATTCACGTAAATTGCTGTTCCATGCTCGGTGTTCTGGCTTTCTAAGCGTAAAACTTTCCAGGTGAAGATAGCGACGGAGCGGCAGGAACCCCGAACTCGGTATATCTTCGGGTGAACAGAAGGCGAACGGACCTCATGCCAACAATACCATCACCGAGAGACGGAAGTTCGACGACGGGTCGGAGCTCGAGCGCCAAGGCCTTCACTCGTTCACCAGGTAGGACTTACTCCATGTCGAGACTGGACCAGCTTGCCCAGCCTAGGAAGCGTCCCACCGAGCTCGGCACACTCACGGAACAGCAGGCCCAGCCTCTGGGCGCTTCCAGCATGAGTCGCAGCATGTCGCACTTGGCTGCGCCCGGAGCAAAGAGTTTCAAACGATCCGATAACTCGCGTAGCATGGGTACTCTACCGGGCGCGGTACCCGTACCCAGACCCACCAGAGCCGAGAGACTTCGTCGTAAAGCTCGCGAGCATCAGACTCAACAGCAACCAGGTAAGGATCGTCCCATTCTGTGCCCTCAACTCGTCGATTGACAAACACCATCTCGATGTTCCAATCTAACTGACATTCAACATTTATCAAACTTTAAATAAAAATTCAACATCATAGTGATACAACGAAAAGCGTAAAATCTAACACGTTTTTTGGAGTCTTATTTTTATTAAACATTTGGTAGTTTCAAGATAAGAGATTGCGAATTTGCATTCACAGGAAAAATGACATCGATTGTTGCAAAGAAAACTCAAATCATTTTTTAACCTTTTTCTTCTAAGGAGACAGACAAATAAAATTGTGTAATTCTTCAACTCTTCTTATTTTCATACATTGCGACTGAAATTGTCTACAGTTTTATCATCTCAAAGAATAAATAATAAATAATAATATTTAATAATAAAATCGCTGTCAATAACTGAAACATACGACTTACACGAACGCCGTTCTTTCGCACGACTTTAATGAATGAAGAGAATTCTTGATAACACACGACCTTGGAATAACACGCGTTTTTTATTTTTCTTCACGAGTTGAAGGAACACATGGGTACACTTTGTGCATGAATAGAAGCGATAGAATGAAAGGAGCCTTTGTAAATCAATAACAAAGCCTAGGGGCACGAATGATACGTGAACAAGAAAGATATTCATTCTCGTAATATACATACATTTATGATTTTTATCCATCCATAATGTGTTCAGTAGAACATAGATATTTCATGCGCTTTCGTTGCTGTATCTTCACAGATTTTTATTATTTTTTTTTACTCATATCTAACGTAATCTTTGCAAACTAACTGCTCCATCGATGCTGAGATATCGCCTTAACAACGTACTCTCTTGGCTATTGATTAACGAGAAGCTCCTTTTCTTCGAAAAAAAAAAACCAATCCGCACGCCCGCTCTCTGATGTCATGGGTGAAGGTATATATAAAAAAACACTTCTACTACCTCTACTACTTCGTTCCCGGTAAGCTGCACATCTTTCTACTACACATAATCTCCGTAAAATATAAAACTATATTTGTGTACTTGTATTTAATGTGCAATATACATCTTTCTTTAATTTATTTTCTTTTAACTGCCTCGATTATGCTGAACCAATTTAATTACTTAATTCAAAGTTTCGTACAAGTTTTATAATTTCGTGTCTATTTATTTTTATCTTTTTTTTTTATCTTCCTTTACATTAATGATCATTTCAAGCCTCGTTCAAGCCTCGACTATCGGTGGTGGGTTCTGTATCCCCGTGAGAGTCCATGCTGCGCCGAGAGAATTCTCGTTATCGCACAAAACTTGTAACTAGCTCAACAAACAAGTGAACACATTTCTACCATTGTGTTGTACAGTGTTTTGAGTACCGTTCAAGGAATATTACGTCGACACTTGATTCTTTGTTGAAACTTTGAGTCTTTTTAACCTGTCAAGAACCGGAGATATATTCAATGCGGGTTAAAAAGAAATTAATTTAAACGTTAAAGATAATGCTAAGCGATACCTAAACGCAAGGAAGAGAAAACAACAACAAGAAAAATGCTTATCGTGGGTGGGTTTAGGTGTCCGCAGCGGGGAAGTGACGCCGAACAGCCCCTCGCGGCCACACAGCTCCATGAGTCAACAAAGCGGCAGCAGTGTGGGCAGCAGTAACGTCAATCTGCGTCCTCGCACAACGACACCGCGACGGCCGCGACCCGCTTCTATTGCCGGAACTGGCGTTTCTGTCACAGAGCGACACAGTGAGCATGGCTTTTAAATCCTAAATAGATTTGCCAGCAAAAACACAAAAAAAAAGGAACAATTAAATTAGCCAATTTTTCTTATTTATTACGCTTTACTCTTTAAAATTTTTTTTATAACAATTCATTCGCTTTTCATTTCGATAAAGATGTTGCAGCACATGTAAATACTGTAGATTGAATTAAAAATGTTTTTTTTTCCTATGTTTTTCATTCGTCATTCGTGATTTTCAGACCTGATAGGCGACATTAAGGTAACAAAAGATTCGAAACCACCACTGCCAAAGGTCCACAGTACTCCAAAGAAGCCGACGACTCCGAAGGCCACGGAAACAGCAAAAAAGCCGACGGACAAATTGATAAAGAGCGCCAAGGCCTCACCACGTATCACTCCAAAGGCGACACCACTGCAGAGCCCCGGAGCCGAGCATCCTCCGCTCATACGCGAAAATACAACAGAAATTATTAAGCATAATAACGGAAAAGATGCTAAAGATATTAAGAGCGACGAGAAACAGGAGGAGAAGAAGGATCAAGGCACCGAAAAATCAGAGGTCAGGCGTCCATTTTTTTCAACAACTATATCTGCGTTCAATCGCAATAACTCGAATGAATTATTTTTAAAAAAAAAGTTATTCTTGTTTTTTCAATGTAGGATCTAACGGAATCCATCGCTCCGGATAACAAAGCTCGGAGTATCGACTCGAACGGTTCGGTTTCCTTCTCGAAAACAGCCAAGGAAGAAGCTAACGTTGTTCACGAAGCATCCAGTCCAGCTTCACCGCAGATCACTCCGAAGATCGAGAAGAAGGAGGAGAATGGCAATGCTGGAAAGAAATCACCGGAGCCTGAAGTCAAAGCCGAATTGGAAATTGAAGAGATCGACATGAGTGGTGAGTTGAGGATCGTCTCTCTGGTTTTTCATAGCATCTCAGTTTTAGAGAACCCATCTTTACAAAGACCAATCTCTACACAAAGTGCTTCTGTAGGGATTGGTCTGTGTAGAAATGGATTCTGTAGAACCGGCGTGTTGTCGTTTTTTCAAGGCAAGGAGCGTTATTTTCGGTGACTTGATGTTGGGCAAACGAAAAAGGCCTCAACACCTTTTGGATAGAACTCCATCAGAGTATATAATGCTCAATGACACCCAAAAGATTATCCAGCCTACAGGATTCAATTATAATTAACGATTTATGTTTTTAATGATCCTACAGCTTCGATGATAGCTAAAACAAGGATTACAACGGAAGAGGAAGCGAAGGCTGCTCTGGCCGAGCGTAGGAGGTTCGCTCGTGAACAAGCAGAACGCGAGGCCGAGCTGGAGCGTCAGCGACTTGTACGTACACTGAACATGTTCTAATTTCAAGCTTTAAAAACTGTGTAAAAATGCCAATATTATATGTAATGTCACATTAAAATGCAGGAGGAGGAAGAGCGTCTGGAAGCCGAGCGTCTCTGCGCGGAGGAGGAAGAGCAACGTCGTCTAGAAGTGGAGACTCTTCGACTGGCGTACGAGGCGCGCGAGGCCGAGGAACAGAGGTTACAATTGGCCATCGAAGAAGCAAAACGTCGAGAGGAGGAAGATCGAAAGAGACGAGAAGAGGAGGCTCGTCAGAAAATTGAGAAGGAGGAGGCCGACCGCAAAGCCAGAGAAGAAGCTGAAAAGTAAGTACTTTATTTCCACTCTCGGTACGATCCAACTTCTATTTTGATGCTGCAGAGGTCAATTTATTAAATATTCTAGAATTTAAAAAGATGAACATTTATGGAAAAGTGTGTAATATAATAAACCAATTCAATAAGTATTAATTGATTGAACGAATAAATAATAAACCGAAATTAATAATTAATAATTGGTTAAATAAATAAATAAATAAATAATAAACATTAAAAAGTGAATAAAAAATTAATAATTGATTATCTTTGCAGGCAACGTCTCGAGATGGTTGAACGTTTAAAAAAGGAAGAAGAAGAGCGACTCCAACGACGTAAGCGAGTGGAGGCGATAATGCTGAGAACCCGTGGAAAAAATCAGCCAAATACCCCAACAAAGGTGAGTTCAAGCAAATTCTTTTTTTTTTCTTCATAAAAAAATTGGTTAACAATCTCATTTGGTTGTAGGGTGAAGGTGGCGATGGCGACAAGTTGAAGGAGGACAGTCCCAGCGAGGAGATCAAACCGGTGCCGGGTAGCAACAGAGGCGACGACGTCATGACAGCAAGTCTCATCTCCGAAGCTACACAACAGTTCATAAACGTCGAGCAACAGATTCATCACGATGACAACAACACTCAGCTCGATATAGTGCGTAACGGTACGCACCGCAATGGGATAAACGAAAGCAAAACTTTGCTGGAAAATAATCAGGATAACGACGAGGGTGAACTTAACGGTCACCACACGAATCACGGGAACGGCATCAACAGCCAATCCATCACGCTGGACAATGCTACTGTGTAAGTATGCCAAGTACAAATAGTCAACAAAAAACGATTTATTAATCATACAGAATGAGAAAAAAAATTAATAAATATACACTAGAGCGATTAAATCGGATAGGCGAGCGGGTTACCCCTAAAAATATGTCCTAAAGTTGGAAAATCGACCAGTCATGTTCTATCCAATAATTTTTCCATAATGGTACGACTATTATTTTAGAGCCAAAGTCCTGAATTACCATATTAGTATTTCTAATTGCGAATATTACTCTTTTATCTACTTTCCTCGAAAAGCTTTACTCCATTGTAAATTAATTAATTTCAACCCGGAGTATAAAACTTTCAACGACTCCGGTGTCGTTGTCAGGCACTTTCAGTTCAATACTACACAATTGACAAGATTTCATTGAAATTAACATAAAAGAGCAATTAGGAAAGAAAACTATGGATCTAAGGTAATAAACGAAATGGTAATTTCATTCGGGATTTCATTTCATTTTATAATTTCATCTTTGGAATTTTTTTTTGTCACGAATTATATGTCAAATGTAATTGAAGTTTTTTTTTTTTTTTTTTTTTGGTACAAGGATTAGTTTAAAAAAATTTGTTATCGTTTTAAATAGTTATAGCACTGAACCGTGCGCCTTTAAATAACGATGGACTGTTAGCGTAAATGATTCCGGGAAAGTATACTTCTGTTGAAAAATTAAAAAAACGGTGTAGGTTTGAAATTTCAATATCCGAAATTTCGTACATTTTTCAAATAATTTTGCACGTTAAGAAGTACGAAATTGTTAACGGAAAAATGTTTTGTCAATGATGCGCTGAATAAAGTGTAAAAATTTCAGATCAATCGGTCGAATAATTTTCCTGCAATCACCTACGTTCATTCGAAAAAATAACTTTTTGAAAAAATCGAGTTCAAAATTGATTAAAGTCACTCTGGCCGGACACCTTTTCGGCATAATTTGGCTGTCTTAGCCAAATTAAATCGGGTACTTTACCAATATTTTGCGAAGATTTCACGGTGCAATGAACCCTTAAAGCTAACTCTATAGAAAGAGGATCGCGCAATTAAAAAACTAATGTTTTCGAAGAACAATTTTGTAATAAAAAATTCTAATTTATCCACAATATTCATTCAGAATCATTCGTCAGTGAGATGATTGGATTAAATATAAAGTGGCCACTGGAACATGATCGATCGGTATGTGACCGCAAGTAGGGGGTATCCGCTCGACTAGGGGATATCGATAGAACTCTGATCTTCGGCGAATAGTCCTGTTAATCAATCGAATAAAATGCTTTCGAGTCACCTTTCTAACAGCTCAAGAATATCGTTAGATTGTCATTGGTTTAAAAAAAAAAAAACAACACAAATTTACGTTGGATTAATGATTTTTATTGACTAATCGTTGTTGTTTTGTTTAACACGAACGCTCAGTTACGGTTTCACTTGAGTGTCTCGAGCGAGATGACTGAGAATGCCTATTATACTAATTAAGTTTTAAAAAAATGGTTCCTGTTCTTGCATTCGAGGCAACGGTACGAACGTAAGCAGCGACGTCCGACACTGCGAAATGTTTAATTAATTTCGCACTGCCAGACAAATTGTGTAAAGACATAGAAAACAAAATGATAAAAATGAAAAAAAAAAACAAAAATGTACGAATTCTACGGTTCGCAGCAACGATGACAAACGCCATGCTTCCCACCCGACACCAAACGGATCTGTACTCTTTACACTGACTACCACAAACGGATGAATATCACACGACACAAATTCGCCTTCAATAAAAAATATTTGAATAAATGAATAAAAATAAAGTGCGCGAGAAATGAAAAAAAAAAGAGATAAAATACAATGTAATCGTGTGCTTCGCTTTATGGGAAAAGAGTTACGCACAGATTCGTTAAGATACTAGAGCGCGCACATCCGACGAGTTAACGAATCAAGTTAACGAAAAAAAAAAAGGAAAAAAATTTATATATTCATCGCCAGAGCATGGAAATTATGTCAACGCGTATTGTCGACTCAGTTTATTGATTATGAGAGAGAAAAAAACAACAAAAACGTTGCAAATATATACGATTATAAAGTATTTGTAAGAACAGGCGAGAGAGAACGAGAAAGGAAGAGAAATCTGCTTGAACGTCCGGCAGATGTGATATATACGTGTAGTTAATTAATTAGATATTTATCGTGCTTCTGCAAAACGAGTTCTCGAAACGACAGCCTATTAAAGTTTATTTAAGCCAGCGACAGCGTCCATCAGAAGAAGAAATAATAATAATAATAAGAAACTTCGCGGAAAATAGTAAACGCTGGCTTATTCTTCATTTATTGTACATTGCAAACATTAAGAAGAAATTAAAATAGCCGGAGCATAACGAGCATGATCACCAATTCGCGCAAGCATATTCACGATTGGTCGTTATTATGTTAATCGATAACAATACCTTTGCATTACGCACTCTAACCATAACCGTATAACCGCTGAAAATCTATGCAATTGTATATTATATTCACAATTATAATTAAACATATATTTTATAATTAATATTTAACTTGGTATTAGCGAGTTTAATAACATGATTAGATATTAGATAGGAAAAGATCATTATCATATGGAAATATTGAATTGTGCGCATCAGCCTGTCTCCTTGTTACCATCGCATTAATGTCATAAACAAACAACAACAAAAACAAAAATTGAGTGAGAGCACTAGAATTAATGAAAATAACAAAAACATACAGACACACACACATACACTAACAAAACTTTCACGTTTTTCAGCGTTAACTGATCGTGACGATGAATTTTCAGTGTAAATAATGTAAAGAGAGATGAATAGCATAAACGAAGTTAATCATCCGAATAATTGTACACAATTTCATGTTACGAGTTCAGTAAAGATCGTAAGATTCGTGAGAGTCGATTTATCATATTTATCTGGCAGACTTTAGTTGCTACGAGACTAACCAATTGACAATAAATCGCATAATCATACGTTTCTTTACTGAGCTACTCTTCAGAATTTTTACTTTTTTTTCCTCGCCACCGTCGACTTTCTATGTTTCTGTACGCAATGTATATCGCACGCTTGAAAATTTGTTCGGTTGACATTAGATCCTTCACGTGGTTTGCATGTTGATATTATTTTGCTTTGTCTCCTCGTTGCAGATCGTTATCCGCTGTAGCTTGTATCCTTTTGCACATTAAAAGCAATTCCTTAGTTATAGACGTGCGTATCCATTGTATAATTATCGAGAATTGTACTTCTTCTACCACTCTTGTGCAGTACACAGTTGGAAATATTTGTAAAAAAAAATTATTTCTAAAAAAAAAATGTGTGAATAATTTTTAGTAAAAGTTGTAAATTTTTTTTTTTCAATTACAAACATTTACATTTATTTCAAACCGCGTATACGCTTATCAATTTAATCCCAGTCCGTTACATATAAATATGGCAGAACAAACGAACCCGCTGTTGTGATTGATAATTCATAGACGATTTTGCTAAACTTTAGTATTTAAGAAATAGATTTAACGAACGACGCTGAGAAATTGGTAAGAAAATGTGAATATGACGATTTTCAATATTTTTGTGCTTTTCGCTTTTGTTACACCGAACATATAACGTACGTCGTGTTAATTTCTCTGTTGTTGAGCGCAACAATATATTTGTTGAATATCGATGCAAGCACAACACTAGAACGCTGTGACAAGTTAAATTAAACTCATTAATTCGTTTAGACGTACAAAAGAATTTTTTACACGTTCTTCTATAAAAGCATTAGTCGATTAGTGGTATGGCCTTAAATTAGTGTTTTTTATGTTTCCTTTGGCTGATTTTATAGCAAACAAAACAACGTGACCAACAACCTGTTAGACCTCTCGGAATTTGACACTCTGAGTAATAGCAGTAGAGGCCAGATACTCGAGCTGTCGGCAAATCTGTCTAACGAGGATTCCCTCAACTCGAACCTAAACCCAGCGGCAATGCCCTTTACTCCCATGGTCAACCCCTTTGTGCCTGCTGCTGCTAACGCCAACACTAATCCGTTCCAGGATGCTTTTACCAACAACAAGTCCCAAGACAACAATCAAGTACCAGGTATGTGCATGAACTTTTTTTTTTTTATACACAAAACGTAATTCTGTAATTAGGCGAACAAAAGTTACCCACGAAAAGACAACTCACAAATTTTTATATTTCTAAAAAATATTTTAGGGATCATTCCACTGTAAAACGTTGAAAAGTTGTCATTTTTTGAGATTTTTTCAGTGAATTAAATGTCTAATGTAATTGAAGAAAAATGTTACCGTGGTCCCACCGATGTGAATAACGGGTCAAAAATTGCAGACTTAATGGTCGAATAGTTTACTTACAAACACCTACGATAGTTGAAATAATTATGTTTTTGAGAACATCCAGCTTAAAGTGTTTAAAAGGCGCTCTGGGTACTTCGGCTTCTCTCCAAATTTCGACTGTAGCCGCCACATAAAATCGAATCAGGCCTGGAAACTATGTCAGTGCACTCTTAAATATACCTTCGATATAAATAAATAAATATATGAAATAAACTTGTTACGATTTTTCAATCATTTCACAGTGGAATGACCCCTTAAAAAATATTTCAAACTAAAGCTATAGAGTAGAACTCGAGTGATTGTTAATGTTGCAAATATAGAAAAGTTGCTCGCCTAAATGTCAAAAAATAAATATATTTTAATAGACGTCAAGTATGAACGCAAGTCGAGCAAAATTTTTCTAGTTCAACGCAGTACAAGCATTTGTCTCTCTGTTACAGATCTTCTATCATAAAGTAAGTGTTAGTTACTCTGATTGATGAAGAATGAGGAATAAGTCTATAAAAAAAAAAAAAAAGGAAAAAGCAAAAAGTGAATTGCCAGTTTGCCGCCGGCAAGCGTTCGGTATAATCTTATAAATGGTGTCTCGTTGATGAAAAGGAAAAGAAAATGTAAATAAGCTATAATAGATGATAGAGATCAAGAAAGCGAAGGTCCAAATAATAATGGAAGAACCATGGTGGTACTCCTTGGAAGGAGATGCCCAGCCCCCCTCTACGAAATCCTCGAAACAATTGCGTATGATGATTTAATAACGAAAGAAAAAGAAAAACATGTAAAATAATATATAATGTTAATTAATAATAGTATACGATGGCAAGTATATACATAAATAATAATAATAATAATAATAATAATAATAATAATAATAATAATAATAATAATAATAATAATGATGATAACCCCATCATATAGTATGCCTACTCATATAGAGACTAACTTTTTAGAAAACCTTTGAATGGAATATTGCGTATTTATAACATTATTTCGGTAACACAAATACATACACACATCTGTATTTTATTGTATCAAACGGTCATTAAATTAATTCACCATACTTTCAAATATATTTTCCGTTTACGTTGCATATTGGTCGTTGAACTAAGATCCACAAATATTGCACAATTTGACAAAAGATTTATCTCGTGTGGTCTCACGTAAGAAGCGTAAAAAAAAAAAGAAAAAATTGAAGAAATTCACTAGTAGAAAATCGTTGTCGTCTTTGTAATAATTTTTGTTAATTGTGCCTGTGTTTTAATAATGTTATACAGAAAGAAAGCAAATGAAAAGTAATAATAATAATAATAATAATAATAATAATAATAATAATAATAATTTCTTCCGTACTGCGTTTCGGGGCGTGCGCTCACTAGTCAAGCGATTTTACTGTTTTTACCAACCTTCGTTTAGCAAAAGACCCTTCGACTCCGCCCGCTTTTATCTGGCGGCTAGATTACTTTGTTGAAACTGTCGTGGACAATTGTATGAAGAGAACACGAGTGAAATGAAAAGGATGAAGATGAAACGTGGATTCTTTAAGCTGTGATGATGGATACTTGGCGAAATAGCCACTGTTAAAGTGTTTAGAGTTAAGCCCAGAAACCCGAATACTATATAAATAAATATTATAACAGTGTCCGATTAATCGATAATTAGTGAAATGACGAAAAAGATTCATTTGATTATCGATTTTTGTGTTTTCGGGCGTTCATCGTGTATTCGACGGCCTAGATTTTTGGCCTCATTGCGCGATACTGAACGCAAATTTTTGAGATTACAAGGACAGAATGAAATGATGTTAACGAATACACGTCGATAGTATGTTATCCAGTGGCTATTTACTAATAATGTTATTCTCTAAACAATTATAATCCGTCGCATTGTTAATTAAATCGTGTAATACGTCTCCACGAAATATGAGTTAGCATTTTGTTACGTATTATAACATTTTCAAGTGAACATAGAATTGGAATGCTTTTACGTATAGAAATAGATCGTCGCCAATCGGTAGCTTTAAAATTGGTGATTCTTTTAATCAACACGAGCTAATTCTTGTTGCTTGAATGGATAATCGATTTTGAAAATAATCTTCCGACTGGTTACTGTCTCCGATGGCATTCGCATTATATGTACGCCCGGATCATGTCGTATACGAGTGGTTGTTCGTCTCGCATTATTTGTTCAATAGTCTCGGTGAAGATTGATGCATCCGGACTTGTAACTTGGATGAAATATGGCTGCGGGTGGGAGGTAGCGGTAGACTACTACAACAACAACAACTACTACTACTACTACTTCTATTACTACTGCTACTATTACTACTACTATTTCGTTATTATCTCTTTTTAACTAATTCGTATTGTATACACTGTATGAGTTCGATTATGCGTTGCTCAGAGAACACGAGAGCTTCTTCGCGCAACAGATCGTATATTATATTGTTATAATAATTATACTAATTTATGTATAAAAAAAAAAGAGGAGGGTAAGGCTCCGACACGAATGTTGGTGCAATTAAGAGATAATTGAAACGTTTCGACTTCGGCTCAACTCCGAAACTCGAGTAACGTTTAGGTGGTTTGTCGCAAAGAAGAAAATGTGTATTTATTCACTCGAGCCTCACCGCCCCCGGCTTTGTCCACACGTCTGATTTTTAATCGATAATCGATCCTTCCCGCAATTATATCATTAACAATTGTGTCGAATAAACCTGGCACAAGAGGGACGTCTTGTCTTTCGTATATAAATAATTAGCGACGACACTAATCACCCATCATGGCTGAAATACTTCATATTGTAAAAAAAAAAAAAAATGCTTGTATGTAATAAATACTTAATACCGAAAAAAAAACAAAAAAATTATAATAAACAGAACTTTCTGGTTTGACTTGGCCCAAGATTTCATAATATAAATCGCATTTACAAACGATTAAATTAGGTAAAGGTAAGGTTTAAAAAAAATATTTAAATAATTAGTAAATGTTGTCTTTCATTTGTTATTATATTTTTGTAGATTGCAATTTCTGAAATTTATGTTTACCACCTGTATCTAGTATTAGATAAAGTTTTAAATAAAAAATTAACTCTCAACGTAATAATCAAGAACGTAACAGGGCAAACAGCTTTGTTGACACTTTAATCAGACGATTAACAACGTTTGCAATTTGATGACGCAGGTACTCGCGACTTGTTCATCAGATTGTAAAGATTCCAACGCGATTATGAAACCAAGGAACTCGCCTAATATTTCATACATATATTGCGAGAGAACCCTCGAGGTACAACTACGAATACGGGCGTTAAACTCGGATACACAGCATACTTATGTATACACGGAATGCAGTGTATAGGGTATCCTCGCATCGACAGGTCTCGATAACTGATGAAAACCCGATCGAATAAAAAAATGTTCAATAATTTATCTTTAATAGATAATGTCATTGGTATAAATTGATATATTTACTCTCTCGACTTAATTACTTCCAGTGTCAACAACGTTTGTATTAGTCCGTCTTGGCGCCTTAATAGTGAACAAATCGTCATCCGATGATAACTAAGTTGATCGACCTCCTTAAGGAGAACCTCAAAAAACTTGATTACGGTCTGAAAATCCTTAGAAAAAAGTACGAGAAAGACAGAGCTAAAAATAAATCTAGATTTGTGGACCTCAGTCCATGTCACAATCACGCAGTGAGCCTCACTTTTGTGACGTCCCTATAAAAAATCTGCGTTTGAGAAAAATATGTTGAAAGTTTTTAGGTGAACCGTCGCGATTCGTGCCTTACCTTAAGGATTCAAGTACGTATCGACTCAAGCCTGAACGGGGATCGAATCAATAATAAATGCTAAATTCAAGCTAAAGGAATTACAACGTTTTCAAATCAACGCCAAGTATAATGATATCAACTATTATAATAGTATCGACTATTAAGTTATATCAGAAAATCAATTATGAATCTTTTTTGTTACTATCTCATTATATTATAAAAATATCTAGTCGAAAAAGAATTATAGGAGGGTGCGATGTGAAGTTCGCCATAGAATCGAGGGGTGAGTGATTTGAAGTTAGCCATATAGAATCGATAGGTGAGTGATGTGAAATTGGTAATGGAATCGATGGGCTAGCGCACGGTCTTGCATGGCTAGCGGGATTAACGTCCATTTCATCCAACGCGGTTTAAACCAAAAGTTCAATTTTTATTACATATTGTTAACGTAGGGTAATAAGAGTTTAAACTCCAATCGACATCGATGAAGTCGGACATGTGACCCCACCAACGTAGTTTAAACCTGTTTCAATTTCTCTACCATGTTTTAACATAGTTTAAACTTTGATTAACGGTGGTAAAATGGGGCCTAAGTAGTCGAGAAGTTTTGGCCACGGAAGGATGCAACGGCGCGCAATGGCTGAGCGGCATGAATTCATGAGGTAATGCGAAAACACGTAGGGTTCTTTCAACAAATGCTAATGATAAGAAAATTTCCACAAACGTTTACCAAGAACTTCGAAATCATTACATCAAGGTGTGCCCGCATTTGTCGATAAATATTTAATAGCAGAACATCGTTTTATAGATCTTGCCGATGTACGTGCAGCAACTGTTGCTGGTTAACATCCCAGGTCACCCAGGACCCCAGTCAGCACAGGGACGGTGGCGGCACAAAGCTACATGGTTTGTTGTTGAAACGCAGACTTCTATGACCGATTGTAGCGACATTGTGCCGGCACAACGTGCTGACAACCGACACTGTCCTCGCACCGTTTCAGCAATGTGTTGAAACCGGTATTGAACACGTGGTGCCGGCACAATCTCGCTGAAAGTTGTCAAAGTAGGCTGCATTCTTTGCTGACATGGCGTTTTGGTTGTCACGACAAGCTTTTGTTACTTGCTATTTTTATTAACAATAAAAATATATAAATTTGTAACAACTGTTGTTTGGAAATTCTGTTCTTGGATATTGTATCGTTATCAAAAGTAACGGTTGCTTTTGCTTGTGTTGCTTTGTTTGTTGGGGCAGCAAGGAAAGAAGAAAAGATAATGGAGCGGGAAATAAAAAGGGCGATCGCAAGTTGTAACAAAAGCAATAGGATGAATAAGTAAAGTACAATCAACAGAGAAACAATTGTAACCATCAATGCAACGTGCTGTTCGGACGCAAAGCGTTTAAATCAAAATACGATCGGTGGGGCGAGGAGTTAGGTGGCAACTGTCAAACGATTGAAAACAAAATGGTCGATCGAGAAGGGTAAACGATATACTGTCGCGTGGGAAAGAAAATTCGATTTGGAGGGGAAACAATGAATGACTATCCTGAGTAGAAACAAACGACAACTGGGATGGGTCAGTTGTGCAAAGCCCGCTGGGTGCGAGGGGGACGGGGGACCCTTCTAGTCAATAATAATAATAATAATAATAGACATTATTGTACGTTGATTCTGAAGTCATTATTATATTTTATTACACAAGAATTTTCTGAATTGACAACTCAAGCACGTATTGACCTTAAACCTAAACTTAAGTGCATTGAATTGAACAATAACCCAGATAAACACGTAAAGGCGCGATGATTACGCACGGAAGTGCACGACGCATCTACAAAACGCAAGCATCCAGCAGCTCACGACGTTCTGGAACCATGCGAGCAAAATATGTTGAATTCAGCATACACCGTGGGCTGTCGCTCAATGTCGTCCGATACGGACGTAGATGATATCAGTTTCCCGGCAAGGCGTGTCGCGGTTGTCACGGCCGTCTTTTCTTAACCGAGCAATGAGGAGATTCCAAATGCTAAAGTGATAACAATCTCTTGTAATCAACGCCAAGCATTAATGATAGGATCGATAATAAAATTTCATTAGAAAAATTAACGATTAAGTATTATTTTTATAGATAATAATAATAATATTATTATTATTGTTGAATGTCGAATGTGTTATATGTATTAAAGTTAATTTGGAGGAAGAATAACACTTTAATAGTCTGAATGACCTTTAAGCCATTAAGTTCACTGATTTACTCAGTGTTATCACTTAGTGATAAATCACATATAAGCTATTTAAATTGTACAGTTTTTGAGCTTTCTTAAGGTTAATCAAGTAATTTTTTTTTCATAATATTCGTGTATTATGATATTTATTGCAACTAGCTAGATATTATTATTATTATTATTATTATTATTATTATCAACCGGATTCATAATCGCCTCGGGTGAAGATTAATTAAAAATACATCTAATGAGTTGTAGTGGCACGAAGCGCACGTCAATGATAAAAATGATACGCGATTAACTAGTCAAATGATTATTTAATCAAAGTCGGTGGGAAGAATAATTTCATTGAGTCAAAAACTGAATTATCAACCAAGTTCTCGTAAGCAAACGAGGAAACGATCGGCCAATAGAGTGGTCTCATAGTAAATTCTGACGAATGCTTCGAGGCTCGGCCATCTTGAATCGTGACGAATCCTGGCTCCACGATAAAAAGAGACAGAGTGAGCGATGATGTCTGGCAAAGCAGTAATACGTGTTTTGACTATTTTCTTGGTGTTCTCCGAAGGTTGAGCCTCTTAATAACGTGAAATAGTCTCCGCAAACAGTGACGTTCGTCGAACCAGAGGACAACGAGGATATCACCCTTATCGATGACTCAGTCGAAGCTTTGAAACTGATAAGCAAATCCACTCCTGTCAAGACTTGCAAAGACAAGTTTAGTCTTGAATTGAATGCTGATATCGAGATAATACTCACTACCGTCGACTCATCCGTATTACTTCTTTTGAAACAACGCCCGAGAAATCTTCGGACCGATACATAGAATTAATTTACAAGGTAAATATTGACACGTTTACGTAGCATCTGGGTCTAAGACGAGCTATGACGAATCGCGGGTTCTCCAACATCTATGTCTACTTTCACTTTACTCAATCAGACTCATTGTCATGGGAATCATATTATTTTCTATGATGAAAGATCGCTTCGTGCAATGTACTGCACGTCCCAGTTTCACATATTCCGAGAAACAAATTCTTCCGTCACGATTGATAAATAAAAGAATTAAATAAATGTTGCTACGGATAATTTTGAGCCTTGTGTACAAATATATCAACTTTTTGAATACTTTAAAGTATTTCTATGCCCTCCTATTTTAAGAATTTACCTGTGCCGCAAATGTGTTTACAATTTTGTTTCATAGTCAATTGCTCCTTAAAGTATAAGGTTCCTGCGTCTAGGACTATAATTGTTGCAAGAAGCTAGAGACGTTTATGGACAAGATTAATCTATTTCTGGCCAAAGGCAAACCGTACGAGATAATTTGATAAAATTATAACGCTTTGGAGCAGAAGTCACTGTTTAGTTATCGATATGGCCGATGATGTAATTTAGTAATAAATTAGCATTTTTATATCGATTCTGCAACGTTAGGCAATACGACTAATTGATTAATGGCGAGGAGAATGTCGAATGTGTTATATGTATTAAAGTTAATTTGGAGGAAGAATAACACTTTAATAGTCTGAATGACTTTTAAGCCATTAAGTTCACTGATTTACTCAGTGTTATCACTTAGTGATAAATCACATATAAGCTATTTAAATTGTACAGTTTTTGAGCTTTCTTAAGGTTAATCAAGTAATTTTTTTTTCATAATATTCGTGTATTATGATATTTATTGCAACTAGCATGTATGTACATGCTAATTACAATTTCTGGATGTTAAGATACACTTAAACATTTACAAATGAACGTAGTATCAGCAAGTTATTGATTATCGTAAGTTATCGTCTTGAAATTTGTACTTTCGTCAACCAAGAGAAATATGCATAGAATGTTATTTAGTTTACCACGCTCTTTCACATTAGTCGATCTCTCAGTGGCATGTGAAATACCGATGTGAATTACCAAACTGTTTCATTGGCATTTTTGCAACGACGGGTGAAAGAAAATAGATAGAATTTTGATAACCTATCAACAGACACGACCAATGTTAATTTATTTTATTGGGAATTGCTGTTTAATTTAAGATGATTCGCTACCTCTCGGTGGGTAAGATAACTGCATTGAGCAAATCCCTCCATCCATGAATAAAAGAGAAGACCGCCGAACCGTGTCTCACGACTTTACACTTTGTTGTTATAATTTTTTAACCAAAAGACGAATCGTGACGGAGAAATACGAAATGCGAAAATTCAGTTATCTTACTTGCGGTTTGAATGACTTACTTGGTGTAGCGCATCACCTTAATTGATATTTAAAAAAAAAAACGTTTGATGTATTCGTAAAGAAACTATTTTCTTATTTTTTAGGTAATCACTCGCCAAAGCCAAGGTCAACATCTTATATCACCGATTTCTCTGTTAGCCGATTTTGCCACAAAACGTAGGAACCGTCGAGAAAATAGGATTAACACTGATTCGCACGACTTGCGTCAATAAGATGCCTGCGGTATCGCTCAGTTATGGGACAGCATTTAGCTAGTTTCCGAGAATTCTTTAGAATGGATGGTGAAAAACCGAATTCCGATGTATATACCGATGGGTTCCAAAAGATGCCGATTAATATGTTGGGACGTGAGGAAAATGTGAATTTTTCGAATAGCACCGAGAACAATGGTAACGAACCACCATCGCTCAACGATAATATTGTCAGTAACAACGATAACAAGCGTAATAGAAATTTGGACAACGATCAATTAAATTTGGCGCTTGACAATCACAACTCGAGATTCGAATCGATCTACAGTCAACCGATTGACGCTCAAGACACTAAGCAACAGCAGCAAGTCTGTAACAATGGAAATTTCGTGGCACCCACTGACGTAGATTACAAACAGCAACAACAGGCGCAGCAGCAGGAGCCATGCTGCAGTAGTTCTGGTAGCAGCAATAGCAGCAGTAGCTCCGAGGATAGTCCGGTGAATCCTCCACTGAGACGAACCTCTAAAACTCTCTCGTTTGGCAAACAAAAAATCAAACAACGAAACAAAGATCAGAGTCCGGTGTGCAATCATGTGCTGTCTTCGAAGAAGAAGCGGAGTAACTGGGTACTGAAATTCAATTGTGCCAAAAGCAAAGGTTCGAAAAACACGGATATTCCGGAACAGCCGAATAACAGCTCGGAGTGCGTCTGCACCGGTTACAGACGTACCGAGGAGCATCCTATGGGAGCCGGTGTCGTTTTTAACAATAGATCAGCTCCACAGAGTCCGATACTCGGTCCCCTGCCACCGAGTCCCGTTATCGACTTGTCTCGATTTAATCCAGCCGAATTCCCAATGGAGGTGAACCGTTTGGATATTATTACAATCGAACACAGTTGAAATAATTGCCCGACTACAAGACTTTTCTAACAAGGAAAGATTGTGAGTCTCTCTCTTCGGTTGCAATGACCTTTGGATATGTTGTAGTCCTTGATAAAATACAATACACGCATTTTTTTAAGTGTCCTTAAATATTTTTAAAGGGAAAAATGCACTCTCAAAGTTAAGGGTTGTAGCCGGTAATTGCATTGTTTCACATAGACATGAAACCAATTGGAAAATCTTTCGCATGTCAACTAATATATTTAACGATAATTTAGTTTTTGTTTCATTAAAATCGCTTAATTAATTTTATAATATTTTAAAAAGTATTAAAATAAATCCTCCAAGGGGTAGTTACAGCCTTGTAACTGGGTGCATGGAGAGTCGAACATGTTGACATAAGACACATTTTGTAATTGGCTTGATGTCAATCGGAGCACTGCTTCTATGTAAAACAGGAGGATTCATTTTTCCCTATAAATCCGCTTAAAGGTTCATAAAGAAAATCCGTATCTCTTATTTTATCAAGGATTACAATATAGCCAAAGCTTATCGGATTCGGGGGGGGGGCACCTTGCAATGTTTCCTTGTAAGTCTCAACGGAGTAAATACATTTTTTGTAATTTTCTAAAAGTTACTAACGAAGCTTCGTTTAATTTATTCTTCTTAACAGGATTGCGATGCACGGGCAAGGCTTCAAAGAGCTCGTGAGATGGAGGAAGGCGTGGAGCCTCCGCCCGGTTACAGGCCTAATTATCCCACGGGAATTCAAGTACATCCTAATGGTATTACCGTCGACAGTCTCGCGGCGCTCTTTCAAGCCGATGCAGGTATACAAGCGGCCGCACTCACCGCGTTGTCTCAAATCGACATTACCTTGGTTCCCAACATTGAACGACCGGCCCACACTCAGGTATTTACACTCAATTTAATATATTTTCCAGCTGTAATTTCCATTAATTTAGTAATTACCGTGAGATATTTAGGAATTACTATGGGCTGTTTAGTAATTACTATGAGATTGATAAATATAAAATAAATATGAATTTGCAGGTCGACTATTTGCATTGCCTGGTACCCGATTTACGATCCATTACGGCCTGCTCATTTTATTGGGGAAAAATGGATCGTTACGAAGCCGAACGGTTATTGGAAGGAAAACAGGAAGGCACTTTTTTGCTTAGAGATTCCGCTCAAGAAGAGTTTTTGTTCTCCGTGAGTTTTCGCAAGTACGAACGCTCCCTTCACGCGAGAATCGAACAATGGAATCACAAATTCAGCTTCGACTCCCACGATCCTGGTGTTTACGCATCGGAAACGGTAATTACTCTCTCTTATCGTTGTCGCATTAGATTCTCACATTTCTACCATAGAAAATGTTATAAATAATATTTTGCAAGAAAAATAGCTAGAAGAGATTCAAATTCAAATTTTATCGAATCTTTTAATTTATCCTTGCAGGTTTGCGGTCTGATAGAACACTACAAGGACCCGTCGTGTTGTATGTTTTTCGAACCGATGCTAACGATTCCGTTGCATCGTAACTTTGTTTTTCCATTGCAACACTTGTGCCGCGCAGTTATAACCACGAGAACTACTTACGACGGAATTAACAAGCTGCAGTTGCCAAAGACACTTAAGAGTTATCTCAAGGAATACCATTACAAACAGAGGGTACGAGTCAGAAGGTTAGATACCGAGAATGACGTAGGGTTGGACAACAGATCCATATCATATTTACCAGTGATTTAGGCTGCCGGTTCTCGTCGATACAACAGCGAATCTGAGGAGCCGGAAGCGCTAGGCCGGATCAGAGTTTCGATTTTTAATTATTTCGATTTGTTGTTGAATAATACTCAATCTGTTTTAATACGTTAATCCTTCAGCTTCCGAGATATATCTAAGAAGCTTCGGCGAGTTCTTAAGTCAAACTCTTTGAAGCATTCAGCTTGGTATATTTCACAGTATAGGTATACTTTATGAAATATTGATATCTTAAACCTTAAGTCGCTTCAAGTCGAATTTTTAAACATTTTATCACATTCTTATGCTCCGAAATATTTTTTAGCTATTCAATTCATCTGTTTGCGGCCCTGCGCTCTGGCTGCCTTAGCATCTCTATTACTTTCATGGAGAAAAAAAACAATAACTATTTATATTATAATCCGAAAAAAGTGGAATATATGATGAACAATCAGAAAAAAAATGTGGGGCATTCGGGCCAGGATTCGAACACGGGACCTTCCGATTGCCGGTCAACTGCATTGACTACTGAGCTTCGCCAGGCCGCTTAGTCTACACTTAATTCGATTCGACCTCATATATTGAATATCGCACTACGTTACAATACCTAAGAGTCTGGTACAACAGTAATTATTTTCTCCGAGGCAGATGCACATTAGAATTAGCCAGCTGTGTGTCGCGCGCGACTACTTTTTTCTCTGTTTTTTTTGCCTTCTCTCATCACGTTGAAGACCCAAACAGCGTAGGCGTATATAACTTAGCGAATATTGTAACATTTATTATTATTATTATATTTATCGTACGTACGAATCTAGATTGAAAGTACTTTGTTGTTTTGATGCGTAGACGAAATACGAACGTTTTTTAAGTTGATTCGTCATCGGTGATCGTTGAGCGTAGATATTAGCGTCTTACACTGTCAGACAGTGTTGAAAACATTTGACTAATGATTAAAATGGACACGGTGACCGTTAAAGATATTTTCATCCTGTATTTAAAACGAAAAGAAAAAAAAATGAATAAGAACACGAAAAAACTAAGGTTTTTTTGAGTTTCAACACGTAAATTAGGATCTTCCCAAGACATTCTTGAAGTGAGACGTTGTAATTCGTATGATTACTCCTATTGTGCCTACTTCTATTATCAAATAATCAATGTACGAAATGTCTGTGTTGGTGTTGATCGTTGTTGAAGACATTGACGGATTCAACGTACGTTTAGGGGAATGATGAAAACAAAAAAAAACGAAAGAATTCTGTTGATAAGAATAACGTATATAGATTTTTAAAAAGTGATTAGAAATGCACAAAGCATCACTGGGAAATTTGTCACCGTGACTTAGGTTTTTGTGCGGTAACGATTTGGTTATCTTTAAGGATAACCAGAAAAAAATGCGAAAAATACAATGAAAATTAGTAATCGATACTGCATATCGTAGTATTTGTTATTAATGAGATCATTTTTTTAATCTAAAAAAATGTGAAAGGAAGAATAGGTCGTTTTTATTTTTCGTTGGTGACACAAGGGAAATTGGCAGCTAACCCGGCCAAATTGAATTTTAAAAAATTATATATATTAAAAATCGAAATTGTTAATTGATTTGTCGTTGATTTTTTGACGCATATGCATATTATAAAAAAAAAAAAAAGATTTAATATTTATTGTCCCCGTGCAGTTATAAAAGTTCTGGAAACCGAAAACGTCTCGCGAGATTACGAGACGTAATCGTTGATACGAAATACTTTATTGGAACTGCGAAAAAAAATGTTGAATTATTCTCGATGGCGAGCGAGTAAGGCCATCGCGGTTACTCCACACACCGTTCACTTAGAGATAGAAAAGACTGCAAAGCTTTATATATCCGCAGAATAATGTATTTAGCATATTTGTAATATAATAATACAATCAAAAGGCATATGGTTTTGGAATGTGATAAAAAAAAAAAACAACAACCGATCCAGAGAAACAAATTCCTTATACAAGCTTCATTATAATCTAACATTTATTAATCAAGCTTATTTCATTGGTGCATTGGACGATCATCGGGTCACTAGCGAGTGAATATACTTGTCGTCATAGGCATCAGTATCTTGTAGTTAAAGAGAAACAGCAGGGCGAATACCACCAGCATGAAACAATCTAAGCACAGTATAGGAATCATTTGATATTTCGTAGCAGATATATTCATTTTTGTCATACAGCAGACTTGTCTTCTGTTTCAAACCCTTACGGCATGGAAGTATAAGTGTTTGCAAGAGAAAAATAAGTTTTACTGTGTCGCTGATGAAAAAAACACCAATTTTTATTTTCCTTATCCGTCAGTCAGTCATAACTGATTCTAAATAATCTCAACTCAATCGTCAGAGCAAAAGTATACAACCAATTTTTGTAGTAGATGAATTCATTTTTTGCATACAGCCGATTTGTCTTTTGTTTCAAGCCCATAATCTACACCGTAGAAGTATAAAAAGTGTTCGAAAGAGACAAAAAAAAAGGCTTTGTTGTGTGGCATTGCTCATGAAGAAACAAGCCAATGTAAAACCTTGCAAATTACTTTCTCATAGAGCTTTGTGCAAAATTGAAAAAATGAAAAGCAATTAGCAAGGTTCTAATTTGCTGGTTTGTTTATATACTGCATCCACCAACTATGCTTGGTAATTCTAAATTTATGAGAGAAAGAACAATCAAACATTGTCAAAACTCGAAACTTCATAAAACTTTTGTTGATACATTGATTTAAAAGAAAATTGGCGCGAAGTAAAGCGCGTGACATTTTTTTCAAAAATTCAAAATGCTGTATAATGTAAATCTCGACGGATTTGCGACAAATTTCATTTGTGATTTATGATTATCGTGTATTTGTGTAGATCATTTTAGCCGAATAGCTTGAAATTAACAAGAGTTAGAATGTTTACTGAGATTTTAAGAAAAAAACTATTGATTCTCATGAAAATTGAACCACTCGAGCGATTCTTAACAAATTATTACTCAATGTTGGTCCATTTGTGTCGGAAATGTCAGTCCGATATCTTAAAATTTGCGTAAACTACAAAGGTTTACGATATTTTTCAAAAAATTGAAAATTGCCAGGACAGCGACCATTCTTTAAACCAAATTTATATTTGCACAATCGATTATCGTTTTTTTCTGCAGAAAATTGCTGCCGGATAGCTCAAAATTTACGAAAGTTAGTTGCAGACATCTCTCAAAAAATGTTATTTCTTAGAAAATTTGAACCACTCGATCGATTCACGTTAAATTTTGTACCAATCACTGTTCAATGCGAGTCCATTTACGTAGAAAATGTCAGCATGATATCTTAAAATTTGCATAAGCTTAAGCACGAAAGGACATATTTCGAAAAAAAAAATAAAAATTCGATAACATTTGAACCCTCAGACAGGTTAACGCCAAATACAATTCCAGACATTGTTTAATGATCCATTTGTTTATCAAATATTAACGCGATATCTCAAAAATTGTGAGAACTCAGAAACATTCTTTTAAACGAATTTTCTCGACAGTTTTGATCATTTCGTGTATCCTGATATAAAAATGACGAAAACAATTTGTTTCACGACAATAAAGCTTCTATGAGAAAGAAATAACAATTAAAATGTCCGCTAACTGGCTCCAAATAATTGCATTTATAGTCAAATGCAAAAGGATACGAATGAAGTTTCTCTCCCACTTCTCCACCATGTAGAGTTCGGTGACAAGGGAGTAACGGAAATAGCAGTAACGCAAAAAAGACGATGCACTCTTTATCGGATTCATGATAGCAAGATTACAATTTTCCGTTGTTGTCTCTAATTTGAGGTTATGTATTAGTGTGAAGGCTTTATGCTCCTTATCCGTCGTGCGACGTCGTCGAGATAGAAGTCATATGCAGTAAAGCAGCGAAAGGTGCAGCTTCGGTAATCAAGAAGGTGACTTCTTCAAAAGAACGTGATTTGTACGTGATTATATAGAACTATGAATTCGGAGCGCACTGTTTTGGTCACGGGATTCGGTCCGTTTAAAAACCATGAAGTCAATGCCAGCTGGGAGGCCGTCAAGGAGCTCTACAAATTGAGGGACGAGCTACGGGAGCATAACAATGTTAAATTGGTGATTGATCACGTTCCGGTTGCTTACGATCATGTATCAGATAGAGTGTCGCAGTTATGGAAAAACTACGATCCTGAGGCAAGAATAAAAATATTAAAAAAGGCGTTGTTTTTGTAATTTCTTATTTTATAAACTTGAAATTACATTGATGCGCTTTCTAGACTCTTAAAACGTCTTAAAAATATTTATATTGTCAATAAAACAATTATTGGGAATATTATTTTTATTCGAGAGAATAAATGATATTTCGATTAATTTTCATTTTAATTAGTTTTAGCACCGTTGAGGATATTTTAAAATATTTTATAAAAATTTTCGTAAAACAAAAATTCAAATAAATTTATGTAATATGAATTTTTTTATAAATTTATTTTTAACAAATGTTATTTTTTTATTTAAGGGGAGGCTCATTTTCGACAGAGCGTCCGACTCGTAAGCGCGTGAGAGGCAGATCTAAAAATTACCAACACATTTTTCTCGGATCAACATTTTTTGGAAAATGTCAGAATCGTGGGGTTCACTCCGTGTCACTTTCACGCAGTGAGCTCCACTCTTTCGACGTCTCACAAAAAATCTACGTTTTATATAAATGTGTAAAGGCTTGTGGTGACGTCTCTCGGAATCGAACTTCCCCGACATCCTCCCTCCCGTCGAGATCCATGCGCAGTCGGTATCAAAAACTGTAACCCTATCTACTCACAGACTGTTGATATCTAAGAAAAAAGCAAATTCGGTTTCACCGGAGTAAAATCGAATTTGTTTTTTTTTCACAAACATCATTAGTCTGTGAGTAGATTGAATTATAGTTTCCGTTACCGAGTGTAGTTTCTGAATGGTAATGTAGAACTCCTCGGTCAGTAAAAAAAAAGTGTAAATTGAATTTCTTTGTCACGGTTGATCTGTCGAATAAAAGCTGAGGATGCTTTCCGTTTAAGAATTGCGAAGGACGACGTTTTCGTTTTTTATCCGACGGATCGACCGCTGTGGAGCAATTCGGGATCGAAAGATTAGTTCTATCTCTCGTACCTATCCCTGTACCGCATGACCTTAAGGGGAATAGACTCAACGCCTTCAAAGAGAAAGGCTCAACATCTCCTCTCTTGCAAACGCGCAATCCCCATGGTATCGCCTCGCTCGCACTCATGCGATTTCCATCAGTATTGAGCCTCACTTTAATTCAATTGATAAAAGTAAATTTTTATCTTTTTAGCTTGTGCTCCATGTGGGCGTATCCAGCCAAGCAAAGTGTTTGACGATCGAGCATCATGCCCACGGTACCGGCTATGTACAAAAAGACATTAATAAGAAATGTCCATCAGAGTGCGAAAAATCCCCGGCCGTTCTAGAGACTAAAGTAGACGTTGAACAGTTGTGTCGTAAAATCAACGATAAAAATAACGTGGATGAATGCAAAGCTTGTATCTCGCACGACGCAGGTCGCTATCTCTGTGAATACATTTATTATCAATCGCTATGTATCAATCCAGAACGTACGCTGTTCGTTCACGTTCCAGATTTTTGCGTCTACTCGAGCAAACTGACCGCCAAAGGCCTCTTCGATGTTATAAGATTTCTTGTAGAATCAAAATGCTAAACTGCTTTTTCTTTTTCTTTTGTAAATTCCATCGGAATTCATCAACGTTTATTATAAAAATCAATGTATAAAAAAATATTTGTGTAGTTAGCGCTTTGGTTCAACAGTGAACTCGTCGTAATAATTCAAGATTTACAAATTACGGAATATTTCATATAGGAATGTATGTGTTGTAAAAAAAAATACTGATGATTCCACCCATTCGATTCGATTAAATTAAATATCTTTTGTCTCTTCCTCTTCGTCGTCTCCGCTTGTTGCCTGCAAGTAATCCATCACAGAATTAAAACCCTCCCCCTGAGCAACCGGGGCTAGTATTCCGGTAGGGCGCTGACCGTTTCTCGTTCTGCATATGCTGCAGTTGCACAAACCACGACAAGGCGGACAAGCCCAGTTCTGAATTAAAAAAAAAAACATTTGATAATATTCAATCGATGCTGTTCGATTGACGTTTAACGCACAAATAATATTGAAAAATTCCAAATGGACGAATATTAACTCCTTACCGGATCTTTGAGAACAGTTATCGCATCCTCGCCGTATCTGCCGCGCAAACAAGGCCCGCAAAATTGTCCTCTCACGCCGATGCATTCGCCAGATCGACAAACTGTTTTTGTATCCATAGTCTTTTGTCTGCACTGATGGCAACTGGAACCTTTTATCTTGCAGTAACTTTTCCCTGAACTCTTTCGCGCTACGTTTCTCAACATGGCTTCCGTTATTTCATCCGGCGATGGTATAGTGCTGGGATCGTAGACAGATTTTGAGACGGTACCCATTGCTTTTCTTCTACTTGTGTACTCTGATTCTTCATCGTAGTCGTAATCAACCGCATAATCATCTTCCTCTGCCATTTCTTTGTCGACATCCCACTTATCCATTCGCATCATTTCGATCTCACGCTCAAACGGCTTTGACCATGAAAACATGACCTTGAGAGGTCGCCCTTTAGGTACTAATCTATCTTTTTTTTCTTCGTCAGACTCCCCTGAGCCATTTTCTCTAATGCGCTTTACTCTGCTTCTCGTGTTATATTTTTTCTTAAAATCTAAACGTATGTTCTTAGCTTTAAATTCTGAGGTGCCTCTGTCGCTGACTCTACGCCTTTTTTTAGGTGGTTGATTCTCCGTGTCCTCGTCGCTAAAATATCCTGTACTGTCGGTCTCGGTTGTCTCCTTGTTTGATTCTTTGCTTTCAGTCTTGTCTCCTTTAAAAAATTCTGCAAACTTTAACGAAACATTTGGTTAATTGTGCGCGAAAAAAGTAGAAGGTTATGTTATAAAGTAGTTTAGCGATAACTTACCACCGCTCGTCGTTCGGCAATATTTTTACGGCGTAATTCATCGTATTCTGTATCAGACATTGTACTAAATGGATTAAAAATATATTTGGTCTATTAACTGCTTGATTCTTGAGGACGAACCAACAACAAAAAATTGTGTAGGCGCTTTATCGTTTGGCGCCCGTTTCACTCGATTTCGTAATTCAATAACTGATTTGAACGTAGATATTCCGACAATCCGATTGGTTGAAAAAAATTTCAATGTTTTTTTCATGAAGACTAGAGCCAGCGAGCGTATTTTCCTAGAGCTAGAGAAGCATCTCCGTCAAATGTAAAATGTCTCATGAGAACGGTAGGTGTCACTGAGAGCTCGTTCTATACCGTTTTATTCGTAAAAGGTGCCAAACGGACATAGCGTGGTACCCGCTGAATGCCCATGTCCCCGATGACGAGCTTAAAACGTCCTGACGACGAAACTCCATAAGTTTACACAGCGGGTGACGAAAAATAAAATTTCTCGCTATTCACGGCTATTCTGTCTATGCTCTCGAGGGGTCCAGGTTCCAGGCGCTAATTTCCAAACGTCCCGACACTGTTACTATACATATTAGTACAATGTATCTTTTGGCGAGCAGTCTGGCATCACCGGTGGCGAGCAGGGATGCCAGACGGCGTGTCAGGGGTAATTCCCTCACTGCCTCCACCACGCTGCCCACTCTAGGCCCGTTAGATAAAGGCTGCTTGTCTCGCTAGCGCTTTACTTTATTCGTATTTTTATTTTTATTAAACTCTATTTTGTTTCTAGCACATTGATTACAAGTGAGAGTGACGTTATAGGACTGAAAGGTCGATCGCAGCTGTATGGAATGTATGAAATGACGGAACATGCTGTCACAAAGAAGTTATATCCGGATATCGGAAACTCCCATGATTAACGATATTAATGTCAGCACGAATAAGCGATATTAATAGTGCAATACTTAATTTCAAAGAAGCTCGGTAACACAGTGTTAGCAGTCTCGAGCCGATACGTTTTTTTTCCCGCGACAATTCACTTTTTGACAGTACATTGTCGTGACAAAAAGACCAAGGTCTATACTTTTTGATTCGTCTGACTGCTGCTGGGTGCATACGAACCAATATTTGCACTGCGATGGCATCATTAACGGATTCTCCGATCTTACGTTAGTTAAATGATTTTTGAGGGAGACCAATAACTCTAAATTCAGTATCTCCGCCTGTCATCGACTCTGGTGGATAACTGCCAATATTTTCCTTAGTTTCAAACCAATCCATGTACTTCAGCAATTACCATATAAATTACGAATGAGACGCGCATATTCAACTCATACAATTTCATGTCACATGTATACTTGAACACACTTACACATTCTCCTGTAAAAGTCTATTCGCAATTTGTTGCGTTGGCGGCACCCTCTGCCTTACTCTTAAATATTACCTTAATGTTTAGTTACCTAGCCAACGACGATTATTTTGTGGTGAGATTAGCTATTTTTACAGTATATATAGGAGGTCCGGAGCGTCAGTCAATCAGTCTTCAGTCACCCGTCTTATGTTAGTCGAATCCGCGTTAAAACAAGTAGTCTTCATCCAGTCACTGTCACAAAATACGGCAGCGTCCCGTATCAGACAGTCACGAGATCCGCTTCTCAGCACTGGGATAGATACCTAGCTCACAATCTATTCCCATTGGTTTGCACCGGGCACTAAGTTCTTGACTGAAGCTCGGCGACACTCTTTCGCGTTAAACATATTAATTTATTCAAAGTCAAGTACTCAACTCATTGTCAGTTTATACCCACACTTGTACATTTCCTATTGCATCTCTACTACAAAAAAACTTGAAAAATATCAATTCTACGAAAAAAAGTTAATTTCCAAAGTTGCAGCAAATTTAATTCCCAACAAGTTTGTTAATTATCATTTATACGTCAAAATCAACAATAAACGAGATAATGTAATAATTAAATTTCACCCCCGCCCCCCCTTTTTCAAGTCTGCGTCGAAAAATATCGATCCTACGGGAAAAAGGTACGTACTAAAGTTGTAGCAAATTTAATTCTCAACAAATTTGATTGTTATCGTTTCTACGTAAATATCAATAATAAACGAGATAATGCAATAATTAATTTCATCCCTCCCCCTTTTTTCAAGTCTAGGCCGAAAAATATCGATCTTAGGAAAAAACAAAGTTGTAGCAAATTTAATTCCCAACAATTTTGATTATATTCATTTTTCATGTAAAATTGAAAATAAACGAGTTACTTAATAAATAAAAATTCACGCTTCAATATAAGATGGCGGTATGAAGCAGGAGGGTTGGATTCCCGAAAATCGGGATTTAGACTGCCACTGACTTCCCTAACAATTCGCGATGGTAAATCGCTACTTACATTTATTGCAATTTCAGTAGATTTTTCGGTCTAATTCGACTGCACTAATTCGACTGGTTGCTGGCTGTCACTATATCGAATATTCGAACCGTTTGAATTACTCGCAGTTTACGATGATTGTACGGAACGCCGGGGCAAATTCAATTCGACGACCGGGTTAAATTTCATGCTCATTTGCATCTCCAATTAATGCATCAGGATTCGAGTGTTAGTATTAATAAAAGTTATCATTTGTTATCATTGTAAGGACTTCCGTCCGCACGAAAAAAGTGCGAATGGAGGACGTGTCGATCGACAAAGAGAGAGAGAGAGAGAGAGAGAGAGAGAGAGAGAGAGAAAGAGAGACGATACGGGCCGCGATGAAGTCTCGTGTAGATCCGACCGTTCTGTTAAGTACTAAGCGCGCGGATATTAAAGATTATACGAATTAACGATCGGAACGTCTACCGTGAAATTAAACTATCGAGCAGACCCGCTCAAAGAACAAATTGTTATTAAAATAAAATTATCATTACTCTACGTTACGCGTTCAAAATTGATTCACCGGTCTTTCTACTCTTCTTCGTGTCCTTCTTAATCCTTCCTACCCGACGAAACTCTAACACGAGTTTATCCACTTCTCTTATACTCAGATTCCAGAGCAATATTTCTGGCAACGATGCTCGCGCCACTTAAACCCTGCTATAATATTTGTTTTTTCAGTTACCTGACCTCATGCAGAAATATATTTATCGCGAGTTGAATATTTGATTTTAATGATAGTTATGACCGAGGACGGTTGAATACATACCTTTGATTCCGGATGATAAACCGTTTATCCTTTTTCAAAGAAGGCGTGCAACACTTGTACCGAGCGAAGTATTATAAATTCATGCCTTTGCCCGGCATTCTGATTAGGTTATCAACAAGAGAATGTATATACGGTTGTACACGGCTGCACAGTGACTCTGGGGTGAGACGGGCGCTTCGCAATAGCATCTCGTCTTACTAAAGGAAAAGTGGCATACAGACTTTTGCTGTGCTCTTAAGTATTACTATATATATATAGTACATGTTCTATATATAAGCGCTGTTTGATCATCTTTGGTCGAAACTCGTTACAACCAGCGACTAAGAAGCAATGTCGAAGCACACAATTGTTCTGTGCGCGGTGATCTTCATTTCGGTAAGTGTACAGATGTATAAAATTATTGATCGATGCGTCGGTAACGTACGGAAACTATGTCAATTTTAACAAACATCAAATGTTAAAATCTAAGACCGATACGTGAGAATTTCTTCACATTTGCTTCTAATAATTGAAAATATTTAAACAAATTTTAGGTCGCTTCCGTTTCGTCTCAACCTTATGAGTCACGAGCGATAAAAAATCGACGGGATGCTGCCGTGAGGGAATATATCCGAATAATGAACGTAGTAACGGAAACAAAGAAAACAATTGAATCCGCTTACAAACATGCCATGACTGGCATGACAGCAGTAATGTCTTACTATGGTTGATAAATTAATTTATGAACAATTATGAAATTGTTTATCGCTGTCTGAATAAATTATCGAATTTGATCAATGTATTTATGAATTGTTGACGTTAATGAAATTCACAGTTGGAAGGTGAGATAGGAGACATGTATACAAAAGAATCCAGGTACACGAATATTTTAAATTGTCGGAGTCAGTCCGTTCAACTAAAAAAAACGATACTTGCGGACGCCAAAAGATCGAAAGCTTGTATTATTAAAGAAGCGGATACTGTATCGGGCAATATCCTTCAGGCCATTATTCAATTCGAAAGACGTGTGGATAATCATATAAACGTGAGTCCAATTTTCAATTTAATGATTTTTTCTATATCTTAGATTTAAATTGAATTTCTCTGAGTATTTCTTGGTAGTTGAGAATTGTGTGATGCACAAAACTTATGAGGCAACTGGTCGATGCAAGATGAAGTGAATGAAATTATGTGTTTTTCCATCAGGCCCAAGATCCGGATGAATGGGATCTCAATGATATCGATCAGTTTTTGGCCAATCAGAAGAATTGGCTTAATTCGGTGAGGACATCTTTTGAAGCTTCTCGCAATAAATGCATAGCCAACAGTATGGATATTAAGAATCTGGGCAACGCAATACAGCTGGTACTAACTAATTTTAAAAAATGCGTCAATGCCTATAAAGCCGCGGCGCATCAGCGTTATTAATCCATGAAAAATACACAGCGTTTTAATCTTACTGACGAGAGGGGGGGGGGGGGCTCAAAGTTCCGAACGCTGAAAGATACGACGGTCTAAAATTTCTAACTGTAATATCATACCCGAAAGATTTTACGATGAATATATTAACAAACGTTTATAGAAACGATGAAGACATACAGAGAGTGGTGTTAATTCCAAAAGGATTATGACACGAACGTTAATTTATATAGTGCACAGTTAGCGATTGTGCACGTAAACGACATGTTTATTACCTGAACAGCTAGGATTACTATATTCAAAGCTCAGAAAATTGAAAGTTCAGAAAGTTGTATGGATTAGAAATTTATTTAGAGAAAAACGAACATTTCGAAAGCCTCAATGTCTGAAGTTCTACTTAACAGCAATGTCATATTTGCGAAGATTGAGGATTCCGAAAATCACAGTTCGCAACGTTCACAGTTCCGAAAATAGATTCCACGACAGGAAAAATATCCGAATATCGCACTTTGGATGGCTTGAAGTCCCAAAGATTAATTCTCTTAAAGGGCAAAGCTCTGAACATCACAGTTTGGAAGATTCAAAGTTCCGAAAATATCTTTTCCGACGTGTCATAATTCCGAAAATGAAAGTGTACTCAGATCGCGTAGTTTGTTCTTCTGCGGTAAGATGGCACCATGAGATTTTGACCCTTCGAAATGTTTACCATTCGGAAAATTGGTCCTTCGGAATTTTGTCTTCTCGCTTTTTAAACTGTCGGGACTTGAAAATAGCGGTTATCGACCTGTTCATTTCTTAATCATCTGAACTTGGAACTATCGACTTTTGATTTGTTTGCATTTTGACTTGCCGATGTTTTGACCATTCGTACCATTAAATTTCGATATATTTAGCTCTCAATGTTTTCTCTGTAGAAAGCGCAATCCTTAAAGAACTTGTTTTTCTGATACTAAAATTTTGAAGCTATAACCTTTATTAATAATGGCAATAGAATTCCTGTTATGTACATTAAATTCATTGTTGGTACATTTACCGGTCTGACTAGATTTTCTTGAGAATTGATCTTTTCTAAATTTTACGATTCTGGATCATGAATGATTACTTTTTTTAAATTTCGGGACTTACCATTCGTATCAACTTTAGTTAGACTAAAAAAAAAAACGATATTTCAACCTGTCAAAGTTTTTATTATTCGGAACTTCAAGCCCCCCCCCCCCCCCCCCCCCCCCCGACGAGTGATAAAAAGTTCTGTATCGATAAAATATTATTTATTCCTAAAAAACATGAAATGTAATGAAAAAGATATATGGAAGTAAAAAATAAATAAATAAATATTTTTTAGCACTCCACAGAGTGTTTATTTATTTAATATTATTTATGGTTCAAGAGAAAGTAATGAATGCTTGAATTCACTGAAAGTGGGAGTGCAACCGGTCGTTCTCAAACATTTACCGACTGTATGGCTGTGAACCATATGGCTATTACGGTATTCGGCTATATAATCTTGCAATTCCAGTTGTGCACAATAAAATTGTGTGCTAACGAGCTGTGTACAATAATATCGTGTACTATGTAATTGTGTACTAAATATCTTGTACATTGATAACACAATAATTCATATGTACACAATATTTGTGCCCAGTATAGTTGAGTATCAAAAAGAATTTGTTTCCATTTACGATGTGCTCGATCTATAATTGTGCTCCATCAAACTGTGTTCAAATATATTTCCGTAAACCACAGCTGTGTACTATGAATTTGTGACCAGATACTATACTCTCCGTGTAAATAACGATAATCATTTAACTACCTTGCGTTCATTTTGTAACCTGATAAAATATGATAGTTCCTCAAAACCGGCGGTTTATATTGCCCAGTGCTCCCTCATTTGAATTTTAAATTTAATTCTTCTATTATTCGGCTTTCAATTGAATGAAAATTGTTAGCGCGCAAATCTTCACTAACGATTTAAAACCAAAAGATATGCATAAGATTCCGACTACGCAAACGCAATTTAACGAATTATGTAATGGGGTAAGGCTACACAAGTATAAAAATGATATGATTCACTATTAAATAAAGTTCACTATTAAATATTATTCACTATTAAATAAAGTAAGAGCTGATTGCTACTGTCTCGATCTCTGTCATCGCCTGTCAGGCTGGATTTATATTTGGGTGTACACGCGCACAGCATTTTTGCGCCCGTGAGTGGAACAGAGAGAGGGAGAGAAAATGCATCTGTATCTCTCGCTCCCACGTATCGAGAACGTGATAAAAAAGCGCTATATGTGTATCATGGAGACTCAGAGTCTCTATGACGCCTATAATGAAAATCCTACCACAGCTGTTGTTGTTATCCGTCATTCGCTGTCACTCTAAGCAGAAATCGATTTTGTAACTTTAATCGTATGCTGTAATCGTTAAACAATACTCAATCATGCGAGCTACATATATAACATGATATATGTGATATTCAATGGAGATTATTTGGATGCAAAATTATAACACCCTCGTAATTATACGAAGTCGTGCATTCTCGAAATGCTCAACTTACACTCTGTGGAATATTAGATGTCGTCATTTTTATGTATTCAGCTTTGCATGAAAAAAAATGTGGTTGCGATAACCATTTCCAGTATATGTTGTGTTGCGAATTAGTTACAGAAACCAAATCGAAATAGTATTCCTAACTACTTTTGATTGGTTAATGAAAAATAGTATTAACGACCAACGACTTGATTCCTGTAACCAATCACAGTGCTGTCGCCACCACGACACCACGAGGTGGTGCAACTGACGTCGGCAGTAGCTGCGACAACTATTTGGATTGACCGGCAATTTACGAGTTTGTTCCCATTACCAATCATTTTCCTTCCATAATAAACCGGTTGGTATGTGCTACGAGTAAAACTTTTTACAAAGGAAAACAACGCCATTGTTTAAAGTGACAGGTGGTTGTGAATGGACGATGGCTTGCGAAAAATAAAAGTGAAATGCATTGAATACTTACCAGGTGTACGAGTATGAAATGCGGATTTTTTTTTCTAAATAACATGTTAAATTTGAAAGAATGATAAAAAGTGCTTTATTCAAAGTATGCTCCATCGCTTGTTATACATTTTTCCCATCTTTCGGGCAAATTGTGAATACCACGCCAGTAAAAATCTTCCCCTTTTGCTGCGAACTATTCATCGAGCCATTTTTTCACATCTTCGTAGAAACTAAAGCGCTCCTCAAAGAGCGAGAAAAATGTCACATCTGTTTTTGCGCTTTTCCATTTGTCTATCGTTCAACTCGTGTGGTACCCATGCATTGGATGGTACGTTGCGATGGAGCATATTCACCATAAGCTTCTCGAAGTAATCGGTATGATTCAGCAGCAGTTTTCTTCAAATTAAAACAAAAAATTAATGCTGCCCGCGAATGCTCTTTGTTCGGTATACATTTCGACATATTAGAACCCAACAACAGAACACTATGCACACACTTTTCCAATTTATCACTCGTGCGCGTCTGACACTTGTGATGACACAATGAAATGGCGCAGTGTCAAGTCTTTTTATAGCAGCGAAGTACGTGCTAGTCCATGCCGCTGTAAAAAATAGAAATATCTGTATTAACCTGGTTTTTTTCGTATTACGCTCAACTGATGCATTGCGTCAACCAACCGGTAAGGCTGTCATCTCAGTCGGTTACTGTTTCGTCCTGGATTCGCAAAGGAGAACGCAACTAGGCATAATTTATTAATTTCAACATTTTGAGCCAGAACGTGCTGGCTAGGGATTGGAGTTGGTCTAGTGAGGGGCGGGTTAGATAAATAAATGGCGCGCAGCACAGCATTATATATATTAAAACAGTCAGGTTATATTAAACAAAGAAAAACTGTAAAAACTCGCGAACATGAAAACATCGGTGCACGTAATGCGGGAACACAATTTTGAATGGTCGACTATACCGAATAGAATTGTAAATTTTGCTGTTACGAGGGTCGACCGTCGTGGTCGGACCCCGGATTTCAACTGCACAAATAAAGTAGTACTCAAGGCACCGCGTATAACGTCAAAAGGTACTGACAAGGAAGGATAGTTTGGTGTCCCCCTCCGATTTTGATGAAATTCACGTATATTGTAGAGCATCGAAAACTAAAAGACACGTTTTTTTTTATCGGCGAAAAAACATTTCTAAGGGGTGAAATCGCCCTTCAAAGTTAGGGGTAATTATGCAGTTTCACCCCTGCAAATGAATTTTTTTCTTCAACTTCACGTGGAATTGTTATTGTCTTCTATGAGGAGCACTTTGGTTTTTGTTTCATTAAAATCGGTTGACGCCTTCTGTGTGAAACTGCATAATCACCCCTCGACATACCTAACTTTGAAGGGCGATTCCACCCCTTAGAAAAGTTTTTCACCGATAAAAAAAAATACGTGTGTTTTAGTTTTCGATGCTCTACAGCATACGTGAGTTTCATCAAAATCGGAGGGGGACACCAAACTATCCTTCCTTGTGAGTGATTAGCAGGGCGTAGCGGTCCCACGCTGACCTAAGCAAAATGTGTATATCCAGCACTGATAAGCACGACTAGGTCGCGCTAGAACAAATGCGCGTATGCGCGGTTAAAACGAAAAATATTATTTCATTTACACAAATAAAAATACATGTCCACCCCCGGACGTAACAGTTACCGTTACCATCGATATTTTTCCAACGACATTGTAGTTTATTGAACCAGCTGAGTGGTTGGCGCTACGCTAACTGTTATGCTAACTATTCCGGTTGGCTGTCGGAACCAATTTGTCAGTTTTCCCAACTACTTTTTTCTTTCCGTGCGGGGTACACGTACTTAATTATAATTTAGCCGTTGAATGTATTGCAAGGATAATAAAGAGTATTATATATTGGAGACTCGATCTTAGGAAAACAAAATCGAAATTGGAATCGGCATGTTTATAAAATCGTTGCGAGGATGGACGTCAGTAAACGTAATTTATATTACCGATTTATGTTAATCTCTAAATCGATTGACTAAAAATAAAAACATTTTTGCTTCATGATATACAACTGGTTTCCCTTATTTTTTGGGTGTTTTCTTTTTTTTGCGTTTGCTGTACTTTCATGAATCGTACAGTATATAACATACTATGAGGGCTTTCTGAAAAATTTCTGACCTAACAAAAATACAAGACATTTTAATTTTTTATTTATTTTTATTTCTCTACATAGTCTCCTTGTAAGTCTATACACTTTTCCCAGCGATGCTCCCATCTCTTCAACCCGTCCAAATAGTATTCAGCGTCTTTCTCTGCAAAATAGTTGTTTACGAAGGTGATGGCCTCATCATTCGACGAAAATCTCTATCTTCCGAGCGCAACTTTTCGCTTAGGGAACAAAAAAAATCGCTTGGGGCTAGATCTAGTGAGTAAGGAGGGTGGTCCAGCAGTTCAAATTGTAATTTATGGATTTTTTGTTCTGCAAATGTGACCGTTTTTCTGCAATTTCTGCCTTCAGCTTGTCAAGTAATGATGCGTAGTATGCTACTGTAATGGTTTTCCCTTTTTGAAGATAATCGATTAAGATAACTGCATGACTGTCCCAGAAAACAGTCGTCATCACTTTCCCAGCCGAAGGAACAGCCTTTGCCTTTTTTGGAGCTGACTCCCCCTTGGCAGTCCACTGTTTTGACTGTATTTTTAATTCTGGAGTGTATCCAAGTTTCATTAACAGTAATGAGCCGGCGCCAAAACTCTCATTTATTGCGTCTAAACTGCGCTAACAGAGCGCTGGAAATGATAATTCGAAAACGTTCCTGGTCCAAAATGAGCAAACGCGGCACCCAACGTGCCGACTGCTTTCTCATGCCTAAATCTTGATTCAATATGTGACAAACACGTTCTTTGAACATATTCATAGCCTCTTCTATCTCTCTAACTTTAATTCGACGATTGTCTAACACCATTTGGTGAACTTGAGCGATGTTATCGTCAGTGGTTGAAGTTTTTGGGCGTCCCGAATGTTCATCGTCAACCAAGCTGGTACGGCCACGTTTAAATTCATCTGCCTAAAATTTCGCGGTGGTCAATGATGGTGCAGAGTCTCCCTACACAGCGTCCAACTCGTCTTTGATTTGCGTAGGCATATTGCCTTTTAAAAATAAATATTTAATGACAGCTCGATACTCGATTTTTTCCATTTTCACAAAAACACTCACATCGCTCACTCAAGCGATTGTCGTACAACTGCGCATCGAAAATGGCTGAAATTTCGGTGAGTACTTTTCAACGCATGCGCAAATGCACTACTCCACTTTTGTTGACGAGTGCTGCCATTTTAATGTTGAGGTCGGAATTTTTTCAGACAACCCTCGTATAGATTACAGTGGCAAGAAAAATAATAATAATAAAAGCTTGGACTCGAACCACAGGATTACGAATCCTGAGTCTTACCAAGCAGAGTCTTCGTAAGTCTTTACATATTACCAGTTTACGTTTATCTAACTATCGGTCAACATTAAAACTAATCATTTTTTTATGTTTCTTATCAAAAGTCAATTGTATTTATATTCTTCATTTCATTGGAGGCATCCGACAATCAATTGCCAGCTTGCATTCAATAAAATGAACGTTGGAGATGCAAAAAAGCTGCTGATACATTTTTCGAGTACATAATTCGTTTATTAAAATTCGCTTATGAGTTAATGTATACATGTTTTTAGACGAAAAAGTTATTCGTTTTCTTGTTACGATACTTACGTATGTTCGATTAGTATGTGTTCTGTCAGGTAGGAAGGCAGAAGAACATGAAAAAGAGCGGAAAGACCGGTGAATCAATTTGGAACACGTGACGTGAATTAATGATAATTTTCTTTTAATAACTATTTGTTCGTTAAGCGGGTCTGCTCGATAGTTTAATTTCACGTACACGATCCGATTGTTAATTCGTATAATCTTTCATATTCGAGAGCTTAATACTAAAATATGACGGTCCTATACGAGGCTTCATCGCGTATCCCGAACGTATCTCTCTCTGCGTACATTCGCATTCTGGCAGTCTGATCAACGATAACTTTTCTTATTACTAACTCATATTGCTAACAACACGTGGATTCCCTTTATTTCATAATTAAATATTTAAGGGGATGCTGGGATAGATTTTTTTACCGACTTTGATCGGTAACAATAGGCTATTTCGTAGTCTATGGATATTTCACATTGTACAGGACTGTAATATGAACGTAAACCGCGTACTTCTGACAAAGTCTTAGATGTTGAAGGTAATAATAAAAATTTTAGTTTGAAGGCAGGAAAGGTTTCTGCGGTTATTCAGCTATTTCACTGACACCGACATATTATCTATAAGTGCAGAAGATTTAGATGGAAATTCCTGTCTTAAATTTCACCAAATAAATTATATATTTTGGATTAAAAATTGCCGGAATACTAGATCATTACTGGATGGAGTTTATTGTGTTTTTCTTTGGTCCCCTATACAGTACAATATATCAATGGCAAGGATCCGATTACAATTTAAAATCTGGACAAATGTACGATACGATGCCCTCGAATCCATTCAAACTTTACTTTATCTTATCGAATATAATTTACGGCAAAAGTTTATCAAAACTTACGTACGAGATAAATTAGGAATTAGGAATATAGGAAAATTGAAATGAACAATATTTAAATTACGTAAACTCTGAATAAATAACTTAAAGCTTTGGCACTTGCTTTGATAATCTTAAGTTAAAAAAAAACGTTGGAAATTCAATATTGTAGACTACCGTACAACGTGAGTCTTTATTTCATCCGCCGAGGCTTTCCACGTAACGTTTACGTAAGCTCCGCGGAATTGAGCATCCGACAAAAGTTCGTTCCACATGAAGTCGCTCTGAAATCGTAAAAGAATTGTTATTATATACTGTTCCACCAATGAAAAGCAAGATTTTTCGTCTCGTCTTCGCTCACCTGGAATGTTTGGAAATTACCGCAGAGTATCAAGCTGTGTTTGGCCCTCGTCAGAGCCAAACACAGCCTTTGTCGATCCGATAAAAATCCTATACCATTGCTTCTTACGCAGGATATTATTACGACATCTCGTTCCTGGCCTTGAAAACCGTCGATCGTATTCACGTCAAGAATTATTTTTTGTTTCACTTTGGTCGACAATCGTGAAAATCTGAAATGACAAATCTCTGAATAAGTTTAGGAAAAGCGTGTGAGGCATCTTCTTCCATTTTTTAATACTTTGACTACTCACCGATCTTCAATTCTCTCTTCGATCAATAATTTCTGACGTTTGTACGGTGTTATTACGCCAATTCGAATCGGAGCTTTCAAATCGTTCAGCCCCGCACGAGTCACAAGCGTGTAAACGAGACACGCTACGAAAAGCCCTTCGCGCATATTCGTCGTTACGGGTTTGACACCTTCGTCTTGAGTGGAATCGAGATTTATGACTTTGTAGCAATGCAAAGGTAGAGGAGACAAATTTGCGACGCTGTAGAGAGCACCGGTGTAAAAGAATTTGTTGGGCCAGTACGCCACGGGGTGAGACATTCGGTATTGTGTGTCAAATTGGATTGTCGGATTGATCGACTGTCCAGCGAAAGCCAGTTGCACTCGAGCGAAGAGAGATTGATCCAAGCCGCCCAACTTCGTATTCTGTATGAGAACAAATTGTTTTCCATCAGAACTAGACCTCATCTAACTTTTTATCCTTAATTAGCGAACACAAATTAAAAGTTAAATGGCAAACAAAATGGGATGAATGACTAAAAAAAAAGACGATGGGATGTAAAAGGCCAACATTTACTTTTGGGAATAGCTTACATTGGATAAAATGGCCGGGGGTAGCTGATGATTATCACCGACGAGTACCAGTGTCTTAACTCCCAATAATAATGGAAGTAGAGTGTCAGCTTCGGAACTCTGAGTTGCCTCGTCGACTATACAGACGGATATCGCGTTGCTATCTCCGTGACTAGAAATAAAATACTCTCACGTACAGCATTCCATAACTTTCAACGTGGTATCATCTTCCACAATTCTCTCCATATAGAACTCGTAATATATTTTTATCCTTACGCAAAGATCGCTTCCATGTTACTCGAGCAGCAGGATACGAGGGTACACGCGATCACGTGAGCTCCTTCCAATATCGTGTTTTCCGCGGCTTTACGCAGCGCGTCCATTTCCTTTCGATCTAATTCATCAGCCTGCGTATATGGAAGTCACAAATTTTTATAATCTTATATTTTTATTTGTCACTTGGTTGATACATTCGTTTAGAACAAGGACGTACAACGTGAAATTTTACTTTTGAGCTAATTAATCATGATAGACCGGAATTTGAACAATGAACCGGAATGGAACAATTCTCACAAAATTCTTGCAGCTTAGGAGTATTTACGCACCGTTCGAGGATTAGTCAAGAGGTTGTATATCGTTCTAATATCTTCGATTTTTCTCATAATTGGTTTCCTGGCATCTGCACTTTTCGCATTACTCCTCTCGTATTCCAATTCTTTTATTCGATTCTCGTGAAAACGTTTCTGTAACGGAAGTAGAGATTGCTATTTTGTTTAACATTCAGATACCTTGAATAGTAAATGTAATTGAAACGATTATATACAACGGTCTGAGTCTTCTCGACACTAAAGCTTCTGAAAGCCTCGATCGTTCTATGGACTTCCTTCGTGGCCAATTCCGTAAGTGACACTTCTTTCACGTTTTGATGCATTGTATCGGGACGACCGACACGAACCATTTTAAACCGTTGTCCTTTCTCTGAAACTCCAATCGTTCGAGTAACAAGGTTTAACTATCACGACTATCGCTGAGCAAAATAATTTATTATACTCACGAAACATTCGTCGTTGCTCTAACAGTCTCTTCACTATTTCATCGACGGCCGCGTTCGAAGGTGCGCAAATTAGTATCCGGAATGGCGGTTTTTTCAGGTATCTACCACCGCCGTGAATTATCTGGGTTAAGAGATTTGCGATAACTTTCGTTTTTCCGGTACCTGGGGGTCCCTCAACGAGGCATATTTTCGAGATTCGTTGCACAACAGTCTCCGTTATTTTCGCAACAGCCTCCAATTGTTTTGCATTTAGATTATCCTGTTCACGAGTAATGATTAACATATTTTTTTAATTATACAAATAATTATTTATCTAAGAAAATTAATATCAGAATCGCGTTTCGCGCTTTCTATATCTTGTTGATGGTCTGAAGTTATCAAAATTTTTATACCAGCATAGATATGTTTAAACCTACCTCCGTGACAAGAGGGTAATTCTCGAGATTTCTTACAGGCGACAGCTGGTAGTCCTCGACCTTAGGATGAATAATCTTATTCAAAAGCGGCGAATCCAACAAATGATGTAGAGCCAGAATGCTTCTCGTCTTTGGACGAAAACACGGAATCGTTGTCATTTGGCAAACTTTATTAGTTTTTATTTCCGAGTGATGAATAGGCTTCATATTCACGGTGTAGGTCAGCAGAGTATGAGGGTCCTTTGTGAAGTTAACTGTACACACAGGAATATGCATTAGATTGGCATCGACGACGATACTTCGCAAGGAGCAAAGAACGCTCGTAAACGTACGCAAATCTCGATTGAATTGGATGTTGGTTGATATTATGTTACTTCGAACATCCGTCACGTACGCGAATGCTTCATCTTTGGTAAAGAGTTCAGTTCCTTGCCAGTTCAAAAAGTATTCTAAATACATCAGATCACCGATTAAGGGATGCGCTTGTGTCAGTGCTTCTCGTTTCGAAATCACAACATTCAGCAGGAGCGTGGTCAATTCAATATTCGTCGATGAGACTTTCGTAAGGTTAACCGATCGACTGACAATCGAGAACATAACGCAAGGCCTGCAAAGATTTCAATTGAAAAAAATTAATTAATTAAATATTATTATTTCCTTTGCGGCAAAGAATTAAAAATTATTTGTCACAATTTGGTTGTACGTACCTCGCTCTCATTGCCATTATTTCCTTCTCAATCATCATCCTGTGCCAGACATCCAGGGCCAAAAGGCGTGCGGCGTCGTTATAATAATCTTCGTACGATTCGTATATCGGTTGCATCGGGGTGAAATTTCCTATGTCGACGACTTTTTGAGCCGCACACCTATTTTCCTGGGAAAAGAGAAACAGTCATAATGCAAATAATTCGATATTCTAAATAATAATTACTTATATTAAAATTTTTATTCAAATTTAAGGATTTTTTAAAAAAGTAATCGTCAAGACCGGAAATCTTTCTTACCTTCAGCCAGATGGGATTCCACTGGAAGATGCGTTGCAAAAATTGCTCCAATTTCGGACGAGCTCTCTTATTTTTGGCATTGTTAGACAACCTGGGGCGACGCGGTGCTCCACTAGATTTGTGCTTTCGGGCATCTTTCACCATACTTACCACCGATTTCCATATTTTTTTTCTCCGACCCTGTTCATCCATCGATGATACTTCCGGGTGAGTATCACTCCAATCCGCGAAATGATGTTTATAGTTATTCGGCAGCATCGGATTCTTCCTAAGAATATGTTGAGTCGCAGATTTTTTGGGAATTCTACCGACAAACGACGCCATCGGTTTTCTCTCGATGTCGTAAGGAAAATCGGTTTTCGTTGATAATGTCTTTTCGACAAAAATTCCCTCTGCACTGTTTCCGGCGTTCGGCGGAGTCTCGGTGTCCAAATCCAAAGATTTACGTGCTTTCAACTTTACTTTGGAGATATTGTTCCTGGTCGCTGACGAGGTTTTACCATCGGCGGAACTTTCTTTGCTGTCTAAGTACGAAGTTTTCTCCTTTTCGGTTTTTTCTTTGGGATTCCAGTGTACAGAATACTCTTCCTTATTCACGACCGTTTCTTTAACTAGATCCACAGATTTGCTTCTTCCTATTTGTTCTTCGGAGCATTTGATTACGTTTTCATGCTCTTTGTACTGTCCATTCATTACATTATTTTCTTGTTCCTTGATTAGAAAACGGGTGTCTGCTTCGACGGTCATCTTCACTTCTAGCTTAGCAGTGAGGAGCTCCACGGATGGCTTAAATTCGGAGATTTTCTCAGTCTTCATAACGATTCTCTTTTCTGCTTCTTTAAATACAATTTTCTTTATCACTTCCTTCAGTGCTTCTCCCGTGAGAGGTGCAACTTTCTTCTTACGCAAAGACACACTGTCGCTACTCTTATGCCGCTGCTTATCTTCTTTTAGGCGATGTTTTGTTTCTTTTTTACATTTTAGCATTAAATCACCGTTTGGTTTAGTCGTTGATTTAGATGTTGTGTCTGTCGGTTCTTTTTTCGATGGAATGTTCCGTTCATTACTCTTAACAGACCCTGTGATGCTTGCAGATGCTGTTGGTGCTTCTTGCTTATTGAAATGTTTATCAATTTTTGTAATATTACGTTCGTCTGTCGCGAGGATATGTGGTTCAACGAGAGATGGACTATTTATCGGATTATTGAGCTTTGTCAGTACCACCACGGGGAATCCATTAGGCATCAGTCGAAGATCCACCGCAGAATTTTCAGTTAAATTATCTTTATTGCTAATTGTAATTCTAGCGGGTTTAGTTTCACTGGGATGTTGCTGTTTTACGACGTCGCCTTTGTGGCTTTTAGCTTTGTACTCGGACTTCTTTAAGGAATCGTCTTCGCTCTCAGCAACTTTGTCAAGTAATTCTTCCTGCACAGAACGAGATATTTTCTCGTCCTTTGATCTCTTCTGTTGGTGGAATCTTTTCTCGTGTTTACAACTTTGATCATCATAAGATTTTTTCTCTTCCCTAGATCTATTTTCGACCTGAGATCTCTGCTCGTCGTGCTTAATTTTCTCGTTACTCGATTTTTTCTTGTAACAAGAAAGTTTCTCGTCGACAGATCTTCTGTTGCCTCTTGAAGTTTCCTTATCATAGGCTTTTGTCTCATAATGAGATATTTGCTTATTACGAGATTTAGTCTTGTTCCCAAATTCTTTCTCATCGCGATACTTGTTGCCAGTTGACTGGACTTTTCTGTTAAATTTATCCGTCGTCGCAGTATCCTCGTGACTTCGATTTTTATGAAGATCTTTGCAGATAGCTTCATCATCGGTTTTTTCAATTTCTTCATCGGTCTCACGATGCTCACTCTTAATTTTATGTTTCTGCATACTAATTGTGTTTTTTCCAACATTATTAGTGTCGTCGCTAAGCAAGCACGACACTTCAAGAATGTCTTTACCCGGAAAATCTTGAGTATCCTCTTCAAAATATGCATCACGGACTTGTTCTTTCGTTTCTTCAGATTTACTCGACAATTTACGATTTGTATCAATTAAGTTATTTTCCAGGGATTCATAATACCCTACGTCATCATCACTACTGTCTGAGACTATTGAGCATTTCGGTAATTCGTTGCACCCACCCAATATTTCTGTATGATTATCTTGAAGCTGTTCGTTCTTAATTTCCATGTTACAACACAAGTCGGCTAAATGCTCGTTATCGTACTCATCTCCGTCGCTTAATGTTATAACGTCGAAATTAGAATTCTCCGCCATTGGCTCCCCTTCATGAGGTTCGTGTTTTATTATTGCTGACGTACAATCGTTAAGAGCCGCATTAATTGTCTCGTCCTTGTTGAATGCAACAGGGTCAAGTTCTAAATTCGTCATCTTTGGATCCTCGTTGACAGGTTCGGGTTTTATTGTTTCTAGTAGAGGAACATTCGTGGAATCGTTATAAGAACTATAACTAAAGTCTTCATCCTCGCTTATATCTAATTCGTATTTGATGTACTGCTGGATCTCAGTACTGTTAGTCATTTGCACCTTCGACTGACTAGTGATCTGTACATTCAACCTCGAACGATAGTCGTTGCTGTCCATTGAATTTTGGGAGTTTAATTCTTCTGAAGATGGCAACACAAAGTCCATAGTTTCCTCGAGGTGGTCCAAGTCGCCGTTATCCATTTCATCGTATCTCCTTAATGAGCTTGAACACCTTTTGATATCCACGTTCTCGATCGCAGAAGCCTCGACATTGCAGTTTGAAGAATCGATTTGATTATTTACGTTCGACAATTGCACTGATGCGTTAGCGGAGTTAACGATTTTGAGAGGAGGGCTTGGAGGATTAACCCAAATGGGCAGCTCCCTCTTGCTTTCACTTTCTTCTACGTGTTCCCTTTTCAATTCTGTTTCATTGGCCAACTTAGATTGATTATCTATCATTGTCGAGTGCACTTGCCGGCATTTATGACGCTTCTTTCTTTTCTCCCTCCGCTTAGACTCATTTCTTTTTTTGGCAGCGTACACTTCGTATATGCGTTCGGCATTTTCCATGAACATTTCTTTGGTCAATTGCTTTCCGATCTTCAATTTTTTTAAAGGAAAAAGTAACAAGTCGTCATTGGAATTACTGTCATTCGAATCGACATCGGAACTCTCATTGGAGCTGTTATGGGAACCGTTATTGGAGTGGCTGTCATCTGTAATCAAATGGCAAATGCACGTTGATAATTGCGACGATGAAAGGTTATGGTAATTTGTCGGAAATAGCAATTTGTTAGATTTTTACCTGCGAGATTAATGATATTGAAAATCGGAATCGTTTCATCCTTTTTTTTCATCATTTTGAAAGGCAATTCGTTATCATCGACCCGTTTTCTTTTCATTTTGCTCCTATCTTTAGGACTCGCGTTCATCGTGAATTGTGTCAGATCTGAACTATGACTTTCTTTGTCTCCATTCATTTTCTTTTGTTCCTAGAATAATAAGATTGTAACATATTATACCATCAGAAAGAGATGTAGACTTTGTTTCTTTCTTCTTTTTAAGTCTGATCGAGTCAAGCAAAAAGTTAAAAAATGACTGAATATTTGCAGTTACGCTAGTAACAAACGCTCGAGATACGCAAGACTTTGTGTCACTATAGTGATTGATTCATTTTATTGTGCGTGACTTCAATATTTTTGTTGGTTTACTAAAGCGGGATACATTTGTCGAATACATCGAGAAGTTTGTTTACTAAAGCGAGATTTACACTTATTTACGTAAAATAAACTTGCCATGAAATCCCGTTAATATTAAGTCCAAGCAAAATGTATCAACCACTGACGCACTTAACCGCCGCGTTCTTTGCATAAATATAGCACAAATGCTCCCACTCCGTCCTTTGAAGGTACAAGTAGACAATTTGTAAAATATTGAGAAGACAGTTTTACCTCATTTGATCTTGTTTTGGAAACAGTGTGACTTTTGGAATGTTTACTTCGGATCGGTGCTATATCGGTATTGCTAAGGCCAAGGTCGCCATTGGTATTTTGCGTTGACATCACATTGAGCTGTTGAACTAATTCATTCACACGAATTCTAGGAAAAACAAAATAGGAAAATGTTTTTTGTTTTAAGATAAAATACGAGTTTTTTAAATTCATATGAATATGTCGTTTTAAGTGGGTTCAACTCAAAATCTTAAGCATGAGTTCACATTTATGGAGGATATTCGTGTATAAGAATTAAACTACTGTGAGAAATTCTATCCTGTCCGTTCTGGCAAGCATACAAGCAAAGAGAAAATGTTAAAAGGCCAGCGTGGGTCAACAAAGCGTAACACCGAGCGCGCCTGGATTTCGTTGGTCGCATTTAGCGACTAAAACGGTCCTCGATCACTATTGTATTTATTGGATTACTCGGTTACTGGTACAAAGAATTGTATCCATGCTTTATTCTCTGTAGCTCGGTTACAAAAACGCATCGACGAGCAGAGTGCAGGAGAGGCAATATAAACGTAAACAACACCTCTTGAGAAGAAACATTGGAGCATTCTTTCAGTGACGATATTCATATCGTCACTGAAAGTAGGGGTCTTTGTGATCAGTCTTTAGTCTTGTAGAGAAACTCGAAGTAGACAGACGGTCCTCCTCATGCATTGAAATAAAAGTTAAAGTTAAAGTTAAAGTTAATTCACTGCGTTTCTATAATATTTACCTTCCCATTAACAATAGTATTCAATACTGGGTTTTACTAAAAATGTATCTTGTTTAAAATTTTCTGCGGCAAGCGAGGAATTACAACGCTTCGAGACCGATTTTAGAGCGTCATTTGTTCCGAGCCCATCAACAAGTGATTTTGTTCTCTCATCCGCAACTTCAATTATTTCTAGATCGTCCGACTCTTTTGCCTGGCCGCTACTGCTTTTGGTCTATCGTTTTTAGTATAAAACATTATTAAGTTTAAATTGGAATATTATTGTTTGCAATAGGTATTTCTGGCACTGAATTGCATGTCATTCGCACAGCATCGCTCGCATAACTTAAAAAATCACTGGATTTTTATTTTAAAAAGGGTGCAATGTCGAGGCCTGCGCATTACTTTCTCGTTATTTTCAAACCGCGTCTGCACCCTTATTGAAGTACACCGCCTATCGTCAGTCGTGAGGGGTAGCTCGGTGGATACCGGACAAAGGGTGACAACTTACAAACCTGATCGACGATGATGATTCCCGATGGCCCAATTGCTTGCAAGTACTTTAGATTGATTTACATATCCCGTGTGCCATAGGTTTTGAACTTTCAGTCACCAGATATTTTGATCAATACTATACACCAAGATTCAAATAGGTCGAATTATATTTGATTGAATTATTGTTGATTATATTTTATCAACGATTCACAATGAATATGGTTGATATCCAATGATGTACGCTTTAACAATTATCAAAGTATGTTTAATAATCAACAGTTATTAACTTTTGCGTTGACAAATAATGATAAACACAATTTTAAGGAAATCTATTGGTGATGAATACGATTTCATAAGATTCGCGAACTTTCATTTTACACTGTCGCTAGTTACACACGAGTCGTACTGGCTTGTTAACACGTTGCTGCCAAACTATGAGATAATTTGTAGTTTGCCGTGACAATAATAGTACCGTGACAATGTGTTAATTACCGAGGAGCTCTGTCGCGGATTTTAGAGCTGCGATGCGACGGATACTGAGGCTGAGAACCTCTGAGTCGGGCAATAGTGTGCGCATGACTATCAGCAGGAATGACCCAGAGACCCGAGTTTTAAGTAGGATGGTCGGGGAATCCCCACCATCGAATATTAACGTCGTTAATAAGAAAGGGATGTTGTTCAAATGTTTATAGCATGACTTATTACCCCTAAATGTCTCATATAATAAATTTCAGCAAAATCTGCTTAACCGAAAAAAAAAAAAATAGAATTTCCTTCAAACAATTTAAGTTGCAAAATGATTTTGTCAATCAAAATATTATGGTTACTCAACAATGTATACTAATTTTTGTGACAATCCATTTAATAATCCAAGTAATAAAAAGTGATTGTTTAAACAATTATTAATAATCATTTTGGTTGAAACAACTGTTTAATATAATTAATTAACTATTGTGACTGAATTTCGTGGTCGCATCTGTTTCCCTTGAAGGTGCTCGTTGTTTAAATAATTAAACCAACAAATTACTTGTATCAATAACATTTTCTTGTCAAATAATCCCGTTGGGCTGTCTTTGAATTATCCGATATCGAGTTATGGATTAACCGCGTATTAATTATAATTGAACTGTATTTATTTATCTTCTATAACAATACAGGTAAGTAATAATATCAAAAATATTTGGATCGTAATAGCATTTTTCGGTTAAATTTAAATAATAGTTTTAATAAATTAAATTGCTAATAATTAGGTTTATTTTATTAATAATATTAATAATAGTTTTTTCTTTGTAATTATTGTAACGATTATTTTATTTCAATTGAAATTTGTTGTTAACTCTCAGGAAAATTATACTTATCTGTATATTGGTTTAATGTACTTTTTCCATTTGTTTAAGTAAAGTATAATTGTTGATTGTATTTATTATAATCTCTTACGTTTGTTTATCATTGTATTATTTATCCTCTTTGTAAAGGTAACAACTTTTTTTCTTTTATTTCAATTGTGAACCTCATTACAGGTAAATATCGTCAACAAATTTCAACATCAAACTTTCTTAATTTTGAGATTGAGCGAACATTTTTTGTTGTATTTTTAACCGGGTGGTTATAAACCTTCCACAAAGCCACCTCTATGAGGAAGTATCTTATTGTTAGCCTAATGAGAGAGCAATGTGCATAGTTCTACATTTTATATTCATTTGATTAGTGATTTCTAACTAGAGCATAAATCGTTATCCATTTTTAAAAATCATTTCTCAAACTTTGCACCGTTCCCCTTTCGGTTTTTAATGTTTATGCACAGGCGCTTATGCGTCCGTTGTGGAACTTGTTATAGATTCGTCTGAAAACTCCGTTTCCTTAAATTTTTCCTACGTTATGCGCTCTGCATTCTACTCACGACTCTTTCAAACTCCAGGGCAGCGAGCCTTTTATAAGTGTCTCTTCCAGAACGATCATTCTGGCCCAGTTGCACTTTATCTCAAGATGCATCCTCACTTTCCAGAACCGTCGTGAGAACTCTAACATATCGTCTTCACTACTATGATTTTCCCACGCAAGCTCCGATTCTAAGTGGCTTATTCCTTGCGTTAGGCTTGACAGTCAGTAAATGGAATCTCTGAGCGACAAATTGGTTACATTGTCTGATTTGTTTGTACCGATAAACGTCTCGAGTACTACAGCCGAATGATAACCGAGTTTTTTTGTGCTTTTTATTGCGGCGCTTCGAACCCGAGTGGGCTATCTTCACCCCAAATTAATAAAACCTCGTGCATTAAAAACGGAATGTTGTATTAAAACGGAATAAAGTATTATAGCCCCACCCCTGGCAACGAAAATATTAGAGACTTTTTTTCTAAGTATGATTTTCGGATTATTCAACGTATTTAAAATATTCTGTTATCGATACTTTTGTTTTGCGTAGCCTTACTCCACGAGGAAGCAATATATTTTCATGTTTTCCACAACTTAGTATTAGAATATATTCCGTCCCTCGTCTTTTTGACTTTCGCTTTTAAATCGGGGCTGCTGGCGTAGACTCTAAATTTACTACTGACCGGTACCCTACGACAGCTCTCTACTATCTGCATGTTTTTTCCTAATCTAAGACTGGACGAAGAGTGTCCTTCATGCATCTCAGATAACAAACTCGGAATAGCTTGAGAACCTTTCAAAATTTCAAGTGTTATGGCTATTTAAATATCTCTACCCCGTCTATATTTATGGGCATCACTTGTCAGTCTTTCGATCCAGTTGCCGTTTCTGTTAATTCCATATTACACGCAGCCTTATTTATTCAAGGTCTTTTCGAGCTTTGGGGACTTCGAGGACTCAAAATGTCTCGACACTATCGTCATTTTCTATCGGGATCTTCGCACAAAAGATGTTGATTTTGTTAACTTGATCAGACAACATTGGTTTCAAGTGTTAACAATAATAATTCTTATAATATTTGATAAACCTGGCAAAATCGATATATCACTGGAATAATTGAAATTTGTGATCATTTATCTTCCTTGACCACCATCGATGGCAATCTCCAAGCCCGACCAAGCCCATTTGTTTTTTTTTTGAGTCTTAACCTTGCGGATCATTGCTTGGTACAGTGCAGAGTGACTTATTTACTACACTTATTAATTTTTACTTTCTCATAGAGAAAGCCTTGTTCTTATGACATTTTTTATCAGTTTTTCATGCCAGAATACTCAAAATGATTCAAAACGTCGAGAAAAATGGTTGAGAAAGAAACACACAGGCGCACGCGAACGTGCGTGTGTGCTCAAAGCTTCCAAAATTAGGTAAACCACCGAAGTAATAATCCCTCATCGATTGTTCTCATTTTTAAATAAATTGTATATATTGAGATTTTATGACGTTTTTATGAGGCGCGTGCGCACGCACGTTTTTAAAAAATATGAATTATCGACGTTTTGGAACTTTTCGCGAAGTTCTCTGACTTGAAAATCTCGAGAACATTTTTTTTCACGAAAACAGCTTCCTCAATGAGAAAAGTAAAATGTTACAAAGTAGAATCTTGCACGTTGCTTTCTCATCCTATTAGTCCGTCGTCCACGAAGCTTTCTCTATGACAAAGTCAACTTACTCTGCAACATTTTTTTTTTAACTCTTGACACGAAAGAATATCTTGAACTCTGGTGGTAGAATAACTTCACAAAGGACAAGAGATTATGCAATATGGGCTTACCGCAAGTAGACGATATACGATATAGTAGACTATAGATGTCCATGTAGACGAAAAATATTTCTAGCAACGCCGACTTCGACTGATCCCATCAGAATAGAAGACTTAGCGGAAGTCGATGATCCATTCGTCGGCAAGAGAAAAAGGGAACTGAAGAAAATCTCCCTTCGGTTCAAGCAATACAAGTGGGTGCTACACTCATGAGTCATGAGTTGAAGTAGTGTGGCTGTCCCTACAAATTGCTTCTCTATCGTCTCGGTTTTACTACGTTAACACATAAGCGAGAGCTACACATGCCGTTTGTGCATTTATATCCTTTTCATTTATAATATTTTTTTTATAATATCGTCTTTATTTAGTATTACGTGGTATTGTCTGTGGTTTGTTAGGTTAGATTACTCAAGTACAATCTGAAGTGTGCGCACAATAATCTCTGAGCACAAGATTGAGAGCCAATCAAAACGACGAGTAAGCGGTTTTATTTATATATCGCATTTCGTAACATCTATTGTTTCGAAAGGGATAAACGATAATTTTTAGACAAAAGTGTATCAAAATTTACCTTTTTATTTAAGGTTTAATTCGACGTGTGGACATTTTATGAATAAATGTGACTCTCTAACTCGATGGGAGTCTTATTAGCCACGTGGCTCCGGTGTAATCTATTCCACGAAGTTTCTCCTATAAATCTTACTTAATTCTACTCGCACACACGTTTTTAATTTCTTAGTAGCCGTTGACTGTTGTTCACATACTCTGCTATATTTTATACTAAAACTACTGCGTGCAGAAAAGAACGTAGAAATAAAAAATAAAATAATGTTAAGAAATGCAGAAATGAAGGATCAAGCCAGATGCACACCAAAGCGGCGCGCTGCGACGCGCCGCTTTGGTGTGCATCGGGCTTTATACTGTCGAAGAAATGCTGTATGAGTAGGTAGAGTCTGAACGGTCGACAAACTGCCCGAGTTCGGTCATTAGGACCGATAAGACGTTAGGCTATTTACAGTTTCGAATATCGGTTTATATGTATATTTTCAAGGAGGTAGTATCGTTGGAGTTCCACTAATACGTTGTATTGATCCATCCGTTAATACTTGAATTAATTTCAATGTAATTAACTTCAACTTAAAGAAAATACTATGTAGGTACTAGCTCTGTATAAGTAAATTTCAAGGCGATGGATGTCTTCGGTCGGAGAATAAAGACTAACGAGTTGTAGACGATTGAAATCTGCTGAAACTTGGCCAATTATGTGAGAGGTCTCGCGTTTCAATCGACGTAGGCCTTATATACAAAACTCACGCGAATTTATTTTCATAAATCAGTTTTACTGATAAACTTTTGTATATCAACTGAATAGAGTATCCATTTTGTAATAATCTTTCTTACTCATTTGAGTCACTCTGAGTATTGATTTAACGATTTCTGTAAAGATTTGCCATACATTTTCATCATATGTTGAAATTTACATTAATATATTCACATTTTACGCGTTTGCCAGTATATTCATAATCTGATCTCGTAGCATATATATACTTTCAACGCTATCTAATAGAAATATACATGAAATTCTGTAATACATTGTTGATTAAGAGACTGTCTCATATAACGCCGTTTTTGTTCGTTTAATTTTGTTAGCGGACAGCTACAAACGTAATGAAAAATATATCTGAGATTTGACTGGTTCTTTAATATCTGTCGGAATTTTACTATTGGTAATTCTTTATCTCCGTGTAACTTGATCATGGTACACCGGAATCGTAGACGTTATCTTTGCAGCGGCGTCCCAGTATATAAGTGCGTTTAATAAAAGAAAAACAAACAGTATGGATACATATTAATTGCCAAACGAATGCTGCACTGTCAGTAGGACGTTGGAAAAACAATCGACTGTCGGAACTCCGGACAGTCGATTGTATGTCAAGTGCCGATAAGCGTGTAGTCTGTTTACAATTTCAGGTGTCCACTTGCCTCTGAGAATCTTAGGGTGGCTGATATAGATAATCTCGTATTCGCGTTACTTCCCTTTCCACGATAATTAGTTCATACGACTCACTGCAGATATGAAAAATAACGGGAGCTCGCGAACAGAACACGTAAAATCACAAAAAAATATTCTGCCATTTAAAAAATGAAATTGATTATTAGAAATATATTTGAAAAAGGGCAAAATAATCTATTTGAGTAGACTGAACTTATGGCAACAGTATTAAGATAAATCGTGCTTTCTGGACGGAAGTATAATTGGTCGACGGATTAAGGAGAGTGGAGCGCGAGGTTTGTTTCACGATAGACCCGGCGACGAGCGCGGTGCGTGGTATAATGACGGAGTGCGAGAATCGCTTTGAAATTTGTATGTATGGGTTTTTCTAGTATCCCCTTGCCATTGGTATGTTTGCATGAATTTCTGAATGGTTTTCAATTGACTTTTTTCATGTACAAGTAATCCTATTGCTATTGCCATAAGAGTCAACGCATAAGAGCGAAAGTTCAACAATTTATCATGGAAAAATTACGTAGCAACAAAATTTGAAACTATGCACACATCTTTTGTTATTTTTCATTAATTTCAGTTAATTCTGGATATTTTCAATTAGTGCTTCAACCTCCTTAAGGTTGATAAGGTAAGGTTTATAAAGGAAAGCACGCACTTTGATTATAAAATAAGTTAGTGAAGTTTTTATATGTTAAAAATAATGCATAGACGAGCATGTGTATAAAAACTGAAGAAAGGTTACCAGCTATTCACACTAAATAAATAAATAAATAAATAAATAAATAAATAACAGTTTCTTATTATCTTAATTGAACATCAGGTGAAAAATATAGAAAATGTTCGGGACGATGTACATAATAAGGACCCGAGTTGTTGGGATTGTAGCATCAATCATTTTTGCAAAAATTAAAACCGTTAAAAAACCACGATTTTCTACGTTTTTAAAATTTCGTGGCTTACGTTGCCAAAATGGTAACAGTTAGGGCAAAAATATATAAGACCAATCTTGTAGAGCACAAAATTTCCTATGAAGAAGTTAAGGGTGGCACCTTTCTATCTATTATAGTTAAGCCATGAGAGCGACCCGAAAAAAAACTCAAAAATGCTTAATTTATACGAAAACTTCGTAAATTCACTTTAGGTGCTAAATTCAGTTTGCTTATATTAATTTGTATTAAAAAATCCACCGATTTTTTAAAATGCAATAGAACAATCGAAAGAAGAGATTTCATGTCACATCAAATTTTTTTCTCGTAACTTCAATTTTTCTTGCTCATTTTTTCCCTAATTTACGTTTTTTTCGTAAATCGGGCGTAACTTTTGGAATCTCTTCGTCTTTTGATGTTCTAAAAATGCAATCTCTTGATATGCTATATATGCAACGGCAGCGCCGTTATTTGCAAGTAAATAAACGATATTATGTTTCGGGCCGTTTGTAACAATAGACAATTCTTTGTTGAGGAATTTTTTTGTTTGCAAATTTAACAATTCTGTTTGAAGAGTGTCTTAGAACTTTTTTGTTTTCTTGAGAGAAACGCGACTATTGTTGTTAAATTCTTATCAACAATTGGAATAAATTCATATTTTCGAACTTTGATTCAATGTTAATTTTTCTTTTATTTTTCACTTTGCAAACTCTACTGTTTAAAAAATTACATAAAATTGTTATGTGAAAATCGATTTTTGCAATAACAATAAATGTTTATAATAATTTTTTCACAAGCTTGAAACGAGTTTCCGAACGATTTTGTCCGCGCGACAAGATGGGGTTAAAAAAAAATGTATTACGTCTATTGATAAAATTTTTTAATAACAATTGTTATAAAAATTGTTCAACAATGAAACTTTTTTTCTTCTTCTTGTATTAATACCAAGTTCATATAATCGAATAATACGTCGTAAAACGATTTAAAAAATTCCGGTATGCATGCATACATTTTTTTCCTTGTCTTTTAACATATTTTACCAATTAACAGCGAATAATTTCGAAATGGCAGTAGGATTTAAATAAGAAGGTAACTCATTGTCATTCAAGTGATATACGTTTATTATGACCAACATGATGTAAAAAAACGGTAAATTTGTTTCAAAATTATCATAAAAATGTCGATCAAATTATTCCCTAACTCTTCTTTTTTTATCCCGAGTTTGTAGGCTTGAACAACTTCGTTCATTTATGTCGACGGTACAAACTTCATCATCTGTTCCATTTACCAGTTCAATAAATGACATGAATGAGCTTGGATGAGTGCCTGAGATAATGGCATGGGCATACTATCACGCTTCGGCTCTAGAGTTTCTCGCTGCTTTTTGCGACGTAAAATAATTTCATCGAGTAAAATTAGCAACGTTTCTGGAACATCTTCGACGATACTCTCCAAAAAATTGTGGGAAGCTGGATACGATTTTGTATCGTAAAACTTGCTCCTTATATCAGATCTGATGATTGCTGTCGCAGTCTTGATAATCCTAATACTCTTTCCGTGGTTGCTTGTTTCTCATACCAACTTTCCAGCGATACATCGTGTTCTGAGTCTTTGTAGCAAATCATCGTTTCCTTACCACGTTTTTTTTAGAAAAATGATATCGTCTTTGTATTTTCCCGTTAGTTTTGCAACCAGAATATCGTTTATCGGAATATAACTTGTTATTACGTTACGCAATTCTGTCAACGTGAATTGACAATTATTACTGCTTTCGATACAGTGACTTAATATATCAACAGCAGGTTGCAAATTCGTTATGGGTGGCCGTTTTGCAGTTTTTTTCACTCAGACACTTGAATGACCAGTAACACTTACGATGATACCGAGCTCCAACGTCACACACACAAATGGAGTATGTTCTATTCTTCGCTTTACTGCTTCGCCCAGTGCATCATTACGAGAACATGCGATCCTCGATAACTTTTCCTTCACAGTTTCAGATTTGACGAGGGATCCATCTTTCAGACGCGGAATCAACTTTTTATTGCAAAATAGTACATTACGCAACTCTTTCAGAATGTTGGTCATTCCGGTCGAGTGCATAATTTGGCCCTCGCCTTCGGCTCAGGCCAAATTTGCACGAGACTGAGTGACCAACATTTTGAAAGAGTTGCGTACAGTGCTTTTTGACATGAGTGCGATAAATAGCTCAATTTTCGACAATTAATCAACGTTTTCCCACGTCACATCATTACAACATCTCGTCTGCTAGGTTAGCAGTTGACGTAAACAAAACAGTTGTGTTCATTCCTGTCACATGGAAATTCTTGACAGAAAAACAGAAGAATAACAGTGAAGGAATGAAATAATCATAATATTAGAATGAAGGAATATAAAAACAGGGGAGGAATGTAAACAGCTGATTGCAAAACAAAAATGACTCGTTTTCTACCATGGAAACGGATCAAAATTGAACTATTTTCAAAGCACGTGTGTTAAAAAATACAATTTTCTTCGTGATTGAAATAATTGAATGTCGTTTCTAAGATTAATGATCGGGGAAAACGAATCTCTTTTTGCATTCCCGCAACAGGCTTTGCAACTCACTCGTCGATATAACTCAAATAACACTTTTTATGCAACCACTTATTGTCCTTTCGTATCGATTTCACATTCACTAGCTCCAGACGCAAATCACAAATAAAACACACTTCGTGTGATGCCATTTTTAACACTCGATAACGATGCGAATACTCCGAACGACACAGCACAACTAATGAATTTTATCTGGTGAAACCAGTCTTGAACGAATTTCGGTGCAACGGTATACGGGGGCGGGAAAATCTCCGACCATTGTTCCATATAACGGATCCTGACCGTGTACATGAGCCTCTATCATTCATTATCCCTATGCACAGTATCGGAATAGATACTATATACTATAGTGACCCTACGTATAGTTTCTGTAAGTTCTGATGTTCCAGGTAAATAGGATTCTTGGGATAATACAAACGATCGATGCCATACCTGGACTTGTAGCCCAATCGATTTAGATTTTTAAATTGCAATAAATTGCAAGTAGCGATTTTCCTTTGCGAATCGTTGGGGGTGGGGATCTTTGGTAGTCTAAATCTCGATTTAGGTTCTTTAGGTTCTTTGGGAATCCAACACTTCTGCTTCAAGCCGCCATCTTGAATTTGAGGGTGAATATTTATTTATTAAATAACTCATTTATTTTCAATTTTACACGGAAAATGGTTATAACCAAAGTTGTTGGGAATTAATTTTGCTACAACTTTGGTAGTTATCTTTTTTTTGTAGGATCGATATTTTTCGACGCAGACTTGAACAAGGAGGGGGTAGAATTTAATTATTGCATTATCCCGTTTGTTATTGATTTTTGCGTATAAAAAATAATAAACGAACTTGTTGGGAATTAAATTTACTACAACTTTGGTGCTCATTTTTTTGTCGTAGGATCGATATTTGTCGACGCACGCTTACGGTAAAGGGAAAGAAGGGTGTAAATACACCATTTCTCGAACCATTTGTCAATTGTATGACTTTTATAATGAAAAAAAAGAAGTTTTATTTTTTTATCAAGTCCATTTTTTTAGAGACTTAAAATTCGAGTTATGCCTTTTTTGTACGCTTTGCCGATGGTCCTACCAAGTTTCCGTAGTCTGATTCTTCTTCGCATGCATCGAGATCTTTGTGTTGAAGCTCCGGAGGGTCGGTGGTGAAAGTTTGTTCCGAAGGTTCAAGACTTGTCAACAATAAACGAGGTAATGCAATAATTAAATTTCACCCTCTCCCCTTTTTTCAAGTCTAGGCCGAAAAATATTGATCCTAGGTAAAAAACGCTAGGAACTAAAGTTGTAGCAAATTTGATTCCTAAAAAATTTAATTCTAACCATTTTCCGTGTAAAATTGAAATCAAACCAGTTATTTAATAAATAAAAATGCAACCTTAAATTCAAGATGTACTTAAATTCAATCGGTGTACGTGTTAATAAAATGGGAAATTGAAAGGTCGTTTGAGGCCATTGAGGCTCACGTTTTTTTACCAGTCCTGAAAATTTTACGCGGTTAGTTTGAACTCATCCTGTCGTAATACGTCACAGTTCGTAAAGAATAGGAATCAAGTAATTGCACAAGAGATATTTCAACATGTTCATAATTCAACACTAATTTGATTAGCTATTGCACTCGTAGTACCTTAAAAGAAAAGAAAATCGCTCAGTTCCGTGACTGTCTTTAATGCTAATATGTTATGCATAAATTGCTGAGTTTGTGAAATAACCTGTGTGTAGTGTGTTAGGCATTTGCGCCGGCTGGGAACTGGAACTTTCAACATTTCCTTCCTTCACATTCCTTCTACTGCATATTGCTCAATTTCTTTTTTATATGTGTACCTGTGGCTGCTTGTTGTATCCTTTGTCGAGGTTCTCCAGTGTAGCAAGTGCTGACTACGGGATACTTGCATCGCTTAGTGACAAGCGCGCGATCTAGAGGAAAGAGGGAGTCGCCCTGACAACCGTTTCGTCAAGGAGACGAACCGACGGTGTCGGATTAAAGCTTATGCTGTTTAGTCATTTTTTGTGCGTTCGTTTGCAACATGCAGGCGTCTGTATACCGCGGGTCTGTCACTGTTCGAGTCCGATAACAGCGCATTCGTAATATGGAATATGTCTCTGTACATGTATAGTATGCTCTCATGCTGCTTCTTCGTGGGTGCAATTAAAAACTATCAGTAATTTTCGGTATTTATGCTTTGCCTTCTTATTGTTAGTCGATAATAAACTGTTAGTTTTATGGTTGTTCAATTACATTAGTTAATTTCGTTACGGACTAATAATTAATTAATTGAATGTGCTATATTACGTTAATAGCGGTTTACATTTTTTTTATTTTTAATTGAGTATAATAAAAATGATAAATAATAAATTAAATATTATTTAACGAAAAATATGATTGCTTCCTTGATTGTAAACGAGTTCTGTTGCGATTGTATTGAAACTCTGTTGGTATGTAAAAAAACAGGTACGTTAGATTTATTTTGTAATTAAAAAAAAAAATGTACGGTGTAATTTTATAGCAATATGTGGTAACAGTTTCGTCATTTAAATGGGAACGGTGGTAAAAAGACATTACAACAGAATACAACGGTTTTCTCCGTCGAATTCTTTTTCATTCGGATAAAAAACTTAAAGAACGGAAAGGATACTTTAAGACAGATCAAGTCCAAATTAATAACGATTCGCTTTTTGGTTTTTGAGGTTAGACGACTGGATGAAAGATTTCGGCGTTTATCTGCTTCTAGCTCAGTCGATTTACGAGAGTTTCACTCTCATATTGACTACGTGTTCAACCGAATCCCTTTACTATTATCACCGCACAATTCACGTAAGGATATCCTTGAAATGATGTGATATTACCTGACTGGTAACAAAAACTGTAATCTGAATTTTTTTGTAACCGTTGATCTGTCGGATAAAAGCTGAGAGCATTGCCGTCCTATTCCTATCGATTCTGCAGGTCGGCGTTCTCCTCATTTATCGGACAGATCAACCTGGCGTACAAATTCGGGATCGCAAAATTAGTTCTATCTATCGTGCACTCATATATATTCCACATCGACTTAAGGGGAGGCAAAATACCACGTAAGAAATGAGTACGAGAGAGAGAGAGAGAGAGAGAGAGAGCTGCTAACTATTCATATTTGAAATAACTTCTCTGTTTATAAACAGGAACACAATTGATTTATTATCTTTCCCTCTTCCACTTTCTTTCCAGCATTACCTCTTGCTAAACTGTTCCCAGCATATGTGCATCACGTGTTTTGTAGCACAAGGAGCTTGCCGTTCAGCTTAAAGCCACGAAAAAGTAATTTTGTTCGTCGACTTTCGCCTGAGAAATGTTTATCACACGTTCATGCTACGGTTTTCGTCATGTGAATCAAATAAATATTTCTCTCTAAAAGTATTTAAGACAAAAGACTGTTTATTTCGTAACCTCCTAAATCATGTGCAATTTTAAAGCTTCAACTATTGCAAAGGTAAATAATCAACGAACACATACACACGTGTGTCTCTATCGGAAATCTAATAACGTGTTCGCCTAGTTAAATTGGTGCGCGTTTTGACATGTTAGACTTTTTTGTGGACCCTTACTCTTAACACTTGTAACTGAACGTGAAATTTAAATAGTCAAAATAAAAATTATATTTACATTTCCTGCGTGATCGTAAATATATATATTTCTCTATATTTGTGCTAAAATATTACACCTATCACATGCAAAAGTGCGTATTTTAATGTTCCCGAGTTTGTCGTCCTCGTCGTTTCATATTTCAGTGCTGTGAAAACATAACAACATCACTTTTGTAATTACAGATTTTTCGTTGGTAGTTGGTCTGGAATGTTTTTTTTTTTTGGTTTCGAAAGAACAGACGAGAATGACAAACTGCGTTCATTGATTTTACGTACATTGCCAAAGTTTTATCGAATTTTATTCAGATGTTTTCGAGAAATACATTTCGACGTTTTTTACTAATTTGGTATCCTTATCGATATTTGTTTTACCCTCGGGAGACTAGCACATGCGTAGCAAAATGTTCATCGATTCGTAAAATAATTAATGTGATTTGCTACACATTTCTCATGTTCTCTCTCGGTTCACCGCGATATCCAATAGCGACAACTCACTCGCACTCATGACGGCTCGGTCAATATAGCACATCACCTTAAGTTTGTAGAAAATTGTACTTACGTTTGGTCGTGGTGACAAGGTTCGTTGGTTCAACAGTATTTACAATCTGGCTATTGAATGAACGATGTTTTTGTGCAATAATTGAATTCCAGGCAACAGAGATGTATAGAGTACATTTAGCAGAAAACTAATTGAACTACGTTTGCAGAATTTCTAAACTTCAACCACACGCCCCTTAAAAATGTTGTATAAAAAACCATTTGTCAAAAATTTTTCTTTTTCTCACTTAGCTCAATGTTAGTTTTACGGCGGGTGTATCGACTGTCATTCGTTTATCACGGGTTAAAACTTTCGAGAGAACTGCGCGTGTCGTTTCGTACTTCGCTTCTTTATTTCCATTATTTGTGGTGGGAGGTGAGTCCGAGACACTTCATTGCTTAGGCTGGAATTTAATTTAGGTGCCCAACGCTGTTCCGTCGATGAGTGGAACAGGGAGCGAGGGAGAAACGTGCGATAGGGCTCATCCGTCCGTCTCGCCTCCCCCCACCAATCGAAAACGTGGCGCAAAAACGCTGTGCGCTGTAATAAAAATGCGGCTTTACGACAATGGACTCCAGTCACCAGTGGTCACCACTGACCAGGAAGCATGCAGAGTGTGTGGGGAGTTTAGTAGCCATCTTGCTTTTTTTTGTAAATAAACACGCGCTGTAGGTCCTCCGACGAGGGCGTCGAATGTCACATTAGTGGCATAGCAATGCAACGATCTACATCTCGAAACAAGTTTAGCGTCAGATCAAAACAAAGATAGTAGAGTGCTGAAAGTCCATAGACCCTCGAGACGGTTACCTACTACATGGCTAATACTTCGTTCCCAAATAGTATTCAAATACTTCGACGTCCCGTAATACTGTTGTAATAAGGTATTCAAGTGTTAATAGTCTTAAAAAAAAATGGCGAATCGCTGATAACAATATCAACGTGGAGATATTTAACAAAATTGTCTAACGAAGCTCCGCAAGCCTTCTTCACAAGTACAGTAATTGCTAAGATGGACAAGAAAGACCACGATGACGGCAAAATGCAACCACACGTCACCGAATATTTCAAAATTATTTCAACGATATTTCCAATCTTCCACATATATACGCGATGTTTCTAGAATAAGTTAGTTCGAGATGAATAATTAGCACTGTCTATATACAAGATTTACTTCTTTTGTTTTCGTTTGTTTTCTTTAAGACAAAAAAGTTGATAAATAGTTGAACATCAAGAAAAAATAACATACTCAGACATATTTGTTTTCAGAATTTATTGAAATAGTACGAATGAATAATGATATTGTATTTCCATGTATCGTAATTGGATTTACGAATGATTGAATTAAAGAGTACAATAGCATAATTCTTGTGATTGAATCGTCTCCTGTAATAAAACTACAATTTTTATACCTAAATGAAAAAGAAAGTTACTTCATGATAAGTGAAAGATTGCATACACATTCCAATTTTCATGTCCACCGCGCACATCCTGCTAATTAGTTGCATATGTAAATATTTTGTCATTCAATAGACCGTATGTTAAATTAATCTTCTACGATGATTTATTGAATTATACTAAACACCGATAGATTATACAATGAAAAATATCTACACAGCGGTAAAATATTTTTTATGTTTTAAGTATTTTAGATAGATATTTAATGAATATTTGTTTTAAAAACATTTTCAAAATATCTCTTTGTTTGCTCATAGATCTTGAATTAAAAAGTATTTTAGACATTTTTTAGAAACATTTATTATCAATTGTAAAAATATATCAGCGAAACATTACACAAATATTTATATGTAACGTCTACGAACGGGTAAAAAAAAATTATGTGAATATGTTCTCAACACATTTGACAAATATTTTTAAATATTGGTAAAATGTGTGAGCGCTTCGGAGTAGATTTTTCTTATTCCGTTTATGGAGAATAAATTTCTCTTCTTACCACACGCGACGATAAAACAACAAAGACGAAAAACCATTTTTGAGTTTAATCTTTCAAACAATTACTCGGAATATAGCTAGAAATACTTGCTGATTATAGATATCATCCATTGCCAAACGCTAGCTGTAAAGACTCTTTTGCGGATGAAGGGTTTTTAGAAGAAAATTACACGTTGCTTACACGTAGCAAGAAATTTAATGGCGAACGAGTAATGTAGAAAAGAATTTTATTGTACTTGCGTTTACTTGTTACATGCAAATACGTTCTCTAATATTGCTTCCACGTGTCATTATTTATTGGAATTAATTTTGTCTGGTGCAAAGATAGCCTTAATACTACGGCAAAGAAAAGCTGACTGTTTAACTTGATTTTTTCTAAGAGGGAAGCGACTCTACTTCCGCTTCTTCCGCGTTAGGTATAAATTAAAAACTGACTGCCGATTAGTGACTGCGACGACTGCACTTTGGTACCGTTTTCTCGCGTTTATAAATGTTCTGGATGGCCTTATTCCTTTGTGAGAGAAAAGGGATAAGTTTCCTAGTAACGAAATGATGAATGTCGGTACTATTATAGTAGTAGTAGTAGTAGTAGTAGTAGTAGTAGTAGTATTTTATGGCGTGTATACCCTTTCGGATCTTTACAGTTCTTCGTCTCCACATACAATTCTTCCACTATATCCATACCAGCGAAAACCATCTGTCTCTCGTCTTAGCCTACTCTATCTTTATCTTTTCTTGCCATTTTTTCTAAAATCTTTAAATAATTGCATAGGGCTATTATCGGGCTTACTAATACCTTATATACAATACACCTCATGTTTGCTGATAGGTCCATCCCAATTCTCCGCATAACACTTAATTTCGCTCCTACCTTTTGTCCTCTCTCTCTCTGTCTCTCTCTCTCTGTCTCTCTCTCTCTCTCTCTCTCTCGTAGATTGAACACGTATCACATCGTGCTCTGCAGAGAATGAGAAATTAAGTGGTAAAAAGGTATCCGGTAATTCGGACAAATACGCTGTGCGATTGTGCGTGCGTTATAGCAACTTTGAACGTGTTATCTAATGTGAAGAGCTAATAGACAGGATATGCATTAATATAAAGTAAAGGTGCGATACGGCCAGACGGCCATACAGACTACGTCGCGAAATGCTGACAAGGGTGTCAGCGTGAATCAGTTGCATGAGGCAACTCGTGCAAGTGTCAAAACTGCAAACTAATTAAAAGACATTCAGCGGTGCCGATAAGTTAGCGCCTGTATGTAGACAATGCAATAAGGAAGTTAAATTAGAGGTGTATCACTGTGTGCCATGTGATAAGTACTTTCATCCAGGTTGTATTAAGTTACACAGAGTTTACAATAAGTCAAATGAACTTATATCTTGTGATGGAAAAATAGAAAAATGTATGGTAAAAAATGACGGTAAAACGTCAGATGAAAGTAGCAAAGAACGAAAATTGTCGGCTACGGATAGTGGAAAAAAACGATGGGAGCGGGGCACATCAGCATCAGTAAACATAAAGGATACAAAGATTGATAATATATACAAGATGGTACAGGAAATTAAGGACGAAATGATAGGGAAGAATATACTTCGAAGGGCTATAACGATTGTTAACAATGAAGAAATGGATAGAGTGAGAGTAGAAATACAGCACTGGAAATGTTATGAATTGGAAACAATAATAAGTGGAGCAGTGAAAGCTGAGATGCAAAGAGTATTAAGTATTATGCCAATTTCAAGAATGGGAACGAGACAGATAGAAAAGAGCTACAGCTGAGCTGTAAAAAAGAATCAAGAATCGGTGTTAATCATTGAACCTAAGAATGGAGAAGAGAAAAATTCAAGTGAAAATCCAAATAGAAATATCAAAAAATTGATATCTCGAAACTAGGAGTGGGAATCACAAAAATGAAGAAAGTGACGAAAGGAGCAATTGTAGCGGGGTCCGAAAACAAGTCCCAAGCTGAAAAACTGAAGCAGGAAGTCGTAAAAGATATGGGAGAAAAATATGAAATACAAGCACCAAAGAAGAGAAAACTAAAGATCAAGATATTCGATGTCGACAAAGAAGATTGTGAAAATGAACAAAATTTTTGGCAGAAAATTGTAGACCAATATAGATTGAAGAAAAACACCATCGAGGGGAAGATAGTATGTAAGGCGACAAAGGACAATTCGAAAAAGGCGGCTGTGATAGCGGAAATGAATGCTGGAACCAGAGAGAAATTTATACAGTTGAAAAAACTAAAAATAGGGTGGAACATATGCAAAGTACAAGACTATGGAGGGATTCTAAGGTGCTTCAAGTGTTATAGGAATGATCACTTTGCTAAAGATTGTACGAAAAAAGAAACCCGCGGAAATTGCGGAGAACAACATGCGATACAGGAATGTAAAAGTGAGACAAAAAAGTGTGTTAATTGTGAGGACAAAATTAGGGTCTTTAAAATCAAAAACTTGAGGTCGGATCACTCGACGTATGATAATAAGTGTCCATATTTTAAGAAAGAAATAGAAAAACAAAGAGTTAGAATTTAATGTAATAATATATAGCAATCAGGAAACATGAACAGGGATAGAAGCAGAGTAATCAGTTTAAATGCGCAGGGATTTTTGAGACATAAAGATGAAATAGAGAATGTTTTGATGAAGAAATATAAATCTAGTATAATAGGATTTACAGAAACTCATATAACGCAGCAGATAGAGGATCACGAATAAAACATCAGCGGGCATATATGCGTGTGAGGTGACTCAGGATCTAGTAGAACGGACGAAGTATTGTTAGATAGAAGAATTAAATTTAATATAATAGCGATAGAAAATTGCGATAAAAATTGGTGGACAATAACAATAAAAATTAAAGATAAAAAATATATAGGAATAATTATGGTAGTTTATCACTCGCCAAATAGTAAAGATGCTAGCTTTATTGACTTTCTTGAGGAAACCTGTATCAGCAATATACAGAATGATAATTTTATGATCATGGGCGACTTTAATATAGATATGAAAGTAAATAATTATATTCAAAATAAATAAATCTGTAGAGTTTAAACAACTAATAAGAGAAGCAATGTAATGAATTCTGAAACAATAATAGACTCAGTTTTTTCTAATGTCGAGATGGAAACTGAAGTATGGCATGAACCCAAAATAACGGATCATTCAGCAATCGTGTTGCACAGAAATGTAAAACTGGTAGCAAATGAGAACAAAGTTACTACGTACAGAGCCTATAAGAGAATGGATATAGATAGATTCAAAAGAGTGATAAGCACTTGTTTAGATGCTATTGAAGGAGACAGTATTAATATATTAGCTAATTCGACGGTTAAAGAGATTATCAAAGGCGTTGATTTAACTGCACCACAAAAAACAACTCTGCTAAGACAGAAATGGCAGGGAAAGTAATGGTTTTGTGAGTACATACAGCAGTTGATAAAGCAAAGGGACAAAGCACATAAGGTAGCTCGTGTAAGTAAGAATGAGTGTGACTGGAAAGTATTTCGACAGCTAATATTAAGTAAATAATAAAACTGTGAATATTTGTGGGAAAGCAAAAAAAGACTGTATAGAAGAAAAACTTAATAAAAATAAAAATTATCCGAAACAAATGTGGGGGGTATTAAAAGAATTGTTGAAAAGTAAAGTGACTGATAAAGAGTATAAAAAATACTATTTGAAAACAAAATAATTAGTAATGTAGCGGAATTGGTTGACAAATGTAACTGTTATTTTGTTGACAGTATTAGGGTGCTAACATATCTACCAAAGATTACATAGCGAATAGAAAATAGGTATACCGACTGTGTTCTAGAAGTATTTACACAAATTGATGTAGAGCAATTATCTAAAATAGTCCGAAAATTAGACAACAAACCAGGTACAGAAGAAGGTATAACTGAAGAAATAATAAAACGTGTAGTAGAAACAGCAGCAGAGAAAATATGTTATATACTAAATAACTCATTCGAAGCAGGAATGTTCCCTGAGGAGTGGAAACAAGGGATTGTAGTTCCGATACCTAAAGTTCGAGAAACAAATAAAACTAGACAAGTCAGACCGACAAATAAATTACAAGTATATGAGAAAATATCCATCACTCGCTAACTTATCGGTACCGCCGAATGTCTTTTAATCAGTTTGCAGTTTTGACACCTCGTGTCGCCTCAAGCAAACTCATTCATGCTGACACACCTTGTCAACATTTCGCGACGGGGTCTGGCCGTATCGCACCTTCACTTTATATTCATTTATATCCTGTCTATTAGTTCTTCACATTTAATAACACTTTCAAAGTTACTATAACGCACGCACAATCGCACAGCGTATTTGTCCGAATTACCAGATAACTTTTTACCACTTAATTTCTCATTCTCTGTGGAGCACGATGTGATACGTGTTCACTCTACAAGAGAGAGGTGGAGGGAGGAAAAGAGTGAGGGAGTGAGTGAGTGAGTAAGAGATTTATTATGCCCTTGGCAAATATTGATAACAATAATAATAATGTTATAGATATTTATAGTTTTGTGATATTTTAGGATGGGCTGTACGCGGCTTGGGACCGTATTGACTCGGAGAGAAGAAACACATACTTTATAATTGTTGTATTTACGTGTATTTTCGACAAAGGTCGGAGACGGACTACCCGTTCGCCATCGCTACTCTTCACATTGGACTCCCGTTAGCCTACGTACATTGGTCACATGATCGGAATAAGATTATACATAGGGTTTCACATTGTGTGTGTAGATTGTCGAATCACAGATATTACAATAATATGTTTATAGACAAGAATAAACTATGTTAAATCAAATGATACTATTTCATAAGGAATCTACATACAGCGATATGAAATAAACTTATATCGATGAAGCAAATTAACCGTGTAAAACTATCAAATAAGACGGTATAGCTACATTGCTCTAACTTTACTTCCGTGAACAAAAATAAAAACTAATTTACATCAACATGATTGAAAAAGTGAGTACGGAGACGAATCTTAATTATGACTTTTTTTTAAGACGGTAGTCAAAATTATGACTTTTTTTAAGACGGTAGTCTCAATTTCTCGAAAATCTTTGGACTGATTTCGCCTAAACTTCGCACACTTCTTTTACATACTACATACTCGGTTCTGAACGAAAGATTTTTTTTTTCAATTACAACTTATTTTTTAATTAAACAAAAAGTTCAATTTTTGGCAAAAATCAGAGTTTTTTGATTGCCCCTTTACCAAAAATTCAAAAATGAATATTTTGTTAATTCCTTCGTTCAAATCCAAGATAAACTTATGTACTAAAGAAATCTTTTTGGTTTTTTAATTTCAGATGAAGCAATCATGAGTTATCCTGACTACCGCATTGAAACTTTTTATTGAGGTGACTCGGTTCTCACCACTACCACTGACTTATTTTTCAATATTTTTAAATGAAAATTTAGCAGAATATTCTTAGAATAATGCTTAATAATGTAAAAAAAATTTTAAATATCAATAAATAAGGTACTCTGAAAAAAAAATCACAAAAATATGCTTTTTTTTTTGTATCTCAGACCTTTTCCCCCCTTAACTGACGTTCAGGAGTATCCCACTGACGATGCAACAGAGCCAAGAAATATGTTGGTCCTTTCTGATGTATAATGTTATACATTGAAATGCCAAGAAAATACAGATGTCGCGATATAACTGTGAGCCAGCTAAGTTGTCGCCTGAACGGAGTGATATGAGTATTGCGCCGAAGATCAATAACAAAACATATATACAATTATAATTAATAAGACGTTCTAATCTTAAATTCAATTCATTAGACAGATTGTGATAAACTAAGGAGCAGTAGTCTAATACCGGAAAAATTAAGGAAATTATTAACGATAATCTTAATTCTTAAGAAAGGACCATGCGATTAAATTTTAACCTATAGACAGCAAAGTGGAATTTTTGCGAGATATTCAAAACGTGGGTTTTCCAGGATAAATGACAGTGCATGATCACTCCTAAATTTCTAGCTTCACTAACGAACGGAATATTCACCCCATTTAAAGAGATCGAAGGTAACATAGAGATGTCGAGTTCACGTATGTATGCATTGCTACCAAGGATAAGAACTTTCGATTTGGTGATGTTTAGCTCTAGACTATTTTAAATAGCAAAGTTGGCAATAGCTTTAACGTCTTCTGTAATTAATCTTATTCCATTCTTTATTGGGGCCAGGAGGCAGCTAAGGTAAATCTGCGTATCATCAGGAAATATTATATGTTGTGAGTATTGCAATGTAGGGCTAATATCATTAATATAAAGTGAAAAAAGAAGATGACCGAGGACGGAACCTTGCGGTACACCCGCTGTTGTAGGTAACCGAAAGGAGCAATTCCCGTGATCATCAACTATTGATTGAGTTCTTCCAGTCAAATATGAAAAAATCTAATCAAGAACAGGTTTTGCAAGTCCCACTTTTTTAATTTTTGCGAAAAGTTATAAGTGTGGTACAGTATCAAATACCTTCCTGAAATCACACAAGATAAGAATAGTAATACGCCTTTCATCAACATTGCGCCTCACATCGTCACACACACGTAGTAGTGCTGATTGAGTACTGCGGCCATTACGATATCCCGATTGACATGGATCAAAAACTTGGTTCAATTCAATCCAGTCAATGATCTGCTTATGAACCAGTCTCTCAAGCACTTTCGAAAGTTCTCTAAGGTTAGCTATCGGCCTAGTATCAGACGGGGAAAGCGGTGTTTTCATTTCAGATAAAGGTCGAAGAAAAGCCTTTTTCCAGTACTGAGGGAACTTAGATGACTGTAAAGAAAGGTTAAACATAGCTGTGAGCAGTGAGCACGAAACCTCAAGAGACTTATTTATCAAGAATAAAGAAGTACCATCTGGACCAGCCGTATATGACTTGGAACTAGAGTTGGTGGAGATAATAGATCGTACTAGATTGGACCTGATTTCAGCAAAGTTGAATAAATGACGAACTGGTTGAATTAATGAACTCATCGTACAAAACTCATCGTATGCACAAGGCGGTAATTGGATGGATATTGCAGAATAAAAAGCATTAAGCTCGTCTGGTTGAAAAAAATTAAGTGGTGATGCAAAATACAACATGGCTAAACCAAGAGTCGCCGAC